>JACCHW010000018.1:2639790-3299737 GCA_018907185.1 Platyscapa corneri | reverse complement strand
GCGTCCACTAATGCTCAGTTTTACCCAAAGCTTATTATGTTATAGTTACAGAATTCTAAGTCTAAAAGGCTTTGAAGGTTCACTCGTATAGCACCGATACATCCAAATTCATTGAATGATTCCGTGAGTAATAGGAATCAGCTTGACGACTTGAGTTTATCTCACCCGCAGGTAATTGAGAAGCCTCGCGGGAGGTGAGATTTACGAGTGTGAACGGCCGCCACGCGAAGCATAAGAATATCCAGGCAACGACACGTAAGCGAGTGACGTGAAAAGCCGATCGGCATTTGAGATCAAGTCGCGCAATACTTCCATTATAGCATTTCTCTTCTACTTCGTCGTTGCTTAAGTTTCTTCGCTTTGGAATTTTCATTTAAAGGAAATTTGAACGCCATTGTCGGGAATTAACGTAATACTTTAATTTTTAAGAAAAGAAAGCTCCTTTCATTTCGCTTGCTAACAACTATAAGGTAATTTCACCTTTATATACTAGAATAGATAGTTTATTTTTTTAGATATTTTAAATACTTTAGTAGAAGATAATAAGATACTTTATTTTTTAAAATACTCATGCATAGTAATCGATCAAGTTATTGGGTTAAACTGTAGTTGTTCTAAAAAACTTACAATTCTAGATACAAAACTTATAATGTACAACTTTTTAGTAATTTATGCGGTGATGTAAGTTGTACATACACCACAGTTATGTATTTGAAATAAATATCTTTGAACATTTATCGCTTTCCTATAAAGTTTGAAACTTTATCAGTGTACGAATTATAACCATAAAAAAACTTCATAAATTCACATAAGACTTTGTTTTTCCAATATATAAATATGTCGAACCAGCAGACGCATATTATTAAATATTAATGCTAATGCAATTTAAAAAGTGAATACGTGCTTTTTTTAAAAAACCATAAAGTAAATTTCTTATATCATTATATTTTTTATTTTACTTTATTATTTTAACAATTATCGAGAATATTTGATTGAATTAAATAAAATTAGTTTTGATTTATTCTTTCACAATTCAACACAAACTTTAAATTGCGCCCGTAACTCCACAATCGTTATATAAATATAGTTTTATTTATTTGTTATTGAATTTTTTAGACAATCTTATATAAGCAAAATGAAAGGGTTACCATACTTGATTAGTGGCTACAGTAAAATGTAGGATAACGTTTATTCGATCGTCTGAATTGCTAGTCGTCGAAAATACCCATTATGAATTCTTTGGATAAATATATAGATTCTGTAAAACAATATATCTCCGAAAATGTGGCTTTAGATATCCAGACTAGTGATTCGATTTGGGGAAATTTTGTTATCGATACTAGAAACGTCAATATTCAAAGCGGCGAGCGAACGCAATTACGAAGCATCGGGGTTGCACTAGATGGTTTAGGTACACTCATTGATTGTTTGCAAGGATAGGGAGGAGCGCGTCTAGGCGAGCACTAGAAAGAAGGAGGCAAGTGTCGCGAGGTCGACGAACTCGACGGCGATATTGTTCCGAAGGTAAACATCGAGCAGCCAAGCGGATGCCCGGCGCCACCTCCCTCTTCACCGCGCAACCTATTTCTCGCGAATATTTCGCGCCGGGAGAAATAAGAGAAGTAGACGTGCGATAAATTAAAGAGGCTCCGTCGTGAAATCGATAATACCACGCACTCATGGAAATACGGTGTCGGAAGTGTACTGATACAATGTTAAAAATTTCGAGAGACATGCGATCAAGGTGAAATTACCTTATAGTTGTCAGCAAGCAAAATGAAAGGAGCTTTCTTTTCTTAAAGCGTGAGTATTCTTACTGGAAAAGTTTTAACATATTCAAGGGCTACTTGGGAACTTGCATAAGTCGTTATCGAAAATTTGTTACCTCGTCACGAAACCTTACCAGTAAACGCTCTCCTTAGAAGTTCTACTAATAGAACTTGGTGTGAAATCGCATTGGTTTGGTTATTCCATTTTCTGTTAGTATTCCTCGTACCAAGCGAATATTTGATTGTAATTTAATATTTATACGTATACCATATTACTGATACATTTATATACATATATATATTAAAAATATTTGAATAAACTTTTTTTACTTATGTATTCATTACTACGTCTCTGTTTTACAATACTCGTTTGAGCTCTCAAAAATGCTGCAATTTTATACAATATCTTATATAATATTTTGCAACAAAAAATTATTAAGGCACTTATTATTAAAATAAATACGTGCGAGCCAAACATGGCTTATTTTAATTATTGAAAACTACAAATTAAGCTAATACAGTAAGTAAGTAGGAGAAACAATGCACCTCAAGTTTCTTAATTCAGTCGTTTACATATTTTCTTTATGAATCTATGAAATATGTTCAACTAAATATTCACAGCTGTCTATTTTTTGTGTACTTAATCTTACTATGTATTAACTATAAGTTTATCTTGTTTGAAATCGAAATTGTAATTGATATCGAATTGTTGGCACTCATAACGAATGTGACACGCAACAGCTACTTTTGTACTGACTATAGCTGTATTAGTTTGTTCAAACAGAGTTTTGAGACAAGGGGAAGCTGTTACATTCTATGATCAATCTTACCAAAACTAATTTTAAATATTTCTTTTTAACCAACGGAGTAATTTTGAATAAACTATATTTGAAAACATTATGTCAACAATATTAAGAAATAATTTTTGACCATTTTTATATCAACGCTGATGAATTTCAATGTATATTTTCTGAAGTTTAAGATATTGAACAATCATTGTATATTTACTCCTTATGTACCGAAATTTTGTAGTTACATATATTTGAAAGTTCAAATTAAACATTTTTGTTATACATTCACTTTTTTGGTGTTTACTGAAACACTTTCAGGGTAACTTAATATATTCATTATTATAATTTTAATGCGAATGTTTAAAAAATCTTCAAGAAAATACTGTTAAACTACCATTCATGAGTTGTATATGATACGTGTTTTTTAAAAATTAGATTTCAAATAAAGAAAAAATCTCTGCGTTTTAGTTTTAGTAAAAAGGTATGTAAGTTACTCTATTTTATAGTTTTTCTGAATTCATATAAAAATTAAAATTTGCATATAGAAAAATACGTATACTTTAATTAAAAACGCATACGTTTTTTCTGTAGATTATTTAAAAAAATTAGATGCATATAAATATACATTTGATAAAAAATGAAATTTATTGTTTTATAATTTAGTTTTCTTATATTTTTTATTATATGTAAAAATTTAATACGACTTTACTTAATTTGTTTTTTAGTTATACTTTTTTTATCGTAAAATTGAAAAAGAAAAATATCTGTAACATGGAATACCAAACTACAATGTATAGATTTTATTTAATGCAAATTGCGAGTTTCTCTAAATTAAAAAATAAATGTGTAATTTTGTAATAGTCCTATAAAATAAAAATAAAACTGTTTATCTTCCATTTTCATTAAGATGTGAATTTACGCTTCACGTGAGTGCAGACTTACTTTCGAACACTGCTAACGTGTTTTCTGCGAATCTGCAGATGAAGGAAAATCACTTTATTTAATAGTATAAAAGAGTTATAACGTTATTTTAGAAAGATAGTTTGCTTCTGTAAGTAAGTTAACAATATTTATACTACTAATATGCATAACATATGAATGATGAAGGAATTATTGTTATAATTTGTTCTCGTTCTCTAGGGCGTTATTAACTATTAAGGATCCGCTTTAGGAGAATTGAGTATAGATTGTATTTAAAATTAAAACCAGGAACAGTTTTTGTCTGTCTTTCTTACGTCTTTCTTACTATTATTATTGAGAAAAATATTAAAAAATAGTATAAATATTTATATTTCTTAAAATTATAATACAGTTCAAGTATGGAAGATTTTAATTTACAGGAAAATAAAAATGTCTTACAGACTTTTCTTTTTAAAACTTTTATAACAAGAAAAGAAAGTTAAAAAATGTTTAAATTGCATAACTTTTAATAACAAGTGTTTAGCGTTCATACACTAAAATTGAAATACTAGTAGATTTAATTCGGGTCGTTCGTACTGTCCTACGGAAAGGCATCCCAATATTTTGTCTTACTAATAGAATTTTATTTGATGTACATAGTTGTGTTATACCGTCTACAAACTTTCAAATAAGACATGGTAAGATTTAAAATGAATTACAAAGTTTTTACAATGTTGAATATATAGTGAAAATTATAATTTATTTTTAAAATAAGTTTTCAATGAAAATTTTGTTTTATGCATAAAAGTAAATTATAAATTAAATTTTTAATATATCATTTTTTATTCATTTATATGTTTACGTAATAACTACTGGTCATTAGATAAATTTATTTTTTATATGAAAATAGATTTAATGTGGTACGTTTAATATCCAAGAAATATAACTTTATCAATGATTACCCAGTTAATCATTATAATTGAGTTAATATTATTGTTTATTGATAGTAACTAAACGATAAGTATTGTTAATTACTTATCTCAAGTAATACATGCTCGTAATTTTCTCAAATTCACTTTTTTATAAGCGTAAATTAAATTTATGTAGATCAAAGAAATATTAATTAAAATTACGTGAATTGATTAAGAAATTATAATTATACATAATAATTAAAAAATTATATAAGTGAAGATTTAAAAATTTTAAATTACGTCGAGTTAATAGATGAATAAAATTCTTTTAAAAAGATATTAATAATAGTTTAATTATAAGATGTATAATCTAGTTAAACAACATCGTTGATCACGTAAAATATAATTTTATTGAAATCAATAATATTTCTTAAGTCAATATAGAAAGTTATCATTATCTACTACGTAGTCGTTAAATCTAAATTATAAATTGTACATGGATAATAATACCATGCATTATGATGATGATATAGACTACAAATTCATTCATTAAATTTAAAGAATATTTTTATACAATTTTGGTACTTACCAAAAAAAAAATTTCTATATAAAAATATGATATAATTTATGACACATAAAACATTTCCACATCCAGAATGAAAAGTAGGAATTACTGGTAATGTAAAATTTGAAAATAAAGGTTTCATGTCTCTGCGTTATGCATATTTCAGGATTCTCATTGTGATTCATTTCCTGAGGTATCACTATTATTTATAAACATATGCAAATAAAAAATCTTGAGTCATTCTGTTCTGTATCTGATGCTTGAAAGCGTACTATTTCTTAAAACACATTGTAGTGAATGGTAATGATAAATTGGCGAATCTGATCTTTCCAAATTTTCAAACGTAAAATCGAAGACATAGAGAGAGAGAGAGAGAGAGAGAGAGAGAGAGAGACGAGGACTTTGTAATTGAAAAAAAAAACATTATCGAAATTATTGCAATGACTCCCGTACATACGTTATATGAATCAAAATTATTGACTGGACCATTGTAAGCTGCTTTTCATGATAATCGCGTTTTGCTACTCAATCGTTGTAATTCGTTAATTAAGTCATGCAATGAATACTTCACTCGGTATAACATATATGGAGAATAATTACGATTCATTTTTTCCTTAAAATAAATTTACGCTCGAGTTTTATTACAGTTGTACATTCAATTTAAACATAAATTAATATTAATGACTGCATTTTTAAAAACACATTTTAATATATAATAATGATTTTAATAATGATTTCGTATCTAGTAATGATATATCACTTATAAAATAGAAAAAATGTATTTCTTTTAGCTTTTAATTCATAATTTTATATTATTTATTATCACACATATTTTTTTATATTTGTTTTTAAGGTTGATGTAAGTAAGTATTGTAAGATATCAAACTTTATAAAGTTATAGAATTAGTAGAATTAATAGAATTAAACACATTAGTAGAAAATAAATTAATTTCTTTACAATTATGAACTAAAATTTATTTTTTCAATTTCACAAAAAGTTTTTTACTTTATAATTTTTCATTTTATCACCATTTTAAAACAATCATTTACTTAATACAATAATATATAAAAATTTGAATATCTGATAATGACGAAAATGTTAAAACAATGTATATAATTATATTTAAACTTGATATAATTAAATTGAGTTTGTATACAGCGTATACTATATTAATTTATTAAACTAATATATTAAATTTTATTTATAATAACTATATTTTGAATAAAAAAATATCCAAGAGTATAATCCTTAACTAATTCAATTAAACTCACAAAATAAGAAACTGAAACTTTATTAATTACGCCGTACTTTTTAAGCATAGGTTACTTCCATTCATTTTTGGAAAACGTAAATCATACGCTTCATTATATTTGTTAACATTTAGTATATTTGTAAACTGTTCTTGTTATTTATATTTTTCTATTATTGCAGAAATATTATTCTTATTACAACATCCATTATATTTTATTAATTATTGAATATTTGGTTCGTATTATCCGGAGTAAGCAATACAAGATACCATCCCATCTACAAATTATAATGTACACAAGCTATTAATTTTGAGAAATCAATAAGAGTAGATTACAACGTCAATTTCTGATTCTAGATAAAGTAAAAATAATAGTTTCTATTAAATAATTTATAGGCTATATTATAATTAACATTATGTTTTAATAACCCATACTGTGTACATGGAGTATATGTACATCAAATAAGAATAACTAAACGATAAATAATATTTGAAATATAGTTATAGCAAGTAATTCGGAAATTATATAATAATTCGTTTAGAGAAGTTTTACGCATATTAATGGAACATCGATTAATACTATTATTCATTAATTCAATAAAATAGCTATTATTATAGTGTCAGCTTCATACACGCAATAATTAAAAACATTTGGATATATTATGTATATAATAATAATAATAATTTTTAATGCGTCATGGAACCAATGGTTGCCCATCCACACCAAGCGTCATATTTAAAATTTTTCAATAAATTGAACCAAATTTAAGGCAGGAATTCTACTAAAATAATATGAAGCCAATAATATTAAAGCTAGTATTAGAAGCTGATACTAATAGCATTCAATAATCGAAATGTTTTATTTATTTATTATAAATTCTATAATGAATTAAGAATTAGTAAAGCACGTACTCGCGAGAGTTCAACTTTGTTGAGTCGAAATGGATGTGTGTTGTAATACACATTTTATCGAATTGTCGGCACTTGGCGTTGAAACAATCTGCTCGGATTTCCAAGTACTTGGAAGTGTAACGGTTCGATCTGTGAAAAAGCCTTTCGAATTCTGCTAACTTGGAACTGGTTATCGGATTTTCCAACATTCAATTCACAAGGGCTTTACGAGATTTGTACATAGCTAAAAATTACTTGTAACTTCTTTGAACTTATAGGCATTGATTGAATAATGCCAGTGAGAGTATAAAAACCATAGATATTTTTTTTCTTCGAGTAAGAATATTTGTATTGTTGTGTTCTAAAATAAACTTGCTTTTTAAGTTTTGAAATCGATAGTGTAATTAAAATATAATCTCTAGTCCTTTTTCGCAATTTTTAACTTTATTAATCATATTATCATACTCGAATATTATCCATTAATTATAAAATGTTGATAGAAACTATTAATTTTTTAATTAGTTAGTATTAAATTTTTATACTGGAAACAACTATAAAATTTTGTAGAGTTTTACATCTGTTAAACTAACGTTCAATCTAAACAACTATTTTTAATTATCAATCGATCATCTGAACAAAAAATTTGTTTCCCCAATCGAATATTAAGTATTTTTGTAATTTTATAAAAGCTATAAGTATCAATGACATTTCATAAAATTAAAATTTTAATATTTAAGTTATACCATGTATATTATTAACACTGCCTGCGAAATAACAGACATGATGCAAATTTAAAATTAAATTCATTCTTATTTAAAATGAATTCTTTTGATACAATAACTTGATACAATATTCTGTTTAGTTTCTTAAATTCAATTAAAGTTAATGTAAATTTATGAAATGAAACTTGTTATAATAAATAAAAGTTTATTAAAGTTTTATGCGTATAAATTAATTATATCTTAAATTTTTCCAACTTTGCTTTAATTTTTTTAATTTTATGTTTAATTCCTTGTAATTAAAGGGACTAAAGAAATTTATGTTTGTTGAAATTACATAATCGTATAAACTTTTTAACGTTACTTTTAATTCTATTATAGATATTAATGTTGATTTTTAGATATTGAAATTTTTTATACGTATTTTTTACATGTAGAAAGTGTTTTTTACATATAGAATTTTTATAAACTACGTTATTTCAGAGAAACGAGATAATTAGAAAATTCATTTTATTTTACTGTTATTAGTATGCGCAAGAGATTTTTTTACAGAAAGGAGAGGATGAGACAAGAGATCAAAAGAGTATACTAAAATTTCGAACAATCTTTATATCACGAGTAGCCTTTTCGATTTATCCTTCTAGGTTGATTCTGTTTATGTCCGCAGTGTTGTGCTTTGAACTTTCTGTAGCTATACTGACTAATTGACCTTTATTTCTTAATTTCTATCAGTTAACCAAATGCGGTTCCTACGCTCTCAACTGGTATTCGTTGTAATTTTATTGAGTTAAGTTTGGCTTGAATAATTTTGCTTTCTTTAAGACGTTCAACTCTTGAAAATATTTGTTAAAAGGCTATTGAAGATGTAAAAATATAAGTTGGAAATAGAGAAAATTTGTTTTAATTTTTTCTGGATTTATTTTTAATTATGTACTTGATATAAAATTATGTTTTGATAGTAGTCAAAAACCACAATGAAATTACAAACTACAAGGGCATAGTTTTGACATAATAGGTGAATACATTTGCATACCAGTGTAAAAAAGCCTAAAACTAAAAATATATCAATAAAACATTTATGAACTTATGTATGCGTAAACAAAAGTTGTTTATTTTGAATGATAAATATGTCTCTTGCAAGATAGAGCCGAGTAAATGCAATTAACGCCCTTGTGTTGGCTTCATTGTCATGCGGTTGAATTAGATTTGTGGTGGATCGTAAATTAGCAGTCAAAATTTAGTGACCCTGTTGTTATGGTGGTATGTGACCCGTGACAAAAGTTTACTCTCGTATCTCCTATATCTCTTGAAGTGTAACCCCGTAGTAAACTCGGTACTCACGCAGTAAGGCTCTTGTCTTGTGCCTTATTACACTTTCCTATTGCAGTCAACGAAGCATAAGATCGGAGCAAAAAGAGTTTCGTTGAAAAGATTGTCAGTTAAATCGACATCGCTGTATATTGCACTTGCGACCCTAATTCTGACAAAAAGAAGTTTTCAGCCTGACCACTTCTATCTAACTAGTAATCGAATTTTTTCTTCTCTTCTTCGATATTTTCCGTTTACTCTAGACTGACACTTTATTTAAATGTAATTGTTTCCTATTATCCTTGCTTTCTTTTAATAGTTAGAGTAGCAGATTTTTTCTGTATTATAAAAAAATTTATTAATAATAAATCAAAGATAAGAAAAAAGGGAGAAAGAGACACAGAGAGAGAGAGAAGAGAGAGAGAGATACATAGGGAGCGATAAATTTTTTTTAATTGCATCAAGTAAAAATGATTTTTTTAGTTGTAAAAATAAAAATACAAAAATGATTACATTATTATATCATCTTTTAAATGCTAATTGCTAATATTACGTGAATTATTTATTTCATTTCTGCTGTCGCACATATCATATAGTTATGTCTTAAAAAAATAATATTATTTAAATAATGTTTTGATATCGTATAATTAATATTTAAATAAGTACTTATTTAAAATATGTAGATAAATGTAATCATAACTAGACCAAACAAATATTAAGTCTAAGTCTTTAAAGTTTGAATGCAGTAAAAAATTACAAAAAATTTGATAACTTAGACGTTTTAGATAAATTCAGTTATGTACGGAAACATTCAAATATTTAAAATTTGTATTAGAAAAAATCAAATCAATTATTTTCATTTGCATTTTTAAATAAAATGGCATTATTAAATTTCATAAGAAAAGCTAAGTTGAATATCACCCTTTTATATAATAACTGAACACATTAACATGTGATTTATTTTATATCTTGTAACGCTACAAATTACATACATGAATTAAAAATATATTTAAATATTGTAATTCATAATTCAGCTTGAAACATATGCAAATCATAATGTATCAATTAAGAATATTTTACATAAAATTATTTAAAATCATATAATTATTTCCCAAAAAACTTTATGAAAAGCTAAAAATGAAAATATTAAAAATTATCATTATAAACATTTTCATAAAATTTTCTTGTTTTGACACAAATGAATGTTTATTTGTAGGCTTACCCTTTAATTAGATTTTTTTTTAATAATAACTTGAAATATTACGTAGTCATGCGCTAATAAATTCGAATCATAATATTAATTTTTTCACTTAAATATTTTTTTTATAGTATAGTCATATTCTATAAAAAAATTTTAATTAATAATCTCATAATATTACTAAATTCCGCTATAACAATATAATTATCTTTAATTAATGATAATATGCTAATAATTTCAATTAATAGTAATAAAAAAATGTGTATAGAGTTTAAATTTAGTAATCTGAAACTCGATTTCAATATAGAGTTAACGTCAAGATATTGAATCATATTTGAATCAAAATCAAATTTGAAAATTGGAAATATAACTTATAACATGGATTTTAAAAATAATATTTAAATCGGTATTTTTTATACACAATATTTATATATAAATATCTTAAATATAATGACATTACATTTATAATGGAAATTTCTTTTGAAGATTTTAAGACAAAATGAACTTTTAAAATCTTATACGAATGGGATTACAATTTGAAAAAATAATTAAAGTTTGTTTTATATCATTATAAATGCTGAGTTATTAAAAAAATTAATTGTATTTAATATAATTTTCTTTATTAAAACCTCTTAAATTGTGAAACATTTAAAATAAATATTAAATAATTATAGATACTTTAAACAATATAAACAGTGCTTGATAACTTTCAAGTAGCACTTAATTTTTCGTATGGAAAATGAAAATGATTGTATGAAATATAAATACTTATTCACCGGCGTATCACCATACCATTTAAATTCTATAAAAATAATTTTTACATTTATCTCTCTGCCCCTCCCTCTCTCTCTCTCTCTCTCTCTCTCGATTCCTTTGATATTGTTATGAAAAATTATTATATAAATTTCATGAAAAATACAAGATTTTTTTAATATATGAAACATTCATTTATTGTATTTCTATTGTTTTATATGTAGCATTTATATAATGATTGTACGTATAAAAATAATCCGTAAAAATAATAATATTTAAATTTTATAAAGAAATATATAAAATTAAAATAGTTTAAAATGCTTATATTCAATATTCTTATTTAAATAAAAGTTTGTTTCTATCTATTTATTTTTTATAAATACTACAAAATGTATTCAAGAAAACAAATCGAAATTGTTTGTCGTTCGTTAATTTAGTTAAATAATTGTTATAAAATTTTAACAGATTTACAATAGCCGATAATGATTTTAAGTTATTTACTTAAACTTAACATTTGGATAAATATCAATACTCCACTAATAGAATAATAGTATTTTAATGAAATGAATAAATGATATTCAATAATAATAATATAAATCGTCATTTACACTATAAAAATTATATTGCAAATTAAAATGAGATTGGACACAATCCGATTATATTTATTACGTTCTAATTATTTCGCTTTATTACTTGAAACCGGTTTTTTAAGATAATGTGATATTTTATAAAATAAGGAGACTTATTAGTTATAATTAAGGTCATATTAGTAATGTATGAATTTATTTATTTAATTAAGAAGATAAAAATACTATACGATAAGTTTTATTTCAGAAGAAATAAAGTATAAAAGATTAAATCTTTTCATTGTTTACTTAAATTGATAAAGCTTCAAATAATTATAATGTATTTACTCTATTTATAGCAGAAACTTTTTATAGACATATTGCCTCCAGGCGAAGGCATTTTTTTCATGAATTAATATAATAGACTTCCGTAGCGCTATTTCGTATTGTGTTCCAGAAAAATACATATAACACTAAGAGTTAAAAGAAATAGAAAAATATTGTCATAAAAATATGTAGTGGAGTAGTGCATGAAAATCTAAACGATTTCAATGAATCATAAATAGTTCGGAGAGACGCTTGTCGTAGTGCAATGCACGAGTTTGGTTCAAGTACAGCTCAACTTGAGACGTGCATCGGAAAATACATAACTGAGTCGCATCCAGAGGTCGAGAAAAACCCTTAGTACCTCGACGGGAGCGGGAGCTTGCAGATAAGGTTGGGGGTGGCTTCTCCCTTCGAAACAAAGTGGCGTGGGGCTCGCAAGGTGGGGATCGCGCAGCCGCGGAGGCCTGCCGCTGTGCGCGTGGCACCGGAAGGGGGAGATATCGCCCGGCGCCGTGCCGGAGTACCGGACAGAGCTGGTTCGTCCGCTTCGTGGGATCCGTGCGTCCCGTCATACGCTCCCGGTGCTCTTGACTCGCGTCACCCACGAGGGGAGGCTACAGTAGTGGTGGTGGCGGAGGTGGAAGAGGTGGAAGAGGAGGAGGAGGAGGCGGCGGCGGAGGCGGAGGAGGAGGACCGTCTACCTGTTGTTAGCCCGAGCTCAGGCAGGTGAGTGCGATGCGCTCCGACTATTTCCCCTTTAAAATTTCCCGCGGATACCAACGCGATAAGGGGCTCGGACCTTATTTATGCTCAAGCGCTATTGATAGTGAATTTCGGCCTTCTTTTCGTTGCTTACGATCTCGCGATCTTAAGACGCAGCCCTGGCGTGAACGTGACTGCGCTTATTCGTATAAAGGTAATTTACGAATCACACAATACGATTGCTGATTTCGTGTATTTTTAACGAATGGTACAGATTCTGCTTTTGCTCATTAGGTATAATCGAGGTTTTGTTGCTTCATCCTGTAATATATACGTATGATTAAAATGTTGTGCGAAAGTTATCTCATTTTTCACGACGACAATAATTCTTTAGTCATTGGATTTTGTGTTTAGGTTCACATCACTTATTAACTTAATACTCTTATAACAATAATTCCAATTAATGTTTAAACATTGAATGAACTTGAATAAAAACGGTCAGAATAGAATAGTTACAAAAAGTATTTGAATTTCTGATAAGTTAGTTTTAATAGTTTATCGTGATGTTAACCTGAAACTGATAATTATCAAATCAAAATTTTTCAAAGACGCTACTGACAAAATTCTATTTGCACGGATACCGAGAGTAAAACAAATATAGAAGTGTTGTTTTTATGATAGACGCGTTTAGCAAAATCACTGGACGTATCTTTAGGAATTTTCATTTAAACGAATTCTTTCTTCTAACTTTCGTCTATATACCGTTTCTCTTTTTTTCATACATAAATTTTATATTTGCTAGCGCACATTCTCGCGAGTGCTCGTATTTTTCTGAATAACTGAGTTTGCAATTTAAATAATAATTGAGAAGTCAACAACAACCCCCATACATGGTGAATTTGATATAATTACATTTAACTCTCAACGAGGCTTTGAGTAGTTCCTTATAAATTCTTATTTGCATTATCAATTCAAATAAATTCAATTTAATTCTGACAGTTTTTATGAGTACTTAAAATGAGAAACCTTTAAGTGAGCAGAATATTTTTAATCGTAGAAAGTTTAAAATTGCATAAAATATCGAAAAATTGCGAGAATTTAATTCAAACAATAAAAACATTTAAAGGATTTATACTCACGGCTCATTAATTTTTACTATTTAACGACGGTTTTCAATTTAGTTTCTTTTACATCTTTTTATAATACTATTTAAGATCTCTGAAATGAAATTCCCTAAGTGATATTTCTTTCTAAACAATATACAGTCAAAAATAGTTGCTCTATTTTGCGTTGCATTTTACACTCGCAACACATATTATAAATTGGTGCATCCATGTTTAATATCAATTCATAAAAAAAATACTTCTCAAGCATGTTATATTAAAGTGCTTTCCATTACTTTATTTTTTTAAGTTAATATATTGGACATATGTTTGAACTCTATTTGATTATATTTTACTAGAACAAAGGAAAAATACTTTAATTCAGTATAATTAAATATCTACATTGCGTTTCTTTTTCTTGTTTATATAAATATGCACAATCAAAGTTGAACGGATATGTGTGACTTTGTGCATGCGTATGTATCTCTGTAGGAGTGAAACCAACATCTTGAAGTGATTCGCTATAGAAATATAAATGATTTGAACTAAATAATTCAATGCATAAATTTTATATTAAAAAAATGCTTTTCATACTTGCAAAATTAATGTGACTAGATCGAAGCTAGTCAAAGTTACTCGATAACTTACTTCAATAACCATTTCAATATTAATTTTTTAATCACATTTTGAATTTTGTAATTTGTGTATTGAGCAACTAAGTTTTATCGTTCATGGCATATCTGGTTTAGAATAAAGAACCACGGATCTGCTTACGCTACGGGCAATGATAAGAAGTGACGATAAGTTAGTAAAAAGGAAAGATAACCGAACAGTAAAGTACAGAAGGATGCAAAGGGGCGGTGCGCGATCTGGAAGACACATTCTAGGGCTCTCGAATCAATCGAATCTCTGCTCAAAACTTTCAATTTCATCACCTACACTTTAGGGAACACCGCGAATTCACTCCCTATATCAACGACTATTACGTTTCGGATCTCATTTATACTCCCGGCATTCTCATTGCCGGGAGGCGGATGCGAGCACGAGTTTATATCCATGAACGCAACGCTCACTTATACTCAGGTATTCGATATTTCATTCATAACGTTATATGCTCAATTATATGCTATTTTATGAATAAAAAGTTAATAACGCAATTTCGCAGAAAATAAAAACTTCTTTAACTTTATATTGCTTAAAAGATAAAAGTTTAGCTATCTTTCAACTTTTCAAAATTAGTACTTAATCATTTTAGAGATTTTTAAGCAATAATAAGGTAATGTATTTACGCGCAATTTTAGTTCACAGTTGTAAGAGTTTAATTAAATGCGAATCTTCTTAAAATCATTATATACTAGTAGTTTTCTATTTAAACGTAAAAGTTTAAGCGCATACAAAAAGTAATAAATTTTATTTAATGATACGGAATCTTCTGTTCAAAATCCACACTCTACTTAAATTTAAATGTATAATATAAATTTTACAGTGGATATAAAGTAACGTATAAAAATAACTGATTAAGTAAAATTTTATCATGTATGATATCATAATCAAATAAAAATACAAGGAAGTTAAATCTAATAAAACTACTTTTTTATATAATTATATATATAACCAAGTTAAAATTTATTTTTTAAATTAAAAAATGGTTTTCTTTTAACATTTTCTATCAATTACGTTTCTAATTACTTGTGTTTGAAAAATTTTAAATCCGTAATTGTTAATATTTAAACATATAAGCGTATTCTCACGCGCGATTAAATTTACAGACTATGTTAGAGAATGTACATATGTATTTGCTACGTACATAATCGAGTACTAGTATATAAATTTCAAGTATAAATAATTATCATTTCATCAGCCAATTGGAATTTCAATTAATTTTGAACGATAATTCAGTAATTAATTTAGAAGTTATTAAATAGCTACATTATAATATGTTCGTAATAATTAATATTTATAATTTTATTCCAAACAATGGTTTCTTAAGAAATATATTCAAGTAATATACACAATTCAAGAATCTTGTTAATGAAGAATTTGAATTATTTAATAAAAATAACTTTTTTTACTTCAATTATAATTCCCAATTTAATATTAACAATTGTATCTGGATAATTAATCTTCAATTTATATTATGTATAAAGTCTATTTAATTTTAGAAATATTTCATATTTTGTGAAATTATATGCAATAGTAATTATTATTTTAAGCAAACTTATATAATTTGTTATTCAATTATGTTTTTATTATGTTTTAAAATATTATTGTATAGTACATTTTAACATTTTTTTAGCATATTGAATTCTCATCTTTGAATTTTATAAATCATTTTTAAAAAATTCTTAGATTTGTTTATTTTATCAATTTTATATTTGAAGTAAAACTAAAACATGGATTAACCGAAATATTTTCTAAATAATATTTAAAAAGAAAATGTTTTTATAATGCATTTGATGATTTATGTATTAGATTAGTAACGTTATGTAGGGATGAGTTTAAAAAAATGATTTATAAAAAACAGAGAGTTGATTTGCATTAAGTACAGTATAAAACGATATATAAAGTAATATTAATTTTGTTAATGAAATAATAAAAGAGCATAAATAATTAATTGAATTATTTTACAATAATTAATCTCTGCTTAATTTATCTATTGCTTATTATAATTTGATGGATGTGTATAAGCGTGCATGCAAATTAGGCACAGTAGTAGCTTGAGAATTTAGGATAGTGTAGTTGTAGGGCATCGATGCGTATCAATGCGAAACTGATTCAATACAAGAATCTACTCGTTTCAATTCATTTTGAGAGTCTGAGCGAGATGGAAGTGGAACATTATTGTCAGATAATGTTCTCCAGCTGTAAGAGCTAGTCTACTCGTTTGTTCTCGTCATGTGAGACGTTGTCGGTTTTGACAAATAAAGGCTTGGACCTTGAAACTCTCACGTGCAAACACACCAATGTCCCTTCTGGACTGTGGCGAGTCACGAATTCTTCTAGAGCGCGAATTTGCACTTTCAATTTCTAGTTAACGTGACGTGCCGCAATTGTTCTTTGGCTCTTTTTCTCCTTTTTTGATCTTTAACTTTCTCTAATGCTCAGACTCGCTACTAATGCAACAGGGCATGGTAACTATCGGATAACTTTCTGATCAAATTAAAACTTATAATTTTGTTATAAACCAATTAATTTTTTTATGTTTATATTATAAAGAATATGTATTTCAAAGCGTTTATAATAGAAGACTCAATAATTATGTGCAATTCAATACAACAAAATCACACAAATAAAACTTTTGAAAACAATCATTTTTTTCTAAAAAAAAGGTTAAAATGTCGTTACAATGCACATTTATGTTAAAATCATACGTTTAATATTTATGTTTTTATAAATGTAGAGTTTCAGTGTAATGTATTAAAGTCTAATAATAGAATAATACTTTAAAATAAATTAATGTATGGAATTTCATTTTTTTAAAGGAAAAGTAACTTTTAATTGACTTAATTAAAAAAAATATATAAACATATTTTTAATAATAATTTATTATTTAATCATGAGTTTCACTAAATATTTTTAATAATTTTCCTAACTTGATTGAGTTAATATGATGTAAATATATCTATAACGAGTACATAAATATGTATATAACAAGTAAAAATTATTAATGTAAAATATCATGTAAAATTACACAGAAATTATTTTATACAGAAAAATTATTTAAAAATATTTATAACAATTCAATATATTAATCTTTAACTTTATTGAATAACTGTTGTAGCAATATGTTCCTTAAATTTAAATATAATGAAAAATATAATTAACATAAAATTTGATGAATATTATCATATTGTAAATATTACACAACCACTTGAAAAAACGGGCATTAATAAACACTACTGTCTATTTAATTTGTAAATAAAAATATTTTTGATATTTTCATTTTTTAAATAATTAAACTTTAATATAAAGTAATTTTAAAACGATCTGATATTAATAAATTAAAATCAGAATTTTTCAAAAATCTTATTCATTTTTAAAAAAAATTTAATTTCACACTTGAAGTTTACGGTTGCAAATTAGGTAAGACATAAAAAACCTTTTTTTTTACTTCTAATTTACTTCTAATTTAAAGACACCGAATTCTGAAAGATAAAAGTAAAATAATAATACAGTAAAAATATACGATTTTTACTTCAAATTAACACTTCTACAATTTAAACATTAAAATTACTTATATTTATCCGACTTATCTGAAATATTCTTTTTTTATGGAAATGTGTTTTTTAAATGAAGCGAGGCGGAACATTAAAGGTTCCATTGTCGCTTTCCTGCCATTCCTCGAGTTTCATTTATGGAGCTGTGAATGCATGACTGCTTAATGCAGACATCCAAAGAAGCTCAAAACTATGCAAGCGAAGTAAAGATTAACAAAACAATGTATGCGCCTTACAAATTTGACTATAATCTCTCACCGAGCTTTCGAGGAATTTTCTTACAACGAATGGTTTTAACGTGTAGTATGAATCAAAGTACACATTTATGAGACATTTAATTATTTTGGTGAATGTAAAATAATATGAAGAGGAACGTGTGAAAAAATAAACGAGTAGAATGTGTATAGAAGAATTTTTATTTCCAAATACCAGGCTTATTAATTTTTTTCTTGATTAAAACTATAAAAACTCTCTGCGATTCTTAAAAGTTCTACTGTTTATTATGTCAGCTTATAAATTATATTTTATAAGCTCAACTTTTATAAAATATAATTGATAAAATATGTGTGTAATATTATTCAACTACTTAGTACATCATAAATCCCAATATAATATGTCAATAAAATTTCACATTTTTATAACAAATGCATAAAATTATTATTAAAAATTCTATCGTTACTGTAAGTTTAAAATAAAAAAATTGTTTAACTTATTACAATAAAAGAATTAATTTAAATAATACTAAATTAAAAGCTTTGCAATAATTATAAAGTTCTTATAACACAATTAATGTTTTAATAACTTTTATATTCATACTTGAAGTAAAATTCGTTAGAGTCAAATTTAATTTTAGCCTTTTTAAATTTGAATGTAAAGGAATAATATTGTTTTTATAAAATTGCAAATTATTTATAATTACATAAAAAATCAGAATATAAATACATTAAATTATTACAAATTACTATCATATTGTATATATTTTTTAATATAATATTTTTTCAATATTCTATGTAATATAAATACTAAAATTCAATAATTTTTTTTTTAATATTACTAATTCCGTCAATTTGTAATATAGTATCTGTTTGATTAACTAAGAAAATTTTCTTTAAAAATTATAGATTTTATTCTACTCCGTCAGCATAAACTTCTGAAATAAGTGCTATTATTTTTTATCACATATTTAAACTTTAGTTGTTAAGTTTCCTGATAAAATACATTTAATGTATTGACTTGTATTAGTGGCCAATTATAATTTTATCGAATTGGTAATGAATTATTTTACTAAAAATCTACTTCCTTTAAAATAATAAGTTATTATAGAGATAAAGAAAAGATCGAGCAAAATATGTTTATAAGTAAAACGTGTAATTAAATTATTAAATAGATTTATTAAGAAATATTTTATTAATATAAATTTAGTATATATATATATATAAATTTAATTTTTATTAAAAATTTAGAATAATTGATAAACTAAATTATAAAGAAAATAATCCCGTAATTCAATCGATCGTTTAAGTTTTTGAAAAATTAAAGTTATGTCAAATTTTCGTATTATAATTAAAAATATTTGAATTTTATATATATGTAAGTTTTAGGCTCATTATAATGGATTAACAAATATTTAAATATTATTGTTAATTCTGTCGTGCAATTGAATAAGCAAAAATTAGTAAAAGTATTATATTTTATATACCATGATGGAAATTCTGTCGTGAATTTTTGAAGACGCTATTTTTTTACACTTATTATCTTTCTGTATAAATGTATGTAATATTTAAACAAATATTAATAAACTGTTAATTACAAATAATGTAAATAAGAGGAATTTCAAGAAGCAGACAGTTAATCTTACGCTTACGAATATGAAGTATATATTGCTTTTAATTTAATAGGATTTCATTCTCATGTCAGATTTTTAATGAAGGAATATGGTAATTAATGTGAATTGTACATAAAAAACTTTAAATAAAAGAATCTTAAAAAACACAAGTGAATATAATTTTCTACTGAATGTAGAAAAGAATTTAAATATATTTTGAGCTTTTTTTACATTTTTCTAACTGCTTTTACAGATTATTATTTTTCTTATCTGTAATAAATTTCATTGCATATTTTACTAGTTTTTTTCAAATTCGAGGAATCGAATTCATATGCGAGAATGAAATTTTGCAATTTTAAAGATTATCCTATTTTTTAAATATTTGTATTATATTATAACCTTAAAAATTAAATTTTGAATCAATATTTGAATTTGCATTTAAAAATTTCAGACTGTACGATATGTTCAATACCAAACTATTTATTTTATAAACGATTATTACTAGAATCTACTAAGCTTTTAAAATTCTGTATGTTAGATATAATCTAAACAATAATTATTTTATACTCGAAAAGTTCATCACTATTTTTAAGGTAGTGTTTTACATTTAACATACATTAGATCAGGCTTGTTATATCTAGGGAAGTCAGATTGGTCGCGTGGGAATGTTGTCAGGCAGCCGAGCTCTCATAATAATTAATATTGTTCAAATATAAACACGTTTAAAGCATTTCACTTTTCATGCCCGTGGAGGGTTTACGCGCGCATGTGAGCAATTTATATGCGTCAGATAAGTGATTGCGAGCTCGAAATTGAGAGTAGAAGGAATAGGTAAGTTGGGCGAGATACACGTGAGAGATGAGCTTTTTTTACAATGATTTATAATTTTTTATTCATCTTGTATCAAAATCTTTGAAGAATTTGTTTTCTTATGATTTGAAATTCGATATAGTAAATTCTGAAAAATGATAATAGAAGGTATAATATTACATTCAAAAATTTTTGCGTAGATTAATCTATTTCATCGATTTATGCCTTTTATAATTATCAATTCTGAAATTATTCCTACAATAATTTAGTTGATAAGGTAATAAATATTTATTTAAAAAAAAAAGGTTCCCTAAAAAGACGGTGGTAGATAGATAAAGGAACAAAAAATAAGAAAGTACACAATAAAAAATCATACAAGAAAAGATGAAAAAGATTGCTACAAACCTGAAACGAAGTCCTACGTGATAAATTGCCAATTTAATATGCAGGAGACCAAAAAAAATAAAATAAAAAAAATTATATCTTATTATATATTCAACCAAAATATAGTAAAATCCATTCAAATGATATTGCATACAAAATATTTCTATGAAACAAAAAAATTAGAAGTTTTATACTGTATTTTTATACGTCGTATTTTCTAGTTTTATATAGATCTAAATTTGACAGATAAATATGTACTAAACATACTCTATTACAGTATAAAAGTTACAATAAATGTCTTATGATATTAAACCAAAAAATAAATCTTAATTTAAAATAAAGTAAGTTTTCTTTGATTTAAGTATAGAAGTATGAAAAAAAATTACATATATTTTGATATTTGTAACGTTCAAAATGAAATTTATTTTAAGCATTATTTATGTTACTTTATAAGAAAAATAAAGGTATAATTAATTTTTCAAGATGATCATAGTACATTACTTTATTTTTATTATAAAATCACAATGTTCCTATAAAAATAATTCTATTAAAAGCTAAGCTGAAATCATGAAAATATATACAAGATTAAATATAAATCTAAAAATTAGTACTTTGTGTTAATAAATCATAATATTACATTGTGAATAAACAGGATTTTTTTCATACGAACAAAAATATTTTTAATAGAAATTAATTCAACGAAATATAGATAAGTAAAATGTTAACCTATTTTGTGATATCAATTTGAATTTTTATGAAGGGCATAAATACATATTTCATACATATAAACTAGTTGAATAAAAAAATTGTTTTAAAGACAAATGATAATTTTATGAAATACAATGAATTAAAATTTATTAAAATATAAAAAAAATTAATAATAGAAATATAGATAGTTTTTCAACGATTTCTAATGTTTTTAATTTACGATTAATTATATAGATAATTGTTATAGACATTTTTATTTTCAATCAATTTTTATTTATTTCATATTTATGCATATTTGCATTTAAAAATTAATATAAATATTAAAGATTAAAGCCATTATTCAATATATACAGACACTCGTATAAATTTGATTATTATATTGCATCTATTTATATTGTAAATTTAGCATGTAATACATTTCCGTATATACTTACGAATACATTTACAACACATTAATTATGATGTATAAATCATCACGAGATTATATTATTAGGGCATTATTAAAATTTGTATAGCTTTTTAAAGTTTTTACAAGCTGTATAACTAATCAATAATATAAAATACATGTATTTTTTGTTCTTAAACTGTGCAGAATACCCGTTATCATTTTAAAATTATGTATTTAAGTATTTGAGGAAAAGGGAAGAAGTTCCATCAATTGTTTTACTTCAATAATACCATGACTAGTGGCAGATCGGGCATACTCAAATAATATCGAAAAGAGTAAACATCGTGACATTTAAATAATAAATTTAAAATCATTTATTTTAATTTATTATATTTAATTAATTCTACATATATATATAATAGTCAGAAAAAAACAAATTACTTTACGACATACTTAATTAAATAAAGAAACCAAAACTTCAAATTATTGCTTAAAAAAATGATTGTTTGGGCTAACATTCGATTTAAATTTTTATTGTAATATTTATTATGTTAAAAATAATAAAGCATTTGAACCTTTTAATTCAACCAATTTGCTAATTTAATAAAATATTGGTTTTAATTTAATGTATCATTATTTTGATATTAGTGCAATATAGTTTTTAGCAACTTTTCCTATAATTTCAAAATATTTCAAATTATGATTAAAACTGAAATATCTATCTATTTATCACGTAAACATGTACCTTTCAGAAAAAAAGATATTTATCAATTTTAATGTCTTATTTCCTTCATATTAGAGTGTTTATCAATCTACATTAATTCAAGTTTTCAAATGTAAAAACGTCTTTTGCGTAGTGTACTTTTGAATTTTTACTGTATAAATGGAGTACAATTTAAAATATGACTGTTATGGATACCAACGATTTTATATTTTATTATATATGTTACTTAGAAAAATATCTTAATTAATGCAGATTAAATTTTAATATTTGAAGTACTCTAAGTCTAGTATTGACATCCAATGATGCAATTTAGAAGCCCTATTTAAGAATTCAATCACATTTCAAAAGAAAAATTTCAATTATGTATAAAAAATAATAAATAAAAATTATAATTATCTGGAGTGAGTGAAACTCGAATATTCGTAATCATTCGAAAAAAGATAATCAAATGTTGCACATAATTAGCTGTATTTTATCTCCTTATAGCTAATTATTACTAAGCACGTGTACCTTGCGGCGAGGAAAATAAGTCATTCTTGATAATACAAAATGCAGAATCTGTATCTTTATTGTTCCCACGTATTTTAATTGAATACGTTATTATGATTTTTGAAACTAAAATAAATTTTTAAAATGACAAAAACATTTGTTACTTCTTTTGATCGTTAATTTGTCATAATTGGTTAAAATACAAGTTTTACAATCAGAAATTATTTTCTGTTATAAATAACTTTCTAGTCCTTTTTCTATTATTATAATTATATGTGAATATTTGCGTAATATAAAAACTTGGTAAATAGTAGTTTCGTAAAATAATTAAATTCAAATTGTAAATTATAATCATTGTGCATATAATTATGTCTATGATTGATGAAGAAAGCGTATAAAAACCGTAATATATTTACGTAAAACGATTTTATAAAAATTTTTTTATCATAATTATATATTTTGTTCCAACTCTTTTTATATATCATATTACTTATAATTATAATTATCATTTATTATTAACAAACATAATAAGTTTAAAAAATTATTATCAATATTATTAATATCAATCTATCAATATAAATAAAAAGTATTATCAATGTTAAATACAGAAACCTGAAATATAAAAACTCATTTCTAAAGCATATATTTGATTATTTCACTAGATAAAGAGGTCCAAAAGAATAATATGCTAAATAATGAGAAATTTTATTTATTTATGTAAATAAAATTTATTGCAAAATAAAAATTTAACGTTGCTACAATAAAGAATACATATAACGGAAACTCTAATTAATGCAGGTTAATCATTTATTAAACAAGGTAAAGAAATAAAATTTAAACTTACTTAATAATCTATTTAATTATTTATTTTCAGATATATCTGCGTAATTTTGTTTTTCGCAAAAATTATTATGAAAGTTCAATTTAAGAATATGATTTAATCCTACATATAGTTGATTATTTTGCAGATGAATTAAATATTCTATATCACCTAAGTGAGTAATTTACTTTATAACTTGCTGATATCTTTGGTATTATAGTTCCAAATATAAAATTAGGGTCCATTTTCCCACTTGATCGACTTTTCTTCTTCTTCGCCATTTATGATATTTCGAATACAGTGCTTTTATGGATATGAAACTTATATATTTCACTTATAAATTTCACCCGAGGTGATTTTACTTAGTTTAAAAGAATATATTATTGCGACAGATTTTTTTCCTTCGAGGTATGTAAATGATTTTTGTTAGCGAATGATGTTTATAGAATTTGTTTATAGAAGAAAGTGTATTTTCAAGATAAGTGTTAATGATACAATCCTCATCGATATAAAATTTTCCGTAAAAAAGTAAATAAAAAATATAAGAGAAAATAATAAGATATTCATATCTGTATTTTTTAAAATAATTAAATATACTTCAGAAATTTGTTCAATGAAAAATTTTATATTTTTTAAATCATCATTAAATTAAAATGTCAATTAAGATTAATTTGATCTAATATATAAATCAATAAATTAATTCTTTTTTTATTTAACTCTTGCTTATTTTATGTTATTCAAAAACTCATATTAAAAACGTTTTTTATATGACTAAATGTGTTGTCACTATAATGTCTCAATTTTTAAAATTAAAATAAATTTATGTTGAACTTCTGATAAGATTTCTGAATATTCACCCTTTACTTATACTTTTTATCGATATAATATAAATCCGTATTATTTTCTTTTTTAGAAATGTCTTTGAAATTTCGAAGTGTTACTTTAATTCAAAGCAATATTTGAGTTTAAAAAAGTTTTATAGAATGAGTTATAAAAAATAAAAATATTATAGTATTTTATTCATGAGTAATATAATATGCGACCAAAGAAAAACCATTTTTTAATACAAATTTACATATTTTATTTTAATTGGAATAGAATATAAGGCATTGTATTCTGTCAAATATTAAATATATTTATTGATAAGTAGTAAATTGAAATCATGATTGAAAAGTTATCGTATCTAACATAAAATTACTTTATATCATTTAAAAAAATTTGTTAAGCATTAATTATAATCAGATTTAATGATTTATGAGAAATAACTTTTATATAGTACTATTTGTAAAATTTAGAAAAATAGAATTTTATATTGAAATCCGTTAAGTTTATTTGAGTTTATATACTCAGATTGTAGACATAATATAACCAGCATTTAATTAATAAAATTTTATCTCTCGTTTCAATAAAACTGAGTTGAGTAACTATTGGAACTTAATTTAAGTTTTATTTTATCCTCTTTAGTTAAAATTTACCAACATTTTTTATTGTTAATTAATTGTTCCTTATTCTTCAACAATTTTTTATAGATATTGAATAAAAAAAATATATTATTTTTGTAAATTTGATAAAAAATGATCATTTATTCGACCTAAATGTGCAAAATGAAAATTTGAAATATGAATCCATTCTTTTGTATCTTCATTGCTTGCAATTACTGTCGTCGCTTTTTTATAGATGCATTGTAATTAAAAGATTTTAGTTTGACCTGCGTCTACGTTTACACATATATCACTATCTGGTCATAAAAACATGTTTGCATCGTAAATCTGTATTTTAAAGAAAATTCGAGATGACAAGAATGTAAAATATAGTTTCTAAATCTTCGTAAATCCTGAAAAATTTACGCATTTTGACTGAACAATATACCATTTTGTGAAGACCGTACTTATGTTGAAACACAATAGTTGACATGTAAAATTGATTAGCGAAGGTCATAAATAAAAAACAATTAACAATGTATTGCAATTGATCGTAGGCATTCAGTGTAGCTTTGCTAATACGTTGGTCAATAGTTAATAGATTAATAGATCTTGATGCTGAAACAAAACATCGAAATCAAAATCTTTTATTATTCTATCAGAGTAGTGATAACTCGTAGTTGTAATTTCACTTCTAAAGATAAAATATTATTTTAATTTTATTAGTTCGCTATAAAGCTGATGATTTGAAATCGAAAGCTTGTATAAGTGATTACTAGGCCAGACGTACTGCTTTATTACTGCTTAACTAAAACTATTATAATTTATTTTATTAATTTTACTTAACTAATTTTTTTATTTACTTAACTAAACTTAACTAAAACTACATTTTTAAAAATGCAGTTTTTATTGTTTTTTTATTTAATCATTATATATATATATATATATATATATATATATATATATATATATATTTATTTATTTATTTTTAAGACTTAACACATCAATATATTTAAATGTAATTTATCTATTCTTTTGATAATATATTATGTTCAACGCTTTTAAAATTCTAATTGTATTATTGTGTAAAATCTTATGCACGATGCCTATGCGTACGGATGGACAGTCGGTTTAAGTAGATAAAGCAAGGATTCTCTATACTTATCTAGATGTATACGATAATATACTCACACGATAATAATATAGTTAAATTTATCCTTTAAAAAGTTTTACGAATTCTCTCTCAAGCAAATAAAGTGAGATCAATTTACCTAATTTATAGAAAAATGCGGCATAATTATTTGGACTGAAATGTGTGTAAAACATGCTACTCGTGTGTTGCACACCTATTTTATGAAATACAACTGAATTCTGTATTTAAATTTCATTATTAGTGTTTATCTTAAATATCATTAAGAATTGTATTTTAAAATTCATACGTATGAGATTTAATTAGAATAAATAATTTTTTTTAAATAAATTAATTATTACTGAATACTTGTTAGATTATTATTTCTAAGTATTATAATTGATTAATAATATCTATTTTGAATATATCAAATAATAAAGAATCATTTGTAAACAGGATTATTATGAAAATTTTTTTTAAGTAAAGTATATTTAATTGTTGTGAGCCTTTTATAAATATTGATTCCTTTAATAATATTACTTTCGCAGGATTATATTTATTATTATTAGTATTATGAAAGCAAGCTTGTATTGTAATGATTAGAACTTTAGAAACAATTTTTTTTCTTTTAAATTGAAACAAATCATATTATCTTAAATTTATACATATTTATATTAGTACTGCTCTAAATGCATATGATAAAAACTTGAAAGTTTTATTGAAATTGATTAAAAAAATTGTAAAATCATTATTCGTGTTCTATAACT
Source organism: Platyscapa corneri (assembly GCA_018907185.1). Taxonomy (NCBI): domain Eukaryota; kingdom Metazoa; phylum Arthropoda; class Insecta; order Hymenoptera; family Agaonidae; genus Platyscapa; species Platyscapa corneri. Next base: position 3,272,302 of record JACCHW010000018.1, on the reverse strand, counting down.
TGTATTAGTATGTAAATATAAACAATTAATGTTCTTTTTGATAACTTTTTTAAATACAGTAATAATAAATAGATATAAATTATACAAGGAATTTTTACAAATAAAATTACATTTAAAATTGTTGTCCTTTAGTTTACCACATCTATAATATTCCAATAATTAAGGAAATTATGGGAGATAGTATAAAATTGTTTGCAATGTTGTCAATTTATGATCTCTATAAAAAATTTTCATTATTATCAATTTAAAAAAAGTTAATTATGTTGTTCATTAAAATTAAAAAAAAATTACACTGTTAATAATATTTATGTTAAGCTTAATAATGATCGTAAAGATAAAATTGCTATTTTCAAAGCGGTGTAATAAAGATTTACGGGCATTTACAAAAGTTTGAAACAATAATGAAATTATAGACTAAATTATTATTTAGCTTTCTCTAAATTTAATAAAATTAAAATATCTTATGTACCACAATGACAAGTAAAGCTTACATTTTAGGAAGGTATTATTAAAATAAAACAAGATATATTAATCTTTACTCAGGTAATTAAAAACTTGAGGTTAATGTAGTGTTGAACTTTAATAAAATTTGAAGATATAACATTGATTCCGTTTTTATAAGACACTTGTAAGAGAAACGATAGTAAACATAAACTTGAGAAAGATTAAAAATGATTCAATTTAGAACTTGGAAATATATAAAATAATAGACAATTATATGAAAATCGTTGTCCCTAATGCATTTAACCTGATAAAAACAAAAATAAATAATAATACATAACAAAGTTTTTATCAATTTGAATGGAACGGAAATATAATAAAAAAATGATAAATAATGATAAAGAGTAATAAATATGATATTAATTCTAAAACAAATGATGGTTTACCTAATATAACTACAAAACCTTAACATCAATTGTAAAATTTAATTCACATGAATAAAATATTAATTTGAAATAAGTCAAATTTAAAATCAGTACTGAATTATGAATTTCTCAAAAATAGTTTGTAATTAATTATTTTTAATGTTAATAATGACCAGGGATGTTTCAGTATTTAAAAAGACCATACACCATATATACTAGTACTAAAATAAAGCATATGACTAAAGTAACTAACAAAAACTAGTATTATTACATTCCGAAAGTTTATTGTCATATTTCAAAATTAATTACATGGAATTATTACGTATTATATCGAAAACAGGGTATTTAATGAAAAATTATTTTAATAATTTAGTAATATTCTCGAAATAATAATTTAAAATATTATTTATCTAAAGACAAAATTTACAACTAATTTATTAATCATACTTTATAAAAATTATTTACTTCCAATTTTGAAATATATTATCATTTTTTTATAAATTATAAATATTTATAAAACAAGATATTGTAGAATTTCGTATACATAATTAAATATAAAGAATGAAAAATATTTTAAATATTGGTATAATAGATTTTTTAAATTAATCTTTTAATGGTATTAATAAAAACATTAAGTATGTACATTTCTTCCGATAAAAACATAAAATAAATGGTTCCAATTAATTTAGAAAATATTACGTGTTATAGTTGATATATTTATTGATTATTGTAAAAATTTTCATATAATATTTTAAATTATTACAGTATAATTTATGCAAACTACATTTAAAATGAAAAAAAAATTTTCATTTAATCTATCGATATAAAGTTTTAATAAAAATTCAACGGAGCTTTCAAAATATCTAGAAACGATTCAAACTCGATCTATTACATAGGAGAATACATAAAAATTTTTTATTTTTTTAAATAATATAAATTATCAGTGGCTATGAAAATGAAATTTAAAAAAAAATTATTTTTTTGTTAATTTCACTCTTATCATGAATAAAAAGAATACATTTCATATGAAGGTAAACAACTTGTAAAAAATTATTAGTAAACTAATATATTTCAACTGATGTAAACGAAAAATTAATAACAGGTTAACGCGAAATGTTTTTTGAAATATTAATAAAAATTTAATAACTTACAAAAAAGTAAAATATTAATTGAGATATTTTGAGATATATTCGTTTAAACATCCATAAATCTATTAAAAAATTTGTATTATAAATATATACATAATATATTTATTATAAAATGGAAGTAGAACAAATAAAAATATTATTGAATAAATTTTGTAGAATTTTTCTTCTCTTTTAAATTGGAAACCTTCAAAAAATTCTATATTAATAATCATTTAAAATTATTTATATAACTTTTAATATCATTTTTACATGTTAAAAATAGAGATTTTGAAAATCATAGATTTATGTTTAATTGTTAAATCAATATCGATTATTTTATGCAATTGTGTCCTTTAATTTTATAAAAGATAGTATATAATGTAATTTTATTAGTTATATAATCTAATAATACTATTTTTTGGAAAAAATAAAAAAATTCTTGAATTTTTGAAATATTTTGAATTAAATTTCTGCGGCTTTATCAGAAATCATGCTATAAAGAATTTTCAATTTTACAAAGTCCATACCTAATAATCTAAGATTATATCCCAATTTCAATGAACCAACTTAAAAATTAAATTTTTAAAAAAATATTTTCCAATTGATTATTATCGGTTTTTCAATGGATTGAACATAAAACATATATTTGTTTAAATTCGTTTTTATAAATTTGTGTGTGGTATAAAATATTATTTGTATGTGGAATTGAATAAATTTTAATTTGTAATCGTAGCTTATAAATTGAGTTGGAATTGTTTCCGTGGGAAGTACTTCGTTTTCTATGGAAATATAAATTTTGTACATAAAAATTTTTTTTGTTTCGATTTCTAATATACTTTAATAAATTTTCATAACCTTTGTTTCTATATTATACAAAAAATTTTTATAATATATAATACCTTATACATTAAATTAATATATAAATTTTTTACAGTATCACCCAAAAGATTTTATTTAAATAATATCAAGAAACAAATTTATATTTTTTTACTTATTATTTGTCTAAAAAATCTTGGAAAAAGTGTAAATATCACGTTATAAATACAACTTTTATTATGTTATACATTAATTTTTTATATATCGAGTATATATATTTACTGTATTGTTTTACTTATATAAATGTACTTTTATACAAAACAGTGGTTGTAAAGTTTTTTTTTTATTCTAAAAGCTTTATGTAAATAATTTATATAAAATGTTAAAATTTTAGGAAGCTTTAAAACTGACCAGATCCAGGACAGATAACTTTTGACGAATATAAAGCATATAATTCATAAAACATAATTACTGAAGTAATCTTGGATATATGTATGTATGTATGTGAAAAACTATTTTAATGTTGAAAAAATAAATGTAAGTACTCATATCTCATGATGTAAGAGATAGTAATCAGGTGTAACTAGTAGGTTTGATTTAATCTAATCAACTAATTATATTTATTCGCTGAAGCGAATTTTAAAATTTTATTAAACGATGATAAAATTAATGTTATTTGTAGAAAATAATCCGTATATATGTTATCAAATGTAATTTTTAAAACTAAACTAAATTTTGAAATCAAAATTTATAAAGTCTATAATATACATATGTAATACAAATTACGGACATATTTAAGAATATTTCTTTTTTTTGGCTGTTATTTTTTGTTTTATATAAAATATTTTGAAAATCATCTTAAAATATAATTTATATAATTATTGTAGTATAGGTCACAGAAGATAACAATATAACTATGTATTGAAATGTAAAAATTCTGAATATATTTAATAGATTAAAAATAATAAATCTTTCGAATAATTATTTACAATTAAAATTTATTTTATATTAATATATTTATAGATTTCCTTTAAAACCCTAAAAATTTCAACTACAGTAGAATATCTTGCATTCTCTCAAAATATCTGTTTCAGATATTCTATTAAATCATTGATCTGATATGAAAATTTCTGAACAAATCAATTCATATTTTTAATGTGATAATTATCTTTTGAAAGTATTATTTTTTTATTTTTAATGAGGTACTATTTATTTGATATATTTATTTAATTTTATATAAATAGATTTTATACATTTATACTTATTATTTATAAATATATAAACGTAATTTTATTCAATACCTAACAAACAACCTTTATTTAATTTTGTCTAAAAATCAATTTTGATATGATGATGATGCTTTCCTAAACATTTTAACTTCAGTTAATTAACATTTCTAATTAATAACAGTTCTAGTTTTTAATTTGTAATCAAATGATTACATTGCAACTTAACAATACTTAATATAGTAGTTCCAGAAGCTAGGCGATGCCCTCTTCTTTCATATCAACACAATGTTAATGAATATAATATATACATATGTATATAGAGAATTATACTAACATATGTTAATATACCATACAAGCTTGTATTTACATGAACTGTTAATCGCGATTAAATTACAAAATGCAAATTAATCCCTTAAATTATCAAGTTACCAACGAGACAAATACTGAACTAAAAGTAAATTATACGAAACTGTTTTGCCTTAATAAGATTCCAAGTATTCATAATGTTATATAAGTATTCATAATGTACATAAGTATTCATAATGTTATATTGCTTCATTAAAATTGGTTAAGTTTTAAACTGTATTTATCTTTTACAGATCTTTTAAGACAGTTTGTAAGATCTTTATTGTAATTTTAATTTCCACATTATACAAGATGTAAGTAGTATCATTTAATTAGATAATATAATTAATGTAATGTTTTTAGTTTTATCCGAAGATAACAATCACTAATTATAATAATGATAATGGTAATGATATTTATGATACTTATGTCAAGTCTTATATAATACGTTTCTATCCGAAAGAAAGGAGATGAATTCCATTGAATAAAATTTAAGGAATTTTAATTGGAGTTTTATTTATTATTTCGAAGCATAAGTAAATCTGCTCGTGTATAAGAGTTAAAAGATAATATATAAAATAAATATTATATAAATTAGACACTAATTATTTACTATCTTGTTATTATACATGTTATTAACATAACGCGGGTAAAATGTAGTGTCATAGGGTCAAGTTTGTGCTGCAAAGGCTCCTCGAACAATCTCCTAAACCATCAATGGTGAAAAGCATACCTCTATTTTTTTCAATACAGGTTGAGAAAACACTTCATCTGCAAGTGAACTTCAAAAATTCACTATCCACATTGTTTTGACAAAAATTACTGTAGTTTTTACTATAAAAATTTCAGGCTTGTTATCTTTCTTACAAACAAAAATATACCCACAATAATATTAAACACAACTCTTATAGATGTACTAATTCTATAATTTGAAAGCAAAAATTACACAATGGAATAACTGAATTATTAGTATTATTGATATTATTTTTATTGATATAAAATAAAAATTAAATTTTTTCATATTTAAAATAAACTACATTTATTTCACCTTTTTATATAAAATATCTCATTTTCAAATTTTTCTAATTTCATAATTTACAAATTCCTAGAAAAAATATAAATATACAATAATACTTAATTTAATGTTTATAATTAATTAAAATAAATTTTATTCAATACATAAACTTTTTCTTAAAATCTTATATATATTTTAGAGAAAATCTTTAAATTTATTTAAGGATTTATACATAGTATATGAATTTATGAAAATTAAATTTAAATAGAAGAGATCGTAAATCTAACAAACTCTTAATTAAACTCTTACTAAGATTATATTGAAAATCTTGTAGAGACTATAGTAGTATATAAGATACTTAATACAGTATATGGTGTAAAGAAAAGAATGAAAACAAATAATAAAATAAACTCTCTTCTTTCTTTAATTCCACGAACTTACAAAAAGTAATGCAATATTGTGTATCCACATTATTTTTGCTTACGCCGTTTCTAAAATTATAAACCATAAGATTAATTAATTCAACATTAAATACTATTGATAGATAAAGCCTATTAAGATTATTAAAGACAAAATATTATAAATATCATTAATCATGAGAAGATAAAAGTCAAAATTTTAAGTATATTTAATTTATATTTCAAAAGATTTATAACATGATTAAACATTAAAATCTTTACTCAAATTATTTAAAGATTGGTGGAAAATCCACCAATTATATATAGCGTGGAGTGGTATAATTTTATGCGTAAACATAATTAAAAATGGAAGAATCATTTAGATCTTAAACTATATATTTTTTCTTAAGAAGTAATTCAAATGTGATATCTCATTGAATATACTGCTGTGTTAATAAGTTATATTTATTAATTTTGTTCTAATATATATATATATATATATATAATATTAAAGATACAAAACTGTTTATAATATTTAGCATATTTATTACGACATATATATTGTAACTTGCACAATTATGATAATTTGAAATTACTTAATTTTAAAGAAATTAGTATTTATAACATTATATTATATATTATATAATATATATATATATATATAAGCTAAAATGACACAGTTAATTAATAAAGCTTTAATTATACATGATTAAAGTGTAAAATCCAAGTAATATAATCCAATATTCACGTTTAAAAGCATTTAATATCTCTTTTATTTTATAAATTTATTGATGTAAATGACAATAATACCGATGAATTAATATTGCTGAAATTCGAATAAGAAACGCTGTGCTCACTTCGACAAGCACGAATGAGGAAAAATAGTGAGGATAAAAGGGGGGATTAAATATCAGAAAAACTATACGAGTACAATAATATAAGTGAGACAATACGAATGAAAAAAATGGCGCAAATAACTTTGCATAGCGGGAACGACAGTAACGGCGAATACGATTCTTCGCTTCAAGGGGTGCGATTTTCCTCCTCACATCAGCGACGGGCTTCGTTTCGTCACGTAGTTTGACATCTTCGATAATACACTTGTTTCGATTTAGCACAGGGCTTATCATACTTGTATATGTGATGTTTCCTTTACGATGCGACGGTTTATTTCTACGATTTTCTTTTTCCTGCGCAGGTTCGGCCGTTGTATCTGTAGAAGCATGTAAATTTTTCTAGCGGTAAAGTAAATGGAAGATGTTGAGATACTTACGTACGTGATCTTTATTTTCAGTACCTTAGAGTTATAGTGACGTATGGGCTGAATGAAAAAGGTAAAGTCAGCCTCGAAAAAATTTCTCGTGACAATTGGAAACACTTCATCATTTAAAAAAATGTTTCGGACTTAATATTCGATAATATGTTAAGAAGCTAAAATCTATCTACTAAAATTATAAATACTATCAACTAAATTTAACTGTACATTCAATAAAAATTATTTAAGTTCATTTTAAAATTAATGTGCAACAATTTATATAAACTGTAAGTTTCTCCAATAAAACCATATGTTTCAAATGATCAAATTGGTTAGTGATATAGATTATTGTTGCTAAATATTAGTTACAAATTTATAGAAAATAAACATAGATTATTTACTAAAAAATAGAAAATATTAAAAAAGGGGAAATAGAGATTGAAATGTCTTTAAAAAAAGGAGAAGGTGATATTAAAAAAAAATATAAAATAATTATAAAAGGTAAAAGGAGTCTAGAAATAAAAATAGGGAAAAATAAAAAGATAATAAAAATGTGAAAATGTAGTACATACAAAAAATATTATGATCAATAGGTGGTACAAAAACCACAGAAGAACAGAGAAATAATTATATATAATGAAAAAAGGCAGTTAAAAAGAAGATTTTTTTAAAATACTAAAAATAATTAAAGCATCTAAAGAAAAATAAAACAAACTAGAAAAGAATAAAGTTGATTAAACAAGAAATAAAATATTGAATATAAACTTAATATAGTAAAAAAATAAGTATAAGGAGAGAAAATGATATAAGAATATCAAATTTGGAAAAAAGAACAAAAAATGAAGCGATAAGACAAAACGTAAACTTTAAGAGAAAAAAATAAAAACTAATATTCATAAAAACAAAAGGAAAAGTGTGATGAAGGTGAAAAATGCAATTATAATAAAAGTATGAGAACAAGTATTAGAGAAGATATGCGATAAAGATCCAAAATTGGGATAAAACAAAAAATTGAAAAATATGTACATATTTAAAATCTGAAGTGTAAATAAAAAAACATTTTTAAATAACTAATTTAAGACAAAACAAGAAGAAATAACATAAGAATAGATACGAATTAAGGGTTTAAATATGATAGAAGGCAAAAAAGAAAATTATAAAGATTATGAATATATAGAATACACGACGAATTTTAGATAGTGTGTGTGAGATTATTTATAAGAAACACAAATTTTATAAAATAAATATAAAATAAAATAAATTTAGTTACAGAATTATAAAAAGCAATAATATACATGTAAAGATAAGCTGTTAAAATTTTTTTTTATTGAAAATATGTTTTTATAGAGCGTATAGATAAAAGCTAAATATAGGACTATAATAAATATCATACAAGTAAATAATGAAACACAAACATAAAAAATAAAAAATCGCGAAGTAAAATACAAAAGTTTTACTTGACTAAAAAATGGATTAATATTATATAAACTAAAAAATTAAAGACATTTTTAAAAACACTTTCATCCATACTAGTAATTATAAATGTGAAACTTCTTCACCGAAAAGAAGAAATAAAATTTGTTGAACAAGATGCCAGCGGAACATGGCAGAATTATATAATAATTATATGATAGGAAGAAGTAAATAAGAGGAAACTAAAAGACGTCATTATTGAGGCAGGAAATGATTTAATAAAAGTTTATAGTGAGGTGACCGTGCAGAAAGTAAATCGATAAAATTAAAAAAAGTAGTTAAATATGCATTTTTAAGTAAAAACGGACACTCGATAATAGATTAAATTATCATGCTTAATTAATAAAAGAGACGAAAAGATTCAGGATATTAAAGAGGATTGAGTAAGTTTAAATACCTTTGCAAATAAAATATTAAGCTGAAGAATTAAAATAGAATAGAAAAATATATATCAAAAAAAGAAATTAATTTTGAGAATGTATTAATTAATACAATGATATATCGAAATTTATATGAATGGTGAGGATTAAGTTGTTAGAATATTGATAATGATAGAACAAAAAGAAAATGAAAAGATACCAGAAATAGAAGTGCAAAATTAGAATATTGAAAGACATTAAAAATAGCATCTCAGAATGTAAAATAAAAAAGTTTTTAAAGGAAACACAAAGAAATCTCCTACATATTAACATAATAAAATATACCAAAAGCAAAAAGTATGGTGTAAAAAGTTGTATAAAAAGTGATGTAGAACTAAAAATATGCTGAGATAATTCAATATACAATGTTTAAAAAAGATATATGAGACTACATTTAAAAATATCTCAATAGGATATAAATACAAGAAAAGTACAGAGATGATATAAAAAAGAAAAATGAAATTTCAAATAAAGAACTAAATTACTAAATATTACAGTACAATATTATATAGTAATAAACGAAACTTTACTAGATGAAATGGACGGACACTAAAAATAGCAGTAAAGTACAAAGAGAGATCAAGAATTAAAAAAAGATATAGAAAAATTTACAGGAGAAAAAGTACTTGAAATGCAAGAGATTAAAATGTAAAAATATCAGAATTGTTAACAAAAACAGTAAAAAAATAAAAATAAAAGAAAGAAAAAAATAAAAAATCGAAAAAAGTATATAAAATAATCTATAAAATCAAAGTAGTTAATGATGTGTATAAAAAGAACATAAAAGATTAATAGACAAATATATATGTAGAAATAAGGCCGCAATAAAAAATATTGGATAAATGGAGGTTAAGAAAGTGGTGGAATATGTGAAGAAGAAAGAGATATATATAGAGATAGAGAAAGAAAAAATATATAGAAAGATTTCATTTAAAATACAATAAAAAAGGAAAAAATAAAAAAGCAAAAGAGTGGATACAAAGAATTTGAAACAGTAAAAGTTTCAACGAAGAAATTATAATTAATAAATTAAAACTTCAAATTATGATAAAATCTATCTAAAAAAGGATTATAATCATAATCGCTCGTTTATTAATCTACAATTTTGTAAAAAGTTTGATCTCATCTAAAACCAACAAGTAAGGTTATATAATAATATTAATAATCTTTGAAGCTGGTAAACTATAATTAATAAAACCAGATCTGTTAAAATTAAATCGTTTATCAGCGGCATTTTCTCTATTTTAGCATAATTACACGTATATCATTAAAGCATATGATTTCATAATTCCCGTTTCTTCAACTGTATACCTTGTGATTCATATATATATAACATGAAAGTATAATTAATTATAATAGAAATTATTAATTAATTATTCTTTTCTTAAAAATTATCTTTAAAATAGAATAAAAATATTTCACATGTATAAGTTGCTTTACTTTGCAATATCTTATTTTTATTAAATTTTTATATTATCCTTTCCATAATCAATATTAAACAAAATTATTAAAATTATGATTTAAGTTTTTATAATATTGTTTATTGATTAAAAAACAAATTTTAATACTAGTAATCTTGCAAAATATTTCTAACGATGAAAGAAAAATTACCAATTCAAAAACTACTATATAAATATTTTTTAATTGTATATAAATTAATTTTAGCAGAAAATTACAATGCATGATTCGTGATTGTTCTTCGTTAAATTAATATTAAATTAAAAATTTAATAAAGTAATGAACAAACGTTTTATAACGACGTTTTACCTTTATTTACTTTTTACTTTTTATAAAATTTTAATATCATTGACTGTTTTAAGAATATCTACTCGAAACTTGTACAATTAACGTAAAACAATTTTCAATAAATCTCACCGTTCCAAAAGGAAACCTTTCTTTCCCTATTACTTTTTCTTTTCATATAGTGCTTCTAGATTAACAGTTGTTTTCAACTTTTTATATTAATATACAGAAAAATTTTTAGAAAAAAATATTGTACGATAATTACTGTTCATATGCATTACAACAACTTCTGAAGGTTCAATGCTGATTAGAATATGTCATTTAAAATAAAAGCAAAGATTTTATGGATGGTAACGTTAAAATTTATAATACTTTCCTTTTTTACACGCATACATGCAGAATTTTATAAAATAAATTTTACTTATTACCATTCATCTCAAATTTATTTGAACGATTTTAAGCAACGATCATTGTCTACAGTAAATCAACTATTCCTTATTTTTCTTGAGACCATAATAAAAGAATTTTATCGCTGATTTGTATAAGAAGCATAAATAAGCAGTGAATATTCAAATAAGATTATCTTCTGCATCTTTTTTTATTTGCTTTCTATTCCTGCTATATGTTCTTTTTTATACTTTCATCTTATAGCTATTTTATGCTTTTTTGCTGCATACGGAATTTTAAGATTATTGGAAAGCAATTCTTTTTATCAATATTTATAAACAAATTTCATTATCATTAAAAGTTTTACCTTAAAAGGTGAAGAACAAAATTCTATTTTATGACCTTTAAAAATTATTATTAATTTTAAACCTGTATTTTTATTTAACTTCAATAACGAATTTTTTTAATAAATCATTTGAAATTTGAAATTAAAATTTTCATTTGAAATTTAAATTAAAATTTCAACGTGTATATAATATTGAAATTTTTTATTTAGATAATTAAAATTTTTTGAAATAATACAATACTCTTTATAAATTTAGTATTCTTCTCTAAACTAGTTGTTACGTAAGTACGAGTCTTCTAGCCTCCGAAGGAAATATTAAATTTGATATTATATTTTCTAAATTTATTTTAAAATAAAAATATGATCAAAAAATAAGACATTTGTTGCATAGTGAATAATTAATTTATCATGAATTAAATAATGAATTTAAATAAAAATTTATCCGGATCATAGTGTTAAATGTACATAATATATTACATATTTACATATTTTCGTATTCATAATTTTTAAATTAATTTATTTAAATAAGTAATTTTAATTAATTTTATATATGATGAAATGCATTTAAAAATTTTAAAAACAAACTTTGTATATCTAAATTGTTTTTATAGTTTTAAAATTAATGTTAATTAAAATTAATAAATTAAATTATTCTGAACAAAACTGTATTTTAGAAAATTTATTTAACAAACTCATTTATCAATTCAATACGAAATCAAAATAATAGTTTTTATTCAAATTTATCTTTTTTCAAAACATACAAATTCGTTTCTGATAAGAATTTTCAAAATTATTTAGTCAGGATTTAATAAATAATTCGGATTAACTCTGTATTGAGCTAATTATTAGTTAAAAAATATTATCTATTCAAATGAATGTTACCTTCTTCATCAAGAAGTATGTAATTGAAGTTAAAAACTATGGTCCTTCATATTCTACTTTTATAGCTGAATTCTTGCTTACCTTGCCTAATAAAAATTCCAACTAAAAGTAGAAAGGTAGCTTCATTGGTTTTACGACAACCACACATGCAGCCTTCAGGGTAAGAAAATATAAAAAATAACGTAATGGAAATCTATCCCTGAAGCACATTCAGTTTTTATGCAGGCCTGAATTTATTTATTTGCAGAGAAAAGTTATCTAATTTCATTGTCTGGCCTTCAGTTTATTGATTAATTTCGATAATCTAAACAATCACAATTATATCCATATAAGAAGTGATCGTTACTTTCTTTTAGATCTTATGTACACAATTTGGGTTACATATATGATGTGTTCATCATTCATATATATTATGAAATTTTATCATCAATGTGAATTCATAGTTTTTCTTGGTTTTATATCTTAATTTTATAGTATAATTTTATACATTTTTTTGCAATTCACAAGATTTTAAATACATATATATATATTCTATTCTATATATCAAATTATTTTATTCACTTGATTTAATTTTTTTTAAGTAGATGTTATAGTTTTATAATACTTGTGTTCCTCAATTCAACATGACTTTTTATAGTCAATATTACGTTTACAAAATTCTTCTGATGCAAATATTATTTAAACTTGGTTAGATATTAATGAATCAAGCAATTATATGTGTATTAAATATATAATTAAAAATTTGAATAAGTTTTATGAATTAAATATACGTAAAATGTAGAATATTAATGAAATCCGATAAAAAAATAACGTTTTAAGGAACAGTGGCTAGTGAAAAACAATTTGTCTTGTAATGAAAAACTGTATATACTCATTCTTCCTGACTTTTGAATTACCTAATCCATTATACAGACAGAGAAAAATAAAGAAAAATTAACGATCGGGAGTTCTCTCTAGCTACATTTTCAAAATCTTTAGGATTATTCTAAAGCGTGTAAACTCGGCTAATCGTCGTGTCAGTACTACACGAGATCGTAGGGCATTGATAGATGTGATTAGCTTTCTAAGGTATGATGTAGGTTATAAACACGAACGAATAGATCGTTACATGCATTTACAGAGACATTTATTACGATAAAACATTTTTGTGAATTCGATCGATAATAGGACCTATCGAAGCGATTGCGATAAGCGAAGAAGTTTTCCGCATTTCGTAGCTTTACACAGTCAATGAATACACTTATGAATATTCTCCTAGAGTCTATTAACTATTTATCAAGTATACTTCTCAAGCAATACTAAATGCCACATCGTTAGATAATTTCTTTAATATCTAAGAAACTGCTAAAAAAGTTATAGTTTTATCGAAGGAAATACTCAAGAATATCAAGAATTAGATTTTTATTATGATCACACATTTTATTATAATTTTTCTGAAATATCCTATTAAATTTAAACGCCTAACGAAATTAAACATCAATTAATCCTCAATTTATATAGATTCATTTTTTCCAATCCCCAATAATAATTTATCTGGTTAATAAGTTTTTGTTGAAATTAGACTGTTAAAAATCGTATAATTTTAAATATAATAATTTTAAAAAAAATTTTAATACAAACCAAAATATTTTTATTTGCATTTTTAAAATGTCTAATGTTTTCAAGTACTAAAACTAAGCTCAAATAATTTTTAGATCAAAATAACAATGCAAAATTTTCTTGCCTATTTGTAGAAATACCGGTAGACTGTTATTAAAATTGTTTATTTTCCATTATATAATTTAATATTGTTGAGAATATTTTTAATAACATTGATTAAAGAAAAGTTTTTGTAGAATATTAATATGGGTTATATTGATATATATAGGAAATAAATAATTGATATTATTCTTAATGGTTGTAAATATTTTATAAATATTTTATTAATGTTATTTCTTTCATAAATACAAAGCAATTTTATATTTTCAAAAAACTTAAAAAAAAAATTATTTGAGTAATAAAATTAAAGTGATATAATTAAATTTAAATATTAATGTTCTCAACAACATTGAACATGTAACTAAATGAATTTTGTACAAATAATTTAATATGAATATTGATCTTTTTATTCACTTTTTCCAAATAAAATTGACTTGTATAAGAAATTGATAGTTGCTAATTTGCAATAAAGAAATAACTTAAATGTTCACATCATACATTTGTATATACAAACTAATTTAAAAATTCTAATTGTTCTTTAAAGTACATAAAATTTATAATATCAGATTATTAGAATTAAAATAGAAAAAGTAAATGTACGATAAAGGCTTGACAATTTTAAACAAATATAATAAAAGGTATTATTTTATAATGAAAGTACGATCAATCTTGTAATTAGTACAATTATAAATTTTTCTTGGACATAGATTTTTATCTCCATAGTTTATAGTATACATATATACAGTAATAACTAGTTGAAACTAAAGCTACTGAGACCGTTTATAAATTAAGATAAAATTTTTAAATTTCGATTATTCTCTCATATCAAATTTAAATTAAAGCATTAAAAGATAAAACTATATATATGACCTGATCTAATTAAAATGTAAATAGGAAAATACACATAAAATCTGAACATAAATAAAATTTTTATTGGCATAATAAAGTTAAATTTCATCGCTCACACTATTATTTAATAGATGATAGAAAATTTTTTATTATTCACCTGCCAATAATAGTCAATAAGAATGTTTAATAGCCACAATAGAAGACTAATATTTTCATGAATAAAGCAGGGAAAATATATGTTCAGTACTTGGAATTTCAATATTTACGAATCTTATAATACCGATACATTTAAATTTCTTCTTACAGCACTTTTATTATGAAAAACTATAATATAATAATAATAATAATAAAGTGTTCAAACCGTTTAATTTGAATGATTAATTTTTACTATCATTCCGTTAATTTTTAGAAAGTTAATAAATATAAATAAAAAATATTCAAATCGGTTATATTATAGAAAATATAAGGAAGAAGAATTAGAATCGTTCAAAAACAATAACTTGCTTTATTCTCAACACAGTTTCTTAAATGAAATAAAACTGAATTAATGAAAATAAATATTTTTATATTAAGTAGTCTAAAATTGAGTATATGGAGACAACTAAAGATACGTTTAAATAATACAGTTAAAATTAAAAAACTGTGATACATTACTACCTGAAATTATGTTCATCTTTGTATTAATATTTTATAATTAGCGAAATAACCTATAATTGACGCAGAATTTATAATCAATTTAATTTCTGGTAACTCCTATGTAATACTTATTAGCATTCTACTCTTGCGATGATAATTTGATGCTACAAATTGAGCCACAAGAAAATCAAATTACTTTATGAGCTTACATAAATTCAATTAAATTTTAAATACTAAAATTTAAATCTAATAATTGGTTCACAATTAGTATTAATTGTTTTTAACTTTGATTTTATCATGAAATACTCTTTTTCATGATTTAAACGTTCAAATGTAAACGTAAATATTTCTTTATTTCTTGTATGAAAATTAAATAATTTAAAAATTTTACGTAAATAAATTCAAAGATTAAGGTCTTCATAAGATCATAGAATAAAATTTTCCTACCATGACGTATTCATAAAGTTTTCCGTAAATCTGTTCCAAAATTTTATTATAATCACAACTTTTGATGAACGCGACAAGAAAGTTCTTAGAAGCTCGCTTAATTTTTTTTCTCGAAATGTAATTTTTTAAAACGATATATCATGTTGTAATTTTAATAATGTGAGAATATATTTACGCATGATAAATAAGTACTTGAAACTTTATCAAAAAAATTAAAAATATTACAGAATGTAATATAATATAATATATTATGAGCATAAAATCATTGGAATTTGCTACTGAGAAGTCAGTAATTTATTATGTATTATGAAATGAATATTTAAAAATACGGTAGAATTTTCGGTAGTACAAAGACAAAAAGTCATGAAAAATTTTGTCTTTAAATTTGATTCTACGATAGACACGAGCAATAGCACTGAATTGCAACGCCTTCAAAAGGAACGGTAAATAGCAACGACGAGAGAAGATGTGAAAGAAAAGAGAAAATTGCGTTATCGGCGATAAGCGTCCTAACAAGATTATTAAGGGATTTGAGACTGACGTTGGCCCGTATCCGGTGATTAACCAAGTTAATTGAAAACGTGGCTTTGTACCTAACCAGTCCAACCTCCTCAACCCACACTTGCTCTAACAGTGCCAAAGTCTCTGACTCTGATCTTCTCAGAAGCTACACGAACGAATGATTAGTTACAGGTCTGGTTTACCGATCACGAGCACGAACAGCGTCCGTATCCTTTAAAAAAATCCGTGTGTGCCAGGTATATAGTTGTTACCGTGAGAACAGGATAATTAATTAAAATTTTCGCTACAGTTTCTATAAAAAAATCAGGAACAAATTTAAAAAATGCTCTACCTTCGTTGATATGAGATATTGATTTTTAAAATTTCAATATTCGATATCTATGACGTGTATCAATCTTCCATGAACACAATACTTCTATATGTGAATTAGAAAGTACTTTATACATTATGGAATACTAAACCATAGTGTAAATATGTGAATTATTTATACATAGACACAAAAGTAATAGCTCACCGTTTTGTACAAACAATTTATTTATTAGAGAATTTATCTCGTGTTATTAAAAGATTTAAATAATATTTCAATTCGAACGAAAATATATCATATAAATTTGATTTTCTATTTTTAATTTGAAATCTTTTATTAGTATTATGAAAACTTAAAGATGCGACGACAATTGTACATAAAGATCAACGATTTATATACAATACGAATTATTACACACATTACAACAAAAGTATTATTTTACTCATTAGAAAATATTTTCCATATAAATAAATTGAAAAAACTAAAAAATATAATTTACAAAATGTTAACATTTCACATCAATTTTATAATTTTTCGGATGTTATAACTTTAAATTGTATATACTTCCAAAACTTATTTTATACAATGAGCTCAGTAGATGATTTACATTGGCAACTCAAGTGTAAGCCAAATAAATACGTTTGAATATAAAATGTTCGAGAATGTATATTAAAATTTTATAACATTTTATTAATTTTGACTATACTTGTTATTTTGATTCAGAGGTAGATTTAAAATTATGTGCACGTACTCTATTCGTAATTACACGAATAACTCTAAATTTTTTAGATTCTCAGAATATTATCTAACCAATAAAAAAGAAAAGTTCCTCTATATGAAAGGCAAATATACATAATCAAACTATTTATTATAATACAGGACCTGATTCATCGTAAGTTATAAGGAGTGAATTCCTTTTTTCATAACGAAATTATTTTTATACCTTGGATTTTATAACATAGTTAATGTTGATTCAGATATTACATTTGCTGTATTCAAGTTTTCAAATTATGCACTTTTCAATAATGAAACTGTATTCATAAGTATGTTATATATTAGAAATGATTCAAGTAGAATATGCGTTTCATGCCAAATGTGAAAATTTACATATCATATTACCATTTTGACTGTAATGACTCATTTATTAAATAGAAAGATAGCAAAAAAGTAAAAATAACATTTTATATACCAATAACTTATAAGATATCGGAAAGTGCCATCTTAAAAAAACACTTTCTTTTCATGCTTGGTTAAAAAAAAAGGAAAAATCACTTTAGCAAACAATAAACTGAGTTTGGAAATAAAAGAATACGCGAAATATTTCACTCCGATAACGGAAAACAATTTTCCATTACTTTGCTTAAAATGCAAGCTATAAGACCACAAGTAATTTCTTAACCTATAAATCTGACATTATTTTCATTGAGTAACTGAATTATTCTGATATTATCCTTCTCTTGCTCTTTATTTTGAATGCTAAATAAAAAACATAATAAAACAAAGTTGAATAAATACATACTAATTAAAAAATTTTATTGTACTTTCTACTGTATTACTTTAATTCGAAATGTCACTCTTAACAAATTTCCTTTTACTTTAATACAATTAAGTTTATAATATGAAAAGATTTCTAAAAATCAGCTTTCATTTAAGATATTTAAACCGAATACATATGAATGTATATACGTTTATATGACACGAAAATTTTTAAATAAGATCGTTTTTTAAATATCTTTATTTAAACACGTATTTCGATTTGAAATTTTTAAATATAAATCCAAATATCCAAATATGAATTTTCTTATGAATACTATATATATATTAATTTTATTTTTAGTTATATTGTATTTAAAACTTCGACATTTGATTTTGTAAAAAAAAAATGAATATATTGACAAAAAATGAATATATTAGTTCTTTACGTAAATAATTATTCAAGTATATTCGCATAAATAAATAAATATTTATGTATACATTATACATGCAAGTGTATATATAACTATGCAAATATAATTATAATATTCGTATTTAAAATATAAAGGTATTAATGCAATTATAATCTATAAAATTTTATGAAAAAATAACTACTTTCAAATATGATAATAACTCGTAATTTAAAAATCGAAAATTTCTAATAATATATCTTGAATTATAATAAAGTATTAAAAAGAATATAAAATTATATAAATAAAAAATTAAAACTATTTTTTTAAATTATTAATCGTGTAAAATTTAAAAAATATAAAGCATCAAAAAGACGTTTTAATCAAAACAAAATGATTAGCGCGTTTTACATATTATAAAATCAGTAAGGATTTTAATTTTGAATGAAACCTTATTATTTATAAAATCAATATTAGCTATATCGTATAAAAATATAGCTTGAAAAATGTAGTTAAGCAATTAATTATTTTATTAAAATTCATTCTACCTTAAACGAGAATTACATGTATTAGAAAATTTAAATAAAATAATAATCTATAATAAAAAGATTCTTTATTATATTAATTTTTATATCCCTGCTTTTATTTTGTTTTGCTTTTATTAATATCCAATGTTAGCATATTTTCTTTTTGTAATATAATTATGCTAAAGATAACATAAATTAGTAAATATGATTATTGGTATTTGCTTAAAAATTTTGTGTTCGGTATAATTTTAATACGCTTTTATTTGATTTCGAAAGCTTTAGTTTCAAATTGGAATAATTTCATCAATAAAATGATTGAACTTCTGAGAATAGTAAATATCTATTGAGAAACTCTGAAAAATTTTAAATTGTATAAATACAGAAATAAAAATTTAGGATACTAATGGACATTTTAAAGTTGTGTAATAATATATGTACACCATCGCTTACCTAATTAATCAGACATAATCATTGAATTTTATTTTTCTGCCCATTATCAATAAAATAATAATAACAATAAAAATAAGAAAAAACAAGATGAAACCAATAAATATAAACTTTAAGTTAAAGGTGTATTAAATCATTTAACTTATTCGCAAATAGTCGACGAAAAAGAAAGGATTTAAAACGGTCTTATCGCGTGTTCTGTCGCAATACACCTAATACTATTACTCATAATTAAGTATAAACTAAACGAGCAAATAAAATGAAACTTCATCAGATTATACGTGCCATTTTCAAGATTGAAGCGTGGATTTGCAAAAAACTAAACTTAATAGAACGTGTCACGTGTTTTCTTAACTCTATGTGTTTACAAAAAACTAATAATAAGTTAAGTTGGCACCTTTTTATTTTCTCAAATTTATAATTTGTGTGCGCTTCTACAAAATTAATTGACTTCAACTTTTGCGTAGCTAAGGGAAATATGCTAGAATAAGCAGGAGAATCGGGAAAACGTAATGAGCTTAAGATCAAGTGAAATCTGCACGTACTGGCTAAAAGTGTTTCATATAGCGGTCACACGGCGCAGATTAAGTAAATACTTTTTAAGATTAGATTATACTTAACTGGGTATCCCCTTTAACAAAAGATATTTTTCGAAAACTACTTAATCTTTAATTATATATTACCGCTCTTCTTTATCTATAAATTACTTCAATACTTTTTTTTTTACTATTTTTTTAACTATCTATTCACGCATTTTATAAGAATGATGATGCACATTATTTAACGTAGAAAACGCATATTCAAATATGCATACACGAAATGAATAATGCATTCACTGTGAACTAATTTAAAAAAAAAAAAAACCATAACACTCTACGTGTACGATAAAATAAAAATCTTATGTTATAAAATATTACTTTTTTTAAACACGTGGAATATGTCGACCTTTACTTTTGCATTCGTACAACTTAGCATAAAAAAATGTTTGATTTGATACGGTGTGTGGTATTATGGAATAATGTATATAAAATTAATCGCCACAGAATGACGATAAATGATAATAAAACCTATTGCTTGATAGAAAATTTAAAAATTTCGAAAAATCTCTGAAGTCAAGTCGAATCGTACTTAGTTCCAAAGATAAGAATCGTTCTTTAGACTTGAACATTAAGAATGAAATAGTATACTAGAATACAACGTATTATCCAATCGTAACAAAGTAAAGAATAATACTCCCAATATGTCTACAATATGCCCAGAAAGCATGTGCAACAACAGAGCCAGTGACCGGAGCGGAAAATCTAGTATTACATCGTTAATGGGTGGACAGTGGATTTATCGACAAGGGCGAAGCGGTGCGACCTCGCGCGCGACAAGTAGCCACGTTAAAATACGGATAAGAAAGAGGGGGTCACGCATACATTCAAAAATCAACTTCTCGATCGACAGGGAGTAATAAAGGAATGATGGCGCAGTAGCTTTACCGGAAATGTAAATGAGATTGGTTGGTCGGCACAGCGAATATCCATTAGCTCGTCTGAAGGCAGATCGAACTGGATGCGCGCGCTTCCTGTTCTTCGCGTGCACCCACCAAAGAGGGTGAACAGAAGAGAGACGCTGCGAGGTCAAAAATAAATCCGATAAGCATCTGTCTATGTCGCAAACACTGAAAAAGTGCATTGAATGACTTGAAATGAAAGCCAAGTCTCGTCTCTTGGAATATTTTTTTTCTTCAATAAAAACGAAAAATGTTAATATTTGCTCATCTTTAACTGTGGCTATCGGTTATTAACATTTTCTATAAAGAGTTCATAAAAAAATTTGTACTCAGTCGCACTGCGCAATAAGTTTCATGAAACTGCAATATTTGCTGAAAATTTGCATATTGCGTTAAGCATTATCATATATATTAATAATATAAAACAATCTAATGTTGAGTAAAGAAATTTTAAAAACTCTTTAAAAAGCTTGTTGTCGTTAAAATCTATTTACATTATCAAAAAAAGGTAATTTTATTTTAAATAGAAGAAATCAAATAAATTAAAACAAAATTAGAGTCATCTATTAAGATATATTTTAAAAGTTTAAAATATTTTCCATTGTACAATAATTTTAAATGTCTGTTTATCTATCTGATTGACAAACCACTATAGCATTCAAAGTTAAAATTAGCAAAGAAAATCAAAGCGCTTAATATTATTATTATTGTCTTACGTAATATTATTGTCTAAAAGAAATAATATAGAATTAATTTTAACAGATATACACATATGTATATATATATATATATTATAATCTATAAATTCAAAAATAAATTTTAAAATATGAAAATTTAATATAATAATACTTTTTAATATATTTGTTTCGTTTCTGAAATAAAAACATCATATAACATAAGTTTTAATTTAATAAAACTATCTTTTAATAAAAGTAAATAATTTTTTTATGTATAATATTCTAATTTTGAATGCCATTTACGTCAATTTTCCTTAACACACACCGTTTTCTAAAAACACATTTATCTTCAAATAAATCCGCAGATGAGCTTTTTTCCAAATAGAGAAGATGAAGTTGTCTTACAGTATGATAATCTCAAAATAAAAAGCAAATATATATATTTGTAATCTTTAATGCATGCTTATTTGTAAGGAAATTTTTGTACAGAATAAAAATTTTAAAAATAAGTTTAAAAGGTCTTACACAATTATTTAAATACAAAAAATATTAATATCAATTTAATTTTTTCAATTAGTGATACAAATACATTTTTTAGTATTTATTAGCTTTCCTAAGATCGTTAATAATAAGAAAAAGTTTTGTTAACTTTTGAACTATTTAAAATAATTTTTCTTTAACATATAATCAAAAACTGATATTATCTATCAGTTATTGAACTGGAAACTAATAGAAAGAGTAAACATTATATTTGTGCTCTCGTCTACATTTTCTGGTATGTATGATGACGAATTTTGTTATACTTATAATAAAACGTGGATATTTGTGAATTTACGTACATGTATTTGTGTAGATGAAAAAACTTAGTTTCTATTTCAAGATTAAATTCAAGGTCATTATTTATATATAATTAGATCATAAAAAATATTTTTTTATAAATCTTGATTTCAGGAAATATTATATTTTTTAGAGACGGTATTTCTTATATATATATATATATATATTCGTATTAATATTAAAATACGTTAAAAAGTTTCCGTCATTTTTATAATTTTCATACAATACTATATTCTTTGTTCGCAAAATTGCATTAACACGAAATCATTTAAATATATAAACATAGTCATATTCTTAATTGATAAACTCAACAATAACAAATTTATTTATGATATCAATAACGATAATATTCAATATAAATTAGAAGCACATTTGTACTTTAGATATTTTAATATATTAAATAAAATTTTAACAAGACTAATTTAAATTAGGTATAATATGTACAATTATTAATTAAAAATAATTTCTAAAAATGAATTGAAATGTTCTACATTTTTATCCACTATATTTTATCTTAAATATAATTGTTTTCTGGTTGAAAATATAAAATTTTTACTTGATTAATAATTAATTATTTAATTATTAATAAGGAGTCGGATAATCTAAGAAATATATAAATATATTCAATTTGTAATTTTGAATATAAAATTTTTAATACATAAAAATATAAAAATTAATATTGTATAAAAGGAAATGAATTAAATAAAAGTAATTGCATTCTCACCAATTTAACTAATTTGAAATAAACATTAAGTATAAACAGTTATAAGTTTATTGAAAATATTAATATTGTATTTTTAAATGTCAGGTTGGAAGAATGAAATATAACAATAATTAAGGGGGATGAATATAGGGATGTAAAGCAATAGTATTTGATTGCATTTTTCTTACGTATCTATTAATAAATAGACATGAATCTTTTACATATATTATACTTTACAAATTAAGATTAAAAAATTCTTCTTTAGTATTAAATATTCTTTAGAATTCACAATAATAAATACTATTCATATTCAGCTTCATTTCCTTTGAATTACGAGTGATTAAGATTTTCTTTAACATAGTACTAGTTAAGAAAATTAATACTAATGTGTACGTATTTTTGTAAAAAAAGTCTTTGAACTAATATTAATACAATTTTTAATTAAATTTCCCGTCTATCACTATAACGCTCGATTTTTTTTACATTTTATAGATTATTACTATCTAATACCAGCTTAAGAGCTTAATAATTATAGAAATAAAATATATTTTAAGATTGAAAATACATATGTACCAAAAAATAATAATATAAGATGTTAATTAATAAAATTTCTTTTTTAGAAAATTTTTTATTCAGAAAAAATAGTAAAATATTAGATATACTTTGTGAATTAAAATAACTTTTTCTTAATGTTATGAAAACAAAGCATATTATATTTCTTATTTTTTAGTAATAAATAGAAATCTATTTATTTTAAACGTAATATAAAAGAGAGAGAAAGAGAAAGAGAGTTACGAATAAAGATGGGAAAGGAGCATGAAATAGCGAAAATATTTTTCTCGTGGTATAAAAAATTTACATTTATGTATGTAAACTATGAGTATTACTCTGATTTAAGAGGCATTTATATTTCTTCCTTATCATGCATTGTTTATAATGAATCATAAACATCTTAGTTTAGATAAAAACAAGCAGAAAATAACAAAATTAAAAATAATTGAGTATTTAATATATTAATTATTGTGGAAAATTATTGAATACAAAAGAATTTTGTATATGAATTGTGAAATACCATCAGTAAATAATAAATAATTATTTCTATTAAAGTTCATTGATATTATTAATATCTTCAAACGATAAATCACATGGCGTCATAATGTAGTACAAAAAAAACTTTTTAATCTTATTTCATAAAATTAATGTTAAATATATCCAGAGATTTATTACATAAGATTTAATCTGCATTAAGTAATCATCTATCACATATATGATTAAATTAATGAATTAAGGTTACTACCGGTCTAATTGCATAATAGAAGGCCCTGAAACTTACCATTTTCGGCTTTTGTCTTTATCGATTGCGAAATAATTTAAGGCAAAATCAGATTTTCTTCAAATTTTCAGTTTCATTATCTTTTTCATTTGAAATAATAGTTTTATCTCATAATAAATCCAACATGAAATAATTTTTGTTAATACATATTTCTGAATAAAAATAAATATATAATCAAACTGTAAAATATATTTTTATAACTATTGTTTTTCTTTTATAATTTAAAATATGCAAACATTTACGCTGTTTTAAATTATATAATTATAATTATTAAGTAATGATATATTATGTATAATAAATATTAAAATTTAAAAATACGAATTTAATAAAATTTTTTATAAGAACACCATATAGTACAAAAACAAAATTCTAATATTCATACGTTTTTTTTTAAGTTTTAATTTCTATTCACCGTAAGTTTACGGAATTATGAATATTTTAATAAAACTATTAAGAACACTTGATATTCCATATATAAATAACCCATATAATATAAATAGGTGTCAATATTCTAATTTTGAAATTACATGGAAATTATTTTGTTTTATTTATTATATAATAAGATGTAATAAACCGATTGCTAAATACTAAATTATGAGTTTGAAATTATTTTTTGACTTTGAAATCAGTTAAAATAATATTAATTTTGCAGCGATATTTTAAATTATTAGATATTGCAAAATTTATGTTTCGATAAAATTTTAAGAATAATGTGTGAAAATAATAATAATTTAATGATAAATTAATTTAGTAACTCGTTTATTTATAATTTAGATTTCTCATAAATAAGAATTATATTAAAGGGCTAATAATCCCTTTTCCAATTTCTAAATAATAATAAATTAATATAACTTATAGATTTATGATTTAACATTTCGTATATTAAAGACTTTCTATTTCAATAATTAAGTATTTATGAAAAGTTAGAAAATAAAAACAATGCAGAATACTTCAAAATTTGTATTTTACGTTTTATTTAGAAATCTTTAAAACTAAATAAGAAAATAAGAAGTATTTCATAAAATTTTAAATTAAAAAATACAAGTTCTTTAATTAGACTCCAAAGTTTTACTGGAATCTTAACATAATTTTTTTAACTAATTAAAAAGTATAGTTATAGATTGGATTGATTGAAACAAAATATATGTAATTTTTCTATTCTTATTACATTTATTATTATAAATTTTTCCCTATAGAAATAAAATAATGCACATTTGCACTTTTTATAATACTTTTATTCTGATTAACATTTCTTTCTTTAATAGTTGAGTAACAATTAATATAGCGTTTCATGAAAAAAACTTGTGAAGAAATTATTCAAAAAATACTTTAATTAATAACAAAATTTGTACATAAATTTTTATATATATTACACAAATATTGTTTAAAATCATTAAATATAAAAAAAAATATATACAAATAATAGACATAAATTAAAAAAAACATTTGTATTACCTTTTTAATAGTAAAAAATACTGTTTCTGAGAAAAAATAATGACGAAACATTAAAGTTATAGAGTTTTGAAGAAAATATTAAAAAACAAGTATTATTAATTTTATAAATCTTAAAGTTAGTGTTACTTATTTTTTTCATTAAGAATCGACAAGTTAGAATAAAACATATGCGCACGTATGCTAGAAGTATTTGAAAAGGAAAGATGGTATTGGTATATGTTAGTCTGTTATATTTTGTTTGGTATTCATAAAATACTGATGGAGAAATAAGTTAAAAACTCAGGAAGAACACAGGATGTACTTGGATTTATGTATGCGGTCTTTTCAGCTGAGCCGTGAAATTAAAATAAAATAGAATGTGGGGCTCATTATCGTAATGAAAAAATGGGTTTTTATTTCGCTTGAAAATCTCTTTGCTGGAATAATACACCTTAAAGATTTATAGTTCCATCATCACAAGCTATCTGTTTAATTTAATTATACTAGAAATTCATCAAGTTTAAAGTAACTATTAATTTACGCGAATTTATTTTACATAGCAAATGAGATATTTTGCGTGAAACTGCAATTAAAATTTTATACGTATGTAATTAATTTTATAAGTATGTAAGTAAGAATTAATATTTAAAAGTATTTTAATTTTAGATAGAAATATTAAATTAATTCTTATATGACATTAGGCTTACCGATATCTTTATATTCATATTGAAAGTCACGAAGTCTACAATTACTATGAAACTTTTTAATTAAAAGTCCTTTAATAATATTCTATGTGTATAAATTAAATAAAACTTTTAAAAGTTATAATAGAAATGTAGTATAAGGATATTCATAATTTTTATATATTATGTATTTAAAATGTTATAAAATTAATGATTCAATAACAATTTTTGTTTATATTTTTAAATTTCGCGGTAGAAATTTCTTTAATATAAATCGTATAAAATAATAATGAAATGAATCAAGTAGAACAGGAAATTTTACTTTAATGTTTACATAAATCATGCTACTTAAAATGTAAGACTGAAGACAGATTTATTAATTAGACTTTCAAGCAGTCATTATACTACATTAGAAAGACAATTACGAATGTTTCCTTTCTCAATATTTATTCATTTACTTTCATTACTTTTATTTATTTATAAGACATAGTTAAATTCTATCGAAATAAATTCCATGATTTATTTATTTCATGATTATTATATTTAGTAATAAAACTTTATTGTTTATATTTAAAGTTTAATTTAATATTTTTGTCTGTTCTTTATTATACGATAATTCATCATAATTTTTAAAGTTACTGCCAAAAATATTATTATATAAGTTATAATTGTTAAAATATTTTATATTTTAATTATTCGCTTTGAGTTATGAATGTACCTGTACATTTTTTGGATCAAAGATTTTAATAAAAGTACATCTAATCCTCTTTTCTAACATTCAGTAATTTCACAGAACATATAAAAAATGTGGTAACCCAATAATTAATTAATTAAAAATATAAAAATTAAAAAGATAATCTTTTATTTCTAATCTAAATAAAAATTAAAGTGTCCTATTTCTTCAAACATTGCATATCATATATATATTAAAAAATCTTAAAACACTTAAAACTTTAGATGTTATTTGTGATGTATGTATAAATATTTAGATTGTCATGAAATACAATATATTTACCGATAGATTATATGTAAAAATAACATATATTTTTTAAATATAAAAAGCATATAAAAAAATTATTTTAAAGTAAGTGATATTGTGTAAATAAATATGCTATTTAAATAATAATATTTCTGGTTAATATAGTACAATTGTTTTCTAAGGCAGTGTAACTGTTACATATTTAACATTTCGACAAATATATTCAAGCATTAGACATTCTACTTTAACGAATAATAATTAGAAATGCTAGTATACAGTGGATAAGAAATATTCCTTGTAGTATTTTGAAGATTAGTCGAAAAGAATAATTCTTGCAGTTTTACTAGTTGATTTATTAAATCTTTCGATCTATTATTATTATTATATCTATTATCATTACACCTACATAGTCAAAGTAACATATTGTCGATAAGATAATTTTGTTTGGATACAATATCATCATAAGTGTAAACATTTTATCAATTTTAATACTTTCAAAGATTATTTATTTCTTTTAAAAAATTCTGTATAGTTTACAATGTAATTCATAAAAATACTTTATATAAATAATATTAAGACTATGGTCCAAATAAATATTTTTACATAAATATATAATATATATCTGCAATATATTTATTTATAAAAATATTTTTATGGTATTTATTTAACGTGATCTTAATTTTTACCGTGCCACCTATGATTATATTATTATCTTCTTCTTTGATTTAACATTACTTTTAATTAATTAATGCACTAATTATTTTACCTTGCGTATCTTCAGATAATAAATTTGATAAAACTGTAAGTTTTAATCATTTATTTTATTATTAATTATTAATGTTTTTAGTTCTTAATATACTTCATAAATTAAAAGTCACAATTGCAAATAAAATTCGCATAATAAGAACGTCAAAGATTATAATAAATACATGAAAAACATATTTATTTATATCTATGATAAATTTATAATATAATAAATTATTTTGTTAAGCTGATCCTGATTAAAATAACAATTTTAATAATATAAACACTTATATTTTTACAACTGTTATTTTGTTAAATACTGTTATTATATCGAATCCCATGGATTTTTTTGCTCGTGACGACTGTTGGTGATAGTGCAACATCCTTAAAGATGTTGGAGGTTCCCATATTTAATAAGGATAAATCTATTCGCTTGCTCTAGCATTCGTGTCTTAGACATGGGTTTCTGCTTTCAAGAAATCCAAATAAAAAGTTGTTTAAAAAATCCGTACTGAAATTTATGTTTAAAAAATTTATTTGTATAGTAGCAATTATTATTAATTTTTATTTAATTTTATTAAATAATATTATTTAATAAAATAATTATTATAAAAATTAAAAAAATTATTACTTAATAATTATTATCTAATTTTCACTACAAATTTATGTAATTCAAATATTTAAGTAAAAATAATTATTTATTTCATCGAGTGAACCATTGAAACGGATATAATATTTAAAATTCTCGTCGAAAAATCATATTGCACACAGAATTCATATTGTGTTATTGTGTGTAGAAGAATGCATTTTTCAATCGATGTTTTTATATAAATTAATACTATTTAGAAGTGAGTATTCTTATCAGAAAAAATAATATTTGAATGATTTAAATATAATTTACTCGTGTTAATTAAATTTATTCGTGTTTTATTTTGTTATTGTATAAATGTTTTGAGATAAATTTTTATCAACTTCTCTATTGGAACTAAGATTGCAGTAACTTTAGGTTTTAATATCTTTTAAAATAAAGTATAATTTTTAATTAATATTCAAATTCTATTATTTTATTTTTTATTTATTTTATAATTTTCCTATTTAAATTGATCTAAAAAACTAAAGTATAAAAAGCACAATAAATAAAAATAATGAAAAACAGTAATTTTATATAAATAAATAATTTATAAAAACAATATGTAATTATTCTATAAGAGCCATTTTATTAATTTATTATCAAATAATTAATTGTTTACCATTTTCTCGTGAATGGTTTTTTGAAGTAATTATAACATTAAAGAATAAAAATATTCTTAAATTTATCATATAATAATCATGAAATTGATAGTTGTGTATTCTATTCTAAATGTATATGTTAAATTTAAATTTTAATAATAACCGTATTGATAACTCTTAACCGTATTGATTTTATTATTTTTATTAAATTTTAGTTCTATGAGTATAATAAAAAAACCAGTAATTATTTTATATTTTATTGATATTCTTAATTAGAATAAACTTAATCAATTATAGAAAATAAAAGGTGAATAAAAAAGTACTTTATAAAATAAATATCGTAAAGGCTACTCGTTTCACAAATGCATATATATATATTTAAATATATATATTAAATATTAATATTAATTTATATAAGAAATAGACAAATAAAACTTTTCTTAACATTTATAATACAATATAAAATATTTTATAAAAAGAATTAAAGCTCTCTTGTAATTTATGAATCGAGTGTGAAAACATAAGTTTTAGCTAACATCTTAATTTTAATTTTATTGTGATATACAAAAAACAATTATAGGAAAGGTCTTTTTGTTTGTCTAAATATATTAACACTATTTTTTATTTGCTCTTGTAAATAGAATCTCATACGTCACATTATAATTATGGGCATAATTATATAATCATTATAAAACATTAGATTCTTGAAGTATTCTGTTATTATATTTTTACTTCTTTCTATTTTCTTTCATTAATAAATCTAATATTGTTTTAATATAAAAGTTGAAAATTAACCTTTTAATAAGGATACGAAATGAATATACTTTCTTGCTTGGAAAGTAGATTATTTTATTTAGATATAAGCATGCGATTAAATTTAGAACTCAAAAAGAAAAGGAAAACAAAAATAGATAAATATGTAGAACAAGTTATCGAGAATGAGAGAGATAGAAATACATATTTGACAAACAGTGCATCTTAAGATTATATTGTCTAGAGAAGAAAATGGAAAACGTCTTGATGCGCTCAGTCGAATAAGGCGCTTAAGTGTTATGCACGAAGTAACATCACGACGCCAGTGTGGAGCCGTGTCAGTCTGACTTTGCAGGTCGTTGTTCTACTTAAGTGAAACATACGTGATCTGATCGGCCTTCTATGCCTCATGTCTATTTTTCACTCTCTTGTTCTTGTAATGGACGATCGATTGCAAAAGCAACTTTTAAAAATTTGTATTTTGAAATAAGTTGTAAGAATTTTTGCAAATACTTCCGACTAGATTTTTATTTATATTTCCACGTTCAAATTCTCTGCTGAAACAGTGCGCTTTTACACGTATTGCTATATCTTATAAAACATTTTAAGAACGTTTTAATAGGAAAATATAGGAGGTCAAATGCATTCATGATGTAAAGATCTTGTTCTAGAAAATAAGTCGCGTATGTATACGTACTTATGTTCATGTTAAATAAAAAGAGAAAGAAAGACAGTAATGAAGCCTTATCAAATTATTTATAAAAGAATGTAAATTACGTTTTCTCAAATAAACTAATGCAAACAAATATTTACGAAATAAAAAATAATTTAAACGATTATGATCAATTATAAAAAAGTAATTTTTTAATATAAAGAGTTTGATTACTACCCTTTATATTTATACGTGTATGTGTGTTTACTAAATTTTTTTATAACAGTCTCCATGAAAAAATGTGAATATTTGAAAAATATACTTAAAATTTAAGTAGCCTTTATGATCAATTTTAGTAATTTAATTTCTATTGATTAGACATATTATAATATAACTTATTATAATTAAAATAATATTGTTCATTATTTAAATTTAAAAATACAAATCTTTATAATGTACAAACAACAAAATTTAAAAAAAATTGTAAATAAATATAATAATGAATATTCTTGAATAAATTCAAAAATTAACCTAGAAATATTAAAATTATGTTTTTACCACTTTATATTAGCATTTAAAATTATTTTTTTTAATATTTACATTTTCTTTTCTTTTAAATTCAAATAGAAACACTGTTTTATTGCAACAGCAAGAATGCCTATTATCTGTGTCTAATTGATCGAATCGACACCGAATGAACACCATTCTTCATAATTAACATATACGTCTAAATTCTCATTTCCAAGCAGGCTCTTATTAATTTTTTTCAATTACGTGTCAATTAAATTTCTTAAAGGAACATAAATACAGAGATATCGATAATACTATACCCATTTTGTTTTTACACTTAAATGTACGTATACAATTTTTAACACTTCAAAATTGAGCTTTTTTTCTTAACTGTGTTGTGAAAGTAAAGAATAAAATTATACAAAGTAATCATCGCTTCAAAAAATTAGTATTTTCTGAGTAATGAGATGTTTCTAAATAAGTCAGGTAAATTATGTACTTGAATTCATCACAAACAAGGCCGTCTCGATTAATTTACGGACCAATCATTTAATCAAAATCGAGTTTCAGATCGCATCTATTAAATAAGTTATATAATAGTGTTATTAATTGCAATTCACCAATTCGTAGTTACAACATCTAACCTTCCTTGGAATAGCTTATAGCGCCACGTGTACTTATATTCGAAATCTGTACTTCATCATTTGTCTTGATATTTTTATTCACCATTTTGTATTTTATTTTACTTGTCAATCTTCTTCCTATTCATCTTTCATTTAATCTTCTTTCTTATTCCTTATCTCCTTACTTTTGCTCTGTTTATGATTCTGTATCTTTTAACAGTAAGTGCGTTACGTAGTGCACCGACGCTCTTTTGAAGATTTCTTACTCATGACTGCATACTTTTGATTTTCAATTTTCAGCAGCTTGCCATGGTTTAGTCATTATTTATGAGATCAGTTTTCTTTATAATTTCTTATCCTATAAATATTTTATGAATCAAAACATGTATGAAATTTATATTATATGAAAATGTGAAAAATTTGGACTTGAAATATTTTATTTTTTAAATTTTTCTTATGGTAATATCGGTTATACAGATATTTTGTTCAAATGCAGATATCTATGATTCTATTAATATTTATTGACTTATTAATTTTTTTGTAAGATTAATTTTTTAAAAGTTCGGAGGAGATGAGATTTCTATAGTTGCTTGGTCGTTTATATATCTAAATATTAAGTATAAGTTTAATCACGATATTGGATATTAAAGTTGTAATACGATGTAGTATAAAGAGAGAACGGAAGTTGTACATTGAAGACTGTACTTTTGAAATAAATTGATGGATTTTTTATATAAGATATGTAGCCATTATACGGAACATATTTCTTTTTCGACAAATCTATAAAGAGCTTATAAATTATTTGTTAAATGATAAAGACTAAAATACCGTGTATTCATAATGTTTTAGTTTAAAACTTATACAAATATATTTTTTATTACTATGTAGCTAAAATATTAGAACATTACCTCATAATTGATAGTTTATAAATAATATAATGAATCTGTAAATAAATGATAATTATTAATAAAAAAATTTTTCTTGACTTTTTTATTAAAATAACTATTCTTTTCATTCGAATACAAAATTTTATATTATTCTGTTTTATAATATATTAATTAATTCAATATGAAACGACTATTAATTAATATTATTTATTAGCTTGTTTCCTTATTTTGCATTTATTACTTTAATTGAATTTTACAATCTTATGTTCGATCTTTTTAATATATTACGGAAATATGTTATAAAAATTAAGTTTTATTTTTTCTCTCTCTAGCTCCTTCTGATCTTTGCTTACTCTACCCTTCTATTAGTATTTATCACACATGTCTACATATTCATATGCATACACAGATTCATAATATGTGCAAATAATGTTATTTCATCTCATGTTAATACATGAAACTGATTGAAAATAAGTTTTCATATCAAATAAAATTTTATACTATTCATTTATATTATTTTTTATTATTTTAATTATATAAAAACAGATATCATTGTATTAACTATTGTATTAAATGTCTCTTTGATTAACTACAGTTAGTTTTGCAGACTTGCTCTAAAATAACTTTATACCTAACAATGGTATCGCCATCCTCAT
The DNA here is from genome assembly GCA_018907185.1 of Platyscapa corneri. Lineage (NCBI taxonomy): Eukaryota > Metazoa > Arthropoda > Insecta > Hymenoptera > Agaonidae > Platyscapa > Platyscapa corneri. The sequence goes on along the minus strand of JACCHW010000018.1, from coordinate 3,238,486 downwards.
ATTTAAATAAGTTTCTAAAAACTGGCGCCCGACATTTCATACTTATTCGTCCAAAAGGAATTTGAAAATTACTTAAATATTACGCACAAGACAAAGTGTAGAGTACTTACGAGAATACTTCAGCTCGAATTGATGAATAACATTTGAGAGCAGAATTAGTGGTTTGACGGATAGAGAAGCAGATTATGTATGCTAGATATTGCGTCTGCTTTCGTGCACGACCAAAAAAGAAATTTACAATTATCTGTGCGGGGCATGGGGATAAAGAAGTAAGTGCCAGTACAATGGACTTCATGGCACTTGAATCCAAGTAGGTCAAACGAAACATTACTATTTCTGGGATGCGGGTATTAGGGGTAACGGTAACGCGGTTCATGGACACTACAGTACATTATTCTAGTTTTTGGCTCTAATTCTCTCTTGTTCTGCGTAAGAGGTCCTCCTTAATAAAACTCAATGTACATCCTCTGTGGCTTCTTTTTATTCTCATCGTTAGAACGTTCGTGCTATCATTTCAAGCCTGGAATGTAACTGGCATTACCTCAATTACTCTTACTAATTAATTGCCATTTAAGAAGATTTTTAAGAGAGGTAACATTTTCTAAGTTGAACTGAAATTGGCATCCGGACCATTGCTTCTTATGTCTTTGAAAGATAAACTCTCCATTTCTGCCATATTAAAGACACTTACTTATAATTCATTAAAGTTATACGGATGATATATGATTCTGGTACCTAAATTGTTAACTAATAACGATAAATTAACAGCCAATCATGAAAATAATATAGATCTTCTTAAAGAAAAAATACAAATAAAGAAAAATAAAAGTAAAGAAAAAAATTAGAATTTAGTATATATATATTTATTTAAAGTTAAAGTTATATTTGAAATTTTTTCATTACTTTAGAAAATAAAAGTCATTTTCATATATCAAAAATCATTCAAATAATTAATGTTGTACGAACAAGATATTCTTACTGTTATTTTTCTAATTATCTTTTAAAAAAACCTCTAAAACCATCTGTGTATCATTTTTTCACATAAGTCAAGACTAACACGTGCCCGAGTAAATTATTTCACTTTTTAAAGAAACAAACATTTTTACAAAATGTTTCAAAACAAACACAATTTTGTATGTGCAATCGAAAAATTGAATATTATTAAATTTAATTAAATTAAAAATGAAAGTTTTATTTTTATTTTAAAAAAATTTTAAAGGTCAAATTTACCAAATATTTTAAATTCCTATATGTAAAATATTTATTTCTATTATTATTTTGATCGATTCTATTTATGTATTTATAAATCTGTTTAAAAGAATAAAATTTTTTAATTCTTGGAATAGTATTATCATTACTTATTATTAATTTTACAGCCACTGGTAATTATTGAAATTCAACAAAAACAAATAACAAGATCTAATCGTAACGTCTGATGATTAAATCATGTTTAAATCTCTTATTAAGAAATTTGAAGTTTGTTCATTATAAATTTCAAAATTAAAAAAAAAATACTAAATTACGTAGAATATATTGAATTTTTATAATAAACTCGTTCAACTTATTCAATATTTTAATTTTTAAAGTAATACTTTTTTAAAACAGCCTTTTACCAACTGAGAAGTTAAAATCTATAAAGTACATTAAAACTAAACTATGCTCACGTGGGTAGATTAATAATTTACGTGTTAAAAATAAAGACTTGAGTATTTTAAAAAAGCTTTTTTTGTTTATCTATTGACTCGCATTATAAAATAACGTACGTTTTCCAACCCTATTGCCATTTTTTTAAATCGTTTAAGTAATACAAATTATCAAACTCTTTAAAATGGGCTTCTTTCTCAACGATGAAATGTTTGAAATGAACTTTTTTCCTGGGAACCCCTTTTCTACGTTAGATTATAGAAACAAGATTTAACGAGTAAAATACTGCAACTGCATTTGATGTAGTAGAAATTGTTGGCGCAATTCATACAATTTATCCGCGATGATTCCGAATGAGTGAACTGGTACGTTGTCGTAATGGAACGGCACTTTCTTCTTTATCAAAAGCAGCCATGTCTTTTTCAATTTTTCATTGAATCAATTCAATAATTTACTGCAGTAGTTTCACCAAATAGTTCGCTATTTTATTTCCTTAAAATACCAAGAAATCTGAATTATTAGCCTTGCGGTCGATGATATCGTCTCTGTCTTTTATTGAACAGATTCGTCTGAAAAAATCAAATTTTTTTGTAGCTTGACCTATGTCATATAGTAATTTTTTATTTTCATTTTTCATAACGATTCGAAACGTTGCTTCGAAGTGGACAAGTCCGTATCTACTCGTTGTTTACAGAGAGAAATCCTGGCATCCATTCGCTCGACAGTTGATTACCAATGCGTACAACGCGTTTACGACGTCTGATACTTCTTATTGATATTTATTCATTCACCCTTGTATATTTAATAAATATTATATTCTAGTTTTCTTAATAAATAAAGAAGTACAATATTTTTAATAAATACAATTTTAAAATACAACAGATATATAGTTTCACAATTCTATACGTATTCACCACGAATAGTTTTTTTACTCTTACAAGTTTCAGCTTTATACGCTAAATTTAACATGTGTTTAAATATGAAAAAAATTATATAATAATAAATCTATAGTAATTCATAAAAGTATATTACTTGAAAAAATGATCCCGTAATATTTACATTATGTCTGTAAATGTAAAAAAAAATTATTCTACTTATTTGAATTTTGTAATTAAAACTCATTAATTTGTTGTTATATTATTATCATATATTTTATATATTTTAAAATATTTAAGTCTAACAAAATAAAAATAAATTTTTTAATTTATTTACTACATTATTTATTTATGGACGCTTTTCAGTTATCAATAAAATATGCAAATGTACAATATATACATATATTATCACTCTGTAAAATTAATATCTTTATTTTAATACATGAATATTTACTGTGCTATTATAATAATATTTTTTAAACTATTATTTGCGATAGTATCTGAATATTAATAGATTTTTATTTTTACATAATACTTATGCTAATACCAAACATCTGTTCATAAGTATATTTTTAAACACTTATTTATTTATATATTTTTACTATTTTAATTAAATATAATATTTATTTTAAATACATAACCTTCTTAAATATTTAAATTGACTTTCTGTTACTTTCATAAACTTGTTCTACAAAATTAATTTTTAAAATGAATAATAATACAAAAAATTAGAATGAAACAGTTCTGAGAACTTGATTATAATACATTAACTACATTTATAATTGGATTTATATTCGGACATGATAAAAATGTTTATGTAATAAATGAAAATTTTTGCATAAATTTAAGTTAAAATTTTTATAAATATATTACTTTTATATAATAAATAAATATTATATAATAAGTTTAATATAGTAATTGCATATTTAAATTAAAGTCAACGATAAACTTATACAACCTAATCTAAAATACTTTTATACAATACACATTTTGTCAAATTATAACATTTTTAACTGTACATAAAGCAATAAACAATAAACGATAAAAAGTAAATAGGAATCGCAAATACTGGAAAAATAAATGAGAAAAAAGGGAAGAGTCAAAAAGAAACTTATGAAAATATCTAATTAGATTGTTAAGAATATCAAATAAAAAATTCTCTAAAAGCTTTTAAGCTTTTCTGTATTCAAATATATTAAATATTTATTTTATTGTTATAAATTGTAGGCTCACTGTTTTTTTTAGAAAAGAAATTATATTAAAAAATATTTGCATTGTATTAATGCAATCGTTAACTAAAAAAGTAATTAACTATTAAAATAATTGTATAAAGAAAGAAAGTTTTTAATAATTTCTTATATCTGTTTTAATACTAAAAATATATATCAGTATACTATTTTCAATAAAATTACTAAACAAATAATATTGAAAGTAATCAATTTTAAATATAAGTTACAAAGAAAAAATATAAGCAAGAGAAATGTATTGATGTTTTTATCCAAATATTCACTGATTGGAATCCGTTTACATTCAAGCATAATATTGAAATGAATTAAGTATTATAAAATATGTTTTTAGTTTACATTTACTTTTAAAATAATATTATTGTTAAAAAACTTATTTTCTTATTTTTTATAGAATAATTATCTAAAATTTTTAAATTGTTTTAATTATTTCATTTATTCAGTCAAGAAAGAGTGATCTTTTAAAAAATTTGCTATCATTTATTCACTAATATATATTTGTCATTTTCCAATTAATGTTTCTTGTTTATTGATTGTTTCAATTCTTCATTATTTATTATTTGTATTCAGCTAATTATACGTATTTTATCTTTTTGTATAATTTATAATTTATATATTTCTTTTTGGGAATTTTAAAAGCTACTCTTTTATTTAAATTATCTCTCTCTCTCTCTCTCTCTCTCTCTCTCTCTCTCTCTCTCTCTCTCTCTATCTCTCTTTCACTGACTCCGTCTTATGTAGGACTAGTGTTACAAATGTCTGTTATTATTATAAAGTAACCGAAAAACTGCTTTTACCGCTGTGAAAAAGAAGTAACAGGGTAAGACATCATAAGTCCCGCAGAAAAAAGCCTAACGAGTCGTCGTACAATTCAGACTCAGCGAAATCTCGTAAGACCTTAGCTCAAAATTTCAAATACCGCAAATTGAAATATAGATTCGCGAGAACGTAGATCAATAAAATAAATTAAATAAAACGCGTGAGATCAACGATTATAATTTCATGAAATGTGGTGTTTACTGTGAAAATTTGGAACACACAACACGCAATCTCACTCCCCAGAGATACTCGCGCGTATATTTTTAAGATAGATATTGACGACTTTTTCTTCCATCTATACTATAGTAGATTTTTATGCCAGGAACAAGGTAAAGAGTGTGACAGAATCATCGGTAAAATTCGAGAATCGCCGTGCGGGAAAAACTAGCAATAATTCAGGCTTGTAAAAGCCCGTTTGTAACGAAAAGAATATCGTTGACCGAAATGTTTCCCCGTCATAAAATACGGAGAGTTTCCTGGTCATAAAACTCAGAGTGTTTCCCGCTGTAAAATCTAGGTGCAGCGTACATGTGCAGCGTACATGTGTAGCGACGACGAGCTATCTGACACCAATTGTAGGTTTCCGATGTAGGGCGTCCAGGATGACGGGGCAAAAATACCGACCTGGCGGAGATCGTGCGAGTAAAAGAGGTGAAAAAATTTGCAAGAGGAACGGGACAGACAAAAAAGGGATAGTCTGCTAAAAGTTTAACTAAGAAGAAACAAGGCGGAAAACATCACTAGTGGTTCTCTTATAACTTTTCCACAAAGTAAAACTGCGAGTTGTAATTAACTACGACTATAATTTGTTTAACACAAGTTTCTAACTATCTTTTATTGATTTTCTTATTTTCTGAAATTTTTCCTTTCCCCTAGATAATCGCGAATAAGGTCGCAAGTATTATTAGTACTGCAATCTCTTTTTCTCTGTTTTATTATAACTACCTTGTAGTATATATATATCCTTTCATTTTAATTTCAACGTTTTATAATAAACTAACCACAATAAATATGAATACATACATGTAAATGAAATACAATAAACATAAAAGATTATGCAATATATTTAAGATTTAAATTTAGATATTCAATGTATAATCCACTGACAAAAGATATAATTTCGCTTTACTGATAAAAATTTTATTAATTGTAAAGTGTAAATAAAAATAGTTATTGTTTTTAAAAATTAGTTTAAATCGAAAAATGAAGACAAATATTATGAACCAATACAGTTATATCAATGCTATAAACGTAAAAAAACAAAAATTTTACGTGCTTAGAATTTTAGTAAAGTCATTTGTGTTTATAAGTAGAATTTTATATGTAGAAACAAATTCAGATTTCAACAATTTCATTTTATGTAAACGTATTTCTATTCGCTTACATCAGTAAATACATGATTAACTAATTATACTCTATAAGTAGTGTATTCATATTAATAAATTAAGTAGATAAAAATATAGATAACACAAAAAATATAATAAGTGCAATAAATTCAATATATTTCATGTAGTAATTATAAAACAGTTATTAAAGAAAAAGTCATTAATATACAAAGTCCTACGTTGAAACTTTCAAAGATACTAAAAAGTTTATTGTAATATAATATAAATCAAAGCAATGAGTAAAAAAACTCCAACACAGTGTTTTAATTGTTAATCGACGTATGTATACTTATTTGCAAAGTGAATACAATAAAGAACACGAACCTTTTAACTTTCGTTTATTTCCTCTATACTTTTTGATTATTATTTTTACACGATACTCAGAAATAATGATCAGAATAGTTTAGAATAGTTATTAAGAATTAAAAATATTTAAAAAAAGAATTAAATCATAGTACGAAAATACGCGTTGAAGAAAGCTTAATAAAATTAATAAATCGTACAAGAATATTAATTGTAGTTGTTAACATAAAAAGATATTAAAAGAAAGTATTTAAAATGCATTAATCAACGAAGAAAAAATTTAAGAAAATATAAGTGTCTTTTTATTTTTAGATAATAAAAGAAAGGATTTATGTCCAAATAATTTTTATAACAGTATTGGCGCAGAATATACCGATTCTGTCGCCACTTACGAGAACCGCGCATAGGCGAGTGCTAGATTTTACAAGTAATAGAAATCATATATAGATATCGTTTTTTATTTTATAACCGCCATAAAATAGTGCCTTCTCTGGTGCATTCCCGCGAAGCGTAAGCAGTACGCTTGTAATAAGAATATTATTATTACGTTTTTTAAGAATTTTCGTACGCGCATTTTCGATAAAACAATCAAGCAACGACCGCCGAGGTTTTCAGAACCTCGACGTTGATGAAATTAAAAAAGCCTTGGTGCCATTGAAGTTTCGGCAAGTCTCGGCACCGTTGAGGTTTCGTGAAATCGTCAATCGGTCGTAAAACGATCATTGAGAATTAGGCTACATATATGCGACCATCGACGGACGGAGGCCAAATCTTATTTGACTTTACAAAATACCGGCCGATTGCCATTGTTACAAAATAAAATAGTGCTGAACGAAGAAAATTGTAAGATCAATTTACCCCCTTTTTACCTTATCCTACCTCCCTCGCGCGATTCCATCGTTACCAAATAGTTGATTTGGAAATAATGAAGGTGTATATGAATTCCAACGTAATACAAAGTATCTGTCGAGTTCTTCAAATAATAGCAAATTTATTTAATTTATAAATTTACCGCAAAATTATGAAATATATTTGTTTATTTTTTTTATTAAATTACGTAGTACAAACATTTTTCCTTCATTTTTCATTTTTGTCTATAACGTGCATGATATTAAATTTCCTATAATTAGCTTTATCTTTTAAAAGTTAAATTGATAATTTTATTATTTTTTACTTCTAAAATGGTAAGAAAGATCACTTTAAAAATTTTAATACAATATTTTTTAATCTTAATAACAAGAATACGTCCCCAAATCATTTTTTATTAAATACGATTAGCAAATTAATACAGAATATCTTATATCAATGCAGATTAATAATATTGATTTTTACGGATATCTGATATTTGAATAACAACTAATTAGTAGTATTATTTATAAAACCTGAATGTAAGAACATTATAATTATGAAATCTAGTATATTACTATTATTTTCATCATAATTATCAACTTATTAAATAATGTTTTTACCAGTATCTAAGATTTTCCAATTTACTTTTCATAACTTTAACACAATTTTTTTAACTTATATTTCTTTACATTGTTCCACAATATATTTCAGTGTTTATTTTTTTTTAATTCTCTGAGTTCGGTTCGGACTCTGAATTTATTTAATATTTACATCTCCGTTTTTATTTTTTCCATTTTAAGTATGTGTATATATATATATATATATATATATATATATATATTTCTTCTTTTTATTTCAATCATTACAATTTTTGTAATTTCATCTACCTATTTCTAATTCTTTAAATTTTCTTACTCGTATTGTATTTACTGAATTTTTATTTTCTATACTTGTTTCCAAAAGTTGTATTTTTTATCACATTTTTCCTGCTTCCAGTATTTATGAGGTTTTTTAAAAATTACAAAAACCATTTTTCTTTTTTTCGTATATTTCCTTTTATTTCTTTATTGTCTTCATCTTTTTTTCTTCAACTTCCTTCGTTCGTCTTTCTGTTGTTCCCTTAAGTATGTACTTTTTAATACTATTTTATCTTTTAAGCTATGACGACATATACAACATTGATACTCATTATTATTCCTTTTAATGTTCCATGTGCTTTTAATTTTTATGTCCATTCATTTTATTTTTTCTTTTATTCCTTTATCCAGTTTTCACATTTTTGTAATTATTTTTTTGCTATTTCTTTTATTATTTATATATTTCTTTTCCTGTGGTGTATACACAATATAATAATAGTTTTCCTATTTTCACTTTTAATTTTATAACATTTTTATTTAACTTACTTTTATATTTTTTATTTCCTTAATCTTCCATGTTTCTTTCACAAAATCTGTATATATGTTCTTATTCTAATTTACTTTTACTATTTATTGTTTCTAGTTTTTCATAATTTCATTTTACAAAAAAATAATTTTTTCTCCCTTTTCCTTATATTCTTTACCCGGTATATCTATTTTGCTTCTAACTTTTTTTAGAAGTTTGATGTAGAAGAATATAAAAACCTTTAATTAAGCACCCAACGAATAAAATTACTGAAACACTTGATACCGTGTGACTTCCTCATCCCTAACATAGGAATCGTGTCTTGTAGTTTGATATATGCAGTACATATTACGTATCACGATATATATTACATAAAATTATCATTTACTTAAGTTATTGATCTTATTGTAAATTCAATGCTAAGTTTATTTAGAAAATAAATAAGTATAATAAATAAATAATACGTTAGACGCATTGTACAAAATTATTTTATTGACTTATTTATATTTAATATATATATATATATATATATATATATATAATTAAAACGTATATAAACTAATCAAATTTATTTGATAAGTTAGTAGACAAAAAAAATTATACATGTAAATTTATATTTTGTGATTTGAGCTATGATTTCACGTTGCATTTATAAAATACCTAAATTTAAAAATATTTTCTCAGTGAAAAATATACCTTCTACGCGTTAAAAACAATATATTCAATGGAATCAATACAAACCCTTTCGATTTTAAAACAAAATATAAATACTGTATGAGAATAAATACGTACGGTATAGTAGTAGCAGAAAAAATTAAATAGATAAATAAGAAGAAATAAAAAGGAATATAATTAAATGAAGAATTTAATGACTATTTTATTATAGAATTATGTTATAGAATAATGAGAGACTTTTGTATCAATTAAATTAACTGAGAATTATTGATGATATATGTAAGTTTGAAGTACGGGTTGCTAGTGAAGAAAAACTTTAAATTACATATATAAATTATATTTTAGTCAATTAATGCAAATACTGTGAGTATTTTTATTCGAAAATGCTGTCTTTTCTCTTATTAGATTCAACTTTTCAAATTTTCTCTTCTACCTCTCTCGTAAAATGAAAAACAGAAATACTGCACATAAACTTTGTTATTGCTCCTAAATGTTTCATTTTTCACTAGCTATAATTGCATTATACTGACGAGGGCAGCTTGAAAACGTGTCTCTTTCTCTATAATCTTATATCTAGAATGACCTTTCAAACTTCTATAAGCACTTTTAACTCCAATAATAAAATTACTAGTACCTTATCGAACAAAATTCAGTGTTTTCTTACTTTGAGTGTAAGTACAGCTGATAAACTGCAATCTAAACGAATATTAGCTAAAGGAAAACTAAAAAAATATTCAAGTGCCTTAGGATATCATTAATTTCATAATTATCATAACAAAAAATAAAATATGATAATGTTTTAAGGTATATTAATAAAATAGTATTTAAGGTAATTTTAATTCTACCCTAAATCTGAACAAATTAAATTTTTCCCATTATTTTTTCCTTTTAAAGTAGTAAATAACAAATAATTAATATACTATATCTACATACTGTATCTACATTCATTAACTAACGAATGATTTTATAATTACATTATGAATACTTATACTGTATAAATAGAAGCAAATTGCACTATCGAATTAGAAAATTTTTAGGAAGAAGCTACGAGATAGCAAGCATCAGTTATACCAAGGATAGAAATAAATTTAAAAATCTAGATTTGTAGTATGTAAATTGATAAATCATAATGAATTAATCGCAATGCAAATGAATTTTATTAAATTTGTTCGAGAAAATGTATCATTGCCTGTTATTCATACAAATTTAATGAGAAAGTATATTATAAGAAAGTACTTAGTGGAGAAATATTGATTCATTTAAACTTTATGAAAAATCTACGTCCGTAAAAAGAGTGCAGTGTAGTACAACAGATGTTCGTTTCGTAAGAAAATCAAATTTCATTATTTGCTCTTGAAGTATCAAATTTTATATTTATGCGTTTGTACATAAAAACACCCGAGATAAACTATATTTTTTATTAACATACAATTTATTTTACAAAAATTTATTATCTCAAGAGCTTTTATATCGATTTTATATAAATTAATTTCTGTGTATACCTTCAATGAAACATTGACGTATAAATGTTCATTTTCAATTGGAACTGGCTTTCTATGTTAAAACAAAAAAGCTATATGCGTACTACAATGTTATTAAATCCTTTTATCTCTTTACCTATCAAAAGTTTATGAGACGGTTAAAATAAAAATGAATGATATAAATAGTAATTAGAATAAAACAATAAAAATTTATAAATACTTTTATATAACAATTACAATTTATGAATGTTTTTATATGCAATTAAATTTTTTTAAGTCTTATGTATATATATATATAAAATTTCTTAAAACGTACATTTTTTGCTGATGAACTTGTTTTTAAAAAATATAGTAAATTACGTGAACTTAAATCAAAGTTAATCGTAGTAGTCGGTGTAATGCACAATATTATTGCCATTTTACAACGTTCAATTTTATATGTATAAAATCACTCAACGAAGTACAGAACGAGTTTTTTTATCTCGTATAATTATATCCCATATTTTCATTTAAAAAGATCCAGCTTTCTTCTTGTATATATCTTTAAAAGTATTATTTTCAATTTTTTCTGATTTAATCGACTAAGTATGCATATAAAATTTTGTATCAACAAAAATTTTTAACGATAATTAAAATTTTATTTATAAATTGAAATGAATTATAAATTTTATATATACTACTGCAAAATGTTGATTAAATTATATTATTAAAACATACTAATAATTAAAAGAAAATTTTCGAATTTTTTTATTAAACATAAAATATAATACCATATATCTAACTAAATTATTATAACAGTCTTTCTAATAAATGATCTATAAAATAATAAGATAATGTAATTAATGTAAAATAAAAATAAACATCAAATTATAAAAATATTATAAATTATAATATTATGATTGCTTTCTTGTATGATATATTTGAAAAAAAAAACAAATATGTAAAATTGGAGAAAAATTTGTCCACATAATTACACAAATTATTATAACACAACATAAACGCACTGATCAAGGAAATAAGTAATGTCGGAGTTGTTGGCAACGTTGTAGATAATATAGTGAAATTAAAATTGCAGAAAAAAATTCAAATTGAAAAATTGGAAAAATTATCCTTTAAATTAACTTATAAAAAGACGTAGATCTCTTGCTGCTCGGTTGCTCATTTCGAAAATTTTCTATTCAACGTCCACTTTTTTTTTAATATGGTTTAGCATATGGAGAAAATCTAGACTTCAACTTCCATTAACACAGCTTTATATATGGTAAAGTATATCATTATAATATTTTTTTAATAAAAACCTTACTCCGAAATTCCTTGACTTGGTTTAATACGTGTAAAAAATGGTCTTTATCGCGTCCTGATTTTCCGAACACACTTATGAGTCGCTGATAATATAGTACGAATAACGATAATTTCTTACTTTTATTTTGCTGATTGTTACACCAAATATAAATTTCTGTTTCTCGTTATTCGTTATGATTGTATTTTGTTATTTTTTATTATTTATATTAAGTCGCATCACTTTTAATCCTTATTTTAACTTTTTTAATCTATTTGGTTATAATTTTATTTATGCTGAAGGCATCTTTTTTTTATTAAAAGTTACTTACATTTTATATGTATTTTTTTCATCATTAATTTTTTTTTATTTGATTTATTACTCAACCACTTTAAATCCTCGCTGTAGACGAATGATCTGAACATCAAGGTAATATAATTAAGTCAATAAATATTAGAATAAAATAATTACAGTAATTAGACCACTACAACACAAGTACAACACTCATTACTATTTATTATGCATAGTCTTCTAAACACACCATGTCATTAGTACTTCTTCGTACTTGGTCGCTAATTTTTCCTTCGCAGTCTCTCATTTATGAGAAACAGTGCTTTTCCCACACTTCCTTAATACCTCTAGATATCGCATCCAACAGCTGACTTGTCTACCTCTGACATTCTGCCGTGAACGCCGTTAGCATTTTATATTGATAAATTTGATCGCGAAACACATGCCAGCTTTTTATCTCTGATTTCATGTTCAGTTGGTGCGCTAGTGGTATCCAATAACTGCCATTATCACTTAATAGCATAAAAAGTGTCTCGTGGCTCAAATAGACGTTAGGTAGAGTCTTATTATCGATATTTGCGATTCATAATTAAATCAATAAAGCTTAATTATCTCCAGAGAAAGAAGGTAGCAAGTTCGTCTTCTCGCAGAGGGGAATGCGAGATCACGCACTTTCCTAACCTCGAAACACCCACGCGGATATAGGCTTAGTTATTTGTCCTCTAACTAACCTGTACCTTTTTTCAAACCTTATAATTGATTTTTATCTTAACAATAATATTTCTATTGCATCTCTATTGGCAATCATATTTTTGCGCATAGATCATTTTAATTTCATACGTCAAACTATCAAGAAATATTAATAAAATGTACACGTTCTAAAATATAATAACAGTAATAAATATAATAGCAGTATTATAAAAATCTCCTTGAATAAAGTAACATTTAAATTTGTCTTATATCTGACTTAAATATAATTTAATTCTAAAATATATCTAAAAAATTTATTTTAGGTGGATTTTCTTCTAGCAATATATTGTTTTTAGATAAATAATACGATAAATCATTTATTTAGCAATTAAAACTATGTTTCGAATAGCTTAAATAGTCTCCGTACTTTTATTAAAAGGAGTATCCAGGGTAACATTCTCGTATTTTTTTTGAAATTTATTTATATAAATGAAAGTTAAAATACAGTATATACTTTTTCCCAATTAAAAAAAACATTTTGTCACTATACTTTTAAAACCACGTACATCAGAATAAATTATAATGTATCTAAGGGTAATTCTATTTATAAAAGCCTATATAGAATGATCTTGAGAACAATATTGCTACAATTTATTAAATTTCATTTAAACTTCTTTTATGGGGTTTTCTCTAGTGAATACTGAAAATACATGTTAATAAACCAAAAATTAATTTAAAATGATTGCTAAACCCTTACTTTTAAATTAAAATGCTCTTTGTGCATCATAACAACGTGTTTTATATTTTTTAAATTTATTATTATTCTATTAGTTCTATTTTATTTCATTTTTAAACAAAGTGAATATATCTTATGTGTGTATCCCACGTGCAATCATAATTATACCATCACTATAAAATGGTGTCAATATTAAAATATACACAATGTTTTACTATCTACTAATCATCAATTTAATAAAATTTTTTAAACAAATGAAAAAGTATTTTGAAAATATTAAGGAAATAACAGAATTAAAATATTTTCATATTAATTTTTAATAGATAAATATAATGGTAAAATGTTTAATGTATTATTTGCTACATTTTATACCGGGTATACTTAAATATATAAAATAATATAAATATTAACATTGTTAATTACTGGATTTCTGTATGTAGTTCCGATAACATCTGATCTTTCATTTTTATGTCAAAATATTTTCAAAATAAATTTAATTAAATTATCAAATGGGTCACTGAAATTAATAAAGATAGCATTGAGATATGAACAATACACTGTTAAGAAGTGAAAATGTTTTAAGTTAAAGTGTCAAGTCAGGAAATTACAAGCATTCATAATCTGCAGTATTAGTTTCAATGAAATTTTACATTTTTATTTGATATCTTTGTCAACATTTTAATTTCGAAAGAAATTTTTTCTAAATAATATCTTCAAATTGTTTAAATAGTTTTAGAAATATTATATTTCTTTAAGACTTTGTGTCTTCATAAAATTAATATATAAATAAATTAAATAAAAAATATATAAGTAAAAATATGTGAATATGACATGAAAAATAGCACGGAGCACAGTGAAATATAATTTTAGTTTATAGAGGAAAAAGAAGCAATAGATGCAATATACGTCTTAAAACTTTCAAGAATGAAATTAAAAGTAGAAAGGAAAAGTCTTTGAATACTTTGTAAATATGTAGGATAGTTTTGATAAAAAAGTAGAACAGAAATATGAATGAATATGAAAAAATCAGGTACAAAGCAACTATTAAATAGTGTCAAAAATATGTATAGCAGAATGACAATAAGGGTGATAATCTAATCTCGATTGATATGAGAATTTAAAACCGAAAGAGACGCGAATGAAAGATGCACTGTTAGTCAATTGATATTGAACGCAGCATTAATAGATCCAGAAGAAGAAATAGCCGGATTAGATGTATAATAAAAGAAAATAACAAAAATTAACAGAAAATAAATTTTAAAAACAGATAAGGTGATAATAAGAGCGATGAAAAAGTATTTTAAAGAGAACCAAAAAAAGAAATAAAGATGTTTAAAGGGCTGATTGAAATCATAATAATGAATGGTATAGATAAGGGTGGTAGAAAACTTTTGAAAAGCTAAAACAAATATATAGAATTAATACTGGAAGTAAATAAAAACACATAGTACTATGTAAGAATGTTGAAATAAAACCGGATAATTTAGGAATTAATATTGCAAAAAGGGCAATAAAATACAAAATTAAAATATAGAAAAAATAGAGTTATTGAAAGATTGCATTTCTTTACAAATGAAAGAAGTGGAAGATTTCATAAAAGGTAAGACAAAATTTTTAAAGTAAATAAAAACACACGTTAAAAGAAGAATAGGATTGTGGGAGAATATTGGTTAGTTACTAGGATATTTGAAAAGCTATAAAAAAGAGAAAACTCCCGGGAACAGTTGAATTGAATAAAATTCTTCGTTATCTAGAATAGTTGTACGAGCTTTAACGCAACATTATTAGAAATTTAATTTTCTTCTACGTTATGTAATTGAGTTATTGTTATTGTAAAAATTAGTAATAATTTTAAATAATCAAAATTTTTCAATAAAGGTGAGTTTTTTGTCTATATTGTAACCCCAAAATAATGTATAACACATTATGAATCAATAGTAGTAATAAGTTGAAGAAATTTTTGTAAAAAATACTCTTACCTAAAAATAAATAAAAATAAATTTGTGTTTATTTCGTGCATCAATACTTAATTGAATTCTCATCAATAAAATGTCATAAAAGCACCCACTCTCATCCTCTCATCACCTTAGCAAGATTGTGAGAAGAAATATAGGTATAAGATAGAGGCGATAGAAAAGATTCGCTTGGAGCGGTAGAACGATAAGCCTGATGGAAAATTAAAAGAGATCACTCCTGCTTGACGGACATGGAAAGCCGGGCATTTGCCGCTGACAGTAGGATTTCCTTGGTCTGTGTATCAGTTCCCGGGTGACAGCTGTTTACCTCTCTGGACTTACCTCTCTCGAGATTTTTGCCTCCGTGCAGTAAAGCATATCCTTCTGTATTCTCTAATGAGCTGTAGACTTCATTACACACATCCTTTAGTAGCAGAGGTCCCAAGGTCAGCCAACGTCCCTATCAGATTATCCTCAAATCATCCTCAAATTACATTAGCTACGCTCTAAATTTATCAACAAATGAAATGTGCTTAATAAGCATCATTCTCTTCACAGAAATATTTCATAATAAAATACTAAATAGTTTTTATTTTCAAGAACTTTTATGAAATTTTAGATTAAAAATTAAGAAGAAGATTGAAGAAAAATAATTTTTATATGAGAAATATTAAAAATAAGTTTTTATTAAATGTACACGAAGATTTAAAACTTTAACGTTCAAAAAGTATTTTCTTAAATACTGATAAATAAATAAATTTAAACTCAACACACTGGTAATATGTTAATATTATTCTGTTACATAATCTAATCTTAAATCTCAATATATTTCCGATAATATTATTTAAACGAACCTTTAAAAACAATTTCTTTAAGTTTTTTAAATATAAACACATTCGTGCCTACTTTAAGAAAATAATTTTGTAGGTACAGAAATAAAGCTAGGGCGTTGGCTATTGTGCAATCACGATATTCTAATTCAAGATAAAATCGTGCATTTAATACTCTTGATCTTAACTAGACAAGAGAATGACAGTTTACGGGTTACAATCACGAACATGTTATTACAATTATCAGTCTCTCACAAAATAATGAAAAGTCTCATTTCATTCCTTCTAAAGTAAACGTAAATTTAAAAATTAGTTTTTTAATAATAAAAAAAGCCTCTAACAATATTTGCTTATTTCAAATTAAAATTGATGAACTTAAAATGTCAAATGTTAACTTTTTTACACTTGTTCTTCAAAACATTTTAGTTATTATAAGTTTTAGTTGGGACTAATTTTACGTAATATTAAGAAAATACAATGAATTATGAATTACTTCACCTTTAACTTTAAATTATAATTTGAGAAAACATTGTAATAAATATACTTTTTACTATGCTTGTCGATTAAAGCTTGAAACAAATCATTTTTATATACTTTAATCTATGAGAAATTAAATTTTTTATATCTACGCTATATTGTTAAATTCTTTATAAAATATTCATTTATTAATTTTATGAATATAATAGATGTAAATTTTAATTACTATTAAGTAAATAGTTTCTGAATTGTAAAGTATATATGAATAGGTAATGAAGTTTTTATAAATACCTTGAAATTTAATTACTTTAAAAAGTATTAGAATTATTGAAAATTAAAATTTTTAATCAATCTTGACGTATACTCGTTTTTTTTTAAATAAATAATTTTTAATTATTTTTTAAATACATAAATATTAAAGGTGCGTAAAAAATCTATTTTTATTTTTTATAGGGAATATAAAAAGTTCTGCATATATTTGAAATCAATAATATAATGCCTAACTTTTAAAATCATAATTTTTTTATACTCTTTTTTGCTTTACTTTTATTTACATTAAATCAATTAGAATATTCTAATAAATTATATGTATATATAATTATAATTGAATACAGTAAAAAAGTTATTTTTATTTTTTTATTATATAATTGATTACGTTCTAATTAATCTTAGAAATATTAAAATTTTATTGAGTTAGAAAATTGATAATATCTATCATTTAAAACTTCGAAAGTTTCAAAGTTCATCTGTTTTCTTTTCGAATATAACAATGACAATTTTTATCATTTATTGATAACAAAATAAAATTGTTCGAATTACTTTCTAAAATTTTTTTTAAATTGATATTTTATTTTACTGAAAGAAAAAAAATTTATTCATTAAAAATAATCCAATAGAACAATGGAAACAATAATAGCTAAAATCTTTTTTGATATGCTTTTTTAAAAAAATACTCACTCTGCAGCATTGATTCATTTTGCACCCTTTTAGATTTTACAAAATAATTTATACTTTGGGTATCTAAATGAAAAAGTATAATAAAACAATAGAACCCCTTTAAAATCTTATAAACTTATAAAAATATTGAATAAATAAATAAACATTTGTAAATCTTAATTAGATACAGAAAACTAAACTATATTAAATCTAAAATAAATATATTTTTACTATATTTATTAACAATAAAAATATTGCATTTAAAATATCTTAAAAAAATAAAATTATTTATGAATAATGTATGTTGTATTCGCTTTGAAGAAATAAACAAGCACTTTCTTATATTATAAACAAAAGAAGAAAACTAATGAGCACTGTTACATTTAATATTTGAATGAAAATTTAGAATTAAATTAGAATACAATTTAAATAAAAGAAATTTTTTTTGAACAAAAATAAATAAAATTAAATTAAAATATTACAAATTGTTGATAATTATTAAAAATTAATTATTGTTTTTAAAAATATTATAATTTAATCTTTTTTTTATTTTTAAATTAAAGATAAAATAAAGATTATTCTTAAAATTCCAATGAAAAGTAATTCATAAATTAGTAATGAAACTTCTCTTTATATTTTTTTTTGAATTTAAAAATATCGGATATTCTTAAAGTCATAATTTTTTTTTATTAAATAATATAATATCTTATTTTCTGTTTTTAAAGAAGAGTAAGAATCGGTGAAACATTAGAAAAATTTTTTAAATAACTAGTTATATAAATCTTATAAATAATAAGAAATAAATAAGATAAACATTTCTATTAATACAAAATTATATTTATGTTGAATTCTTATAAAATTTTTTGAAAATCGCCATATTCATAAAATTGTTCTATTTACACATGTAAATATGATTACCATAGATGTTCATAAGAGAATAAATGTTTTTATATGTGCTATGTAAATACTTCTATAAAATAAATTAAAATACACATCATATTAGTATTTCATGTTTTTTAAGAAATTAATTAATTATGCTAATATTATTCAAAATAATTTATCCGTATCCGAAATAAATAACATTATAGTGTTTTAAATTAACATACATAAAAGTATCAGGATAAATCAAAAATTTAATTCAGCATGTTTTGTTCGATAGTAATTACAGAAGCAAATCATTAATTACCAATTTTTAATTTATAGAGGATAATTAAATTTATATATAAATTATGTATATATAAATATGTGTGTATAAATATGTATAAATTTAATAAGTAAAAATGTAGAACAAATATTCGATTATTCGAAATTATATTTAAATACAAGATACTGAAGAAAGGTGATATCTATTACAAATATACTGTGAATGTTATTTCTTATTTCCATAGAAATTAGTGATATTAATAGATTGCAATTTAAAAAGTATTATTTGTTAAATATATCTTCCACATTAACTCGTAAAATCCATAATTTTACATATTTTTTATTATTTTTTATTATTAATTCATTGTTTTTATAATTACTGTATGCCACATGAAATATCTATTAACTAAAATGATAAATAGTAATGTAAATCTCTAAATATTTTAAAAATGTATTTAAAAAACGAAATATATAAAAATTCTTCTTGTTAAAATTTTACATAAAACATTAGTCAATAAATCTTTTAGAATATTTGCACATGCGAATATTATAAATTATAAATTTCACTAAATAATTTTTTATTATTATTTATATAATTATATAAGAAAAGTGTACAAGAAAAATAATTACCCGACAGCATTAAAAATAATAAAAAAGGCATGGTCAAAGAGTAAAAATATATTAAATGATATAAATCATTCGTTTTCATAACTTTCATCTCGAGCTTACAATACAATGAAATATAAAATATAATTATAATAGAAAGTAAAAAAAGTACCAGTTATGATAACATTGGTTATTAGTTATTGAAAGGATGAAAGGATAATTATAGCAACTGAGAGATATCGATATTTAAATCAATCTTTAAACTTGGTCATACATTTTTTTTTTATGAGATGGCATGGTACATGTGGTTATTGAGAAAATCATTGAACAGAATTTAAAAACCATTCTTGCTGATCAATGAACAAAAAATGTACGCATTGGTAATCAATTGTCAAGCGAATGGATGCCAGGATTTCTCTCTGTAAACAACGAGTAGATACGGACTTGTCCACTTCGAAGCAGCGTTTGAGTTTCATTATTAAGCGAAATCTATATACATGTGCGTCGAATCATCATGGAAAATGAAAATGAAAAATTACTGTACAGCATAGGCCAAACGAAAATTAATTTAAAATTTCTTATAATATCATTCAGTTATCTGTAACTAAATTCAATTAAGAATTAAATTAATATAATTAAATGCACACTTATTTTTTATTTCTATTACATGATAGAAATTTATTTATTAAAAATTATCGGTATTTCATTAGTCATTCTTCTTTATTTAGACGTCTTCGTTTTATATTTTTATATTTAACTTCATATTTTGTAATGCTAACTGCTTATTAATCTTCTAATGGTTCTCTTTACACTTTATTACTTTATCTTAATATATTCAAGGATGTGAAAACACGTGTAAATATACACTTATTTAAACGCACTCACACGTAAACATTTATATACAAGATAGGGTAATTACACGTACAGATTAGATATATAAAATTTATTTATAAATTATTATAAACTCTTTCAATTATCCTTCGTTAACTTTTTAATTTTTTATAATTAAGGTATACATATATAAGGTAAATATGTTTTAGTTGTTAGGGTAAATAACCAACTCACGTTGTTCACTCAACACACGGTTATTTATTAATATAACTAATACAAATAATACATGAGAGCCGAACGCGAGTGCAATCGAGTCGCTTGCACGATTCTAACTGACTCTGCCGTCGGCAAAGGGCCGCAGGCTCCTTTGTCTTATTTTCTTCTAAACGCTAAAAGTTACGGATACTTATGTCTGATTCTTATTTCTATAGTTTAAATAATAATGTCGGTACTTGACACGACGCGGGACACCCGATCTTTGTATATCTTATGCGCGCCGAATTGTCGGCGTGCGGCAACATCGGTATGGCCCGCCGCTTACAAGTGAAAACTAATATTCTAACATGCACGCCACAATGTGTATATTTATTTTTGTTTGCTAATTGTTAAACAATTTGAGCTAAATTTCTTACGTTTTCTTTAGCTATAAATATATTTTGGCTTTCACTGAAACTTTAACAGTATTTAAAAAAAAAAATGTTCAAATATTAATACGATAGAATGAATATTTTTTAATATATAGATATCTTAAGATGCTCTTTCCTATTATATTGTTAGATACAAGCTTTAGATAATTTTTAAATGCAAAGCAATACAAATATAAAGAAAAGCTGAATATAAATGGAGATAATTTAGCCGATATTTTTATATAAGAAATCTCCGTCAAAAGAAAAATAAAATTAAAAAATCAACTTCCAACGAAATAGAGAAGAAATACTATGCCTTTTTCCTGAAATGAACTAATAGTGGTAGTAATAAGCGCACGTTCAGCTAGCCACTAATATTTGCTAATATTTACCGCTTCGGAATGCGAGACAGTGTAATCATTGTTGAATCTACATAAATTGAATTTTTTAATTACACATTTATTGTTTTCCTTGCGAAGTTAAAGGTCTTTTAAAAACGACTCAAAGTATCAAGTTCGTCTTAAATAAAATAGTATTATACAAAACACATAATTAACAAAACTATTTAAATTTTAATAACTGAAGTAGTAATTAGTAGAGTATGTACAGCATATGTACAGCAGTGATAACTTTGTAGTGATAAAAACAATTAAAATACTTTGTATGTACTTTTGCTGCTGAGAAGCAAACAAATACTTTGAATTGCAGTAAAAATACCACACGCGCACTCAATATACGGATATCGCGATTTTAGTATTAGAGAGTATAATTTTCACAGGCAAGAGTTGTTATCTTGTGACGGCGACATAAAATAGTTAATCAAATGGGTCACCAGGAAATGTATAAGAAACCACTTCCCTTGAATAATTGAAGCGAGTCATGTGCCATCAACAGTTAAGAAGTGCGAGCAACAAAATCGAGACGTAATTTGAATGTACCGTAATTTGTATATCTCTCTATTTGTATATCTCTTTCTCTGTCTCGTTCTATTTTGATCTCCGTCTTTTCATCATTCTCTCAATTTCCCTCTCTTTTTCTCTCGCCTTCTTTCTTTTTCACTTGCGCTATAATTGCGAATAAAAAATAAATACAAGTCCGACTTGATTTTTGTCTTCCCTCATTTTCGTATACGACTCGAAATTACTCCGGTTTCAGCTTGATGCCATAATTAAACACGCGGTACGCGATAGTTCTAAGCGTATCAATTTATGTACGTAACAAAAATAAGAAATAAGAAATATACAATAATAGAGTACTATATGTTATTGCTTCAATGCTTATTAAATTAAAAAAACTGTAAACAACTTAATTTTATAACATTAATACAATCACTGCAAAAATAATATTGAAAAATTAAAAATTTATAGTTTCATAATTTAACGTATACCAATCCTTATTTCACCGAAAAATAAAAAATTATTTAAATGAAGTCGAAATAATTTTTACTTCTTACGAACAGCTTAGAAGTATATTTTACCTACAAATATGAAAAATCCTGAATTATCTCGAAACATCGAACCCCAACTAATGAATTCGGTAATACGAACCGAAGGTGAATTCACTTAAATCTCTTTGATCTCTTTCGCTTTTTCGTAAACTCAGGAACAAGATATTTTTCCTTGAAACTACATTTTTAGATTAAGTGGCTATTAAATAACGTAATACTGTTTATAAATATATACAAATTTAATCTTAATCTTTTTTTGAAGTTAATAACATTTCTAATAATTAATGAATTTTTGTTTTGATACATCATAGTCTTGGAAACGCATATTTAAAACGTATTTTGAAACTGAATTTCGGCTTCAAACATAAACTCAAAAATATAAGTCGTATATATTAAAATCTTTCTTAATTCCATTAATAATTTTCCAATATTTTGAATTATAAAAATATTAATGACTCAACAATACTTTACGTACTACAATTCTGTCTAAAAAAATTTAGTTTCATCTTATACTTTTAAAATGTTAAAAATGCGTAATTTAGCTTAATGACAACCAAATTTTATTCAAACGCTTTTATAATTTGCATATTTTACTTTTTCACAGTAAAAACTTGCAGATAATGATGGGACGGTTTCCCCTTGCTAGGCGTCTAAGCTTACAACCCACATCCTTAAGAAGTAGCCAAGACGATGGATCTCACAGGCATTCAAGGTAAGCTGCAAAAAAATATTTAACGTTAACTTATTAAAGTTAAATAATAGTTTTCGGTTAAATTAATTATATAACTTTAAAAAGTTAAAAAAAATTACCATTAACTTGTCTTTCGAAAATTGAGATGTTTATAAAAAATAAATTAGCCTTTCGTATAAATTTCATGTAACTATGCAAAACATTTTTATTATAATATATTATTCAGAACTACAGAATAATTTATATTAACTTTTACATATCTATTATTCAAAGATAAGATTAATGTTCACAATTACAGTAAATGTACTTTGTATCAAGCTTAGTAAAAATAGATACTATAGAATATTATTTTTTTTAAAAACTATAATTAAATTTTTCCATTACGTTCTACACCGATATAGAGAGAAAATTAATGCAAAATATATTATTTTAAATAATAATTTCGTATATTTGTAAGGTTTAGAATATCAACATTTTCTTAATTTTATTATTGATGGAAAAAAATAATAAAGTAACTTTTTACTTTTAAAAATTATGATACATTTTGTATAACCAATACATTTTATACGCTACTCTCTATTTCATATATATTAACCTCCTGAAATTTATTTTAACCTCCCTAAAATAAGATTTTTGATAAAGATAGTTTAATAGTGCATTTTATTATATAAAATGAAATTCTTAAATTTTCGATACAAACAAAAATTTGTTTGAAATGTCTAAGAATATAATTTATTCACTTTGACAAATATAATAACATGCCAATAATAAATATATTTATAATTTTTTTTATTCACTTTATTTAAAAGCAAATTGCGTTTTAAGAGTATTTTGTTGTATCCAGCGTGTAAATGATGAGACCCATAACGAGTAAACGGTGTTTCCTACATTCTTCTTTGTCATTCTCACAGGTAATATTGCCAGTGTTCTAAAGGCTCTAATTTTACAGAGCCGCAAAGTTCGATTGTCTCTTCGAAGTACAAAAAAGTTGCCGGCGGTGATTTGTAAGATAAGTCGCAATCAAACTAAGCAAAGAGAAAGGAAAACTGGAGGAAAAAAGCAAATGAATATCGCATAATCGTCTCAATCCGTAATCACTATTGCAAAGACTTTTGATAACTCCTTCGTTAAAATTCACAAATATCTTTTATATTTAATACCATCTCATTAAATTTATACTTTATGATTAAACATGGAGTTATTTCATAAAATTAAAAGTTTCTAAAGTAATAAAATCCTATTAACGAAGCTATGAAAATGTATGCGATATTTTCGAAAATTCAATTATGTATCATTGTAATTTTTTAGGATATTGTAATAAAACGATAAAGCATTAAAATGTAAAAATAAAATATAATCTTCTATTTCATATATTATATATATACACACACGTGGTTCTTGTCTAATTAGCCATTTGACAATAATAAAATTTAATTTAATAATTTCTATATTATTATTTTCTCACTATTAAATATAATTACGAATTATCGCGCTAACTTTAGGGAAGTTAACATTTTTATACTATTGAAAATCGTATAATAAAGACATTATTTGAAAAGAATTATTTTCTAAAAAAACTAAATACAAAAAATGTAAAAATACAACGAGAAGGCGTAAGCTATAGCATGAACAACAGGATTTCATTTTATTAAAAGAGAATGTTGCATACGTTGAAATTAATCATGTACCTACTCTCAACCATACTCGTACACAATAAATGGGTAAACAGAAGTACAACAAAGTAGGTCAACCACAAATACGCATTTATAAATGTCAAATATCTGATGAAAAACAAAGCAACAAAGCACCAACGAGATATATTTCTTCTAATTGGTAAGATCAAAAGACGGACTCATTACATAAATCTAAGTCGCATAGCTCCAGGCTATCGGAGATACAGAAGAGACCCGGCTTCTTGATTAATACACGTTTACAGTTGAAAATACCATGTGCCTGTATTTCTGATAGATGCTGAGCAAGAAAATTACAGGTCAGTCAGTAAGCGTCACGACACGTCGCATTGATTTTTCCAAAGACGCCGCTCGATACCGCCACATATGCTTCACAAATTTTCATGTCACCACCACGCGAGACTCTTTAATTAATTGAATCAAACAAAATGATCCGTTCAGGATGTGGGTCCCGAATCTTAACGACGGGCTATTTACCGACAGCGACCTAGATCGTGATCATTTTACAAAAGGAAATCACGCTTGCAGTCGTTCCGTCTAGTAAGGAATCAAGCAAAAAAAAAACGAAAATACCAAGAGAACGGAAAATAAGATAAATTTACTATATAGATTGTACTTTTCAATGTTATTTATTATTATTATTTTGATAATCTTCTGATAGAGAAGAGTTTCTAAACCAGTGAGATATCCAATTTAAAAAAATGATATATTTGAATTAGAACTTCAATATCATTTAATTTTAATTATGTATAAGTTGCTTCTAAAAGTATTATTTAGGATCATACAGGTACAAGTAATCGCTGCTCTGGCAATAAAATTTAATAAAATACCTTGATTGTCTTTTGGAATCTGATTTTACAAAATTTATTTTATCTTTTAAGCTACGGTTACGTTTTGCAGCAAATAAAATTCAATTTTTTATAATTAACAGTTTTTTCGTATATTGTTGTAATTACATTTTTCACAACGAATTAGCATTTTAAATCTATTGGTTTTCATAAGTGAATCGATAACCTCATGACATACTGATAATATGTGGAAGTAATTCAATTTGGAAGAAACTTTTGGTATAATAATCAATTAAAAAATAATATCATATTGTTAACGTAATTATGTTTTGTTTATAATAAGAATCTTTAAAATTAAACAAAATTATTTAAAATATATAATGTAATTTTATTACTAATTTGTTAAAGTTCTAAACTAAAATTATAAACTTTAGCTCTAATTATAGAAGTTTTTTGAACTTATATTAGAGTATAATTTCAACACTAACTCATAAACTGTGTCTATGGGAATGAACGGCTCCTCAATTTTCTCAACTTTAGATTCTCTAAATTCGTGTTAAAAAGAAAAGGATGATACATTAATTGTGTAAAATTGTACCGTGTTAATCGTAAAAAATATAATAAGTTAAAAGAAAATGAGTAAGACATCGGACGTCACAGCTATTACGAGAAAAAAATGACGAGTGCATTAGTCTCCCCTATTTTCATAGATCCAGCAATCGCTGGATGTAGCAACCTTACTTTGCAAGCTCAATGATAAGCCTGAAACCTGGATCTCTATTTCGGCGATTGTCTAGGGGAAATGACGGTCCTTGGAGTATTTCTCTTTTCTGAGAGAGAACTACAACAGCAGGGTACGGCTGCAAATTATGTATAATGTTTGAGTTTCATCATCCATTTGAGTGTCGTGGGGGACATGAGATACACTAGAGACGGATACTGTAGGAATTAGTGGTTAGTGATTTAACTTTGACGTTAACTCGTCTTTTGCCATTTTATGAACTTTTTTGGTAAACTTTCGAGGGGAAAGATTTTCAAAAGATACCCAATTAACGAGTACTATTTAATTTACAATTTTATTTACCAATTGCAGCTTATTCTCATCTTAAGAGAATACCAATGCTAAGATTATAATCTGTTTTAATGAGGATATCTGGAGGACAGAGAAAAAGTGGAGCTTCAGGGAAGAAGATCATATTATGCTTCATATACAAGACTCGAAGAATCTACTTATTCAGAATACAGTTTTGTAGTATCGATACAAAATATATAAATAATGTAGTAAGAGGGCTAACATATTGGGGTATAAATGTTAAATTAACGTGCCGTTAAAATTTGATGCGAGTTACATTGAAGTGCCTTAAATTGCGCTCAACTTCTATTTCTATTTCGAAGAAAATGAACTGAAAAGTACGTATGCAAGTATCTTGAAGTGCAGTAAGAATTTTTGATTTAGTACGTTCTAGACCACGATAATAAAGGCTGGTCTAGTGTAAATTACGGGCCGGAAGGCGTGGAGCTTGATTGAGAGAGAGAGATTATTTTGGAGCGAAAATCATGTTTCTACTGGCGTTTATATACCGACAGTAAGGTAATTTTCTTTCAAGGGTCAACCCGAACTACTTCATAAAGTACTTGCAAGCTATGCATTGGGATGTGAAGTGAAAGGTTATTTCTTCAGGAGAAGACAATTTTACATTTGGAATAGTTGATTAAGAATCACTAATTGTGATACTAAAATTCATGGTGGGAAGAATTTGATTCAATTTTGCAGAGGAATAAATCATTTTTTGCATAACAGAACTACTACTTTATGTTATCAGTTTAGTATATAATCATAATAAGGTTCAGTGACAGTATGGATAGCGGCCTTCTAATTACGTTATTAAATATATAACAACGTCCGAATAAAAGTCAATATAGGCTAAGATTACAACCAAATTTGATAATAAACTTAAAAAATAAATAAATTTCACGTATTATCTAATCAACTTTAATCAATTTTTTTGACAAAATATACATTGTACATAAGAAGTTTGATAAAAGCTTACAAATTCTTCTTCAAAAAAAGTTATACTATTACAAATTCTTGACTAATTTATATGATTAATAATAATCTTAATCAGAAAGTATAACTCTTTTATAAGCACCATTCATGATTAGAAAATCTATTATCTGTTGGTTGTTATTAATAATTATATTAATCCAAATGATTTATTTAATAGTATTACTCCATAATATTCGAGAAATTGTTAGGTAATCGCCATAATTTTATGAATGTTGCGTTTGTTATTCTTTTCATGCATAAGTAAGACCAGGGTTAATGCAATTCTGTCGGAAAAAAATATGAACCCTCCAAAAGAACAATTTCTACTTTTAGAACTCAAAGTAGAGTAAGCATGTATTTGTAATCAACACTTTATATGACAAAACTTATATGGGACAATTATCTAAGTCCAGCCATAACACTAGCATTGTAAAACTGCTAAAATATTCCAGCCATTGCACGATCCAATACTAGTTTTTAGACTATTTACTTTGAAACGTTACTATTATTATCAAGTGTCTATTAATTAAATATGTGCAATTTGATTTCGGAACATATTCTAAAGCTTATTTTCGCTTACCTGATTCGTCTTACTTGTTTAGCAAGACTTGTATAAGCACTAGTAAAAATAATTTCTAATTCATTATGTCAAGCTGATAAATAAATTTATAATAATTGTTAAGCAAACATATTATCAATTTTCTTAGATTTTATAAGATAAAGGAAATAATTAATATAAATAACGAAGATTATTATTTTTTATCATTTTATTTTGATTATTAATTGTATAAAAGTAGATTGATTACAATAAATCTTATGACAAGGCTTATGAATACAAGTTTCTTCTATTAAAAAACTTGATTCATAATTTTTTTTATTTTATGTATTCTTTTCTTTTACTGCATAATACATCTAGAATTGCTTGATAAATCATTTTTTTTAAACTTCAATTATTTGAATCTGCAAATTTCTATTCTCTAATATTTCTTCAAATATAAACTTGTGTGTACTAATACTTAACAATAAAAAGTATACGAATTATAGTTTCTATAATACGTAAGTACTATAAATAAGATTTCTATTAGAAATTAATTTGAAGTCAAAAGTTATAAGACTTTTTCATATTGTATTGTATTTTATTATATTTCTTTGAATATTAACTTAGTAATACAATTTTATAATTTTTTGAAAGTTATTATTTCATTCAGTGTTGTAATAGTATAATTGTAATTATTGATATATATTAGATGAAAACATCTAAAATATTTATATATATATAGATATAGATGTACATCTGATTTGCAGTCAATCAAAGAAATCGACTGATTAATTAATTAAATATATACCCGTATATTCAATTTATTACATTTACGTATATTATAACATAGTTGTAACTTTTTATATTTACATTAGTTTTACCTTATATATTTTATTGGAAAAAAAATTGAATTTTATATTTCTTCTACATAAATTTATATTTTTTCTAAAATAAGAAGATTATGATAACTTTAACTTTAATTACTAAAATAAGTACTGTTCCCATATATTTTTGTAGAAATAGTCGACATGGTGAATCTGCCAACGGAGGCAAACCAATAAAAAGGTGATAGTCCTTGGTCTGGCCAAAGTCGGTAAAACGGCACTGATTTATCAATTTCTCTATAACAAAATACCGGATAAGTACAAGGCTACGGTCGATGATACGCATTATGCAACTTTCAATGCTGCAAAGGAGAAGAAAATAGTTTTTGAAATCTTGGATACCTCAGGATCACTAGAGTTCCCGGCGATGCTCGACCTATCCATAAAACAGTATGACGTATTTGTTCTCGTTTATGATGCCAGTAATCCTAGCACTTTTAAAAAAGTCGAAGAGCTCAGAGATCAGATTATGCGTACGAAAAATAGTGCGCCAATTGTCGTTGTAGGAAATAAAATTGACGTTTGCAACGACAAAGAAATGGTAAGTATAAATAAATCCAAAAAGGTGTTCTTTTTATGATTCTATATTTCGTTTCCACGTTTATGCGAGTACAGTTTTGAGCAAATTTGGCAATCTATTCTTGATAAATTTGTTAAACGATTTCACATAATTATTAATTCTGAAAATTTTTCTTAAATATCATATGTTTATATCGACTAATACGTTAATAAAATTTTGAAGTTTAAATGACAAATTTCAGTATTCTAGTTCTATTGGATATATTATTTATGTGAATATATAATAAAATTATATCTTATCAACTTCATATCAATGTCTTTTTCTTCGCTTAATATTCAAAGTCAATTATAATACCATTTTTAATGCTTTAATCACTTTAATCATATGAAATTAAAAATTATTTTATTAAGTTGTTAAATATTCATGCTTAATATTCTCTTATTCAAACTTTTTATCACGTACAGCTATGTACAACAATGTCAGTGTATGTAGTTGCATGTCCTTTTACTATATTTTTCGGACTTTCTTGTAGATTAATATTGATTTATATTTTTTTTATACCTGTAAATTATTAAAAACGAAATATCGATGTATATTTATTTCACCATTACATTCAGCCATGTAAGTATAAAATTAGGACGAAGCTAATCACTATACTTTTTAAAAGTATACACGTAAATACTTCTTTGATTTGTATACTAAAAGCTTATATATCTTTATTTTCTTATTTTCTTATCGAATTCTGTATGAAATTCGCGGTTTCTTATGCAAATTTTTTTGTAAATTTAGCTTATCTAAGAATTAAAGTATTAATTTTAAAAGTTTATTTTATCTAATAACTAATTATGTTTTCACTTAAAATAATAATATTGTAAGTAAACAAGATCTATGATAAATAATTATTTGTATATTTTATAAATAATTATAATTTATATAGCTCTTGTAGTTAATATTTGCTTTTATATATGTATTCAAAAATTTTTTCAACTGTCAATAAATACATTACTTTTCTATAAATTTTACTCTCAATAAGATTAGATATATCCGCTATTTTAATTTCTCTATATTAAAGAGATATAAAATTACAAGATTATATATATATACTTAATTAATTGTCTTTAAAATTTTAAATAAAATACAACAAAAATATATATATACTAGTCGATGATTAATGTATTCAAGTCCTTAATTTATAATTCAAGAAAATGTTTTTAATTATATATTTTATTTTTGCATGAAATTTCACGTATATAATTGTAAAAATTAAACCTTAAATATTTATTAATTAATTAACTGTAATGAATACAACTTATAATCATCAACATATCAAGATCTATGGGATATTCCTAAGCATAATATTTCGGAGCTTTGTAACATACGTGAGCTCATACATAATCGGTAATAAGAAGATTAATTATATTCCCTGCTAATTGTTGTTATTAAATTAATTAATAAATTAAAAAATTAAAATTAAATATTTAATTTTATCTCGAGATTTTATAAATAATGGATAAAATTTTTTGCTAGAACAAAACTTTTCAGTTTCAACAAAATTTGATTACTACAGCAATTTTCATAATGATATTAAAATATAATAAAAAATATTGTAAAGCACTTTTATACTATATTAAATATATATGTTTAATGATAATATAAAATATTTTTGAAATAAATAAAAAAAACGGAAAAAAAATAAAATGTGCTAAATAGGTAGAGAAAAAATTTGTTTAATAAAAATTAAATTTTTATTACTAAAAATTTATAAAAATTATTACAAAATTACAGAACTGCGTTAAAAAAAACAAATAAAATTTTATAAAAAAAAACTAAAATAAAAGTAAATTAATTCAAATTATGAAGATAAGTTGCACAAATTTAAAGCATGGACAAAAAGTACAACACATTTAAACGTACACCAATTGAGGAAGAGTTTGCGAATCATAATTTTTTTGACATCTTTTCAATAAGTACTTGAAAATATAATTATAAGTATAAATAATTTATGTAAGAAAAAATAAAAACAATGATTATAAAATCAAAAACATAAGTTAAATAATATTGTAATAAGAAAAATATAACTATAATTATTATTTGAACACATAAGTATTATAAACAGTACTTTAAATCAATGCCAAAACAATTAGTAAAAGGGTTAAAATATAATATTTTTTATAATTTTTATAATGACGTTTTTATGAATTCAATAATGTCTAAATGATATAAGCTACATAATTCTGAATGATTTTATTTTTCTAAATATTTCTATCACTAATGTTCATAATAGAATTCATTAATTTAAAAAGATCCACAATTTTTTTCAAATAAAGATTAATAAAACTTTGAATTTTTTTTCTGAATGAACACATTATGATTTAAAAATATTTTTCTCAATTTTTATTCATTCTTATATAGATAAAAAAAGTTTTTTAAATGTTTTTTCTTTATATCAGTAAATATATTTTATTTAAACTAAAACAAGCTTTTATATAAAAAGTAAAAAAAAACATTGTAATATCTGGACTTATACATAATTTTATACTTCTAAAATAAATTTCAGTATATGTTTTTATTTTTAAAGCTTTTATTCTTATTTTGAAATATTTGTCAATTTTAAATAAAAGTCTCCATTACTTTTTTTGTTTTCGTGTTTTTATTTAATCAGGGTCATAAAGATATTATCATTCTCTATTTTTATTAATCAATTTCAATTCTACTAAAAAAAAATTATATATACATACATATATGTATATATATATATATAAACGTAAGAAGAGAAATTCTATTGAAACTTATCGCATAGATAAAGGCATATGTTATTTTTTCATGTCCATTTAATCACACCAGCTGTACGATTATCTTTGTATGATGACTCATATTTACTAATATATATTCTTAAGATATCTTAATTTAATAATATGACAAACACTGTAAAACGAAGTAGTAAAAAAATATAGATTATAATATAAACAACAATAATCACAATATATTTTGTATTTTATTTAAATTATAATTTATTAGTTAATAAAAATTAAAAACGATACATATAATGAAAGGAATTTAGTTTTAACTTTTATTGAAAATTATTACTTTATATCAATAATTGTAATTTTAATTTGGAGAACCAGCAGTTGATATATTTTTTGAATCGCCAATCAATAACAAAATCTATTTTTCCAAAATTTTTTTCACATTCACGAAAAATAATTTGTATAAATTATTCACGTATTATTACATAAATAGCATTACAATTTACTTTTACTTTTTTTAATCTATTTTAAATACCAAATAAATAAAATATTTGATAAAGCTAAAAAATAATATTATTTTGTAAGTAACTTTTATGATTTAAATAATAATTTCTATTTTTAATGTTCAGTTGTTCACCACTTTTAAATTAAGAACTATTTTTATATTCCAATTTAATTTGTTATTATTAATTATTAAAAATATTTTTTTAAAACATTGTAATTATATCAGTTATTTTAATAAATTTAAATTAAAAAGCATTAAAATTTAGTAAATAATTTTAAATTAATTATTATATTTTTATCAAGATAAATATATTAATTATGCTATAATCTCAAATAAAAACTATCATTAGTTATATATAATAGATACATTGGTACTAAACATCATAGTCCATAAATTTGGAAAACTATTGATTGAAATAAAAACCTGTATTATAATAACGAAATGAGAAGAAATATCTAAGATTGACGTTTATTGGAAATCCTAAAAGCTATGATTTAAAATATTTGAGTAGAATCAAAATTCTTTAAATTTGTTGTTTGATTTGTAAATTTCTATGTAATAATGCTGATATCAGAATAATGAGTAATGTTCTAAAATTATTTTATAAATTATAAAAAAAATTTTAAATTACAAAATCTTTAAGTATAACTACATAGTATAATATCAGATTATACCATATCATATCACATAATAACGTATCGTATTATACCGTATTTAATTGCATCGAAGCATATCGTATCTTATCGTGGATATAATAAACATGAAAAATATTAAATTGAAGAAATTTCAATTGTTAAGTCGAAATTACTTTGTAAAAATTTTATAAATATGAGCCTAAAACTAAGTATAAAATATATTTAATTTATCATTTAAGTTGATGTAATAATTAAGTTTTCATTTAATTTTAAATATAAAAATATCTTAATAGAAACTAGTGTGAGATATTGAGAATACAGAATCCAGATAATAGATAGATTTTAAAAGAATGATTCTAATGGAATAATAAATAAAAATTATAATATTTGCAAGATGCATATTTGAGTTTTCTCTGGTTAATTTTAAAAAAAATGTAGATAGGTGTATCTACAGGTGTATCTATATAAGGTATACCTATGAGAGATAGGTGTATTTTTTATTTAGTGATTTTCGATTGTTTGAAAATTTTTTTCAAAAAATTGAGTTTTTTTGTTCATAACTTCAGTTTTTTTAACTATTAGTTTACTTTTGCGAATATAAATCTAGGATTATAATAAGCACACGAAAAAATTTCTACCTTTTACTTAAGTTTCAAATTTGACTTATTTTATAAAAAAAAAGTTTTCGGTTTATAAATGAAGTTGTAATTTAAAAGTTGAAAAAGATCTTTAGTTTGTTTATTATAGTCTAAGTATAAGTTTTTGTTATAAAGACTTTGCTTTTATAAATACTTTTATTTTAAAATGTAGTTATATTTATCATTAATAACATTACAAAACGTATTTAACAAAAAAATTTTTAATATTAAGTTATTTATACATCATCTACTCATTCCTTAAACAAAAAATTTGACACTAAATAACTGAAATTTTGAAATAAAATTTTATATTGAATAATTTTTATCTGTACAATAAAAATTCTAAGTAAGAAAATATTAGTTTTGATACTTAAAATAGTAATGAAGTTTCTAAAAATTTATAAAATTACTGATTACAATTTTTCTCAAAAAAAGAACTTTTCCTACTTCTACGTTACTAATATTTGGCTGTTTTGTGTTATCAATTTTATTTGAAAAATAAGTAACATTCTTATTTACAATATTTTAGTTTTAAATTATTCTTAAATTTAATTTTTAAATAAATTTCCACGAACGTTAATATTGATGCAGCTATTTAAATTTGAGATGCCATTTTATTTTAATAATATTTAGATTAAAATATAATTTCTTTTACGGATTGACTTTACTATCTGTAGTAACGAAATGCATGAAGGGAAAAAGAGCTTGAGATTAACTTTATTTACACACAAGAATAGATATTTGATGTTACATTCGAATAAAAAGCAAAACTGTTTTTCAAGAAATAAATAATAAAGATACAGATTTCATCAGTGGATAAGAAAATCAATACTCCAAAAAAACGGTTATGCTATCATTGGAAGACTATTAATCATTCTTCTAGTAGGAAATTTTATTCGCCTCGATGCAATCTCTCTTCGGATTCGATTTACCTCCCTCATTCTTGATGTTTAATCAAAATTTTGAGACTTGCACCAAGTTCATGGTTCAAACTTTTTCAGGAGGAGATCGAGACGAATCGGGAGCTTGTGACACAGGAATGGGACCACGGGTTTGTAGCGGCTTCGGCCAAGGATAACACCAATACGTGGAATGTCTTTCAAGAGCTACTGAAACAGGCAAAGATCGAATACGATCTACGACCGGCCCTAAATAAACGACGTCAGTCTTTGCCGCCACCCCAGCATAACTCCCGACCAAGCATCGCCCAGGTGTCCCTGTCACCAGCCCAGCTCCAGCACCTGGAACAGATACGTGAAAGCTCGGATAGAGGTTCGGAAAAAGGCCGCAACTCGTGCAGCGTCTCGTAAGGCGCGCGCGCCTTACAGCCCTTCGACGTTATCCGTACGATCTCTGCACTCTTATTTGTTCAGTGCTCTCGTCACTCTGCAAGCTTTCATTTTTCTTGATCGATAATTGGGGCTAAAACGAAATTTTTTGCTTGCGCTTTTTTTGTAGACTCTGAGAGAAGGATGGTATACTTATTACTTGTTATAGTCTGAACTGGATGAGCAAAGGGAGAAATTCGGCAAGATATATATGTTGTATATACGTTTATAACTTATGTTGCAAAGTAATTTCAAATATTAAATTATGGAAAAAGACAGCGCAAGTAAAGAAGAGTCGAATGGGCTCAAGCGAATATTTTCTTTACATGATAAATAAAAGAATTCTTATAGACGATAGTCATTACAGTACTATAATTAAAGTTAATAATATTTTATAGATTATTTAAGTATTAAGTATTAATTATTTAAATACTCGGTATTAACTAATTAAGTTTTAAGTTTCGCACTGTTTAGGTTTGACACTCAACTCGTGCTATTATGTAATGAGAATATAATTGTGCATGTGTGCATTTTAAACTTAGTTAATTCCTCGTCGTGTTATTATAACACAACCTATTTATTAATAAATAATCTTTTAATTTGATTTTCTTTAACTTATTTAAATTTTTATGTTAAAATTAAAATAGAAAATTAAAAGAATAAATTAATATTTCTACAGAATAATGTTTTTCAGTTATAATTTAGAAGCAGTCTGAAATAGAAACATACAATATTGCAGTATTTTTGATAAGTTAGTCACAATATTAACAGAGAAAAATATGCATTTTTAAAGAAATTGATTTATTCGATTACAAGGATACTATGAATAAATTATAATTAAGAATTCTATGCATAAATTCCTATTATACAAATAGTATGTAGAATAAAGAAAATAGAATTAGAGATTAAAAATAAACAATGCTGTAAAGCTTAAAAAAAATATCTTTAACCGTGATGTGTTTAAGTACGTGAGTTGAAGCTAAGTTCAGAAGCCAATTGTTTCGAGTACTTCATATGAATTACTCGAATAGGCAAAGATAACGGGACGCAATAAATTCAATGTTGGTTATTTCACTGATTAGAAAATTTAAAAATAATATTTTCAGGACTAACTCGAATTACTATTTAATATAAATATATATTTAATAAAAAGGTACTTTTTCCTTTAGTCAGTAGCGCTGTATTTTTCTTAATGTTGTTCGAAACCTACGCATAACTTTAATTCAAATATCTTCATCTGAATTGTGTAAATAAAAGAAATAAATTATTTTGAAGTATAATATTTATTTAATAAAAAGTTCCTCTTTTATAAATAAAAAATATATGAAATATTGCTCACATTAGTGAAAAATAAGTTTTTTTTTCGTTAAAATACAATTTCATTAATTTAATAAAAAAAATTTTATACTTATAAAAGCATGAAAAAAATTTTAAATTCGGAAGACTGAAAAAATGCACTCAAAGGAGTTTGACAATTGAATCACTAACCGCACTATAAACATTTTTATAAATGATGTTACTAAAAAATTTTTTAATTTTAAAATTATTTCTGGCTATCATGAATTAATAGTATAAGATAATTGAATGGAATGGAAAAAGTTTTTATATAAAGAAAAACTTTTTAATGAAAAGTATAAGGCATAAAACGTACTTGATTACCGATATCTTTAAAAAAATAAGAATGTTTTAATTCTTGCAGATTTTTAAATAAACTTAAATAAAATCATATTTTTCAACATTTCATAGTTTAGTATTATGAGAATATAAAATATATTTATTATCGTTACAATTGTGTATTTTAAAAATTTGATGTAATTAACAAATAATGGAATGTTTAATAACAAAAATGCTATTCTAATTTTGATGAAAATATATATAAAGAGATTAAATTAATATTTATAATAATTAAATAATCAGTATAAATTATTGATAAAAAATTATTTAAAGAATTTACTATGTATGAAGATATTTAAATTTTTCGCTAATTTTAAATATTTTTCTTTTATAAGATGTAAGACAATTTGTTAAATAAAAAATGGCTCTGTGTACGAATATTCGATAATTCAATCAAAATATAGTTTAAATAAATAATATACGTGTATCAGATTATATATAATTATTTTATGTAATATTTAGCTCAGAAATCTCTAAATAACTTCGAATTAAAAAATTATTAAATGAATGAAATAAAAAATAGATTAGATTTAAACGATAGTAGTCAACCTTCTAATCCTACAAATTGTATATAATCCAATTATTTGGATTACGCATTTTTGTGAAGTCGCTATGTCAATATTGAAAGAGTAATTGTAAATATATAAAAAGCTTTATAATTTAAAAAAATATATTATAAATAAATTATGACTTATTAAGACGAAGTTTTATGAAACATAAAAGCTAGACTTCTTAAAATGTCCATTAAAAGAGGTATATATTTTTCAAAGGAAAGTAATAGTCTGCGCCTCAAATAATTTTCTCAATTTTCTTCCTATTTCTTGTACTTTAGATTACCCAATTAATGTTACTTATAAAAATGGGTAAGTAAAATACAAATCTCAGAAAGTTATTAAAAAACAATATAACATACTGATACGTATGCAAAATAATGAAAACGAAATTATATTTTTAAAAGAGAAATGTATTTATTAAATATGAATTTAATGTAAATTTAAATTTTATAATTAAAGGAAATTTCTTAATCCATAATATATTTAATCAATTTTTAACTAGTATAAATATCTTATAATGTTTTTCGATATTTTGTCTATAAATTATAATTGATACATTCAATTTATGAATTAACCTTCAAAAGTAACTGTTTCAGTAATCTTAAAGTAAATTTTTAAGAATATATTATTATAAATGCATTGTGTTTTAATTAATATATTAATAATAATAAAGTAATTATGTTTCTATAGCTTCAAGTATGTGGGCTAAATTTTTTTAGCATTGACTCAATTTTTTCAATGTTATTGCATAAAATGCAGTAATATAAAATGTTATAAAATTCAAATTAAATAAAAAGTATTACAAATATCTATATTAATTAAACAACGTTTCTAATAAAATTTATATTTTTATTTATAGCATAAGTGAAAATTCCCAGTTATTTATAAATAATATTTTATGACAATTATACATCAACAATCAAACACATGAAATCTCTAATAATTGGTCACGAAACCATATAAAATTTAATATTATAAGTTTAAGAAAGTATTTTCAAAGGAAAGTATAAAAAACTAATTACGTTATATTTGATAATTAATTATTAATCAAACGGTTGTATGTTTATAGTTAAAAGATAAATGAATTTCTAATTTTTAATTTCATGTTTAAAAAGAAATTTATTTTAACATCTTATAACATTTTAAAATAATAATAAATATAATAATAAATATATAATTGGAAATATATAATACGTTCATAAAAATTCTATGTATCATGATTTACAAATAATATAATTTTTGTAATTTTAAATCTGCTTCGTGTGTACATTGAATTAAATTAAAGCCTAGTAAATTGGAGTAAATAAGATTTAAACTTCAGTACATATCCTCATATTAGATAAAGATTTGTTAACTATTTGTATCTTATTATTATATTTAATATGATATTGATTTAAAAATTTTAAGTTTTTATATTGCATAAATCAATATTGTCATATAAATTTATTTCAGTCTTTAACAGAACAAAATTTACATTTTAATTAACATTTTAGAAGAATATTAAGATTTATAATTTATATGTAGTAAATTATATAAAAAAATTTGTTTAAAATTTCTTACTTAATTATTTAAAATTTCCTGTTAAAGTATTTTATTTACAAGAAAACTTGTAAATTTAATCAAAAATAATATTCTATAGATAATATTATAATAAATTTTTTAAAGTTCTATAAATTCACCGATATTCAAAAATTAATATAATAATGTTTCGAAAAATAGCATAATACTGAAAATTTTGTATTTCCGTTAAATATGTCAATATCTTAAAAAAATAAATGACATGATGCATTATTTCATTCCTTTAGAATATAATGTTTAGAATTTATATATGATCTGTATAAATATCTTACAAATATGTTCTAATTGATTATTATAAATGAATTATAAAATTTTGCATGTTTATGCTAAAGTATAATATGAATATTAACTATCATTTATATGATAATATTTTGATAGATAATGGATCCTTGCAAGCATTGATTTTTAAAAAATGTTAATTTTTTCCATTCTAAATACAATAGGAATGTTCTAAATATGATTTTTGATGAAAATAAAAATTAAAAATCAAATGTAAAGGGTCTACGTATATGATAGAAATATTCTATGCATTGTCCTTTTGCTTAAAAATTTTACGTTTTATTCTATTAAAAAATTCTCAACCCGTTTGATGATGTAAACATGTGTACGTACATATAAAAAAAATTTATCATTTCACATTGTATTTGATTCAAATAAATACAATTAAGTTGATTCGAAATATTTTTATGTAAAATAAGTTTTATTTGCTGCGAACTTGTGTACTTTAATTTTTTTAATAATCGAAAAAATAAATTTGATTAAAAGATATAAATCTTACAGAATTTATTTCTTTATAAGTACCCAGAATCTTTTTTAAATCAGCTTTACTAATATATCTGTCTAATGATCAATATTTTTAATCATAAAAAATGATTAAATTATTTGATTAATATTGAAATATTACAAGATGTTAATAAATTATTTATTAATATTATTCATTATCGAACAGAATAATTTAATAATATTTAATTATAAAATGTAATCTATTATTTTTTGTACATTAACTAGCCTTATATATAGATATAAACATCCCATAAGATATTTTTATTTATTGTATTAGAGGAAATACATAATTTAATTTTTTTTTTTAATAGTTATAAATAATAATTGTTATTGAATTGTTCAAGAAAATATTTATAAATATTATTTAACGAAATCCTTAGAGGTAAGTAATTCTTTATATAAAAAAATTAATTGATTTTAAAATTCATTTAAGATTAAGACTAAATATTTTTATTCTATAAGCAATTATAATTATTTGAGTGCAAATTATAAAATTAAAAAAAAATTTTTGTAAAATTTTTTATAAATCATCATTTATAATAGTGTCTATATTTATATAATATCACTATCAACTTTAAAATTCTATAAATCTTATAGTAAAATATTGCAAGTCTCCGTACATTGCTATTCGTGAAACTCATATTAAATTGAATTGAAATAAAATTAGACTTAATATATATTATATACATATAACACAAATATTGATAAATACTTTTGCATTCTATTTTGAATACATGTATATATTATGTTTCAATACTATAAAAATCTATGATAAATATTTTCTTGATTTATTGAATAATCAAGAATTATTTAATTATTGAATAATAATATGATATACTAAAATTAATGTATTAAAATTATATACGAGCCAATTGTACTGTAGATTAAGTTTTTTGTGTGAGATTTGTAACCATTAGTTAAAAATTTTGGAGATAATGTATAACC
Source organism: Platyscapa corneri (assembly GCA_018907185.1). Lineage (NCBI taxonomy): Eukaryota > Metazoa > Arthropoda > Insecta > Hymenoptera > Agaonidae > Platyscapa > Platyscapa corneri. The sequence continues at coordinate 3,197,435 of JACCHW010000018.1, read as the reverse complement.
CAATTTTCAAAAATATTGACTATTTGTTTAAATAATACATATAATACCTTATATAATACCTTAGTATACTAAAAAAATAATAATAATATCTATGTTTTCAGAGAACTTGATAATATGGAATAAATAAAATTTCATAAAAATTACAATTCGTTCAAAGTAGATTTCTAATATATGAATAATTAAAATATGAAAAGTATAAAATTAAATTTAATGTTTTTATAAAATATCTAAAAGTATAACATAATCAGATTTTTATTAAAATATCATTAACATTTTTTACACTATATTTTTAATTATTTAATTTAAAAAATATGGTAAAGTTCAAATTTGTAAATGTACTTTTATGAACATAAACTTTTTTCTTTTAAAATTATCTGCAATTACAGTAATTAATTTAGTTTTTCAGTTATAATTTCGTCAAAGTAATCTACTTGTTTATATACTCTTATTAAAAAAATTAAGAAAAATAATTTAAATGTGCGTAAATATTTTAACAATGGTTGTAAAGTACTTATAATTTATAAACAATAACATCAATATTCTTCATCATTTTTAAATAAGCAGGTATGAAGTTTTTTTGTATTAACCTAAAGATAAAATTATAGATAATTATAAATTAAATATTTTCAATAAATTTAATTATTCTTTATCCAGTTTCATATTAAACTATTTACCAAAATTCTTACTATGGAATTGATCATGTAGCATTAAAAATTTTATACATAAACTTCGGTATGTTTAAAAAATAATCGACTTTTACAATAACGAAATATATGTATTCATTCTGCGAGGAGACAGAAAAAGAACTAATATACATAAAATAGATATTGAATCTAGAAATAAATGTACCAATTTGTATTCTAATTCTGGAAATAAAAGAAACACAATAGAAATTAAGGCAGATAAGAAGCAATCAAGTATGAAAATATACTAATATACAGGGAAGACGCGCACATTATCAAAGAGTGAATAAAAATAATGATAGAAAAAGAAATAGTTTTTAAAAGAAATAAAAGCAAATAAAAAGGGAGAGAACTACAAAGAAAAAAAAACAATCTTTTGGCATAATATTGGATGGTCAAACCACTTTTGGAAATAAAAATGAAAACGAAAGAAATAAAATGGAAAAAAATAGAAGCACTAAAAGTATTGATTTTAAGTAATTAAAAAGTATTGATAACGGACAAATAAAAGCACTAAAAGTAAGACAAAAGCCAGTTTAGATATATAAACTAGAAATTTTAAAATAAATAAAAGTTGAACACGTCATAGTAGATAATGTACAAAAAAATATGTACGTTAAAAGAAAAAGGGGAAATAAAACATTATATGAAATTATTAGCGAGTAACGAAATGAAAACCAACAAACACTATGTAACAAAAGAAGAAATTATGTACAGATTGTGTAATAAGGAAAAAGAAATAAGAAAACACTTTTTTGAAGAGTGTAATGTCACAGGGGTTAAAGCAAACAAGTGGGAAATTATTGTGAAAGAAGATAAGAAAGATATAAATATTTTATACAAGATTCTCTGAAACAGAGAGTAAAACATAGTCGTCTGAGCAAAATGATATGAGTATAGAAAAGAACGTAGATAAAAATGAAAAAACGAGATATATAAATATAAGTATTAAAGTAAATAATGCTAAATAATAAGCATACACGTAAAAAATAATGTAAAACAGTTAACGACCTCAAAAATCCTTAGAAATATCTACAGAATAATCCATTATTATGATTCAATTATTAATTATACTTTAAAATAAATATAATATTTCCGTTACACAAAACAACTTATAATCCAGTGAAAATTCTTTTTTACATCAATTTTCAAATGCATGAATCGTATTTAGATTATTATAAAAACAATGAATGACATTAAAAAAAGTCAAGAATAAATTAGAACTTAGCTGATAAAAAAAAATAAATAATTTTAAATGTAGAATGTTTAAATATATTATAAACAACTATGGAAAAAACTGCTTAGGACAAGACTGGCCGTTGCGAAGGTTGCGAAGCTCTTCATATTCCTGATGCAAACTCAGGTGAGACCCCTACTGCCAGAATTAAACAAGAAAGACATGGTCTATATGATACGAGACAACCTCCTCTCAGCCCTTAGTTCGTGGCTTCAAATCGAAGATATGAACATGATTAAGGAGCTAATATATACGGCAAAATAACTAGGCAGCAACAAAGACAGATTTAAAAAAAGGTCCGCTTAGCGGACTTATTTCATACAATTATACTATTTTCTTAACTTTCTCTGTTACATTTGAAAATAATTTTTATATATCTAAGATTAATATTATGAAAAATTATCCAAGAATATCCATTACTAAATTTCTAAATTTAATTAACATAAATTTTTAATAATTATCCGCAATTTTACATTTATACTTTTTCCTTTTCATATAATTTCTTTTTCGTATAATTTTATAATAAGAGAAATTTAGTGTTGCTTCTTATAAATTTTAATTTAACTTAATTTTAAAAATATTTTAAACCATAATATACAAAAATACTTTTTCGAAGTACTATTGTTTTCCAGTTTTTATATGTAAATTATATGACATGTAAATTTTGCAACATAAGATCTTAAAAAATAATTCAAAGATTATTAAATTAAATACTGAAATTGTATAAAAGTTCAATTTTTATTTTTGTTTTTAATAACTTTAAGATAAATTATAAAAGTAATACAAAATACTTTACAAAATATAGTCAAACGTATATTCATATGTCTAGAAAATTATTTATATTGGGAGCAAAGCAATTAAATTTAAGAATACGTTTTTGTTCCATAAAAATGGTTTAAAAAAATTATGATCAATTTATTTCATTCAATATTGCACAATATAGACGTTTGCATTTATTATTTTAGGTTTACGTCTATATTTATTATTTTTGAAATATCAACAATCTTTATTGCATTGTCACGTATTATATTTATTCAGTAATTCTATTAGAGCTATAAATACCTTAAAATTAAAATTAATTTCACTGTAATTGTAAAAATAAAATTATTAATAATCGTATGATACTATGCAATAGTCAAATGGTTAAAGATTATTTTATATTATTGGAACTTAATAAAACGAAATACAGCAAATTAAATATTCAGTTTACAATATATGCGTCACCATTTTATTTAAATTATCATATTAAAAATAACTAATGTTACAATGCTTAAGTTACAACGAAGAATTACTTTCAAATTAAATATTAATGACACGTTAAAAACATAATACGTATATGCGTTAAAAATTTTTACCAGTTACTTTTTTCACGTTATCATAATGAAAATAAAAAATATTTCCTTTCAATATTTATCAAAATATTTTTATTTGCCGATACAAAGCTCGATGTTTTAAACTTTGATTGAAAATATTTCTATAAGCTAACAGTTTCGAATACTTATTCACTTTTAAAGAATGTTCAATAAGATACTGATTTATTTATATCATCCGGTAGTCTTCATCATTTCCACTTTTGAAACAAGTAAATGTTAACTTTCCAAAATCCATAATTTTAAAGGTCGTAAAATACATCACTTTTATTCATTTACGCATATATTTTTTTCGTTGACAATCCATGCTACCATATTTTATTATATTATATTTATTTATATTATATTGATGATTATATCATCAATATAATCTCCACTGCTGTTAAATTTGATTGTTTGGTTCACGTATACTGATAGTCAACCACTATTGGTATGCAAAGTCGTCGATCATATTAAAATATCGATCACCCCGATAGAACAAAGGCTTTGAAATATTCTTGCAGAATTAGACGGAATCAAACTGAGGATTCGAAAAGCCAGGAGAAAAATATAAGTACCAAAGCAACATGATTTATCATCAATTTCGAGGCTATGAAACGTAAAAATTGAACAGCTATGTGAATAAATCGATGCAGTGGTCGTTATACATTCACGTCGTACTTCTTAAATAATTTATGAAGTAAGTGTTATTATTTTTGCGTTTTTTGCAATGAACTTTCTGTAATTATATAATTTGCAAACCGCAAATTAAAGAAAATATAATGATTTACATATTATGTCCCTAACTTTGGTCAATCAATTTGAGTCGCATTAAACAAAGTTTTGTAAAAGCGCTTGCATAAATAAAATTGTTATGATAGCGTGCGCTGAAAGCGATACAGTTAACGTTGTGCAGCAATTTTTTACGATATTTCCGCTTAATTTGTCATTGTTCAAAGTGTTAATGTTTAAAAAATATATCGCATGGAAAACTCGATAGATTTTTTTCTATATTTTTCGATAGAAGGATTTAGCAAAATTTTTATATGCACAATCATAATTTAAAATATAACTTTCTTGCGTCACATTTTTATGTATTAACGTATTAATTTAATTTAATTATTTAAAAAATTATGCCTTACATGTATTATATACACCAAAATTTTAATTTTTTTATAATAAGTTTAAAAATTTCAATAATTTTACTAGCTATTATAAACAATATTGATTCCTACGGAAAAAATAATGACTAAACCTTATTATTTGTATGTTAGAGAGCTTAAATTTGACGATCATACTTTTTTGTTAAACCATAAAGTTAATAAAGAATTAAAATATTTTTCAGAAAATTTATAATATATTAAATAAATTTGGAAGAGACAAAATTGGTTTATTTTTTGGTGAATTTTATCGTTTCTTTATTTAGAAATTATGAAAATGTATGCAGTATTGTTGTACATAAAAATACATGTATTATATTCATCAAGCATTGTATGATAAAAAAAACGTTAAAGTCATATTTCTCTATCTGTGTATACAGTCCAGTCCTGAATCCAGTCGTTCATTTACTTTAGTGAAAGTCTCAGAAAAATATGCGATTCGCAATTTCGCAATTTCGCAATATTACCTTGTCGTCTCATGGATACGAATATGCTAGAGCTGGTTCTCTATCATTTTTTTTCAATAAACTTACGTTATATTTTACAAGTCAAACCGAATTTCAAGTACAACATGGCCTTGTGTACATTGGCACGTATTATTTACTTGTTTTAGATAGTTTATTTCATTTTTCTAAAATAAAAAGCATCAACTTTTTTTTTACAAATTTTTGTACAAACATTTTAATCACATGTTTGATTTAAAGAAAGACAGAATTCTTTATTTAAACCAATATGTAAACTAAAATTTTTTGGTTTTTGAAGACAGAAAAAATGCAATGATATAATTGCTATTGACAAAAAGTGCCAATTCACCTTAAGTAAATAAAATAAAAATGCAAATAAAAAACGAATAATTTTACGTTCAATAGTGCTGCCCTCTGTGACGAAGAGTTTTTATTTCTATCTCCTTTCCACTGACAAACAGGCATTCTCCCTTCCCTCGTACCCTAATACAGTAATATCTTCCAACTCTTGTTCCATCCTTTTCTAAAACCTTCCTTCTCTCCCGCGGTATCACCTTACCTAAACAGTGTATACATTAAAAGCGTTATGCGTATATCGGAGTTATTGTGAGTACGTCACTTTCGCTCAAAACACTTTGTTCGTTGGTCGCGTTTGTTACAGCCCGTAGCTGATGCAAAAAATGTTTAAATTCGCGAGTAATGTTAATGCTTCTTAATGACGGATGCAATAGAATCCCAATTGTTACAGTTACTACTCCTAGTTTATATTTGCATTGTGTCTAGTATACGCAATAAATAATGCGGTCGATCCCTTGTATTTTGCTACTGAATATCTTATATCTCACTGGCCTCTGCAAGTCCGACGGAACTTTAGGCAGAGTTGTTTTCGCAAACATTGTAAGTAGTGACGGCTTATTTTAAGTGCTACCAAGCAAATCGTATACATTTATTATTTTTTACTATGATGTTTACGCAATTGAGTGATAAGTGGTACGCTTATAGGATTCCTAGTTTTCGTAATTTATATTTCTTTACTTTAATCCAATGTCAATAATATTTAGAACGTTATATTCTTTTGTGTAATTCTTACGTTAATGTTTTAAAATTATAAGTAATTTCATTATATTTTATTTGAATTTTATTTAGTCCTCTAATATTCTATTTTTCTATTTTTTGTAGAAACGATTTAAAAAATTTTATACGTTAAAAATAAAAATTTGAAAAATGTAATAATAAATATTGGTTTTTCACAATACAAGTATATATATATATATTATTTATATTATATTTAAAATATATTATATTATATTAAAAAACACTTTATTTCAATTACATTATTTTATAATACTTTTTTTATGAATTTGAACAAAGTCTCTTTATAATTAAAATATATAATTATCTTTGAAATAAGATCCGCTGATCTCATTTTTCATTTTTGTATTTATTGTATACATTCATGATTCATTTTTATGAAGCTCTTCAGACATGGAGACAGAACACCTGTTAAAGCATATCCCCATGATCCTTACAGAAATGAAAGTTCATGGCCTGTACCATTTGGTCAACTTACTAATGTAAGATCTGATTTTTATTTTTTATACATAATAATTATAATTAATATTACATTAACTGGAAACTAATTAATAACATTTTTCTACAAATTATAGCTTGGAAAACATCAGCACTTGTTATTAGGCCAATGGTTTAGAAATCGTTATTCTCATTTACTCCCAAAAACTTACTCTTTTTATGATATCTATGTATTAAGTACTGATGTAGATAGAACTCTAATGTCAGCAGAAGCTAATTTAGCTGGTCTTTATCCTCCTGCTGGTGATCAAATTTGGGATATAAATAAATGGATGCCAATACCAGTGCACACTATTCCAGAACAAGAAGATAATATTTTAGCTGTAAAAAAATACTGCGATAAATATGAATATGAACTTCAAAGAGTATTAAATTCTCCAGAAATTAAAGCTTTAAATAAAGAAAACTTTGAATTATATCAGTATTTAACTAAGATGTCTGGAAAAAGCATATCTACTTTACAAAGTGTTGAATATCTTTATAATGTTTTATTTATCGAGGTGAATTCTTAATATTATAATCTTATACTAAATTATTGATTTTGTATATTAATTTATCAAATGTCTTTGTTTTAGGAACTTTACAATAAGACTTTACCAGAATGGACAAAAAAAATCTACCCAGAAAAATTAAAACCATTAGCTGAAAAAAGTTTTACAACTTCAGCTTATAATAAAATACTTCAAAGACTAAAGTCAGGTAAATATGAATGAATTAAGAAAAAATAATTCTGTGCAGAAGAATAATTTTTTAAAATGAATAACTTAATTAAACAGGTCCTCTTTTAAAGAATATGATTGAACATATGGAATTAAAAGCTAAAAATGCATTGTTACCTGATAGAAAATTATGGATTTACAGTGCTCATGATGAAACTGTAGCTAACATGTTAATGACTCTAAATTTATTTGAACCTCATTGCCCTCCATATACTGCAACTTTACTTTTAGAATTGAGGATTAATGCTCAAAATGAATATATAGTTACTGTATGTATTTTTATATTAAATCTATGTTGAATAATGAATTATAACACAAATAACTTTATTTAAATTGCAGATTTCATATAAAAATTCAACTGAAGAACCAGTTTTGTTAACACTTCCGAATTGTGCAACTGCTTGTCCATTAAATCAATTTATCTTGTTAACACGGGATGTTATACCTGAAAATTGGGAGCGAGAATGCTTAATGAACTTGGAAAAATATCCATTTAGTCTTAATGCTACTACTATTATTGGTATGTAATTTTAATTTTATTGCATATTGTATATTATTCAACTAGTATTTCATACTAATTCAACAGATAATTTATATTCTAGATACACTCTACAAAATTTTAATTCAATATTCTATTTTTTTTCAGTAATGTTAACATCATCAATTTTAATGTTGATTCTTTTGATTATGATTATTATTGGATTTATTTATTGGCACTACAGAAGAGAACATAATCAGTATTATTTGCGATTATCAATGGATGGTGCATAAAAATGCAAAGACTTAATTTTTTTATTATTATCGACTGAGCTTGTTTATATCTAACTGGTTTAAATTTCATTTATATAATCGTTTATTGAATTTATGATAATCATGGAAAATATGCATTTTTATTATTCATCTTATTACAAAAAAGAATAATGTAATAAGAAGAAAGAAAGTTATTTGCTTGTTGACTGATCCTCACGAAACTGTCTTGTTACCTATTTCACAATATGCAGTGTGATAAAATACAAAGATGTTTATACATTTATTAAGAGTTATTTTTACAGATTAAATTATAATGTAAATTAAACCCTAAAAAGTAAAGAGAAAAATTGGTAAACTATTTTAAATAATTATAGTACAAAAAACTTTACATTTATAAATACCATTTGAATATTATTATTGTATAAATTATAAAAAATGTAGTCAAAGTAGAATTCCAAGTTTAATGTGCCATCGTAAGACTGATACAACTGAGTTGCATTTTAATTATGATTTAAAACCAATTTATTATAAAATATCTTGCGATTTATGCTAATTAAAAATGTTTCGATATACTATTATTAATTTTTAACATATATTAGTGATTTATATGTATGTATTAATTAATGATTATTCTAAACATGTATATTAATTGTCCTTTAAAATAAAAATGTTTTTCTGTTTAAAAAATTTACAGAGGTATTGATTTGTTTTAAAATAAATGTTACTAAGTTTAAAAAGTATCTTAATGATAAAAAATTTTAAATAAATAATTATTTTTATAATAATGTTTGTTTTTTTTACTCACAAATGTGAAGTATATAGATCTCAAGATATATATTTGTACAATATTTATCTTCAAATATATTGTGTTTTCTCTATAAATAACGTATATTTCTATAATATATAACATATTTCTCTCTAGAAATAGATTTATTTAAAATAAATTAAATTTTTTAATATTAAGCTTATCGAAATATTTGATTATTTTCGACTGTGATGTATGATTAAAAAAAAAATACAAACAACAGATATTATTTATGTACAAATTTACGTAATTATATTTTGTAAGATATTTAACCAAAACAATATAACAAATTAATATATATATATATATATATACTTGGTTACATATTTTAAAAAAGTGTTTAAATTTATAAAAAATGAACTATTATTATTGTAAAGTAAAAATATTTTTTGTTCTAAAAAATCTAAAATTTATAATCTTAAACATTAATTTTTTTCTTTCATTATTCCTATTTATTAAATGAATAAAATATATGAAACAAATGTCTAAGTTTACGCTAAAACTTAAAAAAATACTTTTATTAAAAAAAATTTGATACGCATTTTCAAATATTCAAGCTAAAAATTTTCAATTTTATTTTGCATATAATACATACGAAGTAACTAACAATAAAAATATAATGTTTTTTTTAAATTGTATACAATCTTTAAGAGAAGAGCTTATTAAGTACAATATATTTTAAATATAAAATCTTATCTTGCTTACGTCACGATAATACGAAAATGTCACGAGTTTTGTAACTTCCGTCCATGCTATTGTCATAGCAGAATGCTGGATTCGTTCTGCAAAATAATTTTATAATATTCATTATCTTAAATAAATTTCTAATTATATTGTCAATAATACAATAAATAAGCGATATTATCTATTAGATTTATATTTCATAAATTTTTAATACAGCATAGATTAAAAGATAAGAAATTTTTTATTAATTTATTCAAGTAAAAATTATTTGAAAAAAGTTTTTTATGTATATTAAAAATTATTAAATATATTAATACTATATCTCACCTTAATGTAGAATATAATCCTCAGCAACTTTTGTTTATACTTTTGTAAGTAATAAGAAATGTGCAGAGAGAAAATAAAAGATTGTTAGTTATTTATCACAAAAATAAAAGTTAGAAATTAATAGTACTCAACTCTCTTTGAAATCATTATTAATTAAATATCACTGATTAAAATGTAATTGATTTTAAATATTACAAAACTATATCCAATTTATTTTACAAGATAAACTATATAGTTTAAAAAATTGTTTATATTACTCAATGGTTAATAAAGGATAATAATTAAAAATACTAACTATTATTAATTAATAAAATTTCAATGAGATTTTAATAAAAAGCAAATTTTAGGCGCAATAAACAATAAGAGACTATACACGCAACTTTCTTAAACGAGGGATAGTTTGTTATATAATTCGTTTTAAAGCAACTATCTAATAATGTTTCAAAGATTGCATTGTAAACAATGAAATTGCTCGGTATATTACATAAATATTTCAGTAACATTCATGGTTTAATTTATTTAAATGAATTATTTTTTAACAGTTCAGTATTAAACCGCTTTTTATAACAAAATTTTTTGTATTAAAAATCTTAAAATCAGACTTTGAAAATGATTCGATGTAAATAAAGTTTAAGCTTTTATTTTTTTCTCACAGTTTTCTTAGAAATAATTTATTTAGTTATTAAATCTTTTATATTTTTTAATTATATTTTATTATTTTTCATTACACTGTGTTAAAATAATATTTTAAGAGATATTTTAAATAGTTTTAGGCAACATTTCTATATTACTTTTACATATTATAAATAATCATACATCGAAACAACGTTTGCTATAATCCATAATTTTTATAAATTTGATAGCAATATTTATTTTATTAAACAAAGTTACTGGAATCATTATACCAGAGTATTAGGTAAATTAATAGGCAATTGTTTAATATAATGTTATTAATTAAAAAATTATTTTTATTATTTTTAATAATATAACTTGGAACAAATTGATAAATTAATAAGTATAAAGTGTTTTTTTATATATTTGTATTACTGAAGATCATTAAAAAAAGTTTTAGTTACATTTACTCCATTTTTAAGGTAAATAATTATCGTTTAATATAACTAAATGAATTATATACATTTACAGCTGACACTGATTATTGCAGACTTACGTACCAGCAGCAATATGAAGTCAACGTGACAACGGATGACAATGAATTTGTGAATCATACGTAATTGCATTCCTATTTGTAATATCGAAAGAAAATGATTTTACTTAATCTTCGAATAATCGTTAGGAGTCCAGAGAAGTTTCCGAAGTGTTGTGAAAACTATATGTATAGACAAATAATTTTTGAGCACATTATTACATGAATTATCTGTTACAATTTATTTATTAAATTTGTTTATTAAAAAAAAAATAAAAATATCAGAAAAAATTTTCTACTTCTTTTATTAAAAAAAATTGTGAAAATATCAATAATAAGAGTAATAAATTTACAACTAAGATTATTTAAATCAATTTTATGTAGTACACTATTTTTATGAATGAACAAATATATGCAAAGAAGATAATAACTAATGCATTAAAGTTATAAACTACAATTTATATTTTCTACTTTTACAAATTTTAATTTTGTGAATTATTATGTTGTCGTATATATTTCTACCTAGTTTAATATTAGTATAGTTTATATCTTCATAGTTTATTATCTTCATCTAAAATTAAAATTTAAAAAAAAATAGCACAAAAATATATACAAAGAAACATTATAAAAGAAAAACTTTTTTTTATATTCATTTTTGTAATTTTTTCAAATTATAACAGTTGTTCGTAATTATTTTACGAATAGTGAAGCATAATATTGAAAAAATAACATTATTAAAAAAGAAAATCATGTAATGTTAAATATTTATAATATAAAATTAATAATCTTGAAAGTTCATTTATTCAAAAATCAACACGAATAATATTTAGAATATTTAGAAATTAATTAAATGATTAATAAATTATTCTATATGAATTTAAAATATAAAATTTACTTACATATGCAACAAATTATGCGCTGTTTCATAAATTAACATTTTTCTTATTTTGAATTGAAAAATAAAATATTTTTTATAAGTTTTGTTAATTAAAAGCCTAAATTTGAATTTATGCATCAAAATTTTAATTTTCATTTATAATTTAATTAATTTGAGTAACTTTACGAATTACCGCATATTTACTGTAATAAATTGTTAATAATATACATTTTATTTTATTTTAAAACTTAAAACAATTTTTTATTTAAAATACATAAAAATATAAGTGGAGATGTATAGAGGAATAATAATTATGAATATAGGATACAAAATATATTTAGCAGTCTTAAGAAATAAGATAAATAATCATAGCAAATAAGAATTTAACAATAATACGTGGAATTACAATTAAAACTTAAGAAGAAATAAAGATGGAATGTATGTTTTAAAAACTACTTTAGTTTTGAATTAGAAATAGCAAACAAGAAGAAGAAAGTAATGGCATTTTTGATAAAATAAAACTAAAGCAAAAATATAAAAAGATATGCAAAAAGTAGTTATATATACGCTAATAACATATAGTGTATAGCTATATATATAGTAAAACTACATCGAAGGTAAGGATCAATAATACCCTCATAGAAGAATTGAAAACAGAAGAGTGGTAAGATAAAAGTATCTTCTAAACCCAGTAATATTTATTACCGATAATAATTCCATAAGAAAATTTATTAAAGTGTTAGATGCTGGAGTATAAGGAAAAAAAGTATAAGGAATAGAGAATCGTAAAGATCATATACGCACATTATATAGTTTTGTTAGTAAAAAATGAAAAAATTATCAACATACTAAACAGTTTTTAAAAATTCTTCAAAAGACAATGATTAGAATTAAATAAAGAAAAGAAATTATAAGATTTGAAAAACGGATAAAAAAGCAAAAATATGAAATTTAATTGGGACTGATGTAAGCAAGAAATCACAAAAGATACCTAGATATTTACTAAAAGAAAATAACACAGTTGATAAATACATAAAATGTATTAAAAAAACAGCTCATATAGCAATAAAAACAGCATGAGGTCAGTAAAAAGATATTTTAAAGAAAGTTAGGGTAAAAAACGTAAATATTTGAAAAACTAATGAAAAGAATAATGATATATGGTATACAAAAATTTTGACGAGATAGAAGAATATGTAACAAAATTTATATATAAAAAATGAATACTAAAATAGATAAAAAGATACCACACTATATAAGAATATTAGAAACAAAAGGAAACAATTTAGGAATTAATATCGTAAAAGAACGATAAAGTACAAAATTAAGATAAGTTATAGAAAAAATTACGCGTTATTGACGGATTGCGCTACTTTAAATATGAAAAAAATGGAAGAATTGGGAACAGGTAAGAAAAAAATGTTTAAGTTAAATAAAAATATGCTGTAAAAGAAGAATAAGAGTCTAAGAAAATTCTGATTGGTCATAACGATATTGTTAAGGAAAATATTAAACAAAAGGCTTCAGGACAGTGGTAAATAAAATATGATAATATCAGTAATTACAAACACGGCAAGAAAATTTAAGAAAATCTAGGTATGCTTATGATATTAAAGAAATTAATTAATCTTAAAAATCGATACAAGATAATTAATATATATAGGAAAGAGTAAAAGAAGAAAAATAACAAAATCGATAATGATTCTGCCCATATTCAAAATGGTAAATAAGGTAAAAGTAATCAGATTTTCGAAAAATGAAAAAGAAAATGAATGCGTAATATGCGGGGGAAAACGAAAATAAGGAAACGTTATAGAAAAATGTAACGGAAAATCGGTTCGAAAAAATAAAAAGAAAAAGGATTGATTAAATTACTTAAATACAATTAAACAAAAAGAATGCAAATGATAATGTATATCAATAACAAAAAGTATTATAAAAATTTATATATTATTCGACAAAAACAATAATAGAAATTACTATTATTAATATTGTAGTAATTAATTAACATTAAGTAATTAATTACTATTATTAATATTAATTAATATTGTAATTATAAGTAATTATTAAATAAATATTAATATTATCGGGAAAACTCAATTTTTGAGTAAAAATTATATATACTGTTAACAGTCATGAATAATTTATTTAAATACTAATTTAAATAAATAATAAATTTTAATTTAACCAAATTTGTCAATCAATCTACCAACACCCTTAATATAGAAGTAGTTAAAATATTAAAAAATAAAAAATTCATATTTATCCATTGAACTTTGTTTTATGTACTTTAGTGCAATAAACAACAAATATTTGTACATGCTTACAAATGATCTATTACTTTTTTGGTTCATTACTTTAAAATAATTAAATTAACATTAAGGTGAACATTAAAACAGTTCCATCAGTTATTTAACTGTTTTATTATATAGATAACATATATTAATTAGCAAGGAATAATGGTTTTTAATTTATTGAAGAAATTTACGACTTGCAATTTTATATTAAACTTATTTTAAAAAATATAATTTTACTTAAAACTGATTTATATTCAATAACATTGCTAGTTCAAATGATTTCATTGGTTATTAAAATCAAATATTAAACAATTATGTATATTATAATAGTATTTTGATTATAAGGAATTAAAAGACTAGGAACACAGGAATGTGTTTAATCTCCTTCAAGTTTTGAAGTTCAATAATAAAAAAACAAAAAAATAAATTTAAATGCAGGTTTTTACATGCATGTTTAAAAAAATACTGAATTTATTTCTTGATTGAAAGCACAATCATGAAATTGAGCTCATTATTGGATTGATATAACTAAAATGAATGATGAATGTCTCTTATATGAAATTATACGAAACTGGTTTGTTACATTTATTGTCAATGGTTACAATTACAGTTCATCTAAAATATAATTTCATAATCTATTTTGAATTCACAATCGTTTTTATAATAAATACTATATAGAAGATAATAATATTATATAAATTTAATACAATATTATTATTTTATAATATTATTATATAACGTTATTTTACATAATATTCTTTGAAAATTATTTAAAAAAATGAAGTTTGTTGCAATAATGTATTTTAAAATTTATGAAGAGGTATGCATCAGTAAAATGAATTTTACGCTTTACAAATTATCGATACGAAGTTATAAAACTTTCGTGTTTATATAATTCTTACAAAATTTTTCTAAAAAATGTTATAAATCTTGACGCAATAAATATTTTTTCTTATTTTTCTTATTTTTACTTTAAAATTCTTTTCTTATTTTTAAAATATGGAACATGTATGGGCGATCATATTCCCTTTAATTATCAACGTCATAAATATTTACAGCAACAATACCTATAATATAAGTAATCTCGTCATTTGGAAGATATGATTTTTCAAAGATATTCCTATGAAAAACGATTAAATTAAAAATTTTAGTTTACAAGGTAATACATATTTCAGATAATAATTTAACTTCGTATATTGCCTTCGCTGTTTTCGTTTTGGCAATTAAAAAAAATATTAGCTGATTAAATTAACTAACATATTCTTCTTTAATAACTGACATTAATCTAATAAAATAGCATTTATAAATTGCAAATATATAAAATATACATTTTTTATTCCTAAGCTAATGAAATGTGGTAATAATAACAAAGTTTTTAAATGCTATTAGTGACTTTAAAAAAATCTGTGTATCATATTATTTCGCACATAAAATAAATTGCACCATAACCTTCATTGAAAATATAAAAAGCAAAAGCACATTTAATTCATGACAAAAGCAAATACCTTCAGAAATTTTGTACTTTTGATCCCATACAGTTCTAGTATTTTATATTTTAAAATGTGATATGCCTATGATATATTATCATGTTTAAATTAAGCATGTGTTGAAAAATAGTTTAAAAAATTGCCTTATCGCACTTTTGAGTATTTTGATAAAATCATTACAATTCTCATCCATTGGTCCTACCTTGAATAAACTACTGGATTTGTTAAGCCGAAACTTGTTTCGATAGGACCTCCGACGTACTTCTCAATGAACTATAATTAAGAAGTAAAATTTATTGTAATTAAACTTATATTATTATAAATTAATATTCCATTAAATAAAGACCTGAAATCTGCTGAGGCAAGTAGCTCCCATACTAATTGCCATGTGGATAACAAGGTAAAGACAAAATAACAAATAAAAGACAGCAAATATCGCAATTCCCGCTATTATTATATGCCTATAAGTTGGATCATTTTGGACTATTTCAGACACCGTTTCAGACACGAAATAAATGTTTATTGATATCACCAATAACGATAATGCAGTAGCAACAATTTTATTAAATCTGCAATATAAAAAATACGTATTAGATTTCAAAATTATTATAATATGAAATAAAAAATATTAATATAAATATTAGTAATTAGTGCATTAATTATCATGATATTTATCTTATTAAATTAAGTTTTGAATCGTTTTATAAGTAAAAGTATGTAAAAATAATAAATTCGATCGATCGTGTTTTTTTACATGTATCATTAATGCAAGCAACTGTTCAGAAATTAAAAATAAAATAATTAACAATTGCTTTTTCTCAATGCATTGTTCTTGGAAAACTTAAATAATGAGCTTTTATCGTGCTTCGAAAAAAATTAAAGTTAAAAAACTTGAAAAACAAACTATAAATTAGTGCGATCATTTTTATTATACAATTTTGCAAAGTTTATTCTGATAACTTTAATGGCACCCGGTAAAACTAGTCCACACATGATCTATACTTGTGTAATAACCATTAGTGACCAGTACTAAACACACCATTCTTACAACATGCATTTTTATCACTTTTATTATGTTAGCGCTAATCTTAATTCAACAAATAAATTAAATTAAAAAGGTACTTTCTGGAAAATTTTAATCTACTACAAGAAATACATACATTTCATTTTTGAACTCTCCCATGATCTGAACACTGCTAGTGAAGGCAATGGTAGGTAGAGCTGCAAAAGGTAGCTGCAGGCTCATCACCGCATTGAGAATATCGTTCATACCGGTAAGATCATTGATATCTGCGTAAAAAGCAACAAAGAAGGTAGGCACGATAGCAATCGTACGAGTAAAAAGTACTCGCTTCCAACGCGCCCACTGCAAATTTAAGAACCCTTCCATTGTAAACTGCCCGGCATATGTACCCGTCATCGTTGATGACTGACCAGCAGCCAGGATACCGATCGCCCAAATTATCATTGCCACGAAACCGAACTGACACCCTAGGAAGATTCCGCCTTTATAAAGATCAGCATCGAATGTATTATTATTGATCTGCAATGGACATTTACTATCGTCATTTTGTGCATTTTATAAGAATATTAAGAAAATACGAGTTATGTTGTAAAACTACGGGAAAGATATTTAGACACTGATTTCTTCTCGGTCTAGTATCATTTATCGTAAATTATACATACTTATTTCACGGGATGTATAAGAAAAAGATAAAAAAAAATCAAGCCAGAAAGTAAAATAATACCTAGTAAATAAATGTGAAATTAAAAATAGAAAGAAAAGATAGAAAAATATAATACATTTATACATTAAAAGAGTACTTGATTAGAGAAAATACCGAACTAAGTAACGTTAGAAATGAAAAAGAAAATTTTCCAATTAAAACCAAAAAAGGTTAATAAATTTTCAATTTTAAATCAGAGACAAGGAAATTATTAATGATATATTAAAAGAATGAATAATTATGATAATGAAGAAATCGGAAAATGAGAAAAAGATAGATAAAATAGAAAGTAAAATGGAAACATATAAAACATGAGAAGAACAAAATTTTGAGAATATGAATATTAGATGATCATATAGATATTGGAAAGAAAAATATGAAAGAGATAAGGATTTTTTGAAAGAAGTGAATGTAATTGAAAAAGGTAAACAAAAGAATTGTAGGGAAATTTAAGGGAATCGAGATTTAATGAAAGAATCGTAAAATTAAATAAATAAAAATATTATATAAAAATATAAATATATAAATTAAAATTAAAAAAGAGGAATAGAAATTTTGGACAGATTTTATAAACTACAAATATAGAGCAAATCGATTTTTAAAAAGTTATGAAAAAATGCATACAGAATTTGCGAAAAAAAGTAAGAAATAATGAAACACTTTATGGAACAATGTAATGATGCTCAAGTTCATAAAAAAGTTGAATAGAAATTTTGAAAGATGAATCAGAAAATATTAGAATAAGTACAGTACATATTAAAATAAAAAAAAGAAAATGGATGAATAAAAAGAGAGAAAGTCGTATATAGAAAATATTTCAGCGATTTGAAATACTTAGGATATCTTCATCAGAATGTACATACTAATATATAATAATATAGGAATTTACATAATTATATATATCTATTGTTTAAAAAATTATATAATAAAATTAAAAATATAAACATTTTCAAGCAGTACGATTTGGTATCTGTTAATTAATTATAATTAGATGTGTGATGAATTCTTCGATATATCACTACTGACGTTGTCGAATAAATATTAAAATATACAGATTAGATTATATATTTACAATTTTTGAAAGATTTCGAAAAATTAAAATTAATAGCGCATTAAAACTATTATAAATCAATCTACGACTGTTTTTAAAATCATTACATGATAAATGTTCAAAAGTTATGATGGGAAATATTTATTTTTTTTGTAGATTTAGAGTTAAAATTAATTTTTCATATTAATAATTAAAAATTGAAAAATAAAAATAAAAATTATATTATAAAATAATTTTAAATGTTTTAAATAATCCATTTCATAGTTATATGCATTTTGATAAAAGTTAATATAAATTATGATATGTAAAAATTAAAAAAATTCTTTTTCAATATTGATTAAATTACTTACTTTGAATATTTCTATTCCTTGCGAAAAATTATTTCGTTGACAGAGCTTCATACTAAAAATATAAATAAGATATCATTTTATGAAGAAAGTATTATTTATTAAAAATATATAATACAGTATTACAAGATATTAAATAAATAATAATATTCATTATTTATCTTACAATAAAATAAACATATTATCAATACTCACGACATCTGCGTTTGTCTTGCCGTATAAACCATGAGCAAAAACAGCTACAACAAATACATTAATCAGAAAAGACACAAACAGGGCAATCGCAGCTTCAACAAAAAAATACATGTTGGCCTCTCGAATTTTATTGGATTGCCTTCGATCAACATCTCGAGACTGCAAGTAATTAAATATGTATAATATATGTATACACTTATTAATATTATATTAAGACAATATTTTTACACATAATTTTAAAATATATACAACAATAAATATATTTTATATACATAATAGACTTGTTTATTGCATCATAACTTAAACTAAAATCGAACTATTTTAAAAAATTTTTAATAAAAATACTTAGAATTTTTGCAACAATTCTTAATCATAATTTATAAAAACTACACAATTAAATCAAAATTTTCTACATAAAAATGACCGAGAAAATAATATTAAATTTTTTCGTTATAACTTGTTTTGCAAGCACAAAAAGGAAATATTATTTAATCCAATATTATATTTGTTTTAATCAAAGTTTTTTAAAAATTATTATAACAACTTAAATAAAAGAATTGTATTTTATTTGATCTGACCTTAACAAGTGCACTATGTAGATATAAATTATGAGGCATTATAACAGCTCCAATTACACCGACAGCTTGCAATAATACTCGCGTATCACAGTGTTCACACCATGGTACAAACATTCCTTTTACAACTTCAAGTTGTGGTGGTGCTGATACCATATACTATAAATTCAAGAATTAAATAGTTGATATATTGTGTGATTGTATTATACTATTTACATTTAGCATCAGCACACATCTTTATTTTATGTCGGAAAATATTTTATTACCTCATAACCAAATGTTACAGCCATTACAGTGATTAAAAATCCAAAAAAGAGCTCCAATTTTCTTAAACCGTATTTGTCCAAAAATAAAAATGTGAATGTGTCGATTACAGTGACAAGAACTCCGCCCCATATGGGAAGTCTATGACATAAGTTAATTAACATTTAGTTTATATATTTTGCAACAATATATTTTACAATTCATTCTTATTACAATACATTCTACAGATTGAATACAAACATTAAACTCTTAATACAGAAAATTTAAGTCTCATGCAGCATATTTAAAAGCAATGTTTTAGTTTCACATAAGTATATTATGATTTATAACTCATAAATTTCGCATTTTCATGTAGATTGTTGATGTATATAGATTATTCAAATTAATTAACAAAAATTTAGTTTATTAATTTTCAATCGAATATATAACTAAAATGAAATTAATGACTGATAAATTATGTGCGTTACATTGTACCAAAGAATATTTTTTTTATTCTTTACAAATTAATCATTCATTATTTATATAAGTATATAAATTAACAGTGATAAATTAATGAAATCAAAGTTACCGATAAAACAGTATAATGCACCATGACATTGTAGTCATAGCTTATGCACCACATCGCCATCCCGGTTCGACTCTTGCTCTATAACGGTCATACGTCCTAAATTTTTTTTTATCTGAATTTTTTTCTGTTAAGTAATAAACTCTAGTTTCATTGTACTAAATTTCATATAACTAATAATTATTTTATGCATAGTTATTTATTATAGAAAGTCAATTTATACATCTTTGAGTAAAACAAATTTTAAATTTACTAACGATATTTATTTTCACTGAATTATATTTAATTTATTAATAAAAGAAAAGATACTAAAAATCAGCCATATTAATTAAATTCTTATTTTTTAATTATTACATATAAGTATTTTATAATTAAAATAATAAAAAATCATAAATCACCATAAAATGTATATTTTCTTAATTTTAAATAAAAATATGTAAAGTGAAAAGAGCATGTAAATTTAAAAATTAGATATTATACGTACGTTGATATTAATAAATTATGTTCGTAGATAAGTTAAGTTTGTTCGAGTATTTGTCTACAAAGATGAATTCAAGTATAGAAAAACAAAAACTCCGACCAAATGAATTCAATATATAATATTTTCAAAGGTTTATATTAAGAACAGATAATAAAAAAGTTATTTTTGTAAATTTGATAAAATTAAAATTAAAACGTTATTAATTTTAAGAATACAGTATTAAATATCATTTAATAAAAAACTAAATCCTTTGATGAAACTGATTCATAAGTTTCAACGATTTTTAATTTTTTATTAATTACTGAAAATAACACGTATGATCACGAAAAATAAAAGGTAATATCAAGTTACTTTATTCTCCGGATTGATAAAGAATTATAATTCAAATAAATAAAATGTATTAAATGATAAATATTAAGATAAAATTGTTAACAAATTTCGAAATTTATTGAACAAAATTCAATAATCAATTTAAAACATTTTGCACTTCATATTTGTTCAATTGAAAATTTCTTAGTATAATTAAGATTCATCATTTTTCACGCATTCTAATCAGAACTTGTTTTTTAATTATACATCTCCGTCGATTTTCTTGAATATCATTATTTTTCTATTTTTTATGGTATCTCTAGACAGAAAATAATGGAACTGATAAACATAAAGTGGATTCAACTTTTCTTTTATTGATAAAATCGATAATGTCAATTTAGAAATTAATTTCTATTTATTACTTTATACATACATATACCATAAGTCATATAACGAAGGAACTTTTTTTACAAAATATTTCAATAACTGAATTAAGTGAAGTTTACTATAAATATTTATCGGTTTATTTTATTTTAAAAATTTAATTTTTATAAATCTATCTATTTCCAAAAATTATTTTTTAATCTTTAAACACTTAAATTATGTTTGCCAAAGCAATAAATCAATGCTAAATTTAAATATATATATATATATATAAGCACTTGATTATGTTATTTACACTTTATTATGTATATTTATAAATACAATACTGATTTGTAGACATTATATTAAAATCTAATTACAAAATTTTGATTTCGTAAATAATAAAACAAACAATCTTTAATTTTAAAGCGCCTAATACCTTAAATTTCGATTTACAAGTTATAATTCTGGTTCTTTGCACGAATAAACACAAATTGATGTATACTTCAAAGCAAAACTCAATCGGTAATACATATAAGGAATATCTGTAAATGATTTAATTTCATATTTTGCTATTGCTATTAAGATATGTATTTGTATATATATTTTTCTTTTAAACAGAATTTTCGATATTTTTTCCTAATCTTCAAAAATGAAAATTATATGTACTCCGCTTTAATTTCTACGACATTACTTGTTATCACGTCCATTTCAAAAATCAAAACTTACCTTTTATTTGTTAAAAGATAAAGAGCTATAGCAGTGCCTATAACCTCTTGCATATCACTGCCAATGATAGCTATTTCGATCATAATCCATAATATTAGCCTAGGAAATTTTTTATATTGCCTGTAACACATTTCAGCAAGATGCAGGCCGGTAACGACGCCAAGCCGTGCACTTAACCTTTGCATAACCAGACCCAGAACCGTTGCACTCAATAGTACCCATAATAACTAATAAAAAAATATGTTCCAATTAATATTTATAATACTTTGAAAAGACTAATTTATCTAAGGAACTAATTAAAATTTTTAATCTATCTAAAAAAATCAAATAAAAATAAAAGTAAAAAGTTATTTCTATAAATTATTAAAAGTTGTAATATTTACCTTATATCTTGCAATAACTCCAGATTGTAAATCGGATTCTATGTTTCCTGGATCCAAATAAGCAATAGACATTAGAAACCCTGGTCCAGTGAAAGCCCATAATTTCCTAAAACTAAATAAACCCTGAAAAAATATAAAATATATATTTCCTATAAAAAAATTAATATAATAAGAATTATCATTCGAATCGATAAAAATTTAATTATTATATTAAAATCTCCTCAAATCTTATAAAATATAACGCAAAATGCTAAACTTTAAAAAATATGAAAAATTAACCAAATTTCTTGCAAAATAAACGTATGTTACTCTTGTTTAGAGATTTGAGTTGTTGCAATACTTAATTTTGGATATTTTTATTTTTTTAACAAAGCTATATATTTCTAAATTGTTGTCCTCTATGAACTACAATGAACACTTATTAATTATATAACATCACTTAATTAGAAGTACTTGTTATGAATAGAAATGACCGATCTATCTATTTCCCCTTCCTATTCACATATTTGATGTTACCGTACTTATCTAAATTCTAAATAAAAGATAATGCAGGCACAATATTAAAACAAACATAAATTAAAAAGTATTGAAGTTTTTAAATAAATTTCAAACCTATCGAATGTAACATTAAACTTCAAATTATGCTTTTATTAATGAATTTTAAAAATTTAAATGTGTTTTTAGAAATTCTTCAAGTTTTAAAATAAAAAAATTAAAGAACATAATATTATTTATATTATTATATTGTTATATTGTTGTTTATATTCTCAGATTTTTAATTAGATAAATCAAATTTCTGAAATCCCGTGTTTCATTTATTGTTTTATATTTTCAATCACTTCTGGCTGATATATTTGTTTAAGATTAGAATAATTGACAATTACATATTGAAATTTTCAGATTTCAATTTTCTTCAAAACTTAAAACTCTGAGGTTACACTATATTATAAACGTTAGTGGCCACATCATTGAAATAAAAAACATATACTCGCATCCTCAACAGCTTTGTGTAAATAGATTGATCATTTAATAGAATATTATGTTCACTACATTTTTGCAATTCAATATATAAATTAATTATAAAAGTGTATTACAAGCTCGTCTTTATGTATATATATGTGCGTAGCCACTCGCATGTATAAAATTATGTGTATGAGTATGTGTTCATGTATATCTAATCGCGAATGAATCCTTAGCTATGGACGTTGATTGCTTCAAAAAAAATTTTATATAAAATCACGTGAACCAAATTGCTGAAAAAATGAAATTGGAAATTTTCAATCATGCAAAATTCTGCTTATTGTTCGAGCGATTCCAATTCTGATGGATTACGTACACAATTATCTGATCATTATTTAGTAATGCAAGCTTATAAAAATAAATTATAAAACGGAGGTAATAGGCATGGAAAGTAACTTACGTCGTCGACATCTGGTATCGGAATCTGTGCGTCAGCGAAATATGTTTGGTTGCTGGTAGGCGACAAAGACGTGTTTTCATTAGGCTTAACGACACCATCCTTGGCATTCTTTGTGGAGTACTGAGGGTGACTGCTTGTGGTGATGCCAGCATCGCCCGTAGCGCCACTTTCCCATGTCATCCCTTTGTTTTCACCCATAATACCTCGGCTACACACTGCAAAACAGAAGGAGCGTTGATTTTTCATGTCGCAGATGATGACAAAGCCGGTGGAATGCCACGGGCGCTGGCTTTATTATCTTTGTGCTGCACTGGAGCTTCACTGGACGAACAAGATAAGCAATCGCAAAATTGAACTTAACTGGTGCAAGTTAAAACGAGTATCTATAAACCGAACCTTAGATATTACCAGACCTAGACCCTAAGGTATCGATAGTCGGCATTCCACAAGTCCAAAGGCTGTTATTTATTAAGATTTTTCGTATTTTTCATCTTTTAGAGTTAATTCCTCGATTCATTTATAATTCTTCATTTTTTATAGGATGATATCATTGGTTAACTTTTATTAATTATTGATAGAAAATTTTGCCAATTTGTTTTGATGATAATGTTATATGTGATGAATCCCAATAATAGATTTTTTATGTGATAACATTATTTATTCTCATATTTTGTTGTCTATCTAAAAATGTGTTAAACTTAGAAAAAAAATGTGAGCTTCTTTCTAACTACTTGTTTTATCTGTATAATCCTGTCATATTATATAGAGTAATCTATCTCATAACTATATAATCATACATGTTCTCCTACATTTCGAACTTGTCTTCCGTTTCTTCTTCAATCACTTAAATTTTTAATAATTAAACTACTGATGACATTTATAAGACTGTAAATCTCACTTTAATATAAATCTACAATGATATTATGTATTTAAGAATTTTAATTTTTTTAATTTGTAATAGGGCTTTAGTTTCTTATCGTTCTCTTATCAATAAAATACAAACATACATAACCTTATTATAAAAATATTTCCTTTAATTATTTACATTTATTGATTGATTATTGTATGAAAGATATTAAGATTAATCGATTTATCTTTATTAAGAATCGCATAGAAAGCACTCCAATCTTTTTATATGTGGTCAAAATACTATCCTTACAAATAATATTTTCGTAACTGGTTTTTAATTCTAGTTACTCATTCTACACTTATTTCGTGCAACTCTAAATAAGGGCTATATATTTACAAGTTTAATTATTATACTATTATCCGGTAAATACTAATCATTTGGTTACATTTAAATATAGTTTTCATAAAATGCCATCATAATATCGTAACTGTTTTTTATTAACGTGTTAGATTAAACAAATTATTTAATTTAACATAAATTGTTGAAATAATTTATTTCCTACTTTTTCATCTAATAATAATTCGTTCTTTTGTTTTCAAGAATCTATTATAACTTTCATAATGTCTTTTATCGATTAAAAATTATCTACCGATCATTCGGGTTTATATTTTAAAATACCTTGATCATTTTATAAATCACTTCATATTTAAAAAATATATTTATAGTAATTATAGATAATATAATTTATTAGTATCAAAGCTGTATTATTTTTATTTTCATTAATTTAAAAACCGTACTATATTTAAAAGATTTTTACAATAATTTTTAATTTAAAATTAACTGCAATATAAATTTAAACGTCTTGTATTTTTTTCTTCATCTTTTATGAGAGAAGAATTTATTTATAACTTAATATTAGTAAGATAAATTATTTTTATTTATTGCAAATAATCGATAGTATTATATCATTGATAAAATAGTCTGTGACTACTATTATTTTGTTTATTAAAAGACTATTTTTAATTACTGTTATAAAACAATCTATTTATTTCATTTCTAGCTTTCTTATTTTCTGAATCGCTAAAATTACGTTAAGATCATACCGTTCAACCTAATTTGCAATATTATGATTTATTTTTTAAATAAAGAAAATTAGTATTTATTATTATTTTTCTTGATTTATGTTTTGATGATTAATTTACTTCTCCAGTGGCAAAGTGATAAATCTTGAACCTAAAAAATATACAATTACACGTATGTTTACTTTTTTAAATATTTTTAATTTCCTAACGTAGTCTCATCCTCAAACGCGATTATTGCAAAATGCTGATACGGAATAATTAAATATAAAACTTTTTCAAATTAATCAGAAATTAGACAAATAATAATTATTAATCGAATATTAGCATAATTTAGTAAAGTGAATTATTATTGTGAACAATTTTATAAATATTTGTCATTTTATATCTCAAGAAGGTACAATTTTCTTTTAAATATTAATTATTTTTAATTTAAATCAATTACTTCCTTAATTGTGATTCTTTATGCGAATGAATATTTGAATGAAAAAATATTAATCAAATGTTTACTGCATATAACAATTTATTATTCAGAGAAAGAAATTATTATTGATCATGTAAAGACGGTGCTTAGTCTAATAGTAAGAATCTAATTTTTTAATCATCATTAATGTGATAATTGCATTCTTATATTATATTTTAGATATTATCCATTTGATATTACTATAATTAATATATATAAAAGTGTTTGCAGTAAAACCTTAACGTAAACAGCTATTATATAAAAAACTATATCAGAATATATTTTAATAAAGTTAGATTTATAAATACAATCATTAGGAATCTAAAATCACTTTTAAAAATTAAAAATAATTATATTTATTAAATTATACACTAATATTTAAGATAATAAATCTAAAAAAATAGTACCAAGTATTTTTGTAAAGAAAAAAACTTTCAAAATATATATACAAGAAATTAGAGACATTATAAAAAAATATTTACTTCATTTTTATAAATAATATTAATGTATTAATTTATTAATATGTCTGTATTAATATATTTAATAATTTACATTAAGTTCTTTTGTATAAATAAATTTGCACAAAAAAATTTAACTTTTTAATTTACCGAACATATGATTCATATTAGAAAATAAAAATTCTATGTCACAATATTGTTATGTATTCGGTTTAATGAATCAACAGATTTCATATATATCATTTAAAAAATCAATGATTTTCAATAGACGATAGAAACAATTTTTTCAAATTATCTACTTATTTAAAATTTTCTTTAAATTAAAAATAATTTAAAAATATTTTTAATACATGGTTTTTATTAATTCATTATAAAGAAGAAAGAAATTTGTTGCTTTTTCAAAAATCAATGTTTTTAAATCGTAATAATATGTGCAAGAATATGAAAAATTATGAAAACAAATAATTAATTAATATAAACCCAATAAAAGAAGATAGTTAGCCTTATAAGTAATTAGTAATCGTATTAAGTTACGCAACATAATAAAGAGTTATAAATTTGTAAATATATGTACAATTTTAAGTACATCTAATTTGTCCAAAAAGTACGAAGTAATAAAGATAAATTTTTCTAAATTTAAATATTTTACGTAATCGATAAAGATATACCATTGTAAAGAGAAAAATGACTCTGAAGTGATCCTTCATTCTTATTGTACAACATCTATTACGATTTTATGTCAGTCATACATTGTACAACATTCTTTTGCTTAAAAATATTCTCAGGTGAAAAAGTCTTTTAGAGTTGACAATTCGAGAACTAAAAACAATGTACGATATTCTTATCAAGAAACTCGAGCTTAAAGATTATACTATAAAAACATAATACAAATATTTAGGAATAATGACAATTAGAAGCTTATCGTGAGTTGTTTCCATATATTGGAAAAGTTGTTCCAAAAAAGAATCGACACTAAGCAAAAGTAAAAAAATAATAAAATAGAACTAAAATATTTTGAAGTTTAATATATCTGTTACTAACATAAATATAAATTATCCTACGACACGAAATTTGTTTTTCTACTTAGCCGTAATACCAAATATATTACTACTGTAAATTAGCATTATGTAATTTTGTTTCTTTTTTACATTCAACAATAAAACGGAAATATTTTTTTTATTTTCCTAAAGACTTGCGTTAGGTTAGAAATTATTTATTTTCCTTTAGTTATTCAAAATAGTTCTTTCGTTAAAAAAATATGGAAATAATAAGAGTTACTTAAATAAATTAATACTATTTTTGTCGTTACTTTTATAAATAGATAAGATTTAAAAACATTTTTTAAATATTTTTTTAATAAGTATTTTACTTGTTTATTTTATTTTTTTATACTTCTTTTTATGAAATGTATTTTTCTATTACAAGAATTTGTAAAAGGAACTAGTAAAATTAAATATGATATATTTACATAAGCTTACATTAAACAACTTAATTTATTCTTATTTAGGTTGGCAACGATTTTCTGCACTGTTCGAGTTGAGAACACAAAAGCTTATCCCCTCATGCTTAGTATGTCTTAAATAAACTATTCTATATATTTTATTGTAAGTTGTTAACCGATAGAAAATAATAATAAATTATTGTTGCGGTGAAATAAACACAATATATAAATGGTTTATGATAAATAACAAATATATATTTCGCCAGATGTTAATTATCATGTAGTCTGAATATTAATAATATATTGTACATGATGCTTTTACACGCTGCTGTAGCACGTATTAACCTTTAACCTTTTTACATGTGTACGATTCAAAACTTTAAACTACATAAGCTGAATAAGCTAGGTCAACTATTTCATAAATATCGTACGTTTTTGACGTTAATTAAGATTGAAAATCAGGAAAAAATATCCATTTGTGCAAATGTATTTTGGAAATCATAAAAGTAAGCCATTCCATTAAAATAAATTTTTTGTTTACTAATTGTTCTTAGCTGTTGGTTGATACATTACATTTTTCATAAATAAATTGTAAAGAATCAAAGCTGACTTTCGCAATATTTTTTCATTACAAATAATAACATTAGTCTTACTAAAGTTCACAACCAAATTTGAAAATGAGAGGAACCAACATAAATGTATTTGAAAGGAAAAAAGTTTGATAAGAAAATTGAAGATTCATCACTCAACAAAAAGGCCAGTAGAAACGACCGCAGTTTCGTGATTCGCAATAATAGATTACACTACACACAGTATACCTGTTGATTGGATAGAGAGGCCAACAAACCAACCTATTGCCTCGCACAAGCACTTATTGTTCGAGCATCGTTCAAAGCTCCTTGCGCTTCGAAAACCAATAGCAAATGAAATCGCCTATCGGAGGTGACGATGAGTACGGATGGCAGAATAAGGATCATGCGCGGATGGATCTCGACTTACGCGGGAAGTCGTCGTGACGAGCACTTGGGATCTGTCTCTCGTGCGCTTCTTCCTCATTCATCGGGTGGCGGCGGATACTGGCTAACTGCACGCCTCTCCGCCACGATTTATTACGGCGGGCCGCTATTCTAGCACAATTATCTCCGACGATTGACGCGCGAGGGCCCCGCTGAGACTCCCACTCCAGTACGTGTGCCAAGGAAACCGAAACTAGCGGCCCGCGCGAGTCCAGGTAATCCCGAGGAAATCTTCGCGTAATATAACAACAACGAGGAAAATGATCACGATCTTTGATAATCAATGAATATTGAATTTTGATATCTCTTCCTCTCCCCCTCCACATCTCCGTGCTTAATCGCAAACAGCACGTAGAAATTTGACCACGGTAAGACTATATCTAAAAACAAAGTTTTTTCCTTCGCGTTGCAATTGATAAGTAATTACAATTATCAATGATCAACGTATCTCTTATATCTCTGTAAATTTCACGCAGAAAAGCCTAAATGTAAACGTTTTCTAAAATTTTATCTATCACGCTTAGTTTTATAGCAAATTTGAAGTTTACTTTAATTACTGCGTGTATACTTGAGAACCCTTATAGTCTTTTTTAAACTTTTGGAATTCTTGCGTATCAGTAATTACCTGCATTCCTATAAGATTTTTTGTGTTTCTGGAAATCCATTACGTGAGAGATATATGATAATTTAATATGTATCGTCAAACGGACTGAAAAAAATTTAAATGACTTAAGGCGATTCCAAAAATTAAATTTTCAATTTAAAATCATTTATCTTCACACTTGTGTATGATAAATCTACTACAAATAGATGTAGCATAAATAAAATACTTAAAATAATAAGGTAACAGAGACTTACGTACGTTTTAAGAAGAGATGTTCCATAATACGTGTACGTTACTAGTGCATGATTTGTTATTAATTAAGTACTTCATTGCTTGTATTACGTAGCACAATATGTATACAATAAAAGAAAAATTAAAATCCCATATTATAAAGCTAACCAACTAAGGAGGACAGTAAACGAAGAAGCACCTGTTGTAGAATTGTTCTAAAAATAATAGTTGCTCCCATGCAATCCGACCCACGCGTCTTGCTAACGCAACATTTGGCACAGTTTATTCGTTAAATTGAATTTTTCTGATTCAAAATATTAAAAATTTGACTTTTATATTAATTTCAACAATATTTTCGAGTTAGAATTATCAAATTTTTTCTAAATTCATTCAAAATATTTTTTGAAAATAGCATTTATTTAACGCATCCATTTTTTTAAAATTTTTTATAATTAATTTTGATATATAATATTATTAACGTTTAATATACACAATAAAATCATACAAAAAGTACACAATCCGATATCTATTGATATTTATAAAAAGAACAAATTAAGTAGAAATCACCTAACTTTTACGGATTTATCGCTGTTAGATTTGAGTCAATTTTATTAATACTTCACGAGTATATTCAAGGGATTAGAAATTTACAAATTTTTTTATTATTCTAATATACATTGAAATATTGTTAAAATTCAATAAATATGGTTCAAAATTTATTTATTGTTAGTAATATACTATTATATAAATAATAATGATAGAAGAATAATGATAGAACATAATGATAGAATTAATGTTTCTTTTTAATTTAAAATTGATGTTGAACAAATAGTATAAAATAAATAAATAATAAAGACTGATTGATACTGACAAGGCAGTCGGTATTCATAAATTAAAGGATGATAAATGATAATAAGATACAACGATAATCGAAAAATCTTTGTTAGCATCATTTATCTTTAATATAATTCTTATTCAATTCAAGGAACTAACTATTCAAATAATTCTCTAATTCAAAATTAAATTACTTGAAAACTTTCAAATTTTATTAATTATTGATCTAAAATAAATCAGTATAAAGCAGTACAAAATGAAGTATTTATAAAAATATTTTCATTTCGATGATTTGGCAGAAAATTTGCTTTTTTAGTGCAGAAATTAGATTTGAGGTTAGAAAAGTTATGAATCAATAAAAATAATATAGAAAAAATTTATAAAATTTTATTTTAACTTAGACAGAAATACACCTCATAGAGTTATGACGATCGGAACAAAAAGAAACAAGATAGAAATAAAAGCTGCAAGGATAGAAATTAGATTTGAAAGCAAAATAATAAATAATGAAGATATGAAAACAATAAAAGAGTATGTAAAAGTAAGGAAAGAAGAAGGAAGAGTACGAAAACAGTAGAAATAAAGATAAAAAGGTAAGATTCTGCATAACATAAAGAATGAGTTTCTGGCATGGCATAGGATAGTCATGACATAAGTGGAGAGAGAAATTTGATAGGGACACAAATGCAATTATGGATTAATTACTTAGAAAGATCCAAATGTACGGTGGAATTTAAGTATAACATAATAGAAATCATGAAAGAAAAGGAATATGTGTATGTTAAAAAAGAAGAACGCATAAGGGAACAACACTGGTTGACTGAAAAAGTGTGCAAATTGTGTAAAGAAGAGAAAGAATCGATGAAACTTATCATGAAAAAAGGCAGTACAATAGAATTTAAGATAAGCAGATAGATGAATATTAAGGAAAAATCGTATATGTAATTACACTGCATGTATGAATATTAAGTGAAAAGTTATATGTACAACACGTGAACTGTAATATTAAGTGTAAATATTTTACAAGTAGTAAGGCTTTATTTATATTTAGTGAAATTTTTATCAAAGTGTTCAACATAAAAAAGTATTTAATTTTAAATTAGAGTTGTATAAAATACTTATACATGTGTAGATTATAAGATAATAATTGATATGAAAAGTAAATGTATAAATCAATATTATAATACACCATAATAATGTATCGTATTGTTTAATAAATATTAACTATCAATATTTCCATCAATTTAATTGGTTATATATGGTGTATATATTAAGAATCATTTATTCTTTAATGTACTAATAATTTCGTTGAAAAAAATTTATATTTGTATACTCATATATTCATATAAATTCAGATTTAGATATCTAGATAACATTCGTATATATGTAAATTAGATTTTAATGTTCTTATTATATAAGAATTAAGAAATCACTCAATATCCATCACCTTAACATTTTTTATTTATTTTCCCTTTTTAAGATAAAATATAATGAACTACTAAACTGCGTACTTAATCTTTTAAAATTTATTTATACGGTTAGTTAATTCAAAACAATTTTATTTAAAAATTTATAAAACTTCAAGAATCATCATTAAATATAATAAAAAGTGGAAACATAAAAAGTTCCCACTATTATTCTTATTACTATTTAACAGAATAATTCCATTAATATAATAATTGACAGCTTTTAAACTAGTTCAAATTAAGTACATTACAAAATATAAGTTCCAATTACAATATATAAAACTTTACAATGTTCTATTATATATATATTATTAATATTATTATTTATTTTATTGACGAATATATTCAAATATACATTACTATATAATTACTAACAAATAAATAAATATAAATAATATGATAAAGTAATAACTTAGAGGTATAAAAACTAATGCAGACTTTTTAAAAAAAAACTTTTTTTAACAATAATTTAATGCCTCAAAAATAAATTATAAATAATTCTATTATATATAAAAAATTTGTTAAAGTTAAAGATTTAAGCATTGTATTTTAGTGCATCTCATATTACTTCATTATAACGATATATTAAATGCAAATAAGTTATGAATTTCATTAATATTAATTTTAGTAAACAAATTATATTTAATTTATATATGCCAATCAATCGATATTTATTGTAAAAAGTATCACTGAAATAATTTAAAAAACTTATTGATAAATGAAACATTTTTTTAAATTTATCAATTAAAAATTACTACAAAACGATAAAAAATCTGAAAAATAATATTCACGATCAAAAGTATACTAACAGTATTAAATTATCGTAGCGTAGGAAAAGATTAGATATATTAATCGGCCTAATTAATTTACATAAACAAATATTCCCTTTAAAATTAGTAATGTGAAGTTCATCTTTCAATATTTAATGAATAAAGAATTATTTTATTATTTAATCATTCTTTTCGAGATAAAATACACGCTAATAACGAAATTTTCAATGCAATGAAATCTACAAATGTGCACCAGCTTTTACATTTGAAAAAAAATGTTGGAAAATATTGATTTCTAATTTCATTATATATATTTTACATTTTTTTATACAGACTTTTTTATTTTAAATAATTATTGTTTTCATATGTCACTGGTACTGTGTTCTAAATTTAAAAATTATTATTTTACCATTTATTTTATATTATTAACCAGTTTTTTCGTATAAACATAAATACTTACATAAATATAAGAATAATATTATGAATTGATGTAATTAAAAAAGTACAGCGAGCATAAACTAATGTTTGCGGTCAATAAATTATAGAAATGTTATTATTATAACATGATAATACGAATTTGCATAAAACAAAGAACTTAAATGGGATGCATTCCAAATCATAACATTAAAAAAGCTGTACTCTATTTTATTTAATTATTTACTATAAAGTAATATTAATACAAAAACTATTCATCCATTTATACATATAAGGGAGTTTTGGAATATATATGTTAAAATTATAATTAATATACATTTATTTATACAACATATATTATTATATAAAATATACATAATAATGTACATGCTTATAATATTACTATTAACAGAAAAAATTAAGTAAATATCTAAATTGTAATAAAATATTTGAAAATTATTATTTAACTAAATCAATGCTCGAAAATTGACTAGCAAATGAAAAAAATAAATAAAAAATATATTATGCATTTAATCTATCAGTATTGTCTTCTTGATTTCTTTTGAAACATTTTGTTTTTAGTTGATCCACGAAAGTTCTTTATATACTACTTTATATACTAATCTTATATTTTTATACTTGTATTCTTATACTTCGTTAATTTTAATTTATACGAATACGTTTTAATTTCATAATACAACTTCATAAAATTTTTACTATTTTTTTAATTTTCACTTATAATTATCTTATTTATTACCACCACTTATTTATTATCTACTCCTACCTGTATCTTACTCCTACCTGTATATTAGACTCGAAATTTGATTAATTTATATTATCCAATCCAATGATTAAAAACTAAATTATTTATATATATTTTATTTAGTATTCACTTTATTTAAAATTCACTAAATTTAGATTATTTCCGTACGTTAACACTAGTATTAACGCTTGATATTATTTGACTCTCATTCATTGACTCTAATTATTATTATATATACATATGATAACGTACTAAAAAATTTATTCAATAGTATAGATGACAACATAGTGTTATTTTAATTTAATTTATTGTAGAACTCATATAATTAAAAAAAAAACTATTTACTGCACGGATTATTACACAATTATAAAAATTAGAAGTTAAATTAAAACTTGGTAATAATTTGTTTAATTACTTGCTATTCTAATCAAGTTAAAAAATCAAAAATATTTATTTTTATAAAAGAATTAAACATTTTTTTTTATAGATGGGCTACTTATTATTATGAGAAACCTCTCATTTTTCCTTAGCTAATGGTCTAACTAAATACTTTATGATTGACATCCTATTAATGTTATTCTCCCATTAATCTTAAATTCATATTGGTAATCCCAAATAAATTCTTCTACATATAAACAAGTTTTGTTAACAATACCATTATATAAAATTCCGTAATAGGTAATGTTAAGTGAAATACCACTAAATCTATTACAAGTTGCTTAATATAATTTGTTTGAAAGACACAAACGACAATTTCTTCAATATAGTTTCTGAAAATCTATCTAATTTCCTATAGTTTTAAATCTTATTATTTTTCAATGAAAAAAATATAAATCTGATTTTAAAATGTATATGATTACATTATATATAAATATATTACAAATACAAATATTATAAAAAAAATATACAATTTTTTAAGTAAATTAGTAATTGTAATTCTTGAATTAAACAAATCTTCATACAATTAAAAGAAGTATACAGATTTTATATATTTATGTTTCGTGTAATATATGTAATAAAAATAAAAATTTTAAAGTGTTGCTTAGTATCCAAAAACTTTTAAGTCCTATCATTTCGAAATATTATAGTTCAGTTAATATAAATTCCATTATAAATTGATTCTCGTTAATTATATTTTATTTTAAAGTGCTCCCACTATTATGCTCCTACTTAAAATAATTAAAAAAAGCTAGATTAATATTTTTTTCAATAAATTTTGAAATTGAAGTGAAAAAATATTTAAAAGTCTTTTTAAATCATAATTACAATTTAAAATAAATAATTACTTAAAAATTCCAGATATTTATTATTCACAAGAAATTTAAATCAATTCTTAAAAAATCCTTCATTAATAATACTACTTTTGTTTTTACTCATTTGACATTGATAATAAAGCTTTATTTATTTATAAATTTTATATTTTCCATAAAATAAAATATATTATTCAATTTTTTGGTTAATTGAATTATAATGAATGATTTGATTATAGAATATGGTATAATTATTTCGAATAAACAATGTTAGAGTAAAATAATGTATTAAAGAATGAACATGTGATCAGGGTTGATATGTTCTACCATGATTATGAAATCATAATTTTGAACAAAAATTAACACGTACTTTTATATCTAGTAAAAAAGATTGAAAATGATTAGATATTTACGTGCAGTCTTCATCTAGTACATAAGTACGTTTCACAATTGCAAACAGAACAACATCGATTGATCTTTTATGTTATCGAGGCTTTTGAAATAGTCTTACAAAAATTAAAACATATTACGATTAATTTAAACTTATTTTTATAATAACTAAATATTATTCTTATGAAATGTAAAGTTTATATGGAGTAGCTATAAGAGAAAACCAGTTATATTAGTTATATTAATAAATTTAATATTTTTATATAGTTATATTTAATCATTATTAAAAGAAAAAATATACAATAAAACAATTATTATTGGACAAAATGTGGTGGTAGAATTTGGTGTAAACAATAATTTTTATTTATCTCTAATTTATAATAGCCATTAAATAAAAAATTTCCTCGTTTTTAAATTTATTTAAATTTTGACATGGTATAATTTTATTAATAATATTTTTAGTATTCAGTTTTTTTTTTAAATAATTAAAATTGAATAGAATTAGTACAGTTCACAGTATATTTATACTGTAAAAATTTACTCTTTATCAGATTTTAATCGTGCATTTATTAGTTGCTTATGTATTAAATTCACTATATAATATTTATAAAATATGATAATATATTAATAAATATTATATAAATTACATTATTTAATTTATATATAATTTAATAATGCTTTTATTATAATTAATTTATTATTGCAAAGGAAAAATATTAAATTCTTTAAATTTATTCATGTTCACATTATTCTTGTAAGTAATTAACTATTTCTTTAAAAGATAGAAAATAAATATCAAATATATTATTTATTACCTTATCTGTTTATATCTTTCTAAAATAAAAGTAATATTAATAATATAAAAAATTTATTAAAAGTATTAAAATTCAAAATAAATGCTTAAAAAATTACTTGTAAATTATTAAAAACAAAAATATTACTAGATTATCGTTACTATATGTTATTAAAACTAATTTGCTGACAACGGTGCAATAAAATTTTTTAATAATTTATTTAGAATACAATGTTTATTAAATACATAATTAAAATTGTTAAATATATAACTAATATATTATATGACATTAAACTAAATTAAAAACTATAAAATTTTTAATAATGAGAAAAATTATATAAACGAAAAATAGTCAATAAAGAAAAATATCCTGAATAAATTATTTCTTTGCTGTTGTTAATAATTTAATTCGTATTATCAATTACGAAACTATTAATACTAAAAGTTTTCTAATTCTAGAATTTTATAACTCTCTTTTATTAATAAAAGTTCCATCTAGTTTAATATAAAATCGTATTCTGAATATTATATTCATAGACAAAAAAAAAATTTGTTTTATTGAAAATTCACGGTCCTCGATTTTTAATGTGATGAAAGTTGATTTGTTTACCATAATACTAAAATTTGATAAAAATAAAAAAATGAATATATTTTAACGATTGATAAAACTTATCTATCTTATTATATTAATTATGATACACTATTTTTTCATTATAGTATAAATAAAACCATTGTTTAAAAATAAATTTTAATTTTAATTTTTACATTATAAGCATGTAAGTATTTATGCGTACTTATAAGACGTATTAATTACGGATGCATCAATGAATGTGCAAATTATATTACTATAATAACAGCTATGTAATATGATAATATGAGTAAATAACTAATTTTTATCATTGTTTTTTAACATCTCTAAATAAAAATTTTTTAAAGTTTTGTTCGAATAAAGTTTAATTTAAATTTTGTAATTCAAGAAATAATGGTCTTAAGTAATTTTAATAGATCTGAAAATTTACTGAAGAAATTTCAATATATAGTATAAAGAGTAGATTTGGAAATAAATAAATAATTATTTTTATAATAATTCACTTGAATTAACTCTTGTCTAATAAAAAAAGTTTACTAATGTAGTATTAATGTAGTATTGTGATATAATTGTAATGTAGTACTAATTCATATATTCTTTAAATATAGCTGAATAAACTTACATTTTTATACAAGTAGTATTTTTGTTTTTAGAATTTCTGAAAATCAATATTTTCTTTTCTGCTTCATTTAGAGAAATTTTAAGAATATTCATACATTATTCTTATATTAATTAAATTTTGAATTGTATAATATACATTCTATTCCTAAAGTATCATTCTATTTTTTAATATAATAAAATATTAAAGTATATAGATAAACTATATTCTATTAATTTTGTTCATTTAAATAAAAATGAACAGAATTTTATAAAATAAAAGCTATCAAACTCAATATTATAAAATATATAATTAATACTCATATTAATTATATCCATAAACTAATTTTTGTAAGAAAATTTAAGACACTTGTTCTAATAAAATAATTAGTAATGTATTAACTATTAATAATGTATATGAAAACTGAAAGTAAAATTATACTTACACTAAGTTAAACTTTTGTGTTTCTGCAATCTGAATTTAATCAGCAACCAAAAATCAAAATTTTTTAATAAGTTTTCATAATACTATCTATTTTATCTTTATTAAATTCATATTCATTATACAATCACATATCATTAGTAGTTTAATATAATTTGTTATATATACAAGATAAAATTATCAGATTAATTTAACTTGAAATGAGATTAATTTAAAATAATAGATTAATTTAATTTATAAAGTACACTTAAAATTTATTATTATATTTTTTTTCTGATAAAGAAATTTTAAAAATATAACATTAAAATTTCTAAGTTTCGTAACGATAAAGAATAAAAGAATCTACCTCACTATAAACAGCTATTGAGACATTCATAACCTCTTATTCATTATTGACACCTGGTACATAAAACTTCTAATAAAAATGAAAGAAATATATATGCACACATGCGTTAAAACTTGATATATAAAGATTCCATTATACACATTTTTCAAAAAGTAAACAAGAAATGGAATATAATTGAATAATGTATAAATTAGAAATTATATTTTCAATCTCAAACAATTATAACACTTCTTTTATTAATACACTTAAGCCAAATTCTTCCGGCATAAGAACTAAGAAAAAATTAATGATTTAAAACTCAATTTATTAAAAAATTATGAGCATGTAAAGAACAATAAATATAATTGCTACGGACAATTACAAAACTCAGTCACATTGTCGATAAAGTAGTTTATTTAGTATTTAAAAAATCTTTGTCGCCCTATCGGTATAGCCGCACACGTATACACACCATTGAAAAGTAAGGAAAAATTATTGTCGTGCGGTCGCGGTGTGGTCCGTGATTGTAGTTCTTCGCTGTCGAGTCAGCGCATTACAACTATATATAAAGTACCTTCCTCGTTATTTGTCCCGAAGTGAATCAACATTTTTGTTAGAATTGCAAGAAACCTGCGACTAAACGGACTGTTCGGCTTTCTTCAGATTTTTCCTTACTCTGGTAAGTATACGTATATTCTCACTTTAAGAGGTCATATACATCGAAATTAAATACCTAATACCACACGTTATAAAAAATACCACTATCCTTATCATCTTCCTCTGTTACAATTTTTTTTCACTGATGATTTAAGTATTCTAATGATTTTATTAACACTATTTTTGTGAATAAATTACAAAAACTGTAGAAATTAATTCAGGAAGATATGTGACTTTGAGTCACAGTTGCTAAAAAGATAAGAGCATGTATGACTCACAGGTAGTATATTTGTTACAAATGTAATTAGGAAGAAAGAGGGCGTGAAAAATTGCTTAAATGAAAAATAAATAATCAAGATAAAATAAATTGAATAAACTCAATATAACTTCAAATATTTTTTAATACTTACAAGGGAATTTTTCCTCTGAATATGTTTGCTTCAATTCCATTATTTTAATTGCTACATCTGGATTCTCTTTTATCACTAAACGAGTTAAGTTATATACATCAGATAACTATCATTTCCACATAAACTATTTTTTAATATATTAAATGAGCGGTTTTTTCAAATTTATCTAATTATTAATGCTTATATTCTACACTTATATATTTATCATTTGTTATTTGTCCTATTTGTTTCAGAAAGAATAAAAAAAAAACAATCATTTAATTTGCTGACATAAAGAAATTGAAACAACATGTCAAACATTGGCAATTTAGAGCATCAAATTGCAAGCTTGCAGCTTGGTCATGATGGAAGTCCTATCAAAACAGTAAAAGCTGGTAAAAAAGTTGGGCCAGCAGTTCCACCTAAACCAAAAAAATCACATCCACAAGTCAGTTTGTATCTAAGAAATTGTTTTCAATTTTTTATATACTAACTTAAAATTTTTAAAACTGCTTTCCTTTAATGGAAAAAAGTGGTTAATCTTTTAAAAATATTTATTGTTTTACAAAAAATACAAATTTTAATCATTATATATTCTATTAAGATTTGTTTAATACATTGAAAAATAAAATAATTATTTTATATTTTATTTTTTATTTTTTATTTTATTTATAAACATAAAATTAAATGTTTATACAGGTACCACAAAGTTATACTATAAAGGCTGCATCAATTCCATCATATAGTACAGTATTAAATAATACTGGATCTAATGAAAAATCATCTAATCTGTACATGAATTCTCCGGCTCCATTTATACCTCATAATATAGATAAAAATGAATATTCACGTGCCGCTCCAACAAATGGAAGTGATTCTTCAAAATTTTACCAAAAAAATGAAAATTTTTACACGAATCAACCACAAGAAAAATTTAATCCTGTATATACTTTTGATAAAAATTTTTATTCTAATATTGGTAACATTCCAGCACCACAAGTTCCAGTTGCAAATGATAGATCTAACAGATCAACTAGAAATGCAGTTTATGGCAACATAGAACCTGCAATACCTATACCAGTTCCTCAACCAATTCAAAAAGAAAAAGATATTGTTTACAGTAATATTCAATGGAATACTGTCAAACCAGAAAATACATACTGCAATATACCTGCTCAAAGCCATGGAACTGGTAAGTCATGTGATTCTTCAAAATTATTAAAAATGATCACATGCATCATTTTATACGTAACCATTGGTCCTATTTGATTTAATTTTATATTTTATTTTCAAATTATTTTATATTTGTTATTTTATATTTGTTTAAACAAATTTTTGTTCATTTTATTTTATTTTCATTTTATTTTTATTTTATTTATATTTTAGATGATTTACCACCACCTCCTGAACCTTCAGAATATATTTCTTGTATACCTGGAAATTCTTTTCCTCCTCCTCCTGAAGAACTCCCACCTCCACCAAGTCCTGTATCATCTAGTTACAGTGAATTAAGAAGAGCTACTTACCAAACAGATTTTCCATCCGAACCATACACAAATGACATTTATGGTCCAAGTTCACAATCTAGTTCCACATATGAGTCTATTTATGAACCCATAAATCCAAGACCACCATCTCAGCTATCTTGTAACTATTCTGTTTACTCTGGATATGGCTCTGCTTCTCAACCTCAAGGAAAAGTATCTCCAGTAAAAGAAGTAAGAGAATATAAACTTAACTTAAATTGATAAAAAAAATAGTTTATAATTTTAAATACTATTTTATTTCATATTTTGATTTTTTATAATTTTTTAAATTAATTATTTTGGTCAAATAAATGACAAAAGTCATCTATCAATTGTTTCTAATATGTGGAAATTTCTTTTGCTTTTCATTAATTTATTTTAATAAACTTTATAGTAATAAATACTTACGATAAAGTTATTTGCTATCTTTCTTTAGGTTGATGTTTTAACAGATCTTCTTGTACAAGGAATGGAAGACAATGCAGAAGATAGTGATATTTATGGCATTTGTGCACATTGTGGGAAAAAAGTTGAAGGAGAAGGTACTGGATGTTCTGCAATGGATAAAGTTTTCCATATAAGTTGTTTTTGCTGCTTTATATGTAATGTTAACTTACAAGGCAAGCCATTTTATTCTCTTGAAGGTAAACCCTTCTGTGAAGAAGACTACTTAAACACTTTAGAAAAATGTTGCGTTTGTACTTTACCGATTTTGGATAGAATTTTACGTGCTACTGGAAAGCCATATCATCCATCCTGTTTCACATGTGTTGTTTGTGGACAAAGCTTAGATGGTATTCCATTTACAGTTGATGCAACAAATCAAATTCATTGTATACAATGCTTTCATAAGTGAGTAAAAAGATTTTATTTTAAATTTAAGCATTGAAAAAAATTTTATAAAAAATTTGTAAGCTTATGATGATATATATAATTTATAAATATGTTGTTTGAAATTTGTTATATAAAATGTAAAATTAAAATAAATAACTTATTTCCAGAAAATTTGCTCCACGTTGTTGTGTATGCAAACTACCAATTATGCCTGGACCAGGAGAAGATGAGACTGTACGTGTTGTAGCTCTTGATAGAAGCTTCCATATTCAGTGTTATAAATGTGAAGATTGTGGACTTGTTCTATCTTCAGATTCAGAAGGTGGATGTTATCCTCTTGATGATCATGTCCTATGTAAGAGTTGCAATGCAGCTAGAGTACAAGCTTTAACATCTCACATGACGACTGAATTATAAACATAAAACATAAATGATATTTTACAACCAATTGCTAATTTGATTTTTCTAAACTCAATAAGGTATTACAATAATTTAACTTAAATTTTTTATGATAAGGAAAAATAGATGTTTATACTTTGTTTTATTATTACAGAACTCTGATAGTATATAATAAACAGTACAATAGTTAAAATTAATATAGTAAACACGTATTGAAAATTAAAATCAACA
Source organism: Platyscapa corneri (assembly GCA_018907185.1). Lineage (NCBI taxonomy): Eukaryota > Metazoa > Arthropoda > Insecta > Hymenoptera > Agaonidae > Platyscapa > Platyscapa corneri. The sequence goes on along the minus strand of JACCHW010000018.1, from coordinate 3,154,642 downwards.
AGTTTAAACAAAAATTCTCAATAGACAAATAACGTAAATGTGGTTGTAAGATAAATGGTAGCAGTGGATACATTTGTTGTTCATACTTTGACATTTCTTCACCCTCCATTGGGTGCTATATTGTAGAAAAAAGAAACTACGACTTATAAAGAGAAGAGTACAAAACAAGAATAAGATGATAATCATCACCTCGATATATCTTGATAAGCTATTCGAGGATATACTTTTACTCTGTTATATAACCGCTTACAAGTATGCTCAGCTTGTTGTCACAGTCTCTTCGCGATATTAATTTTTAACGAATACTAGTATCTAGCTTAAAGCTTATTAAGACAGCTTATAATTAATACTTGGATTGATTGAATGAATATAATGAATTGAATTAAATATAATGATTCAAGAAATATATTCTTTGAAAATACTTTTAAGAATTTGCAAATCGTTTGATACTTTAAAAATTTTTTTATAATTGTTAATACCATTAAATGCAATAATGAATTCTCACATAATATATATCAAAACCAAAGTTGATTTGTTATACATCACGCAATTTATATGACAGATATTTGATGAACCCCATTATATAAGCATGAAAATCGTCACTTCATATTTTATAATAGAAACAAATTGGTGTAATTAACGATGGATCTCTACATAAATAAATACCTATTCATTCTATCTGAGCCAAGAATTTGGAAGATATTTTTTTAATGCTTTAAAAGTTGAATTACATAATATTTGACATCAGAAACTTGATCTTTGTAAATCTTCAATCAAAGCTCAATTCACTAATTGGCTTTTATAATAAAAAAATAAGAAATAAATTAGTGCTATTCTAATAATCTGTATTCAACATATTACTGAATTCTTTAGAATGTGAGTAACATAATTTAGATTATATCTTGGTAATTTGCACAATTTAATGATAGAACATATCGAAAATCTAGATGTGAAGAAATATAACTTTTAGGTGCTTATGACAAACGGTATTCAATTCCATTACAACTATTATTTCATAATCCTAGTTAGCGATGAACAGGATTAATTTAAAATCAGCTCTTTTAAATAAAAGTGGACTACTAAATCTTGATAGCGACAAAGCAAAAAGTTTGACATAAAAACAATAAATTAATTAATGGACAATACAGCATAAAATAATTTTAATGCATTGTATTTCTTAGTGAGCAGACATTTTTATAACCTTTTTTTATACTTTATATATTAATTATAAAACTTTGTAGACTGATGTTAAAGAAATTTATATAAATTTTAAAATACTTAACTAATTCATTTATAAGAATTAGAAAAATTAAAAAAACAAGAACAAAAGATCAATTATACTCATAAAAAGATAGAATTATTTTCTATTTCATATCAATTTTTGTGTATATTAAAACTGTATATAAGAGATTATTTGATATCTTTGTAATATGTATCTATTGTTAAATGATTTATAAGAATATTTTAGGAAACATTATGTAACGTGATATCTTGTTCTAGCGTGCGTTCTAATATACAAGTACATACGTTATTTACAATTATACTTATTTTTAAATATTAGTTATTGTATTTATGCAATAACGAGATTTTGCATTTAGTTATGTGTTATTATCATAAAAATTTATTTACACCTATGTAATCATATTAAAAAAATACGTAAAAGAAGTAATATGAAGCATGAGCGAATGAATTATAGTACCATACGAAATAAATTAATAATAATAAAATTGTGATGTTTGTAGATCTAGTGATAAAAAAGATTGTCTTTATCGACTCCAACAATTATAAGTTACGTGCTTCAAAAAATAAATGGAACGTAGTTTACGATACAAAAAATTATATTATACACCAATTTCTTCAGATATAAGTAAATATAAATATTAAATAAATCAAATGACTAAATTTTAATTAGGAATTAATAATAGCAAAAATTTTTAATGCATCATTTATATACTTTATTTCAGATGAAATTTATTTTTTCCCCAGTTTTCCATTGATTTACACAATTATATTTATGCTGTCGTTTTCGACTTGTCATTTATTATCATCTCCTACATTATGTTTTTATTTAGTTATTTATTCATTATGCATTACGGTTAATTTATCTCTTAAATGATATAGATGCATTTTTTAATATAATATATGTATCGCTTATCATACATATTTTATTGTAGATCACTTGAGACATTATTATGCTGCTTGTATTATAAATCTACATAACATACTTAAGTAGAATTCAAATCACATTCATACATATGCAAATATTTTTTCGAGTTTCGTGCATGAGCGATGCATATTGTAATGCATTTTTGACATTTTATAAAGAAAACATTAAAATTTGAATCATTCAAAATTATTTTGAATTAAATTTTTTGGAATGATAAAATTATCGTTGTTAAATTTGTTTACAATATTTTTAAAATGTTTTAATATCTACAATATTCGTTTCAATTATATTAAATTTAATAATATATATTGAACAAAAATTATTTGATGTAATTATTAAATTAATTAATTAAAAGTGTGATGTAAAATTCTTTTTTTCTTCTTTATAAAAATGTTAAATTTTATTACTTTATTTAATATAATTAGTCATTCGATGTGTAAAGGATAATTTGTATAAAGTAATGATTTCTATCAAGTCTTATCAGGAATGTTTTACAAAATTTTGTTAAAGATTTATAAAATAATTTCCCATCTGAAAAAAAATAAGTTTTGTAGAAATATACTATAACATTTTTTTAAATAAAAAAATATTTTCTATATAATTTAAATTTTAAATATTTGTATATCATATATTAAGTATTCCATTAAACGCTACTCAATGAATATGTATAATCAAAACATTTTTTATTTATTGTATTAATAAACTTTTGAAGTCAATCAAATTATGTAAAACATTGAAAAATAAATTAATAATCTTAAATAATTAAATGACAAACATTTTTGTAATTGAAAATTTTTTAACAAGAGCATATGAATTTATTACTAATAAATATGTGAATACATCCAATTTTAGTATACACGCAAGAAATTCATAACTTTCTTCATTGAATAATCTTTGGATTTTATTGTACATATATTAGAAATTTTTTAATGAAGGTCATATGAACAAATTATTATAAAATATTGATTGAATAAATTATTAATTGTAGGAATAAGGATATGGCTATAAGCAAAACAAATTTTAAATTTGTAGAGAATTTTTTGTTGTTATTTTTTTTCATAGAAAAAAAAAGAAGTAAACCATCGTTCGTGCACTTACTCCTTTTCTTTATATACTTGCATTAAAATCGTGGTTTATTAGCACTAAAACGTAAAGATACGTAAAGTTTATTTGATGATTACTACATTCTATTTTATGTATTTTATATTTCCATCTGTGTCATTTTAGGCAGATTACATGTTTGATTGATACAATCTCAAAAAATTTATTTCTTTTACGTGTCAATTTCCATGTTATAAATATATTTTTGGTTTCATGATAAATATAATAATGAGTTATAATATTAATAATAATGTATACTTGGGATAAAGTGGACAATGAATTTATTGTATAATTAACATTAACCCTTGTATTATCTTAAAGATTTTTAGTGCATTCAGTAACATGTGATCGCTTTATTCTCAGCTTTTAAGTCCAAGTGAGCGTTTTCTGTCACATAATATATACATTGTGCTTTAGTTTTCTCAGAAAAATAAAAAGAAACAGAAAAAAACTACGCGCACAAACATAAAATACGTATGTTAAAATTCCAAGACAGTAACGGCAATCGTGGTCTCTATGCCATCATATCTGTACGACGTTACATGAAAATTTAAATTAAACATGTATCCACTTTATCCTATGTTCGCCGTGTCAGTTTAATATTTCTGATGTTCTTGTCTCTGAATTAAACATACTTAACATTTCGTAAATGAAAACACATGTTTTCGAATGTGTATAACACATTTATGTTCTATTTTTATGCTTCGCTTTAATATTTCTAGCTTCTTTATAGATAGTTTTACGAAGTACTTAATATATCAATTTGTATACCGCATGTGAACTCTTCCATGTTAAATTTCGCATATTAATTTGCATAAATGTAACAATTAACAAATGTCAACATCTTGAAAGAGATGACTGCAAAGTAAAGCCTAATTTTAACATGGAAAGTGATTTTTGTTTTTTATTTTTTAAATAGATATATTTATATACGTTTTTTTTCTTTAATATGTTCACTTTTCACTGATATACATGTATATCTCAAGATTTACAAGTAAATATCAATTTTTTTCAGTCGCACACAATAGTCACAGCCACCTATCTTCACATTCAAATAGATGCACACGTAGTCAAGAGTTTCGCCACGATACATATACGCTAATTCGTTCATACTCTAAATCCCAATGGCATATATTACTAATTAAATATTGCTGAGATTATTGACTGAGTTAACACAGATAATTAAAGCATGACCAATGTTTATTACGCGTTAGATACTACTAATATATTGAAATCGTGCGAATCGAGTATTAGCTTGTTGCTTACGATGCATGTACATGACAAATTATATACGTCGAAATGTATAGACTTCATAAAGTAAATTGCTTAATATCGGTGAAAACTCAGTCAATGTGAATTATACGTATAGAAATAGATGCCGAAATGAGTAGCTGCTGGATGTACGACAATACTTTGTTTTCTACATTGACGTCACCGAATATCATACGATTTGGCTGCTTACATGAATTCGTTTATATTTTCTGTTATATATTTTGTCTTTGTTCTCGCTCGTTTTAACTTTTGCATATATCGCCAATACCAACGTAATAACGTATACTTTCACACTTCCAAATTCGCTGAATGATACAGAGTCAGCTGACGGACTCGTAAATTAATAAATAAATAGAGGAACAACATTCTTGAAACGTTTTTCTTTGTTTTATTATAACAACATTAGAGGCTCTTGGAACGTAACGCAACAAACGTTCAACAATACAACCATGAAAACAAATAGAAGGCACTCTTCTTTTTAATAAATTAGCATCTTTATAACAACTCACAAATTCTCTAATTCTGTTCTAGGCCATGTCAAATTAGTTGCCGTCGTTATTGTGTCTTCTAGACATGTTTAAGGTTTTTTCTTCTGTTAACTTTTCTACGACTACAGTAAACTTGCCATAAATCCTACGTTCGTTCATCTTTTCTATTTTTTAAATCTTCAGCTTTGTTTGTTGTTTTTTTCTTTAAATAGACAATACAAGCTACAATACTCGAGACTGAGCTAACAAATTCTCATTTGTCGATAAATGAAATTCATATTTATAACAATTAGGTAGAATATTATTTAACCTTTTACAATATTATAATAATTTAATTATTGTTATTTGCTTGGAAGCTCACAGCCAACACATTTAATTCATCATTTTCTTTTAAACATTTTACGATTATTCGTTTTTGGGCACGGGGCTTCCTTATTTTCACCGCGTTTCTCTCACTCTCTCTTTTTTTCTCTCTCTCTTTCTTTCTCTGTTTACTCTTTCGATTTCTACTATGAACTACACAATGACTGAACAAATGATTACACGAACGAAATATAACAATAAGTAATCGATTAAATTAATAGAATAAATAATCGAACAAATCAATAAATAATGACATTTGACATAGTGCGAATCGTTATGCATTATGAAGAAATAAAGAAAACAAATCGTGAATAGATAATCATTATAGACTTTGATTTAAAACACAAAATAAATGAAAATAAAATTAAAAAAAAATATATATATATGATTGGTATATCACTTTCACGTAGAAAATAAGGACGTGGCAGTGCCTTGAGCAACTGTTTACTTATGAAACCAACTCGTTTGCTTCATTCAAAAAGACCCCGATTTTTTTCTTTTGAACACATGACAGATCGCTCTTATATTTGTACGATAATATTATTTTATATCTGCCTCTTTCATTTTCTGATCCATCTACCTACTCTAGCCTTGCTCGCGAGATTCATACTTTTTTGTCGAGCCTATCATTTCGATTATTTCTTCATCCTTACACACATGCATCCAACGATGATAGAAACAATATTTATTTTTTCTTAATCATCGTTAATATTCAACTTTTTTTCTCTTTTATCTATCGAAGATTAATTTTAATTGATTTTTTGAAATATTTAATATAGATATATCATATTATGTATATATATGTAGCTTTGCAATACATACGTGAGAGTGATTATACGTATATATATATGTACGCGTACGTATATATATATACTATGGTTTGTATACACCGTGCATCATATCTAACAACATTATTTCTGTGTATGTATGTATATTTAGATACCTCTTTCACCTTTAAATTTGGTTGTTAAATAATTCAGTATAAATATTCAACAAGTCACCGAGATTTCTCAAAGCGTCGACAAAACCTACTGAGTAAGTGTTTTCATTTCAAGCGCGCATAATAATATGCTCGTGTACATATTTCACTGTGTATATATATACAGTTTATATATATATATATATGCATATATAAATATGCATATATGCCTACACACGCTTGCATGCATATTATATATATATATACACACACACATATATATATATATGTAAATATATATACACATTATATACTATTAATCAAGCATTTGCCGCAAAAATTCTGAGATCTATCATACACGTATACGCATATACGCATACATACATAAATACTAGCGTATATATGTACGTACACAAATAAACACACAGATATATCACGTACAACGGGTGGGTTCCTCGCTGTGCGATCGCGCGACCTCGGCGAGGCGGTAAATGACTGTCGACAAGCAGGACGACTCACATTCTCAAAGATTAAGGGCCTGCATATGACGACAGGCGTCGTTTAGATGCTGATCTGACTCGCCGGACGTTTCTTGAGGGGTGCTCGGTGGCGTGATAGGCAGTCTGCCTACGGGGGGTGCATCGCCGGCACCTCCAAGATTGCCTTCATCCATCGGTAATTTTCCGCCACTCGACTGGACAATACCGTTCATCTTGTACTTAGTTGTACTGGTGCTCGATTGGCGCAAAACGCTCGACGTTTTGCCACCACGCGTTGACACGGATGTTGACGGATATCTGCCGCCGCTATTGCCACCGCGGAACTGCTGCTGCTGCTGTTGTTGCTGATGAGAAAGGTTGGAGGAGGAAGGGTTGCTGTACCGTTGACCACCACCTCCACCACACCACCACCACCGCCACCACCACAACCACACCACCCCCACCACCACCACCACTACCACTGCCGCCGCCGCCGCCACTTGATCCAAAGAACTGGACCTGCTTGGGGTTGGGAGAAGGTGAGAGATTTGGAACAGGATGAGTTACGGGAGAATAAGAAGCAGGGGGAGGGCTTTCACTCTGTGGGGTAGCCTTTGCTTCAGTCTCGCTCAACGCACTATTACTATTAATGACATTCGTCGACGTGTTTGCGCTATTCGTAGTCGTAGTTGTTATCGTGGTCACTGTCGATGTTACGGTTGCAATGATCTCAATCGGTTCAACAACCCTCACGGCTCTTGCGGGAGTCCCTATCGTAAGGTTCGAACCCCGGTAGCTGTTAAGTATCGCACTCTTGCGCCCCCCAGCCTGCCTCGTGCTTCCCTCCGGCATTCTGCGGCCTGTATCCGCGTATTCATAGCCTGCAGCTAGAGTAAAGCCTTTTTGTAGCGGATGTAACGCGTAAGCTGAGAGCTGAGCGGGTTGAGCCCCGTAAACAAGGCGTTGACCGGTACGTGGCCCCGCGGTGCCATATTGGCAGGGTTTCTGTTGGAAGTAGTAAGCGGTTGAGGCAAGCTGAGGCTGAGGTTGCCCAGACGCCGCTGCCCGTCTCCCATATTGTTGGTGGGAGAGGCGCGCAGGCGGTGTTGCCACCCGGGGGTATTTGTGATAAGGGCCAGGCAGCGACGCGTGGGCTGCCGGCTGTGAGCCTGGAGACCCGTACTGTTTGAAACAGGGACCCGGACGATGCAGAAGAGCTGCACCAGCTGCGAGGCCGGGTTTTGAGTAGTCACGAAGTTTGCAGCTCCCGGGGCCCAAGTCGTAGGGCTGCTGAGCCGGAGTGGGCAAAAGACTACCACCCGAATTCGAAGTGTGGTACTGCGCGCTCTGGGGGAGGTAGAGGGGCGCCGGATAGAGGGGCACTGCTCGGTGGTGTTCTTCGCCACTGCCACTCGTAGTTCCGTCACTCCCCTGCTGCTGGTTCTGTTGCTGCTGAGAGGAATTGGATTGCTGGCTCTGCTGCTGTTGGAGGTTTGAGTGTATGGCTATAGGATGGAAGTTGGCATAACGATGGGATATGGGATATTTAAGGGGCATCAAGGGGAGCATGGATGGTATGGGTGGGTCGGTGGGATGTGCACCGCCTCCACCCCCGCCACCGCCGCCGCCACTGTCCGATGTAGCGGTCCCACCATGATGGAGCTGCTCCGAGTGGCTCGACGTCGATCTAGTGTCCTACGGTTTCAGGTTAGACAAACATTTTAATATGTGTGGACGAACCACCGATTTGGTGCGGGCTTCTGGAAGGATTACAATCTATTCAACAAACCGCGTGGGACTCAAAACGTTAGGTCAAACTTCTTTTTTTTATTACAAGGTAGATTAACCATAAATATTTAATATTCATAGTATATTTTATTAAAAAAAATTATGTGAATTTTCTAAATTACTGTTTTATATATATATATATTTTTTATCGAAGTATATATAATTTTTTTTTAATAATTAATTCTGAATTAGATAAATTATAAACGTTTAATAATAAATTCACTGAAACTAGAAAGTTAAAAATAATGTTTTTAATGAATGATCTCGACAAATATTCATAGATGCACTAATGTAGAATGTAATATCCCTGTATTCATTTATACTTATTAAATAAACAAGAACCCGCGCATACACACATGCACAGATGTTCGCGTGGATGAACCCAAAAACAAAATCTTTTCTTTTGAATAACGTGAATTTGATGGCAAAGATGATTGAAATTAAAATAATATAATTTATAAATCAATTTATTAGTAACCGATTTCATCTAAAAATGTCGCATATGAAACTTACAGCTTTTGTGTACAACATGTAGTATTCTTCTTATTCCATGAAATCTATTACTTATTAAGTTTAATTAAAATCATTGTTTTATTCAAATAAAACTATTTTTGGAAATTAATAATATTTAAAATTACCTATTTTCATACGCACGCACATTCACATTCATGTACACATGCATGCGCACAAACACACCTCTCTCTCTCTCTCTCTCTCTCTCTCTCTGTTATTTCATGTTTCTTATTATGAAGTACTGAATTATTAAGATATTTAAATTACACTTATTTTATTTTTGCAATACTAAAAATAACTTTTAATATTTCGTGAAATTTTCTTTACTATAATATTAAAGCATAAATAAATAGAACAATTTATATATTTATAAATCATCAATTTGAAAGATTAGTACTATAGATTTATAAAAGAATATTTTATTTGTTAATAAAACTTATTACAGAAAAGAGAATATTGATGAAACTTGCACCATTTATAAAGCTTTGTAAATGTAAGAATTACCCTACGTATTACAATGTCAAGATCATTCAGTTTTAAGCAATTAGAAAAGAAAAATAAAGTTAAATAAAAAAATTATAAATTAATACATTGTTATTAAGTGATCTTATAAATGTATGTGTATTCAATTTTTCGAATAATACCTTAAAATCATAACTGTAAATATTTTTTTAATCTTTTCATAATTTAACGCTGAGAGAAAGATTACTGAATATGTGCACAATGTTTTAAAATCAACATAAATAAAAAATGACTGCGTTTATATTTATTACTTATTTCATATTAATATAATCGAATAAAAATACTATTCATACAAAATGGGTGCCAGATTCCATTATAACTGATAAAAAATGTAAAAATTTAATTTGTAAACAGGGTTTGAAGTTCTTTCAATATAATTCAGAAGAATGTTTGCAAAATTTTGTATATTACTACTAATCTAAAAATAAGAGGTAATAGCAATAATAGTAATGGAATAAAATTAAAGCAATATTTGAGTTTTTTAAATAATTTATAATAATAAAATTTTATTTATAAAATAATTATTTAAAAATTTATAATGATATTCAGAAAAATTTTTTATATTTTATTTTAGTGCAGACTATTACTAGGAATAGAATTTATTATAATACACTTTTTTGTGACTGGTATCTACTTTGTATTATTGGATATGCTTTAATTTTTAATAATGAAAATTAATTTTCAAAAATAAATAAATAAAATTATTAATTACTAGCAGCTTTAGATAAAATTTTGGAAATCAGTATATTTTTCAGCATAGTCAATTTTTCATAATAAAAAAATTTTATATTTCATATGAGAAAAATAAATAAATAATTTTATTTGTTTCAAAATTTAATATATCAATGTCAAATAAAATAATATAATTTATTCATTTAATCTTACTCTCATTGTTTTATGTTCATTTTAACTTTTGAATCTAATTAAAAGTACTAAAAATGATGTCTAATTTTCGCGCTCTAATTTTGCTTATTTAAAAACATTATATATTCAGAGTAAATTTTTAAATATGAATAAATGGTAAAATTTATTAAGAGAAAAATATATACCTCTTGATGGTTGAACTGTGAATCGTTAGCTGATGCCTGGCCGGATATATCTGTGGAGTAGATGAGAAGTTGCTGATCAGCTGCGAGGGCGAGGGGTCCTCCGTGATGAGGCGATGGCTGCGCTGCATGAGGGGATGGTTGATACGAGTAGTAAAGATGCTCAATTTGGGTATGGGGCGGAGGCGGATGCAATCCGTGTGGGGCACCAGTCATAGCACCCGGATGGTGATGCGATGCAGCGTTGGCTGCTGCAGGTCCATAAAAATGAGTCTGAAATTGCGGAGGGGATGGACCCAGGGAAGGTGCCGCTGAAGGCGGACTCGTTGCTCCCGCCCCTGTTCCCGATGCTGTACCGCTATTACTTGTTCCTGAGCCATTACCGCTGCCACTTGTCGTTGCTTGTGCGCCGTTGGTCGCGTACAAAAATTGCGGTCCACCGGCAGCGGTCGTCCCTGGGAAATATGGCTCATACTAAACAGAAATAGAATTATTGATCAATCAATGTCCTTGATATCTTAGAGCTCTAATATCAAACATCGAATGGTATGAACATTATCGAGATGTTTGATTTTTTTGTCTATGTGTAAATTAAGAGCGTGGCTTAAGTAGCTAAAGTTTTCATGAGAAATTGAAGATAATGCTGAAACGTTCAGATGTTTTAATGGGCGTGAATCATTTCATATAACCAAGCTAATTGTTACAACGACATGGTAATTGAGCATATATATTAAATATATGTGATAATAGAATAAAATTATTCGTTTAAAAAGTTTATATATATATACTATTTACAGAGAAGCTTAATTTTTGCTTTTATTCTTAACATATTACATTATAAAACTAGCTTCCACTGTAATTTAAAAAATTTAAATGATAATTTTTAGCAACTCTAATCTAATAATATAAAACATTGCACGAAATTTGATTATAATTAAATTTTACGTAGAATATTTATAAATTTTTTAAATAAAATTATGTATACACACATAATTTGATGAGTGACAGTTGCAACGAAAATAAATAAAATAAATCTAGTAATTACTACTGCCACGAAATTGAAAATCACAGAAAAATCTATAAAGACCTGCATCTAGTTGCTTGAAAGCTATTTAAAAAAAATTAAAAAACTTATAAATCCTTAAAATAAAAAACATAAAATAATGGAGAATGGGGTTCATGCGACATCGGGTCATGCTATAAGTGCAATTAAACAGAGAAAAATATAAGTCAGCGAATATTTCCGTGCATGCGTGACACGTGCAGCAGTAACCATGTACCTTTAGACCTCAATACTGTATAGCGTCGAGAAGAACGTAAGTAGGCATTTGTTGAGGGTTGGGCAGAAACGCTGGTGGTATTGCTTCCCCCATTAGACTGTTTGTCTGTCAAACCGCAACCGTAACGATAATTCATTTAATTCATGAATTCAAATAAACCATTCTCTTTTTTTAAATTGGGAACCCAACACGTCATATTTTATTTTATACTATTTTTTTTTGTTTTATTTTAAGACGATACAACTCGTCATTTTTTACTCAAAAAAGGGACACAAAAACACTCGGAGAAACCAGAAAAACTTACCGGTATTGGGGAATACTGATATTGTTGCGGCATATAAAGAGAAGGTGCTGGTACTGGATACATCATAGGCGCAAAAGTCTGATGACTAGTCGTGGGTTGAGGTCCTGGGAAAGGAGAGAATTCTTGTTGCAGACAATTACAGTAAAATTTAAAAAAAAAAGAAACTTTTCGAGTGTGTGAGTATACATGCTTTAACACGATCGTAAATAAGATAAGCAATGATTGATTTATGTACCAAAAACTCCTGCAGCTTGGTACAATGTAGTTGGATCGGAAGGCGCAGCTAAAGCAGCACTTGGCCCTGGTGCTCCTGTGTTGTAAAAGGTCATACCATTCGGATATGAAAGACCCATACCTAGAAAAGATGTGATTCAATTAACCATCTATACAAAAATTTAATTTTGATACTTAACAATATCAAAATCATTGTTATTTTTTTGAAGATTGTTTGATATCGGTTGAAAATTAAAAGATCGTATTTATGTTACTTTATTTATTACTACTTAAAAAATAATAATTAACTAAATAAGAATTGTTTGTTCTAAACAATAGAAATTATAATTTTAAAATAATATTTTATATCAATAATTTTATGATATTTTTGATATTTCGTTAATTGCAAATTTGTAATGTCAATTTTAATTGGAAAAATATTTAATTTGGAATGTTTAAATTACATCTTTGTTTAACATAACTAACCATTTGTATAATAATAAGTATTTGTAGGCACTGCAGGAGGAGATCCAGTCCCTCCATCAAATGAACGACTAAATGGCTGCTTCTTAATTGCTGGAGCAATATTTAGTTTCCTTTCTTTAAGTACGATACACTCGGACTATAAGAACAAATTTTTTATTTGCAACTATTTTAAATTAAATCATTTAAAAACAACTTTTATTATTTATTACTATTATCTTCTAATTACATTATAATAATATTAATAATAATTGTTAAGTTTAAATAAAGATCAAATACAGACTAAATCAACTTAATTGATAAATAATAAGAAATGAAATATTTTTATTTAGTAACATAATACATAATTTTATCATTTAAATGGATATAAAAATCTTAAACATTGTGAAGGATATATAAATTTAATATTCAATATTTAAAAAAATTGTAACAATAAAACTTCATCAATAAACTTAATACTATTCTTCGTTCTATCTAATTAAAAATTTTAATAAATGTTTATAAAATAATTGAATTGAATAAAAATCTGCTATATTACTACTAATAATTAATATTGAAATCAAATTTATAAGAATCATTTATTTTTTATATATCTACAGAATTACTATGCAAACCTCTTGTTGAAGGCGTTTTGCTTCTTCTTCAGTTTCAAATGTAACAAAACCATAACCTTTTGAAACACCACCTCGATCAGCAATTATTTTTGTTGCTTTAACATTGCCATAAGCAGAAAATAGCTGAGCTAGTTCTGCTTCACTTGTACTCGCTGATATTCCACCAACAAAAATCCGATTAGGCACTAGTGTGCCAAATTTTGGTGCGGCCATTGCAGCAAGACTTGATGCCGATGCAGGACTGGAGGCTGGACTAGAGCCCTCTGTGCCTCCCGTAGATGAAGCCTGTGATAATTTACAAATTAATTTTTCTGTCACTTAAAAATTTAAGTAAATAAATTATAATATACAAGTTTTTTTTTTTATAAAATATTGTAATTAATTGTAATTATAAATGTTTAGTTGTAAATTCTAATATACACCCACCATAATAAAGATAGCTAAATAAGAAAATAACTATTTCAAAAACAAAATTTATTTGCAAATTTTGTCACTATTTACTTAATGAATTCATAGAAAAATTGAAAAAATGAATTCATGAAAAAATTAAAATACAAACCTAATGAAACAAAATTTTTCAATATTAAATAAGCATAAACTTTTGTCTAAATCATTTTAACTGTCATTTAAGTAATAACAAAATCTATAAAAAAAAACAATTGAGTAAAAATTAATTGATTATATATATATATATTCTTTTAACATGCCACTACTTCAAGTCGAACTAAACACTTGTGAATATTTAATGATGTATGAAAACAAAGTTTCTATGTATGTCTACAAAAAGTTCAGAAGAGAGGCAAGATATTGTATAAAAGTTATAAATTATAAGTCAAATAAAATCCATCAATGTATGACTATATTGACCAAGTACTAAACATAATTCTTGATGAACAATTGCAAATCATCCTAATGCCAAGAAAAATAATGAAACTTCCAAAATCTGTCATCACATTAAAGGTATCACTAGAAGAAATAATTTCGCAAAATTGTTTAGAATATGCTAACATAAGATTGAAAGACACGTATCGGGTAAATAAACGAGAAAAAGTAGAATTGTGATAAGAAAAAATAAAAAGAAAAACAAAACACAACGACGACACACATGAGAGTACATTTGTCGATAGCCAGGACGAGGTCGGCAAGAGAGATGGAGAAAGAAAGTCAGCATGTTGGTGTTCGACTGTTTGTGCACAAAAATGGAATAGTATAAGAATATGAAGCCATCCTGGACTTACCATCTTCACCTGGGACGGTCGCGCGGGTGAATCCATTGACTACAGTTTTTAGATATATGGGGGCTCCCAAAAGCTCTAATCTTCCCTCTCCCTCTCTCTCTTTCACTCCCTCTCTCCCTCAAACTCTTCTTCAGTCAGGTGTCCGTCGTCTCGTGCCCTAGCTGTCGCACGGACGTCGTCACCTGGTTTGTGCACCAGGGACCAGCTAGGACCGCTACGAAGACCCCGTTGAGGAACTTCCAGCAACAGAGCTTCTCTGTCTTTCTCTCTCTCTCTCTCTCTCTTTCTTTACCCTCACTCACTTGTCTCTGTGCAGCGAGTGGTGTAATAACTGTGTTGCGTGCTCGCACGCACGCACACACACAGGCATACACTACTGGCCCAACACGGTGTCTCGTTCCTTGTTCGCCTGCCTCCCAGCGCAGTACACGACGAATCGCGATATCAAGCTACCTAGTTTCCCGCATACAGTAGTTTGCGCGCGCGCATACACAGAGTGATAGGTGCGCGCGCGCGAGTGCTGAAGCTTATAGGAGGAAATCTACTTTTACAAGATGGCTGACAAGAGAATATACGCGCGCGCGCCCGACGAACAAGAAACAACTGGATTGTATTCATCTCTATTGCTCTTTTAGTGTTTTTCTCTTTCTTTCCGTATTTAGAATTTATTCTCTTGCTTGCCTCCTGTTTCGCCTGTGAATACGTACGCGCACAGTCCTTTTGAAAATGTTGTCAATCTTCAAT
This sequence comes from Platyscapa corneri, assembly GCA_018907185.1. Lineage (NCBI taxonomy): Eukaryota > Metazoa > Arthropoda > Insecta > Hymenoptera > Agaonidae > Platyscapa > Platyscapa corneri. The sequence goes on along the minus strand of JACCHW010000018.1, from coordinate 3,139,108 downwards.
AAGTGTCCATGAAAATCTTAAATTCATTGATGATAGTTCTATTCAATCTTAAATCAACATAGTTATCTGATCATAATGAACTTTTCCACGTGCTCAATAGCCTGCACTTATTTTTCTAACATGTCAATTCCAAGTATAGATTTAATTACTATATACATTAATCGAGTTGTAGAAATCTACACTGAATTACGAAATTGTCAAGTTTTCAACTTACTTTTTAATGGCGTAATTGAAACCATTATTAATGACATTTAATATCCGATGTATATGTAGGAATTTTAAAGCATAAAATGAAAATAAAAACTAATATGACAAAAAAATCAACATTTTAAGTAATTAAAATAAAATATAGCTTTATCTAATATAATATTTAATATCGCAATTTTTAAAAATTGCAATAAAAATATACATAAATTTTTTCTATGTAATTAATATTTAAAGAATCAAAATCAAATTATACGAATAAATTGTATTTAAAACAATAATAAAAAGTATTTAAAAACTTAAATACATAAAAATATTGCTTAATATTATTTATTAACCAAATAAAATTGTAAAATTAAAAATTTTTGAATTAAAAATTTAATAGAGTCGAAAAATATTTAAGATTTAAAAATTCTATCTTTATTGTTATTTTTATTTTACTTTAAAATTCAAAAAAATTAACAAAATGTATACCCTCTTTGTAATCTATTAAGTTTCCATTTGATACATTTAAAATATTCAAGAGTATTCAGTATCACGATTCTATAATGCGAAACCAATAAAGTAATTAGATTATATTTAATATATCGAAACATTTACAAAAATAATGTGTCTATTTATTTTTTAATAAGCGTAAAGATATTTAAAAATAAAAAATGAAAAATCTATGTTGAAAGATGTTTTTTTCATGCATTACTATGAATATAAATATGAGTCGTTATAATATTTGTCAGAATATATAAAAGTAGTTATATATTACATAAATTAATATCAAAGATAATTCAATATAGTTCTGTGCATTTACTATGGAAAATGATTCTATTCATACTTTTCATGATTTGGAAATCTAATGAAAAAAAAATTTTTTTACGAAGAAGAATAACCTACATTTTGTATACTATTGTAATAACGATTCACTTTGTACGGTTATATTTAAAAAAAAAGTACAATAAATGTTTTACCTGAATAATTAGTTAATAAAACTTTTCAACAATATTTAAAAAACTAATAATTAAATATATATAATGCATTTTTACTAAAATTAGAACTTAAATTAAAATAAATAAATTATTTTTGATCAATAACAGAACCTTTACATATATATAGTAAATTGTTGTAATATTAGTATATGATATATCAATTTGGTATATAGTCATTAAATTGACGCATTATGTTAATTTTCATAATTATTAAAATTTTCATTATTTTAATATAATAAAGGGTCTACAATTTAATTATTTTTATATAATATAAAAATATAAAACCTGAAAAAGTTACTCTAAATATATCCGACAATATTGAATAATTTAATTGGTGATAATACTTACTTTAAATTAAATTAATACTTTACATAAATAGAAAAGTAAAGCTTAATTTAAATATATTAATACATTATATGAATATTACACTATATTAATACATAAATAAATCAATACATTACATAAATAACTAATTTTTAGAATGTCTAATTGACTTTAATGAAATGAATATAAGTTATATAAAAATAGAAAAAGATCTTATTGTATGATGGGTATTATTGAAGCACTATGAAATATAAATATTGTGAGAGAAAAATAAAATTTTATTAGAAATAAATTTTAAAATAATAAAGTTAATATTATTTGAACAATTCAATAACAAAAAATGTCTGAATTCGTTTATTTTAAATACAACTTTTAAGTTATCTCTTATATATATTTACAATATTATATCAAAGAAATTTAATTCTAATTTTTTATATGTAAATCTAATTAAATTCAATTTAAAGGATGCAATTAAAATTATAAAAATAAAATATTTGTAATTAAAATCATTTCATGATAGATTGTCAAAACAATATATCATGAAAAATTAGGAATGAATACGAAAATTGACTTAAAAAACTATAAAAGCATCATATATTTATATTGTGCATTACAATTTTTTATTTTGATAATACTTGATAATAAGTTAAACTTTACTTAATTTTTAAAATATTTTTATTGTCTAATTTCTTGATTATTGAACGTAAAAAAAGCTATAACTGCTATATAATACAATTTCAAAATAAAATGTTTATTTAAAAAAAAATTGTTTTTTAATCGAATCTATAATATGTTGTATAATATTTTAATTTTTATTTTATCTAACAATTGTATATATTTCTCATAATTATTAATCTTGCCGAAATATAAAAATTTAGAATAATTTACATTATTACTTTTATTAGATAACTTCGTTTTGTCTTTATATTTATACCTTTACTACTTTAATAATTAATATTAGTATCGTTATAGTTATATATAACAGTATTTAATAATTGTAATTCTATTGGAATATTACAAGGTCACCATTAAATATTTAATTTCATTATGCTCCTTATAATTTTTCTCATATGAAAAATTAATTAATGTTTTTAAAAAATCTAATTTTCCTTTTATATCATAAATTTAATCATGAATATTCACGTTTTTACAATTATAAAAAATATTTTAAATTTAAGTTAATAGTCATAAAATACAATTTTACTTTATAAAAATTTGATATTTACCGAATTATAGTTTGAGTAATTTTCTATGTGACTAGAAGTTTTTTAAATACTAATGTTAAAATAATATAGCTTATTAAATTTTTTTCAGTATAAGCAATAGTATAATGGATTTTTCACATTTGCACGCATATAGCTGTATAAAATAGATAATTTTAATTTTAGAATCAAATAATTAATAGTATTTTCTATTAAAAAGATATAAATAACGGTTTTTAAATAACGGAAATTTAGTCAAAAATTATGAATTGTTTAAAGGTTTTTAAAAACTTAGCATATCAGAAACTATAATAAAAAATGTCGGTATTAATAAAAGATAATGAATTATTAGAAAATTTGAAAAAAACGTTAATTGTTCATATATCATTATTTAATTGTTTTATAAATGATAAAATTTTAAAATAAATTTTAGTTACATTAAACTTATCAAAGCATTATAAATTTTGTTCACGGATCTTAATACAAGAGAAGGTCTAGTGCAATATTCTTAAATATCACATTTAATTTTATTCTTAACATGCTCAATCATATAAAATATATATATTTTAGTACATATTAATATTATTCATTTATTGATATAATGGTATCAGTAAAAAAGGAAAATAGTGAGTTTTACAATAGTTATATGAATGAAAGTTTTAAAGATAATCATAATACTCAATATAGAAATCCATATTATATGGTATCAGAAAATACATTTGTTGCTCTTTTAAATTTTATTATTTAATTAATATATATACGACAACAAAATGCATATATTTTTGTTCATTCATATTTAATTTTCAACGAAAAAAATAATAAAGCATGTACACTGAATTTCTCTATTAAAAATAATGAAAATAAAAATTGTTTTTTATTGTAATAAATTAATTATTAAATTTTCTATTGCTTCTTATATAAAACAATGATTTTTTATATTTATGATATAATTTAGAAAATTTATATATTTGATCATTGATCATCTTTAATGCATAAAATTTTCATAATTTATGTATAAATGATTTTATAGTACTATAAAAAATTACTTAGTTTTCATATAGAATATTTTTACATTTAAAAAAATTACTAAAAACTAAATTTATGTTTGCATTAAAAAAAATATTTGAAAATCAGCTACTTTATAAGTGTCAATTTATCACTTTTATAACTTTTTTTAAAAAAATTATCCCTTTAAAATTTTTTCTCCGCACAATCAATTTTTCTATTTGATTTGTATTTTTATTTTCAATTTTATGATTCCGTTATGATTATGTTAAATATTTGAATATATATTGAAATATTAAATTTGTATAAATATTTTAGAAACTAATAAAAATTTATTTATTTATTTAAGAACAATTTATACATTGCTATTTTCAATTTATCCATAAGATAGATTTATATTATTTTTTACGTGTATGCGTATTCTTTAAATTACATACTTTTACATTTATATATACATATATTGCTTCTTCATTTATTCTTTTTTTATTTTAAAATAATAATCTATAAAAGTATTTATTTAACAATATATTGTTTAAATGATTCTATAAAACATAAATCTTTTTATTCTATATCAAAAATATAGAATTAACTTTAAAATCATGTGAATGCGGATTAATTTATATTTTTTTACAAAATTCTTAAAATTAACTGATGAGAAACATTTATATAATTAATAAAATTGTGTCATCAAAATACTTTAAAAATACATATTTTAATGAATAAATTTTTTTCTTCATAGCTATAATAAAATATAAAAGTCGATTGTAATAAAAAAATTGGCACCATCAAATTCTGGTAAAATTCATATGCTATAAAACTTTTATTCATATTAATTTTTTCTTACCAAATTTTTACGTTTTAACTTATATTTATTAAATAAACCAATGTTGTATATCTATATAAGTATTAAATTACAATAATATATTATTTATTAATATTAAAGCCATATAATATTTAGATTTTGCTTGGATTTAACACTATTTTATATATTATATTTTTTATTGTTTTAAATATATTTTCAAATAATTTCATATCTTAATTTTATATGATTTGATTTTTCAAAAAAAGAAAATTTTTTATATTATTTATATCATATTTAATATTTTCGCATACAATAATTCCAACTATGTGTTTCATGGTACAAATTATGTAAATACGATTAAAAAATTTGCATAAATATTACAAAATATGTAAGAATTAAACGATATATTAACAAAAATTTATGCCATAAATTACTAGTATAATTTTTGCAAAGTATAATGTTTTCTAAATCTTTTAAGAATAAAACTAAAGCAATATTAAGTTTTAATAAAAATTAACCTATTAGAAATTTAAAAAGTAAAATAATGTATTCCTATAAAAAATGAATTTCAATAAATACCTCTGATTATTTTAAAGAATAATATAATAATAATTTTTTTAATTTTATAACTAATAAAATATCTAAGGAAATAGATCAACATGATGATGTTGCGATCATTTATAATCAATAAACTAATCTAAACATTGTATGTTTTGTACTATATCAAAGATACAATCATACGCCAGTAAGCAATCGTCCTGTAGGTCAAGGGTTCTCAATCATATTTTGAAGTTTTCTGCTAATAAATTCATTGCACAAGCAAAATAACAAATTTTTAGATAAATCACACAAATATATTACCGTTCTATAAAAATTTCTGTACCTCTCTTGCTTACTTCAACCTGTGAAGTGTAAAGTTAAGTATTAATGTTTTATATATAGTGAGATTTCTATCAAAACGATAAATGTAAAAGAAATATAAAGATTTGAGCAAAAATAGTGCAAAATAATTATGAATGCATAAATTACTAAGTGCTAATTGTTACGTAAAATGTACATTTCAAGTGTAAATATGTAAATGGTTGTATGGTATATTATAATAATGTATGTATTATTTAATAAACTAACTAATTACGTCGTTACCTACAGACCTATTACATTTTAAATACATCATTATATGCAAATACTATTAGTTTTCAAATTGTATTGAAAGAAAAAGTGATTTTTAGTAAATATACCAACAGAAAATATCATGCAAACTTAGAAAATTCATGGATCTTCTCGTTCTTTGAATATAAAGCTTGAGTCTGTGACTTTCACGGCCTTCGTTATAAGAGAAATCGTCAAAATTTTCATTCTTATTGATTTTCCTCTCACCTTTTATCGTGTCTTGGGCTGCTTCATTCGTGATGTTAGATCAGCGCCGCCACGAGAGTAGAATCGTCGATTTTTAAATTTTGCCGCGAAGATAATTTACAATGGAGAAGCGTGCGAAGATAAGAAGCACTAGATCCATTTGTGTTTTTCGCGGAATCGTCCACATAACCGCACCGTTTGCACTACACACGCGAATAACAAAATAACCCTTACGCAAGGGCAAAAAAAAAGAAACAAAAGAAGAACAAAAAGAGACGCGACGAGGAATAATTTTAAATTTGAGAAAAGCGTCAACTCGCCCCACTGTTCATTGTCGGCATCTCATAGGGAGACGAATTAGAACAATCTCCGCGCGCAAAGAGCATAACACAAATAGGAAAATTCTTTAAAGGTCAAAAAGTCCAATGGCCTAGGTATTGCGCCAGGGCAGCATCGCTAGTCGCGCGTCAAAAGCTGTTGGAATGTTGTTGGACGGCGATCGACCACACACTCGTCTAAGTTGTACGTGCGCCGTCTTTCGAAGAATTCGATCTAGCTCTCCCTTTCCTTTCCTCACCTCAGCAGCTTAACACATCTCACATGATTTTTGCGTGCGCATGTTTTTGTTTACACCGGCCGAGAGTAGCTTACTAGTTTATTCCTATTTTATAATTGGCCCACTAATTGTTTACGCTTATGTTTCCAGGGACACGACTTTTACAAGAAGCGTTACTCTCGCAGAAGATGTTTTGTAGTCTCTGGTCCTCACCACCGCCTGCTAATCCTTCTGTACGTGATACACCTAGGCGATGCTCGTATGTTTTGATTTTGATGAAAACAGGAAGGTGAACGAAAGCGATTTATCGTAAATTGATCCCATCCAATGTCTCCCGAAAGCATTGCCATGAGTAAGCAAACGATTATATGGAATGTAATTTCGGAACATTTTTAAATGTAAGAGAGCTAATGTTTTTTTCTTTCTCTTCTTTATTCATTTCAAATATTAGAATACAATTTAAACATATATAATAAAATTTTAAAGGATACTTACTTGAACATCCAAGTTTTGTTTATTAATTTTATACATAAATTATTTCAAATCAATAATTATAGTATTATATAATTTAAACAGTGTATTTCAATAGATTATTAAACCAAGGTACGAACAATATAAATATTTGCTATCGATAAAATAAATTAATTTAATTTGAAATTATTATTAATCAATAATAGCTTATGTTTACACAATTTTTTGCGTGTAAAAATTAATGTACATACAAAATTGATAAAAGATGAATAACACATATTCAATATACGTGCTAATGAAATATAAATCTCGCGATTAATTTTTAAGTAACATACAATTTTTTTTCAACAATAAATCTGCATTATTTTCATTTATTATTAAATAATAATATAACTATTAACTTTTTTTATAGAACAAAAGTATCCTTTTTATTTCTTATTTTATTCTTGTAACGTCTTAGTTATATGCTGTGTTCTAAATTTTAGAGTTTACAAATATCAATTTAAAAATTAAAAAAAAATTTGAAAAATCAAGTCACAAAGAAAAATTATAATATTTGTTTATTTTTTATTTAAAAATTGGTATAAAAAGTGAAAGTATATGAATTCAGATTGTTTGCTTAGTTAGAAATAATATATATTAAAACCTTTTTTATGATTTATACGTTTTACTGTTACATCATAATTTATACTTCTTCGTTTTATAATATATGCTTTATAAATTATTTTTAATTAATTTAAGGTGATGAAATTTGAATAGGTTGATATTTACAGCGAAAAATGATTTCTCTTTAGAGCTGTTTATAACTGTAAAACTGAATTTATTACAAAGTCTTTCAACTGCTTCAAATTTTGTATTTAATTTGAAGAAAAAATAATTTTGTTTTTTCATAAATAATATTTATGAACTTAAATGATAATTAGGTTCACAAATATAAGTTAGGTTTGAAAGAGAAAACAATCAAACGTGCTTTTCGATTTTTTTTACGAATAATGAAACATTTCGGTGCGTGTATATGCTCACAATCTCATTTGTTCTTTCTATACGCGATTAATTATATATTAATCTTACAAATAATATAAAATTAATTTTTTTTAAATAAAGTATTTCGTAAACATTAAGATTATATAGTACTAACTAAACATAAATTTTGTGCGATCATTTTCTCTGAAAAGATATATTCTACATTAATGAAGTGTTATACGTAATTAAGTAATGTTAAAGACGTAGATATGTGTATAATATTCAATGTGTACTATATATTATATTATTCGTATCATTGTGTAACCGATGTTGAGTATGTTCGAATTCACTTATAAAATGTATTACATATAATTAGTAACGTACCAAGTTAAAATGTTTTTGAAACTTATTTTTCTCTGAATTTTATATTTTATATGTCTATTAAAAATAAGATTTTTTCAATAAATAATTTTTTTCTTATAGATTATATTTTTTAATAATTAAAACTGTAATCAGCACAGTAAAAACTCGGTATAATCTTTGATTTACTCATTTTTGGTTTTATATTAAACTATAATTATTATAAAAAATTTGGTTTCATACACAAATTACTTTATAAAAGATATATTAACGTAAATAAACCTAATTCTTTGAAGTATTGACGCGATCACATTTGTTTCTTTTGTATTATTTTTTTAAATAAGCCAATATGCTTTCTTTATGACAGTTTTTTTTTAATAAACTTCTATATTTTTAGTAATATGAAACACATTTATTTACCAATTTTTCGATATATACAAAATACGCTATTGTAAATATTAATAGATGATATTTTATTCAAGTTTCAAATCAAACGTAATAAAAAATATCGCAAAATTGGCTATAACTTTTTAATCGTTAGGATGCCATAAAAAATCTTGTTATTTTAAAGAAATTTGTAGTAATCTGATATTGAATTTAATTAAATATAAAATTTATATTAATAAAATGGTATTTTTCAAAACTTTTATTTAACAAAATGACACATAAAAATAAACTCTGTTAATATTTGAAAGGTAAGTTCTGAGATTCTAAATTCTAAGATTTTTATTATCTCATTATACATAAAAGAAATCTCTGAAATCATTCTTTTAAGTATACATTGGTATGCGTTTAACTGAAAACGATAAACAATTGATGTTGAGTACAGTATAAAATAATAAATCATAGATATAACTATAGATTTAAAGTATAATCGCAAATTTGTCTAAAGGAAAAATAATTAAAATAGTAGCATTAAAAAATAAAATAGGATTATATTGAATAATACAGAAATACGAAATAATTATTTTATAACTTTTTCATGCGTTTTAAATGTACATTATTATTCAGAATAGTAAATTAGACCCCTGAATTAAAAATTAAGTATTCTATAAATATTTAATTTATTTATTATAAAAAAATTAATTCTGTTTACAAAAATATTTTCTATGTCCTAATATTTTTCAGAGATTTTAATTGAACTTATTATATTTGGCATTAATAAGAATAAATCTATATCGTTTTAAAACTTTTTTTGAGAAAAATAAACTAGAGTCACTTTTAGCAGAAAACTATTTCAAAAAATTAGCAGCTTAATTTATAATATTATTATATTATTATTTAAGATAAATAATTTTTTTAGTGATACTATGATTACTCGTTATCTAATATGAACTTTTTTTCATTTATCGATTAATGAATAAAAATTATTAGAAACTTTCTTTAAATCTCATTGATACACATTATTAATTATAAATTCCTTTTTTTACTGATGTATGTTAAAATTAATTAGAAAATTATTTTCATTTTTTTACGCTTAGTTTTAATAACTTTTTAATATTCTCCTGTTAAAAATGGATTTTTTTTTATTATAATCAAGGATTTAAAACTGCTTAAATTAAAATATTTATGACTCTTGGAGGAAAATTTACATTCAATACGTTTACTAATTAGGTTTTTAATTTATTTACTGTATTAAATCAATTTTATTTTACCATTTTTAATAATTCAACGTTCCAGTGAAGAAGTTGTAATTTAAGATCTTCACGAATGCATCTTTTCACCCACATGCTTTTGTTTTTTCATCCATTGCGATCGTATTTTGTCAAATAATATCAATTCACTTTAAATATTTTGATTTATTTAATTTTCTTTTAAAATAGTTTCTGTAGAAAAATAGTTTTATATTTATCGTTTTTATGCAATTTATATAATATATACATATTTTTAAATTGACCTATGGAGAGATTATAATGAATTCAAATAAAAGCCCATAAATTTTTAATGTAAAACAAAATTTATAAATATTTTTTATTTAATTTTATTGAAATAAATATATTTGGTAATGTTTACTATCAAATTATAGATAATATTTTCGAAGTTTGATTTACATAAAAGCTTACATAAAAGTCCATTTATGGAAGATTAAAATAAAAATTATATAGAATTATATATTCATATTGTTTAAAATAAATATTTTCCTTCTGAAATTATTCTAATATAATTATGTATTTTCATATATAATTAATCACAACTTCTTTTTAAATTAATATTCATGAAAAAGTAAGAATATTAATAAAAATATCATCTTTTATTATTAAAAATTATTATTAATCTTCATAGATCAGATTTTAACATTTTCATTCTTAATGTCGTGATAAAATAATTTCCAAATATAAAATATTTTGAAAAAAATTTTAATCAATTTTTTCTAGTTTTCTAAGATGTTTCAATTTCTATTTAAACTCAATAAAGTACATTTTAACTGAAGAAATTTTAAGTATACTAACGAACTAATAGTAGTTTTGGTTATTAAATACTTTTATTCTAATACAAATTTGAGCATACGTTATATATATATATATTTTGTATAAGATTTTCAATTTCTTCATTTGTTTTGACAAGTCAAATGTAACTTCATGTTACTATTTCTATTTATTCATTCTATTTATATTTATAAATTATATTTATAGATACTTCATTTATTTATGTATGTATATATATACACATAGTTGTGTTTTAACCAATCGTAACAGAATTATAAAATAATAGTTAAAATATTCGCTTATTTAATAAATATTAACAACACATATTATAAAATTTATTAAAAAGTTATGTTTTATAAGAAATCAATGAATAATATTACATTATTAATTAATTTAATGACGAATAATTATGTTTTCATTTTGTTTTTCCACTAGAAAAATCACTAGAAAATTTAATTCATTATAATTTTTTAATTAAATAAGACTACAATTTGGATTTCATTTTTAGTTTTAATTTAAAGTGGATATGAAAATTATAAAAAAAATCTTGTATTTTTTATATTACAAGTTATGTTAATAGCTTAAATTAAATTTTCTTAACTATTGAAGATTTAATTAAATAAGGAGGAAAAAATTAATTATACTTACATAATAGAAACTAAATAAATTATTTAAACAAATTATATGTACACATCGGAACATATTGAAGTTAAAAAGATATAATAATTATTTTTAAATATATATAAACGTAGTTTTAATTATTTTATTGGTGTATATAATGTTATGACTACGTCATATAATGTTTATGACTTTTAAAATGTAATAGAAGAAAAATAATGCATTATACCATTGAAACAATGAATTTTGTTAAAGTATGTAATATATCGAAAACTACAGCTTTTTTATAAGTAAAAAAAATTAGATATGGTATTATATACAAATAAAAAAAATTTTTTTAAAATATTTTTTAAAGTTTTAAAGAATATTGATTCCTTTTTAGTCTCGACAAAAAAAGTGAATATGCTGTAAAAGAGAAAAGCGCTTTTATAGATGTGTTTCGACAATTTTGTTTTTTAGAAATTATGAATGAAATTTCACTTTTTAAGAAAAATTTAAGTTTAAATGAAATCGAAAATCTAATAAGTTAAAACTATCAAATGACTCGTGCAAAATAGTTAAAGAAATACATCAAAGTGTGAGTTTTTCATTGTTTGTTATTCAAAATATTTAGTTTATCAGATGTATTGAATCGATATTTTCATAATTTTTATTTCGAATGCCAAATTATTATTTCTTCGATATCTTGCCCATCTCAAAAATATCAATTGACGTTTTTAAAACCAGATAAAAAGAAATAGGAAAAAGGTAGATTGTGAATACGCATTTTTTGTGCCTAGCACAAAAGATGCAAATAGATAGTTTGTCCTCGAGGGGGTCTATTTTACGATAGCCTCGCGCTTCAGGTCATAGTTGTGTGAATCAGATGGTCGTTGATAGTTACCACTGGTACAGCCAGCTTATGATTGACCTACCTGTTGACAAATTTGAGAGTCCTGATCTTAAAAAGTTGCTGGTCAGCGGGCTCTTTTAAAATTAGGATTTTCAGGGTAGTAAATGCTGTGTTTACGCTGTATTTCCGAATAACTAAAATATACTCGTTCTACTTCTAATCTATCTTTTTTTATTTTAAACCAATGTAAATCATTTCATGGTCTCCACTTACTGAGAGTGACCTTTGATTTCGACGAACGAAGTGTTTTTGGTTTCTGCTTTAAAACTGTCCGAAAGCTAAGACAATGTGACTAACAGCAAACCCTAATTCACTGCGAATTTCAAAATCACTAATATTTGAATACCTAACAACTTTAAATTTTCTAATTATCTGGTGCAATTTGGGAATTAAGTAAGAATACAACGCGATTAATGTCTAATCTACGACATGTTCATAGTAATCAATTATTCTTGATTCTAAGAATATAATTCTATTTGAAAAATAAAAATATTTAAAAAATTGATTTAATATGAAACAAGTTTACTAAAAGATATTGTATATTCGACATTACCTTTATATAGACATTATAATTAACATTGTGCGAGAATTAATATGATACTTGGCCATTTTATAAAATTAATATACGAAAAAAATTATAAGTCACTAAAAAATCCAATTATTAATTTTTTAATAAAAAAATACAAAATTTTTTAATAAATCACATAATTTAAAAAGGCTTTATTACGGATTAATTTATTAAAAATTAATGGATAAAATACAATGGATTGTTTTGAAGAGTATATTAATCAAATATGAACGTATCAATTTTTTCTCCATAGATCAGTTAAATATTTAATAGTTAAACAAGAAAAAATCGTAAGTATATATAGTTATTACTACCATTTGACTATACACATAATTAATTAGAAGAAATGGAAAATACCGACATTTTAAATGATTATTAGCGATTCCTAGTGAATTAATGTCATTAGGTTGGAAAGAATAAAAGCTTTAGACATAATCGAGTATTTAATTTTTCGCAGTATCGATTGATACTAACCATAAACATTTTTATAATAGTCGATATCCAGCAAGTGTTTTCTTAATTAAGGCACCTTGCCTTCGAATCATTTTTTGTAAAATAATTCAAATTCATAGATCTTCAATTTGACTCTTGAGAAAATGACTAAATGATCCATAATTCGAGTCCAGATAATGAAACCTTATCGTGCAGCTGATAGAACTTGAGTCGTAACAAGGTCTTTTCAAATGTCTTGTCCTCTTAAGAGGCGTCGCACCGGCGGTACAACAATAAACGTTAAAACATCAGAAGACAGCTCACACTTGTTAATCACTTAACCCATCTTCACCTCAGTAGCTTGTCTCTTTCTGACACGTTCGCCTGTAACCTTTGTTATTCCAGTTTGTTCTTTCTCTTCGCTGACATGGTATCGCACACCAAGCACTGCGGCTTCAGCTTAATAACCGTCGTACTCGCCTTCATCTTCCTCTCTACCTCACATCATCGCCTTCCCCACGTGCGCTTTTTCTGAAGATACCCGCTACACATACCACGTCCACATTTGCTGATATCCTTTTTTTATCTCCCAAGTTTTCGACGTTTAATAACATTTAATTTAATTTGCACTTACGGTTCTACTTATCTAACTATTTCAATCATAGAAAAGTTTGTGCTAATAGCTCCAAATTACACATAAGATAGTAATTATTTATCGATCAATCACTATTAGACTTTCGTTAAGCCTAAATCTTGTTACCGTTGTGATTTATTTAATATTAACTTATAAATATTGGGGCTAATTCTGCTTAATCTTATTACTCTATAGGAAATGTATGTCCATAAATTGACAAACAAGTCTTAATATTTGTTAAAAAAAATTTATTACTAATATAATTTCCTATGAAACTTTAATAGAGAAATTAAAGAAATACAATTTACTATTCATAAACAATAAATTGAATGATAACATTAATAAATTAAATAAAATTAATTATCCACAAAAAATAAATAATCGGATAAAATGTTATCCAAATTTAAGAAAAGTTAGATATATTTTTGTATAAAAAGTACAGCTAAATTACAGCTTCAAGACAATACATTTTAACCATTTTAATTATAAAGATTGTAAATATAATAAGTCTTTTGACAATATGTAAGTTATTTAGTTATCAGGTTTAACAAAGACTGCAAAAATTATTAAAGAGAGATGATGTGATTCACAGGTTGACTCATAATGAAAGCATTCTTTAAAATAAACTTATATTTACTTGAAGTTAATAGGCACGAATTTCATGTAATTCACGTATATGATTGCTTTGTAAGAGTTTAGACTTAATTCTGTCAATACAAATTTACACAGTTGATATTTACATACAATTTCATTTCATATTGGTGAATTTGACTGATAAACCTATAAATTATATATTCTTTCTTATTCTTTATGAACTTCAATGTAATTAGTTTCGGCTTGAATAATCAAACACACTACATATAGTGAACACGGAAATCGCACATTATGTAAATAATTTTACTGTTTTGCGTTTATAGGTATACCTGGACACCGTATCAACTTCAAATTGTTTAATTTGATTATTATAATAAAAAAAAAAAACGAAAAAAAATCGCGAAAAGGATAGTCGCTCCTGAAAAGCGGACTCGAATAATTCCATTTATTGAGTTGCATGTGTACTTTACAGCGATAACGAGGAGACGCTCGTGCACGTGCTGATTGTCCAAGCATTAGCTGAAAATCTCACAAGTGGCACGTGCCGCCGAATATAAAAAATGTGGCAGCCCCCTCCACGTCTCAAACAATTGGAGTGGCTACTTTAGACGTTTCTCACTTATTCCGTAATAGAAGCAAGAAGCTGCTAGTGTGGTCTGCGTTAAGTGACAAGTATCTTAGTGATTATTTCGACAATCTTTAGAATAAACATTCGAAACGATATTCATTGTCATTTATGTAGCTTAAATTCTGAATTCGTTCTTTTCCTTTTAAATTACAAGATGTTCATATTTTATCTTGCTTAATACATATGTAAATTATGATAAAAAGAAACAGTCTGTATAATTTGTTACTGAGATAAAGCTGTGTTGAACAATTGTAACGAATGAAGTAACAGATAAAATATAAATAAAGAAGTGAAATGGAAATTTGTAGTACATAGCTAACATATATATAAATCTTAAGTGTATAAAAGTAAAAGATAATCGATAGTAATGAAAAATAGCTTGTGTTCGTCATATTAAAATTAATAATTATAATTATAAAACTCGAAGATTAGTGTTTTTACGTAAATGGCCATTAAACAATAAAACGTTTGAAAATTTTCATAACTGTAATTAATACTTTTAATCTTTCATTCTCTTTATATATACAAAAGGGTCATATTCAGGCTATAATTAATGCGTATAATTATAATTATTACAGTGTACGAAATATTATTTTTATATTCGAGACAGTGATGATGTAGAGATACAACTCGTTTGTATGTTGATTTTGACAAAATTTATTTATATTACAGTATTCATAAAATAACTAACATAATGCAATATGAATATTATTTGTTTTTCAAATTTTTGCGTAATTAGCTGAGTAAAAATTTTTTAATTTTACTATTTTTTTTTACATTTTAAAGCAAGTAAAATTTATCAAAATTTTAGAAATATTGGACAAAAATTTTAAAAAATTATTAAGTTAAAAAATAAATATTTACTGTAGTTTAAAGAAAAGTTAAAACTTTAAATGTATTTTCTTGAAAAAGTGATTATTGATAAGCAAGATTTTTAAATCTACAGAAATAATTTGCACTAATTTTTTTAGTTATTTATCGTTATAAAATAAAATGTTGAACGAAGAATGTTAATTGCAATAAAATTTTTGTTCTTTTTTTATTTTTCTGAAAATCCTACATTAATATATGGATGATTTTATCTAATATCTTATTTATTTTTATGTTCTATTTCCAAAAAGTTTCGCTTTTTACAATATTTCTTTATTGAATTGTCCGAAAGAAAAATTGTATCCAAAAATTGGCTAATCTGACATCATTTTTTATTTATAAAAGAAAAAAGCATTTGTAGAAGATCTATATTGAAATGGTAATTTAAACTATAATCTTATACAGTTGATTTATAAAAAATTATCAAAAAAGCGTTATTTTTTGAATATTTGACTAGGTATAACCCTTTAACTTAACATACTTATTTTAAACAATTTGTACACACACGCACGCACGTACGCACACATACACTCGCACACAAATATTCTCGCCCATGCATACATATGCATAAATATAGTACATTGTTTATAATTAAAATTTATACATAAAGTTTCGTTTCTATTAGTAGACATTAAAAAAGGTAAATAAATAAATGGAACCAATGCAATCTTCTTAAAATGTTTATTTTAAAATACAAAGTAATTCACTCTGCCTATAATATCTTTCAGTGTAATAATATTTTTTCAAATACTGTATAGATTAAGTATCGCCACATCTGGGGGATTTGAAAAAAAAAAAAAAAAAACAGGAAAGTCCGGTAGATAAAACGGCATCCGTTTTTAATGCGTTCTGACAATTGTAAGAAATGTTTACTGCGTTGCGAATAAGTTACATTATAATTCAATCAATCGGTACAATCGATTTCCTTGTTTTTCTTTCTCTCATGTTTTATTTTTTTATTTATCTCAGCTTAAAATTTACATGTCCCCTTTCGAGATGGTCACGAGAATTAAAAAGACACAAGCGCAGCGCTCATTTTCGTGGAAAACAAAACGTTGCGCGTAATGATCAAAAAAGAAAAGCCCAGCCAGTGTCTGTGATGCACACTGTCGTGCTTTTACAAATATCTTCTAAAAAGTGATTTACATTCGAAGAACATTATATATCTCTTGGTGCGCGCGCGCGAGCGCACTTACAATTTGGACGCGTGCGCGCACAAAAATCGTCACATGTTTAACGTTTTTCTCTACAAACGTTTACTTTGGTCATTTTGTTGCAAATGTTTACAGTATATAATCAGCCAACCATGCGTAGCAAAGAATCCGTATATATCGCCATGTTTTTACTAATGTAAGAACGCGTTTACAATCGGATTCATCGGGATTTTTCGATTTTCATTGTTTTTCTGTTTTTAAATATACAATCGTATGTAATGCAAATGCAATATCAATACTCAAACTTAGCTTAAACGACTAAGTAATAAAATTTCATTAAAATTAAAAAAATTAAAAAAAGTATTGGCGTAAAAGAGGAAAGTTGGATAAAAAGTCTGTACGTATAATACCGTCCGAAGAGATAAAAATAGTCAATACCACAATAGTCTTACAAGGGAAAATCATCCTACATGAACAGTCTACTTCCTGAAGGAAGTATTAACGTATTAAAAAAAGACACTGGTGTCTGTGTGTTTGCATGTTGTGAATAATAAATGTGTGGGTGAGCGCGTATACATACATACATACATACATGCATACATACATACATACATACATATATATATGACCACATACTGTGTGAACGACTCTATGTTTGTGTATGTGTATGGGCGCCCGATCATAAGTCGAGTTCAATTAAGTTAAAAATCTTCTGCCATCTATTCGCTTTTAAATAAAAAAAATAAAAAAAAATATATATAAAAATTAATTAAAAGAAGTCAATTGAGCACAAGAGGAATTGCCACCAGCCTGCGCGTGATAATACACGCGCGCACGAACCTCGAAAATCAATATACATATCGCCTAGTGCTGCTATATCAATCGACCGCTATCCTCTAAAGGCTAGACTGCGCTAGCTACTTCGTAAATATATTCATATTTATATATATCAATTGCTGTGTGTTTCTTGTATTTACATTAACATGTTACACGACAGTGATCGTTTTGTCATTTTATTTATTTATTTTTTCTTGTACGATACGTATGCAACACTGAGAGAATGCAAAATAGCAATTATATAAATTTAATTAATAATTAATATTAATAATGGGTTTACAAACCGAAAGACGAATTGCAAGTCACCAACAGAAAGAGAGAAAGATAAAGAATTTTCTCTCTTTTTATACTTTTTCCTCTTTATTCTTCTTTGCACTCTTCTAGGTCGCTCCAATTCTTTCTCATTTTTGCACCCTTGTCTCTCTCTCTTCCTCTCTCTTTCGCATTTCTTAAAATTTAATTATGTTATACATGCAACGCAAAGAATTCGCGTATTTCGCAGAATTAAACAAATAAAAACGGAAGCGAATCTTTGAGTTCACATAATTGTATTCGTTATCCTCACTTTGCTGGATATTTAATCTTCGTCTCGACATCAATATACAAAAGTATCGAGATGGTTGTATTTTAATTCTTATCGGCTTACTTTTCTTTAAGGGCGTGATCCTCGTGTGGCTTCTTCCATTGCACGAACTTTGAGCTCGCGCTCACGTTGTTGTCTAAAAAATATGGGCATGTTTAGTTTTGACCGGTACAATTGTCTGTTATGTATGATTGTAATTTTTTCATTTCGTCAATCGGAAAATCAAAACTAATCGAATAAAAAATTTTAATTTCCATAAACGTGCTTAATCAACTATACCGTACTCTACAAAAAATTGAAATAAATCGCCGCACAAAAAGTTGTGACTGAATCTTTTTATTAAACAATATTTTAATTCTATTCTTGATGAATTACACGACTTGCATATAATAAATAATTATTTGAAAATTACAATAACTATGTAAACCCATAGCAACCTTAAATTGGATTGAATGAATTATAACAACAAATTATTATTTTAATAATTATATTTTCATTCAATGATGCCAATTCTTATGTATAATTTATATACAAAAAGTACTCTACGTCTGATAATCTGTTAATACGTAATATTTTATATACTAATTCAAATTATAATCTACTATTTTAATTAATTATTAAGATCGAATTTAAAATTTCTCTTTTTTAAAAAAAGTTTTTAATATTTCGTATTGCAAATGTTTAGATACAAATTCTAGTTAACTTCCTAAACTTAAATATAACTATATTAGATATAACACGCAAAATTTTAGAATGTCATATTTTAATTAAGTAAAATACATTAAGCCATCAGTATTATTATCGCATTTATAAAAGTCGCATGTCACATTTGCCTTAACCAAAAAATAAAAATAAATGATAAAATACTTAAAATAAATAGTAAAAGCTTTTTTAATTAAATTTAAATACTGAACGAATGTATTTATAAATCTAATTTTTATACGTATAATACATTAATATTATAAAATAATATTTAATAAATATGATTGTTGAATTCGTAATATCTATTTAACTTATTCAAGATTTCAGAATAAATCTAGAATAATGTTTTTTTGTACAAAAAATATGTCACTTTACATCATGGCTACAACAGTTTTATAAAATATAAATTTTTTGAGTGACTGACAAAATGATATTATAAGATTTATTAGAAAGAATTATTTAAATTTATGTATTAGGATATTGAAAGTTTTAATAAAAATCAGAAAAATAATTAGAATTGTTGAATTTGAAGGTTCTGTATTTAAAATGATCGAATAATATATAAATAAATATTATTTATTCTTACTCAGTATTCACTAATACTATTTACTGACTATTAATTGATTGCAGTAATACAGTCTACATAAAAGATTTCTTAAGTAAACAACACATTCTTATATCGTATAAAAATAATAATCTTATAAATTTATTTAATTATTTTATTTTTTATATTACTAATTAAGTATAATAAATTTATAAAAATAGAAATATTTTTTACATTTGACGTTAAATAATTTATTAAATATTTAAAATAAATTCTAGTGTTTTCTTTTCCTTTTTACATAGCAGTCGATTCCGTACAATTTAATGGATAAGAATCACTGTAATTGAATTATAAATTTATTAATTATTCTAGCGTGAATAATGATTCCTCAGAAAAAAATAAGCATACTTAAGTAATTCATATTAAGTTTAATCTAAAATGTAATATTTACTGCAAATAACTGCTTAAATAATAAAAATCAGTTTGACTTACTTATTTCTTAAATAATAAAATTCAAATCGCTTAATTTTATTGCTTGTTACATGTATACTTATTTATTATAAAATTAATTTAGCTTGGCTATATTTGTTTTAAGAAAATTAATTCTTACAAAATGATTAAATATAATATTTCGTGAAAACAATGCCACACGCAATACCGATTGGAATTTGATTGCTGTATTTAAACTATTCTGTAATTTTGACTGAACTACTAAATTAATTTAAATCATTATGTAAACATACATTTTGCAATGTTTTGCACTTATACAAACGACTATTAAATATTGCCAATTTTTTTATTGAAGGAAATTTATTTAGCCAAATAGCATTAACGCCCTAGTGTTAATCTCATTAACAACGAAAAAAGTATTTTACATAAAACCCGGTACCATAAGGTTGAATTAAGATAAAGTCTGTTTCTAAGTCCGTATCTCCCCCACACCCCCTTTTCAAAGGCAGTACTCGCACACATTCAGAACAGTCCCGGAGATTGTTGGAATCTGTTACACGAACCTTATGTACTCCTCATGGTGAGCAACCAGCGAGGCGTGGGGTTGGAAACGGTCGCGCTCCATCATGAGATGACGTTGTAGCTGCTCGTGGTGGGCTGCCATGTCGGCGTAGGGCCTACCCAACAGTTCGGCTGGGTGCAAGGCGAGGCTCGGCTCGCGGCCCATCAAACCAGGCCTCGGGTAATTACCGCCAGCAGCTGTTGTTATTTTATTAAATACGTCCATGAAACAAATGAAAGAAAAATACGGAGGATAACCTCCCATTTTATTAAACCGAAAATTTATCCTGCTTTCCTGATTATCGTTTTTGCATCATTTTTATTTTAACACCACCCTGAGTTTACAAACGTCAAAAAGATACGGTGAAATCTGTAGCGATTATTATTTAAATAACTTTTAAACAAAAATTTATTATTTGCATTCTAACATTACCGTCGTTATAGTTCTTAATTAATTACCAATTCTATGGTAACTAACAAACAAGATAATTAAGAATACGCATGTTCTTAAAATAATGTGTGCAATATGAGCTAAATAAATTTTAAATCAGTTAAATTGACTTATTCTTTATTTATTAATATATAATTCTTTTTAATTATATATAAGCATTAAAATAGCTTAGACCATTAAATCGCATTTAAAGTTTTGTTGTGTTTTTGTAATTCTTATGTTTGTAAAATAGAATAATCATTAAAATGTTAGCAGATATTTTTAAAAAATGCTTGTTTGTATTAACTTCTTTATTTTTTTTACGAAATCAACAATATTAAGCTACTTGTATCTTTTTGTTTTGCAATCACAGATGCAGATGGTTGAAATAAATAAAAAAATCATTTGACTAGTAAATAAACAACCTTAAACGTGCAAAGCACTTTTTAAGTAGAATACCAGTTAAAAATTTAAGAAGCAACAAAAAAAAACTAAATTAAAGTGATTAAAAATACTTGTAAAATTAACTATTGGTTAATGACAGTAACATTTATCTGACGATATCTAATTTTAATTAAGCTCATTAAATAAAAATAAAAAATTTAAGTGATAAAAATGACGAAATATTCTCAAATTAAAGCAAATTTAGACTATAAAATTAGATTGCAAAAAATTGCACTGTCGTATTGAATAATTAAAAAAAGCATAAAAATAAATGATAATAAAAAAGCTGGTTCCCAGATAGTGTATAAAATTACCAAGCTGCAGCATTGTAAAATAAATTGTATACACGAAAAAGGATTATAACTTTTTTGAAAAACTACTTAGTGGACAGATCAGCATTGACGCTTGAAAAGCAGAATAAATTATTTTTTATTTCTAAACTAAAAAAACTAAAAAAAAACATTGTGTCGTTACGAATAAAAAAATGACAAATAATTACAGTAATGAACATTCACTTTAGTAAATTGGTATTAAATTATGCAAAATATTATTTACAATTGAAGTTTATGCTTTTTATGTTTTTTAATAAGTAAATCTAAAGCGTTCACATTATCTCAATTATTATCTAAAATTTTACAAAACACTTTCAAGTGCATTTACTTTTCAAGCATTAACACCATGTTCACCTTCTTATACAAAGAAGTACAAATAATTTTATAAATTTAAATAAAAACGTATCATATTATTATTTGTTCTAAATGATATATTCATGAAGAATATCAATGGTACTCATACAAAAGTTCGCTAACCTAATAATAAATGAAAATCATGTTTATATATTTCAAAATTTAAAATAAGAATAATACAATAATTTAAATTAATAAATGGCAATTTTTTGATTAATGGCTTTTTCAACTCTTCCATTACAATTTTTAGGAATACCGAAAAAGAAGAATATATAACTATATATAATTTTTTAAAAATGATTTTATAGAAATGTCAAAAAACAATGAATTTTGCGAACAAAATAAATGGATTAATAATTTGTTTCTTTAAAACTACATAATTTTACTTATGTAATTTTTTACTTAAGTTTTAAGTTTTATATATTTAGTTACTATTATCTTTAATTGCATATTTAGATGCGTACTATATTAGCACTTACAAACTCAATTATAGATTCATGTTTTAGTAACATAACAATATGATGCGCTTTTACTTGCACGATCATTCATTACGAAGATGCATTCAGAGAAAGGAAACTTTTGTAGATTGGCAAAAGAATGGTATTCGTTGTAATAAAATCAAAAGATTATTAATATACTATAATTTTTTGATGCTGAAGAATAAATTAAAAGTATAATGGTTTTTTTATAAAAATGTTTTAACAAAGATTCCTGTAAATTAGAGATGAAAATTTTTTATAATTTAAGAAATCGATAATTAATCATGGTCATATATTACTTTTAATTAAATTATTTAAAGTGCATAAAGACAAGGTTTAAAGGGTTCGCAAATTTTCTTTCTCGGATAGACGGAGGGATTTGGAATGCAACTTCCAAACAATGTCGCGCAAGTGCAGTCTTTCAATCCTTAAATAGCGGAAGTGTACATGCTAAATATTTCAGAATGGACTTCTTGCAAAGAACGTAAGGAATATTGTGAGTGAACAGACGAGATCATGTGCAGAGAAAAAGCATTAACCCGAGTTACGGCTTGTGTTCAAGGCCATATCATCCCATGCAACACACCCTGTTCAAAATTACACGTAATGCGTGCGTAAAATTCGTTAGATTGAAGTTCGGTTCGAAGCAAGTGCAATCTACGATCCATTTCAAGAGATATTTAGCCTGTTGGACCCGATATATTGTACAAAACACATCTGCGCAATCGCGGAAGCTAAATAATCCACGGAAAGGCTTGAGAGTGATGAATCTGATCGTACCGGGCAGGGGGAATCCTGCGGCCGCCGCCGCTGCCTCCTGTTGTTGTTGCTGCTGTTGTTGCTGCTGGGCTGCCGCCTGCTGCTGGGCCGCCGCCTGTTGCTGACCTGGGTGCAGGTGTAGATGCGTGTGGGCGTGTGTGTGCGCATGGGTGTGCGCGTGATACTCGGGTGAGATGCCAGCCATCTGGAGGCGCACCATTGGATCCGCGGCCAAGGCCAGTCGCTCGTCCAGCTGACCATGAGGGTGGCCGCTAGGATGTCCGCCACCGCCCGTAGCCGGACCAGCCCCCGCTCCCGCAGCCATCCCTAAACCCGACATCGCTTCGATCACAAACATACTTCCGTCATTTCGCAGGTACGCCACTCGTCTCAGCCCTACGTGTCTAGGGTTTCGGTCCGCTTCAACCCTTCACTGCCGCGACTCTCGCATGCCTCGACACTTAACGCATCGAGACTAGCTTGTTACATACTTTGCACGATATACTTCTGTATACACTATTGTTATACACTTTGAGAAAATCATGTTTTGGTTCAAGAGGTTATTTAAATAAAATTAAAGTTTATAATTAGAACTTGCTTGATACAACTCATACGCGAAATTGTGTTGGAAAACTTTTATGCACAAGCACTAAACTTTTCTTGTTCTAAAATTATTATTGTAAAAGTTTTAGAAAGATATCTTCATATAGTTGAGTTGCCAATAGTTATATTTCGAAGTTATTTTAAAAAAACTACTTTTAATTTATGTTCTTTCATTCATGTTATTTTTCGGTATTTGAATACTATGGAATTTTAATTTTCAATAATTGCAAGAAATTCTTGTAGTCTAGAATCTTATATATAAATTGAGTAAATTAAATACTTTGAGTTCAAATTGAAGTATTTTAAAACATCGGAAAACAAAAAATTTTTTTTTTTATTCGATCTAATGCAAATTTATGTATATTCAAAAATTTTCTAATTAAAAATAATGGTATATAAAATAAAACTAATAACTAAAAATTAATTTAGTAAACGCATTATAATTATATAAAATGATACAAAAATAAGTATCAACATTGCATAATTTTTAATTTTTATACATAATGTTTACATACTCGTGTAAAGTACATTTAAAATCAATTTTTTTACTATGTACTTTAAGTTAATAATGAGAATTTGAAATTCAATAAAAATAATTCTTATTTTAGTAAATAATTTAATACTATATATTAATACTAAATTATTTCTTTATATTAATATATTTTAATTACAAAAAATGAAAAATTTGTTTTCACTTTCAGTATTTCCAAAATTTATTGATTATTAATATTAAAATTGAAACTAAATTAGAAGAAATATATAAACTACTCATTTATCAATAATTATAAGAACGAAATTTTAAGAAGCTAATCATCTGTGTGAACAATTTTAACATATACATTTAAGACTTAAGAAAAGTACCGTTTTCAATTTTATATTTTACACATTTTTAATAAAAATATTTGATTTTAATGTGTCGGTAAATAATTAATTTGAATATTGAGTATTTTTTTTAAATTTTTTCTCTTTACCTCTTGAGCTAATAAGATAATACTTCTCAATGTATACTATGTGACGCATTTTATAATATACAATTTTCGGGGACTTATATATGTTCGCATAAAACTAATAGTTTTAACTGAGTAATATCAAGGAAATAAATTAAGTTTTTTAAAAAATCGAAGTTTAAATAAAAATAATTCTGTAATAAAATTTGAGCTCATATATCCATCATTGCCAAAAATTATAATTAGAATTGTATATTTACTATTTTTTTTAATGTATTGTAATTTATTAATTTATTTTATTGTATTTTTTACTAATGCATACGGCAAATACATATATACAGCTATTCGAATTTAGGCAACATTTTTCACATAGCTTTTAAAATTATGTAATAAAAATTATAAATAATATTACAGTTTTTATTCTTGGCAGATTTTCTATAAAATTTAAATAAAATAAATTTTAAATTAAATATTATCATGCATACATATTATGTGTATGCAATATAATATGTATTCCTTGCATTAGTCAACTAATAATTCGAAAGAAACTAAATACTTGAAGTATAATATAAGAATAATGTTTTTTGATCGATTAAACTTTGTAATTTTTATAAAATATAAAATTATACTCATTGATATAAAAATCAGATTATTTATGATATTACTCAGTTAAATTTTGACAATCAACTTTCACATAAGTTTTACATCCTGCAATCAACTTCCACATAGCTGGTATTAAGCAAAACATATTAATTATATGAACGATTAAATTTCGGGTAACCAATATATTTGCTTTGAAGTTGATTTCAATTTGGAGGAGCACTTTGCATGAAAAGTAAATCCACATTATCACATCGAGTGAGAACGCTACTCAAGAAATTAAATGTCAACTGACTAAGTAGAAAAATTTATAGTTATACTTTTTACATACAGTAATAGTTATTTATATTTGTAATTAATTAATTCCATTTTGAATTTACATAAGGATATAACTGTATGAATATGAATAAAAAAATATATTATCAATTATACATATACATCATCAGTTTATGCAGTGAAGAGTTAAATCAGTTTGCTGCTTATGGTAATAATTATGATAAGAATAAAAAAGATTTTACATTAAACTACTATTATTAAGAGGTTAAACACTTGATTAAAAAGCTCAAAAATATATATATTAAATTATATCTGTAACAAAATATAAATAAATATGTACTTGAAAAAAATAAAAAATTTAAAAACTAAGGAATTTAGTTTTGTTTTATCATTGGAAAATTCCATTTTTAGAAAGTTTCGATTTAAACGTAAATTTTAATTTGCATTTGATATCTTCCAATAATATACGCGCGCACATGTGTGCGCTCGTTTATAATCGTTTAAGTAATCTATTTTTCCGAAAGCACAGAAACAATGAATATTGTATTAGTTTAACCCGAATAATTTATAATAATGTTTTCATTAACGATACCAATTTGACCACTTGACTTCATCGTTATTTTAATATTTTATTTTATTCTTATAAATACTTAAATTTATAAATATTACATATTTTGTTATATATATTTATATTTTTTTTAATTACATACGCAAGGTATAAAAATACATTATTGATACTTTAAAGTGATAACCCCTCAAAAATATAAATAGAAGTAATATAAAAAATTTTATTTCTACGAATTTCTAAAATTAATATTATAAGTTAAATTAAGAAAAAATGGAAGAAATAAATAAATATAATTGTTTAGTCTATATATATATATATATATTGAGTTTATATATTTAAAAAAATTATATAGAATGACATGAAGAATAAAACAATCTAAAAAGTAAGTTCCCGAGTGATTAAAAAAGTTTATATTTTATAATTTACATTTTTATAAAAACTAATATCAACTTTGATTCAATGACTTCTATTCTTCATCTCAAACGTATTAAGAAAAAAATGTTCAAAAATATTAAAAATCTTTTCTTTAATTAAACCAGATAAAATAATTGCAAATTAAACGAATATAATAATGAGAAATTAAACTCTAAATAAAACTCTACAAATACGAATTTACTGCGATACGTACTTTCCATTACCATGATTATAAATTTGCTCTCTATGAAATATCTCATTGTAAGGGGAAACAACAGATTTATAGAAGATTGGAGTTTCAATTATGTTACAAAGCAGACATTTACCTAATCGTTCCAAACGCTCCCTGTCCAATTGACTATGTCCAGGTGGCACTGCGTATAGGCCAAACTGGTGTAAGCTTTGAGGTGGACCCGATGGACCTGGAGGAGCCAGACCCCCACTGGCTGCGTATCTTCGGTGGATTTCCAGCCAATGTGGATCGACCGGTGCCGCCATCGGTCGGGGTGCACCCTTAAGCAGTTCCTCCTGAAAATTTATTGATAAGATTTCTCCGAAAAAAAAATATTTACAATTCGTATTCATAATTCACATAATTTTATGAATAGGTAACTTTTTAAAAAATTAACGAGTTTCAGTATTCAGGCAATAGTGAAAATATCAAAATCGAGCATTCATATTATGTGATTTATCAATGTTTTGTATATCTTATTAATTTTTTTTTAGTTTCACACCATTAATATCATTGTATAAAAAAAAATGTGCGATGTTTTAACATTATAATCTAATTAAAAATCATATTATTTTACGTTTATCAATGTATTCATGAACAAACAAAAAACAATTCAAATCTCATTAAAAACTTTATTTGTAAAGTAAAAATTTTATTTTCATTTTGTCATATTATATTTCATTTTGTAATATATATATATAAGTAGAATAATTAATAAAATAATACATTATCTTGTCTATTAAAAGTAATATTAGTAAATTTTTAAAACATATATCGCACATTCTTTTCTATGAAACCGATAAAAAAAAGTAGAAAATATAGGGTAGAAATATATTAAAGTTCTGTATCAGTAAATCCCTTAAGCAGCAATGTTCCAAATAAAGTTTTTATTTATTAATCTATTTTTTATTTTATTTAAAATCATTGAAAAGCTCGGCAAACATTTTTTATAATTAAAAAATATTATTGAATATGTCTAAAACAACGATCTTTAGAAGTTTTACTTTTATTTTAAAATATTATAAAATTAAATTTTATTGTATAAAAATTTTTAGATAAATTTTGTATAAAATTTCTACTGATAAATTTATTATAGATTTTTAAATTCATTTATTTTAAATTGATTTATTAAACTATTTTTAAATCTAAATAAATCTTTTTGAAAACTTAGATGTCCTTTTGTTAATACAACAGTATTGTAAGTCAATTTGTGAAACCGTGTATTCATCGTTTTGTTTCAATATTCTTACGTGAATTTTATGTAAAACAAACTTTCATTTATATACATTTTATTTGTAAATATATATTTTAATTATTCTTAAATAAAAATAAAAATCAATTTTTTTCTTCGAACAGAATTATTTCAGACATAAAGATTAATCTATTTATTTATTTAGAGATTATAATCAAACGCTGTCATACCTTATAATAACATTATATTGATAACTGATATCAATATACGTATTGTTTTTAAAATATAAAATAGTACAAAAATTATTTAATTAATAAAATAAAAACTAATTATGTAGGACCTACTTACTCGTAAATTAGAGTACATTTTTAGTTGCAGTATAAAAAATTGAATATTTCTTAGCAAAAAAAAAAAAAATAAAATAAAATTAAGTATTAGTATCGTGATAAATATATAAGTATTAAAGTATACTAAGTTTAAATTGATTAAATTTTGTTTAGAATAATAATATTAAGTTTTTATATTAAAAATAACTTAATAATAAGTGATTAAGATGATTTTCGTATGAAAAGCAAGTTAATGGTGATACATTTTCAAGTAAAAATATTCTTTTTCAGATATCTATACCGCATTAATATGTAAGATGCTAAAATAAACTTTTTGATAATCTTTATATTTAGTAAATTGAATAGTTAAAAATATACTACAAAATTTATGATATTTATTTTTTTTTATATTCGAAATTAAATATTATATAAAAATAAAGCCGACAATTTTTTAATTTACTTCGTTTTTTGATAAAAAATGTAATGAAATATTGATAATATTTTCTTGAAGATATACGGTTATAAAACTCATTCATTAATAAAATTTATCATTTTTTTAAAATACTTGCAGTTGTTACTATAAATTGAAAATGTAATCACATATTTTTTATGATTAGAAGGTTTTAGAAAATTGATGCATTAATGACTTTTATTACTAGTTAATTATAAAAAGAGTAAAAAATTATGACTTACATTTTGGAAAATGCTATTGATTGAGTACTTTTGAAACTACAATAAAAAATTTTTCGTTTCAATAAATTATATTAAAATTATATATAATATAATTTTTATTAATTTAAAATTATCAAATCGGGATAATTTACTAATGATAATATATATTTTATTTAAAAATCAATTATTTGATTTTTTTATAAAAAAGTAATTAAGTTAAAATTCAAAAAATAGTATCTACGCAGAAATAGTAGTGATTATATTTTAATTCATTCTTTAATTTTATTTTGAATTATGTATTTATTAATGAAAACTAACTAACGTATTAAATTAATTTAAGCATTAAATGAAATTTATTGAAATTTGGTTAAAATTACGTTGTTTCATATTTATAAATATTTGTGATTATTGAATATTTGTTTTTGATATTTTTTCTGTACAGAATTTTTGTACCAATGAGAAATGAAAATAACAAAGAATATAGAAAAGATTACATTGAAGTTGAATCATTTAAAACAATTTAAAATTTTAGCAAAAATGTTGTTAACAATATTCAAACGATACAAAATTTTTATGTTTAAAAAGTTAAAGTTGTATAAGTTTCAATTGCACATATATAAGCTATTTATATATTGTACTGTTATATATTTAATTTACATCATTTGTGACATTTAATAAAATTTATAATCCTTTCAAATAATTTGTAAAATAAACTTCCTAAAATGTGTAAATGTGCACACACACACACACACGCGCACACACATATGTGTATGTACATATGCAAACATAAGTATTCAAAATTTATTTACAAATGTATGTTAAATATAAACATTGTTCATACTTTGAGATTGTAAAAATTAACATTTAAAAATTTGCTAATTAATTTCAGTTAAGTTAAAAATAATATAAATAAATTTTATAATATTTCTAATTATAGGATCAATGAGATATTTTTGTAGCAGAGGGAAAGTGAGAACTAGTTCAATCAACCCAAAAACTACGTTTTCTCGGATGTGCAATATTAAGAATGAAGTCAATAAGTTTATAAAAACAAGATAATATCCAAATCACCTTGAGTCGATCGTTCAGTTCTCTCTCCCTGAGTTCTCTAATTTCCCGTTCTCTCTTCTCCCGTTCAAGGTGCTCTAGTTCGAGCCTCTCTCTCGCTGCAGGCCCGTACATGTAATGAAGCATAGCATCTTGGGGACCGGGATGCCTCGCTGGGGAAAAGGCGGCGTGGGGCCTCGCGTACTCCGACAATTGGCGCAGTGCAGGGGTATCAGCGTAAGCCCCAGGCCGCGCCGCGTATCTATCGTAAGGCGAAACGACGGGCTCGAGGGGTCCGCGACTTGGTGGCTTGCACGCTTCCGGCTGCTTCTCTGGAGTTGTCATTTTTCTAGCTTGCTGCGCTTGTGCCCGATCACGCTCTTCACGCTCGCGTTCGGCCTGTTTTCTAGAGCGTTCGTCCCGCTTTCTTGCGAGCTTCGAGTCGGGTACGGGCTTGAAGGTGAGATCGGTGCGTGTACATGAGTTGTTCTCACCACGGTTCCAATGACGCAAGAAAATCGCTGATTGGGATCGATGACATTCCGAATCCTCGACACGTGGCTCCGGAGACGGTCCCGATCGAGGACTGGGCGGCTCTTCAGGCTCAGGTTCCATAAGATCTTGTTCGATCTTCGGCTCAGGTGGCGGTGGTGCAATCTGATGTGGTTGTTGGGGTTGTTGTTGCTGTGGAGGTCTATGATGGTGGGAATGCACGGAACTCGAAGAACTGAGGCACGCGGCTGAGGAGACAAGTGAAGCTGGCTTGCTACGCTGGCTATTATGTGGGGATGAGTGTTGAGATGAGTGACTGTGCGAGCTGTGCGAGCTGTGAGACGAGATCGTAAGGAGCTTATCGTGGTGAAGGGTCGTCGCCTGATGCATCGATGAAGAGGAGTGGTGATGGGTGGCAATGAGATTCTCGCCTTCCTCGCGAGTCGAGACGCTTGAAGTTGTGCTGGAATGATGGGCAGTCATCATAGTGGTTGCCTCGCTACGTTGGGGTGATGGCGGCGGTATGGCGTGAGGTACTGGTCCGTACGGGTAGGCTGGAAAAGCAGGATAGCCACCAACAGCGGGGTAGCCAGGATAGGCATGCGGATGATACGGATGCATAGCGGCAAACAGTGAGTGATGCATCAACGGGTGGTGGGGATGGAAAGGATGAGCCATGTGGGGACTGGATTGCTGCACAGGATGCATTACAGGCTGAGGAATGGATGTTGGGGGTGGAGGGAGATTAGGTTGTGGAGACGGCGTGACTGACTGCATTTGTGATACTTGTTGATTGGAAGAGGAAGAGGATGAGGAGTGTTTACTTGGTGTCGGAGGCTTACTACTGCTGCTACTACCAGCTCCATCTGGGTCCTTCTTTATGTTATCCAAGCTCGGGCCTATAAATCAAATTGAAAATCGTAATTTTTAAGCATAATAGATATATTTTCATTACATCATTTTTTATTTTGTGAAATTATTTCAATATAAACGTTAGTAGACAAACAAATTTTTTTTTACTTTTCACTTTTTCTTCATAAAAATTTAAGATCATTGTTGTTTCAAAACAGTGAATTGAACAAAAGCATTAAATATGAATTTTCTTGATATTACATATTATATAACTATTTTAAAATAATTAGATAAATTCTAAACTGAGATATAATAATCATTACTTTATAAATAAAAAAAATGATTTTCAATATTTCCTCTATTTTGTATACATTTAAATAAAAAAACTTTTATCAGTATTTAAAAAAAAACAATATTTTTTCAAAGTTAAAGCCTTACCTGGAAAACCAGTCTGAAAACCAGGAACCTTCACTTCCTTAAGACTTTGCAATGGATCAGGTTCAGGTGGCACAATCTCTTGCTTTATTTTTAAATTTTGAGGTTCCATGGGTGGTGTACCAGCTAAGCTATACATTGCTGGAGGTCTGTCACTTGACATCATGGGGGGCGGCGGTTGAATAGGCTGAAACATGTTGATGGGTTCGGATCTAGACTGTTGCTGCTCAAGCGATTCTCTATCATCGCGATCTCCCCCTAACCTGTCCTGCATTCTATCCGTTGGAAGTCTTTCCATTCTTTCAGACATTCTATCTTGCATTCTATCCTGCATCCTTTCTTGTTGCATCCTATCAACTATTCTGTCAGATATTCTGTCGGGTAGTCTCCCATCTCTTAACCTTTCAGGTTGCATTCTATCGTCGGAGAGCATTCTCTCAGGTAAGCCTCTACTGTCTTGGGGTATAACGGTTAAACCGAGAGGCTGAGGTGAGCCTGACATTGGGGCCAACTGCGATGTTATGCCACTCGTAGACATATTTTGTGGTATGTTGAGATTCAGCGGCGGTACACCCACGCTTGTGGACATTGATGATGCGTTCGTTGACATATTCTCCGGGTGTGTTTGGCTGAGGTCCCTTGCAGACTGCATTAAACTTGGGGGCGGTGGAACCTGTGGCACTTGTAAACCCTGAGGTATGTGCATATTTTGCGCAGAAAGGTTTTGAGGCACGCTCTGGGGGGCAGTGACAATCGCGGATGGTCCCGTATATTGCATATTCAGAGGGTGAGACTGATTGCCGGTACTCGAAGGTACAGCCATCGCTACAGCTGGTCCCGAAACTATCGCCGCTGCTGATTGAGGCATCGCCGTTAGATTTTGAAGGGAGCTACTAGAACACATACCCACGGGACTACTCATCGATTGCGAGAGATTGCGAGCCATGTTCTGATTGCCAATCTCGTTCATGGCAAGGGATTGTGAGGTACTGTGCGCTAACTGTGGCTGTGGTTGTGATTGCTGCTGTTCCTGTTGATCTACGGGTTCTTCTTTCATGGGCGGCGAAGAAGCTGAATCCATGACCAATGGCATCGGCATGGGCATAGGCATTTGCAAGGACATAGGCATCGGCTCGAGCTTCATAGGTAAAGGTTCGAGCTTCATCGGCAGTGATTCGAGCTTCATTGGCTGGTTGAGTGGCAAAGGCATGTCATCCATTTGACGCTCTTTCATGTCCACAGGTTCATCAAGCACCGGTTTTTTATCGACGATGCTCTCGCGCGCGTGAATAACTGGCACTGATATTGGCAAACTCTGAATGAGAGCTTGAGGCTGTGGCTGCTGAGATGGCGAGATCGGCGTTGTAACGGGCGTCGAAGGTTCGCACGGCTCCTCTGGTGGCGTCGTCGCTGGACTAACCGGATTATTGTCGAGTGGTAAACCTCCGGCAGTGACGCTACTACTACTACTTGTGGCTGCAGCTACCGCTGCGGATGCTAGTGCTGGATTGCTACTACTGCTACTATCGGGGACGTCGGCTTCGGTTTCACGCTCCGGCTCATCCATAAGTGAATTGCTATCAGTCGTCAGTGATTCCGAGGGACTGTCAGCTCTGTCACCACCGCGTTTACGCTTCTGCAAATCCTTGTCCTCCTCTTGCTCGTCGACCGTGGCACGTTTCTGACCTTTTTTCGGAGTTTCTGGCTTACTGGAAGACTTGGACTTTTTGGGCTTGTCATTAGCTTGTTGCTGCGATTGCTGCTTCTCGTGGTCGGGAGTGTCAGTCCCACCTGTTCTACGTGGTCTAGCGGCTCTTGGAGTTTCCTTGGCCTTGTTCCTCGTTCTCATTCTACCGGGACTGTCGGGCGATTCAGTCGGCACAGGCCGGAAAAGGTAAGGCGGAGCAGGAGGTAGCTCGCCCGTTTTCTTCAGGTGTGCTCGGCATTCCGCGCAAAGAAGCAACCTATCTTTACCGGTGACCTGATAAATATTTTTATGTTGAATTAGGCTTTTAAATTTCAGTAAAAACTTATAAATTATTTGTGAATTCTTTATTACATTAAACAATCAAATATTTAGCTTTTAAGACAAAGCCTATAGTTAGGAATGATTATAATTATGACGTGAAATATAATCGTTTAAAATATTATATTATTACATCTTATTTATTATAAAACTAGAAAATATCAAATATTTTTAAAACATATTTTAA
The DNA here is from genome assembly GCA_018907185.1 of Platyscapa corneri. NCBI lineage: Eukaryota > Metazoa > Arthropoda > Insecta > Hymenoptera > Agaonidae > Platyscapa > Platyscapa corneri. The sequence continues at coordinate 3,104,725 of JACCHW010000018.1, read as the reverse complement.
AATGATTCGAAAAGTTAATGCTATTTAAGTTATTTTTAATCAGATTTTGATTGTGTTTAAAAGAATAACTTATTCAAATTATAAAACGAAAAAATATTATTAGTTTTAATCTATTCATTATAAATAAACTTTAAAAAATTTCGTGATAAAATGTACCAAAAAATTTAGTATTAAAATTTTATAATTAATTTTCTAAAACTTAAGAAGCTTTTGTGTATATTATATGGGTGAATAAAGTAAAGTTCATGGTAAATTTTATAAAATGAAAAAAAAAGGTTATAACCTGTTCGATTTAATAAAATAGAACAAAAATTAGTTAATAAATTTAATAGCTTATAATTTTTACACAAATTCATTTCAGACTATTTAAGTTAAAAATGAGTTTTTGTAGTTCTCCATTTTCATTATTACACTTTGTTTTATTCAGATTTGTATTTATTATTTGTATATTCAGAATGGTACTTCTATAATTTAACATTTTTACTCATTGTATACAGGATTAATCAAAATATTGTCATAATTCTTTTCTATGTGTCAAAGAAACAATATTTATCAATAATGTATGCTAGAAAATTGTTAAACATAAAGCACAAAGAAGAATTTTTGTAATTAGCACTTAAATATATTTCAGTACAATTTTATGAATTATGAATAAATTAATGATATATAAATTTAATTAATTCCAAAATAACCAAAGTAAATTTTTTTTTTTTTAATCTTAATTTTATAGTAATCAATAATTATTAAAAGTTTTATTTAAACACATAATTATTTTCTATTACACATCAAACACTTCTATAAAAAAAATATTTACAAGAATTTATGTAAAATCGAAAAAAATTTTCACACGTTTTAATTTGCACACAAAGTTTCAATACATAAAAAGTTAGGTTATGTTGAAAATTTAGGATGGTTTTTAAAAAATTTGAACTTAATATATTCATATATAACATTATTGAGTAGTAACCGTACTTTGTACAAAATAATAATTTAAAAACTAACAATAAATATTCAAAGTTTAGATATTGTTTATATCAGATATTAATTATACGTTTTTATGTATTCAGTTCTTCTACTTGATACATAAATCTATTAAAAAGATTTAATAGTTCATTATTCATCATATTTAATTTGCAATAATTAGCATACAACACTATTTTTAGTAATAATATATAGATAAATGTGAAAAGAATAATAAAGATTAAAATAAGAATTAAAAATAATAACCTGATAATCCTTGGAACTATTGGAAAAGCAATGCTGACAGGAATGGGAGACTCCGTTTGTATTTGTGTCGCGTGAATCGCTGTCCTCTTCAGAATTGTCGTCCTCCGTGACAGAACTCACCTCACCGGCCGTGGGATTACTGTTGCTGGATGCCGTGGTGCTGGCGCCGCCGAGCGGCCCACCGTTGCTACCTTCGGGCTCCGTGGCACCGCTCTCCTTGGAATTATTCGCGCTTGGGGGAGTCTCACCGCAAGTCGGCGTAGCCGCCTCCTCCTTGGGCGTACCAGCTCGTGAGTTTCGCGTATTACGAATACGTCGAAGCGAGCCTTGGCGACGTCGTCGATGTGGCCGATTGTTATTTGCTCCAGGCGTTTTTTTCCACAGATAATAGAACTCAACGAGTTCCGGCTAAAAAGAAAGGGCGAAATTTTTGTTTTTACCTTACATAAACACACATAAAATAAAATAATAATTTATTGATACAAGATGTTTATTCAAAGTTTATTGATATTTTATTGGTTTAAATTTCCATGAATACGGCAATTTTTAAATTTAATTTAAGAAAAAATAAAAATAAAAGAAAAATTTTTTAAGATCAGATATTTTTTATTTGTAAAATTTTGTGCTTTTATTTTCATGTCAAATTTATCAAACAGTATTCATCATCAAATTTAATCTATTACACAAAAAAACTTTGGTAATAAAATGATTAAAAAAGAACAAGTTTGCATTAAATATGAGTACAATATGTTTTAATTACATGTACTTAAATGATAAATCCTGTTTTGATAAGTATTATCATAGTTTAATAACACAAATATTGGAAGATAATTTTGAAAATAATCCTAATACTAATTATTTTAAGTGATAATAATGCAATTGTTTTAAATTGACTCATATACTTCTGAAGACAATGTTAAATTAAAAATTAGTAATTAAATTTTTTTTTTAAATTAATGAAAGTTAAAAATATTGCTGTAAATTTAACTGACTTTGACAAAAAAGCCAAAAAAAGTTAAAATTTTTTATTAATATTACGTATATCATTAATTAATACTTTTCAAGTAATATTGTTTGGATAATAGTGTTTGGGTTTTATTGTTTCAAAAAGTAATTAAATCACATGTTTATAAAATTAAAGGCAACTTCAAATTTTATTTAATATTTATAAAATATTTTTTAAAGTTATTTAAAATCAATTTTACAATTAATGGTTAATGATTGATACAATAGTATTACGAGAAATGTTGTTTCCTTATTTAAATGCTATTAAATTCTACAGTTGTTATCCAACTAAAGAGTATTTAATGGGTCATTAAATAAATGCACTAATTTAATTTAAATAAATGTGTTAATGATTAATCAATCATTATTTTTAACTATTATTACATTTGCATATGTTATTAATAAAGTAAAATCAGTTATGTAAATAAAAAATATCAGTTACCGTATCTTTGTGTGGCAAGAGATCCTTCCTAATACGTGAAAAGTTTTTTCCAAATTGTCGAAGACCTTTAACAAAACGCTTCTACAAAATAAAAAAGTATTAATTTACATAGGATTGACACATACAAACGTTTTCAATGCAAATCAATTGCTTGCCACTTACAGTTTCTTCTTCAGACCATTTCTTATCAATGCCTTTGGGTACAGCACATTTGTACAAAGCTTGAAGGGCTCTTCCTGCGTCATAGCCAGAATCGTGCAAGGTATCAAGTGCATTGATGGTGGTATCGTCTCGGGATGCTGCCACACAACCATCCGGCGATCCTCCATCACACATACCAGCAAAGGCGGCTACTGATCGTGCGGCTCTCAGGTACATGAGTAAGTCCATATCCAATGTCATTGCAGGAATCCATCTTAACTCTTCTCGTTCTTTGGAAAACTCTGGATCAGGAAGCAGCTCTCCAGGAGGGATACCCGGCCGATACTCAGGCAAATGGGCCTGGCAAGAAACCAAGTCCTGTATCAGAAATCCGGGATTGTGCGCTGTTAGCTTCACTGCGAAAGCAAGTTAGTCATACGCACCTAGACTCCAGCTTGTTTTTTCTTTTTATTTTGTTAAATTATCCAAATTATTCAGTAACATTTAACTACCCGTTGTGCTCTCTTGTCTTCTAATTATGTATATACTATCGCTCGCTTTTTTCTCTTCATTACTTTCTTTCTAATTGCCAATGAAAAAACATAAACTACTTTTTTAACACAACACAGCTTTCCAAGAATAATACAAGCAAAGCAAAAGAAACTAAGAAAATAAATATTCTGAATTATTAATGTAGATATTTGTAGTCTTTCACTAATAATCTAAATAACTTTCACCTTTTAAAAATTTCCATTTTACTTAACCATGACTAAAAACCACTTCAAAATATGTTAATAAAAAATGAAAACATTAATTTTAGTTTTATTATAATAAACATAATCATCAAAGAATAAATTTTGTTTACATAAATAAGACAGCTCAGCACAATAATGACAATAACAAAAAGTAGTGTCAGAGTTATGTAAATTTAATATTCCAGCCTTGAAAGAAACTCAAATAGATTGTCATATTCTGATAAAAGTAATTATTGGAGTAAATATTTTATCATTTGAGTCATAAAAAATACAAGGCTAATAATTACCATAATGATATCTTTATTAAAGCGTGTATTTTATATTTTTAATATTATTATATAATTGTAATTTTGTTTATATTAATGTTATTAGAAATAATCTTAGAAATAATTTAATATACTATGAATGACTTACAGTAAATGGCAAACATTCTCTTATTTTAAATGGTAAAATTTACATAACAGTCTTATACACAAGCTATAATAAAATTTATTTACAAATAGATAACTTGTAGAGGTTCTGTTATATTAGTCTCATAAGAGAGATTTTATCTTAAACAAATTTGACATTAATGTATTTTGTATACAAGTGCATTTATAGAATATTCTGAATAATTTTGTCGATATATTGCATGAAAAAAGTTATTAAATAAACAAGCCTTGAGTTAGGTACGCTGTGCTGCAGTATAGCTATGTGGCAAGGGGATATTGATCAAAGAATTTAGCAAACCTGGTGCGATGGACCAACCCGTATCTCGCCTTGGGTGCCGGCTGACATCTCCCCCTCTTCCAAAGCTCCACCGTCTTTCTCCAGCGTTTCGATTAGCTTTGATCTTGATTTTTGAGTAAAATCCTACCATCCACCTCCTGAACCGTACATTTATAATCTATGAGTATTTTTTAATAGAATTGAATTTTATAGTCAAATTACTTGTGTATACTATATTTTGATAATACTTTAAGGTTCTTTCTTGAAAATTTGAATTTTTTGGAGATTAATTAAATAAAATAAAAATTTACAATGTAAAATTTATTGCTCTAAAAATTTTATTAATTTACAATGCTAAATTTACTTATTGTATTATTAATAGCTGTAATCTACAAAAACTTGTAAATTAGTAACAATAAATGATGATTTATGTTTAATTTAAAACAATTAATATTTATACAAATATTATATTGAAAAATTCATTATTTTCTTTAATTTTTCTTTAATACCTTAAATACTGTTTAAAGAAAAATTTCATTGTCACAACTATAAAAAAATTCAACTGAAGCACAATAACATATTGATTTTACAGGACACATGTCAATGACTCATATGCAACATTAAATTACACAGCAAGTGAAAAAATAAAACTATTCGTCTTTGTAAAAAGATATTCAACATATATATATATATGTCGATTGGTTGTATATAAATATAATGCGACACACAATTAGTAACAAATACGGTACGATGATTAGGAGCAGCAGATCTGTGACACCTTGCTTCAACAGTTCGTAATAATACATCATTAAAAAAAGACGCAAAAAAGTTATTTCTTAAGAATTACGTTCAAAGTGGTCTCAAGTCACGGTAAAGGCTGTAAACAATGCACTGAACGTGAATTATATAGCGCGCGCGCGCTAGTACATGTCCATGTTACAGCAATACATATATATATGCATGTAAAAGGAGGCATCGTCCCGTCGCCTCCGACATTTGAAGCAGAGAGCACATCCTCGTTCGCCGTGAAACTTTCCTCCCATCCCATTTCCCTCGTTCGCCTTTTTTCTTTGAACTTTCTCTTGTTCTATCGCTCTTGTTTTATTATTATATTTTTTTTAATATTCAATTTATATTCATACACATGCATACACATCTCGCCCTCCCTCTCTCACCTCGAAACGCACTACTCGAGATCCACGGCCTGCAAAGTGTCTGCGAAAGCCTCTCGTTTCACACGGAAAAGCTTCCCCAAGTGCCAGCGGTCACGTACTTGTGCCAGAGTACTTTACTGCACACACCTATGCACGCATTTGTCCAGAATGAAGGCAAGGAAAAGAAAAGAGAGAAAATGAAGGATAGCGTGCGCGCGCGCGCGCGTGTGTGAGATAGAAAGAGAAAGAACCGAAGAGAAGAAAGACAAAAATAAAGGGGAAAACGAGAGGCCATAAGGGATAGAAAGAGATAGCCTATGTGCACTAGAGCTGGAAGGTACCCAAGAATTGGAAAGAGATGTACATACATACACACTTGGGAAGAAAGAGAGTAGAAAGAAACGCGTGAATCTGTCACTCGTAGACCACTTTACGCGTGAGCCTTGGACATAGCGTTCATCTGCTACCGTGCATGTATGTAATAAGGTAGATTGAAGGAAAATAGCTAAATTTAAAAAAACATAAGCAAAAAGTATAAAAGAAATGTATAACCCGACCCCTTGTATATAATAAGCACTCGTGCACTCTTTGATGATATATATCAACGCGGAGATGGGGGAGAAAAGTCTCGCATGCACGTACGCATAGGCATACGCATATAGGTATAGCCTGCGCGCGCGCACTCTGAATACGCACGCACACGAACGACGTTTGTAGAAAGAGACGAGAAGCGCTTGGACGTAATAAACCTACACTGCGAACGAGCAAGACGAGAGAGAGAGCATAGTGCGTGTACTTTAAAAAAAAGAAAAATGAAAAAGGAAAAGGAAAAACAATAATTAATCACTTACCCGAATGAACTAGAGAGCACACAGAAGTGCTCCCAAATTTCTCAATAGAAGCTACGGCGACGACGCGTTCCTCGCATTGTTTTTCGCGTCTCCACAGCTTCTCTTTCTATTAATCTGCCTGTCCTCCTCACTCTCCGACTGTCTTCGTCGCACTAGCGCCGGGCGCGCCCGCGTGCGCAAGATGTCTCTTCTCAATGTCGCTCGCCACGATTCTTCACGGCGGCAGCTACAGTGGCCCTGAACGGGTGTCTAGCTGATGGTGAGATGGTGAGACTATATTGCACTCCACCGGTGGCTAACAAGGGGTAGAAAAGGAAGAAGTTTGCGCGCGCGCGCCCGTGTCCAGCCGGGGTGGCGTGAGATTTACTATACCCGATCCCCGGGAACTTCTTATCGTCCGTACGTTAGTGCCACCGATGGCAACGGCGACGGCGTCGGCGACGATAGATTTCGCGATCACACAAACACACGGAGCACCGTCGCCGAGCACCGCGCAATGTTGCCCACGGTGCTTCTCTCGTCTCCGACGACGATTCGACTGGAGAAAGGAAGGAAGGGAAGGAGAGAAAGACAGATAGAGGGAGAAAGAGAGAGAAAGCGAGCGAGGAGCGAAACCACTCCAGCTCCGCTTTTTTTCTTCCTCCAGAAAATAAGTATCTCCCTCGACTCTCAGCAGCAGCACCCACGACACCCAAACGCCGCCATCTTGTACTGCAATTTGTGTGTGTGTTTCGTTTCGGGTTTCGTTTTCCGGGATTCCTCTCTCTTCCGTGCGCTTGTAGTTCCCTCCTTGTCTCGCACTCGGACTCCGTTTTTGCTGCCCTCGAAGCGTATGCCCGCTGACTGCCTGTCCGAGTGCCTTGCTCCGTCTCTCTCTCTCTCTCTCTCTTCTCAGTCATTCGTGCTAAAGTGAGAAAAGGGAGTAGAGTGGAGCAGTAGAGGTGTGACGGTCGCTTACCGTTTTAAGGCCAGGTCAATTTGTTCCTATACTGGGTGGTTAGTTGTTGCTCCACAACTTAGTTTTTAAGATGTGGCCGTGCCGCGTTGGCCGTGTTGGGTATTTAATGCATTTTTAAAGGGACGGCTGTATAAGTTGATCCCTTTGTGGCTCGGAGCCAACGTTCTTAGCATGTGATGGGTGTAGTTTAGACAAACGACACATGAAATTTACTTAATGACTCTTGATTGATATGAAAATAAAATTTTATTTTAATTACACGTTTCAAGTGCATTTGACATTGATAACTTATTGAATGTCTTTTTATACTTTTTATCTTAATTCAATCATAAGTTCGTCATTTTATTAGATAATCTTATTCAATTAAATCGACTATTGAACTTCTTTGTAGAAATATTATATGTAAATAAAATTCAAGGATCAAGAATTAAATATCTTAAAATCTTCCAGAACATTCTTAATATAGTCAAGGTTAAAAAAATGATTTATACTGTAATTTAAAAAATACATTAAAAACTTTGTATAAAAATTCACTTGTTTTAATATTTGCGTAGTGTAAATAAGCCATATAAAGTAGAAAAATAAATAATAGATTTAAATAAGATATTTAAGCAATTTCATAAAATTTTATAAAAATTATGTTCATTTTGTAATTTATCGTAACTAAAGATAAAAGATAAAGAATTTTTATCTATAAATATTTAATTAAAAGACTAATTTTTTAGTTAGCATAGAATGGAAAAAACAATAACTATGTCAAATATGTTTAAAACTTTCTTTTTAATTTGTATACTTTTAGTTACTCGTCAATAGATTTTCTATTAATATAAAAAAAAGAAAACTTATTTTTTGCGAAAGTTTTTTCATATTATAGGACTATAGAACAAGACACTGAGTAAAAGTCGAAAAATCGCGTACTATATAACAAAGATTCATTTTTTATGTATTTTAAAAATAGCAAAATACATTATCAATCTAAAATGAACAATACTTTTTTATTATTTAAAGCCAAATATGTATGTAAATCTACGAGTAAATATAAATAAGAAGTTTCAAATTTAATTGTTTAATAATTATGAATAAATATTAGTTAATCTAATTTTAGTTTTAGCTTAGTGGTACTAAAAAAATTTGAGAACTCGCCGAATATAACTGAAAAAATTGATTAATTATTTAATGTATGATTAATCAAAAATTAGAATTATATATTAATTCTTAATACTTTTATATTAATTTCTACGCTAAATCTTTATTTTTTTTTTAATAATGTAAATGTGTTTAGTATTTACAAATTAGCATACGAACTCGAAAATTTAAATGAAATAAGTGGATAAACAACTAATGTCGTTTATGTAAACATCATTGGAAAGGTAAAGAGTGGGGGAGGGGTGCGACAACAATGGAACTCACATGAACCGAAATAATCTACCTTAAAACTAAATAAACATATTATTTAAAAGCTTTTTAATAATCTAACGTAAAACGAAATATCAAAAAAATAATATTGAAAAGGAATATTGACTATAATAAAAAATGGTTATTATGTATTTCTATTAATTATTTTATTTTAACTATCAAATGATTTATTTTCTGAGCAATTCATGATATTTTAAAGCATTAATGTTAAGGCAAATAGACATTCTAAGCATTAAATATTTATGAAATGTTTCAGAATTTACGTTATTATGATTTGTTAAAATTAGAAAAATTTTAGCTGCAATTATTTAAGATTTACAGAAATTTCGGCTTATCTTTTATAATTTTAATATTTACAATAATTTTAGTGCAAAAAGCCAAAATCATTATTATTGTGATTGGAATGATTATAAAAGATATTTGAATAAATTTCTTTTATTTTCATATAAATCGGAACATCTTACGATTAAACTGATTTGTTTATTATAAAATAAATTTTTTTAACATAAATAAATGAGAGTATATTTTCTCATTTTATTATTGATATAAATAAAGCTATTATTAATAAAATATTACAGTAATAATATAGTAATATATTATTCATTATTGCGATCTAATATTTTGTTTAAAAAATATTCAATAATAGCTTCAGTATTACTTATCTTTAACGTTTTTAAAAATAATTTGTAAATCAGTATTGTCGATTCTTATAAAATATTACACATATAAATGCATATTAAAAAAATATAATCATTATTATGAACTTTATAATAATTTAATGAATTGAGTAATTGAATAAATTACTAAAAAATACAAATATCTTTATACAATTTGATTATTATTTATGTTCTGTACATAAAAATATGATAAATGTTGAAATTTAATTTATTTTTGAAATTTCTAAAAATTAATAATGTCGCTCTTTTCATTATATAATATAAAATGTATGAAAATTCATATAAGTGAAGTAAATAGACTTATTGTAATTAAAACCTAATTTTTCTCCAAATTCATAAATGAATAATTAACTATACATTGTTAATTATTATAATATATAATTATAATACTTATATATGTAATAAATTCAATTTAATGTATGCAAACATATTTAGATTAGTAGTTTTTAATATAATAAAATAATGCAATATATGTTAAACATTAAAAATTTTTTACAAAGAACAATATTAAATAACTTAAAATATCAAAAAGGTTTATGCATTTTAAAAGTTTGTTTAAACAGCATCTATTGATTTGTATACATTTGTAAAGTAAATATTTTTTTCATTTGTTATTAATTTGATAAAATAAAATTTTTGCTAATATTATAAACCATTTTTATTTTTTAATATCAAAATGAAAATTACTAATTTCATTGTTTTTCTGGATATTATTGAATAAAATTTAAATAAATGAAAAATGACGTTTCAATATTTACATTGACTTAAAAATTTTTATCGATCTATGAAATTAGTCAGTATGTTAATAATCAATACTTGAAAAAATTCATTATCTTAATTTTTTAAATAAAAAAATATTTTCATTTTATCCTTCTTTGATTTAATTAATTTAGAATGAAACTTATAAATTTGAAACATTAAATTTTTTTAAACCAAAAATAATTTAGCTTACAAAATTTAATCCAATTACACCAATTTCTTAAAATTTTATTATGATAAAATTTTTGAATAAACTACAAAAAATACTATAATAAACACTTTTATTTGCACAATTATAAGAAAATATAATCGCAATAAAAATTTTGTTAATTTATGTAATCAATGATAAGCGTACGATTTGTTAAATGTTTCAGTAGTTCAGTAAATGAGTTCGATTAATTCTAAAAGAAAATAATATTTAAGAAATATTGACCACCCAGTAGATACTTCTACATAAAATAGAGAAAGATTAAACTTTGGCTGTCACTTGACAGTCACTCAACATTCCGTACAAAACTCCGTTTCTCTTGCTCTCTTATTCTCTCTCGAAGACACTCTCTCTCTCTCTTTCTCTTTTATTCTCTTGCAGACATGAAAAAGATTGGGGTGAGATGAGTTTTTATCTTCGTTTTCGGTAGCTTCTCGCTTTACAGCTGCATGCCGTTGCCTCTGCTGCCACCGCCGCCGCCGCCGATACATCACGCTGTGCATGGACGCGTGGGGGATGCGTTTCAGTTCCAAGCGTTCCAAAATCAGGGTACACCGTGTCCCGTGTGGTACATGTAAGTGAGTACGACGGCTGGTTCTTACTAAAGTGGGGGGGGGGGGAGAAAGCAAGAGTGGGGAAGGTTCTCGCGCGTGAAAGAACGAGCATGATAAGTACATGGAAAGGAGAAGGGGAAAATCTCTCACGCTTGAGTTTACGTGTGGTTAGCGTGTAGTACGAGTTCACTATATAATGCACGTGTAAGCACATATACGCGTATCCATGCACGCCGTCGTGTAATGAATGCAGCGCCCATTCGAGCATCATCTATGTCGAAATGAAAGCGTGTAAATAATAATGCCCCGGGTCATTGAAAAAGCAGGCAAGCGCATGCTTCACAATTCTTTATAAAGAAATCACTTATTATTACTTCGTTTTAGTACTGGGTCTACGTAATAAAATTTCATCAATACAAAGTCCACTAGTCACCATACCACTTATTAATTTTAATAAATTATAATATTTTTGACAGCAACTTTTGCACTATTTATAATTCAGTTTCATCATCATATATGATGTGAATCAATAATTAAATTTAACTTATTTAATTTTTACCTATTTATAAATAGTAATTTTAATGCTTTTTAGATAATAAAAAATTTAATGTTAAGTCTTGTGTGATTTTTTTAATTAGCTTTGAATTATTAAAAGATATTTCAAAGCAAGGAGTGAAAAGCACTCAAGTTACTGTCCGGTTAATTGCCTGGTAATTGAATTTATGGTGTACAGAAAAAATTGCTTTCATTCAGAAGAAACAATTTTCATAGCGATTTCTTCATATTTTTCTAAACCATTTATTTTTATGAATAACCGTTAAAGTTATAAAAAAATATACACGTAGAAAATAATTAAAAAAATGATTTAAAATTGGAAAATTTTCAAGATTGAACTTTTTTTTTCATTTGATTTTCATATTTCCAGATTTCAACATAATAAAAATAAGAAAAAATTAATTGCTTTGCATGTTTTTGTTGCAATGTAATCTTGCACATGCGTAAAACTATTTAACGTATGTGAAAATTATTATAGTTTAGTTTTTAATAGAAAGATACCGCGTTTCTAATTAAAATAATTTTTTATTCCAATTATTTTAGCATTTTAATTTTATATCAATATAATATTTAAAAAAAGAATTAAAGAACTATCATTTAATTAAAATTAAAGAGTAATGTTTATCAAAACGAAATTAATTAATGAAATTCTAATTTGTCATCTATAAATTATTTAGTACCTTTTTTTCTGCATCTTGTAATATATAATATTTTTTGACCGAATAATGTTATAGATGTAATTTTAAATTATTTGGAATTTTTTATCGTTATGGGTTTGTATCGAAATAAATACTTGTTATTTTTAACAACAAGACAATTTTCTTTAGATAATTTATAAAAATTTGAATAACCATCAATTTTTATATTTTATGAGATACTTTATGTACACAATTACATATATAAATGTTAATCTATTTATTAATCAATTAGTGCACATGGTATGAAAATATCATTTTTCATAATCATATTATAAATATTTAGAAGTAAAATTAAGTAAATTAATGTAAATTATTATTCTATAATATTATTATTTGTTATTGAACAATGTATACATTGCTACAATCGTTTTTTGTCGTTATACTTTTTTTGCCTATTAATTTTCTTCTCTTTTTTTATTTATTTATATATATTCTTGTTCCCGATAAATATATATTTATTTGATATTTTTTCAATCCCTTTTCAGATATTCTATACAACTTTTTTTTTAATTTGGATTTTGTTACACTTTTATACGAGTAATTGTCATTCTTTTTTGTTTCTTTTCTTTTGCTTTTTTGCGTATAAATTAATTTTGTTTTACCCCTTCCACGTGCATTATTTATGGGCATTTCCCTATATGTTTTTGTTATGTTTGTAATTGTTGCTCTTTTTTATTTTGTTTATCTCTTCCTAAATATTGTTCTTATTTTATCGTTTTCATTTTACTTTTCCGTTATTATCTATCCTCTTTATTGTTTTAATAAATACTACGCTATATTTTAATTATATTTTATCGTTTTTATATTTTTACAATTTTATCAGATAAAAATAAAAAAGTAATTAAGACAATATAACATTTTTTTTAGTTTTTCATTTTTATTGTATAAAAATGAAACTTTTGTGAATAAATTATCGTAACATAGTTTATCAAATTCAAACTTTACATTATTTTTGATAAAGTATAGTTTAAAATATAAAACGGAAGAATATTAAATAATATTAAAGAAATCATATAGTATTTGATCTGATAAATAGGAGTTAAATTAGCGTAAAATTTTAATTAATTTTTGTACATATTACTAATGGAATTTATTTAAAAGATTAATCATCAAGTAATTGTAGGCAATAATTTTATTTGAATGAAGTAAATATAAGTAATTAAACGTCATGCGAATAAGATATAAATATTACCCTTACAATTTTTCTTACGAAAGCGTTAATGAGAGGTTTGTCGATAGTATCGCGAGATTTATCAGCAATTAATAATTCAACTATATCTTTTTATTTATAGGTTTTTTTTAATATTATTGATGATGAACATGTCATATAATCGAAATATTTAAATATATTTTTCTCATGTCATTGTTAATTTCAATTTCTACATTTTTAATTATCCTCTTTATTCGATAAATCTTTCAATTATTGGAATTCTATAAGACTCATTTACAGATTTCTTTAAATTTTTTCTTATATATCATATATAGTAAGAAATAATTCACGTTGCAATACCTCTTTTTAGATTAAGGAGAGTGTGCTACAAATTTGACAATGTTATTTTTGAGGGTTTAAGGTGACAGATTGTTCGAAAATTTGGAATATCAAAATCCAAATAAATAATAAAAATCCAGATATTATGCTAACGTGTGAAAACTTTTTGAAAAAATTTATTAAAAGCAGCATGTTTGACCAATTAAAATTATTTATCTCAATAAGAAGAACAAAAAATAATAATTTAAAGCTAGGGTATAATATTTTTGACGTAATGAAAATATTTTATAATAAGTGTGTTTTAATGTGACTTGTAATAATTAAACAAGAATTAAAAAAGTTAATTTTATGTTTAAATTATAAATATTTTTTATAATGTAATAAAGTCATTAAAACTGAAAAATGTTCTATAACTAGTTATGAATAAGCATAAAATAAAACATTAATTTAGACAAATGCTTATTTAAAAATAATGAAACAAAAAAAATAGTAGTTCTTGTATAGATGCATAGAAAAAACAAAAAAATAACGTAAAAGAAAATTTAAAATAAAGGTAATAACCTTATCATTACTATTATATTTAATTATTTTATTATTCTAAAACATTAATATAATAGAATAACAGTATTTGATAAATAAGAAGAATAAACTTCTTTTTATAATTAGAAGCTCACTTACCAAAAGATCTTATATCTAGGCTTTTATACTATACTATAATTACATATACCTACAGGGAAAATAGTAAAGAAAAATTGAAAGTATATTTATTTTATAAAATTATTATCACAAGAAATCATATTTGATATGACAAAAATTATAAAATATTAACAAATAGCTCTTTAGTTATCAAGAATTTCTATAAATGTATTTAGTCAATACTTTCTGATAAAATATTTAAAAATATTATATTAAAATCTCATAACTAAATTTATATAATTGAAACCTTGTGCTGAAAGTAAAAATTAACCCTTATATGCAATAAATAAAGATCTCAAACTTAAATGTTGTTATTTATAAATATATAAATTCTTTTTAAATAGTCAAATGTTTACGTAGTAAAATAATTCCAATTAATTTAAAAATACATATTCGGTATAATTGTTTACACTTATATATTTCTGTACAAAATATCTTAAGAATTTTTTAAATATATTAAAAAGGAAGTAGATTTTCATATTTTTGTATCGATATAGTAATTTATTAATTATTATATAGTTAGTTTGTGGTTTTGAGGTTCAGGTTTATATTTCTATTTTTGAGTGTAAATATAAGAGGCAGTTTTTATAAAACCATTTTTACGTGTTATTATACTTTTTAGCAATGGTACAAAAAACAGCAGTGTGTTTATTAGCTGAAGGTGCTGAAGAAATGGAAGCAATTGTAACAGTTGATATATTGCGGCGTGCGAAGGTCAATAAAACAATACATAACCTCACCTGTTTTTGATCAGTCTAATTTGTATAATTATAATATTTTAATAGTATCATTTTCATTTTTGGTATTAATAAGATTAATTTTTGATTAGCAAATATTTTTCTTTTTTATATAAATTAAAAATAAAAGTTATAAAAGTTTTTAAATACTGTGCACATATTTTTTCCATTTATTTATAGTTAAATATTTTATATTAAGTGCTTAAATATTCATCGATTAATTTTACCTAATACAAATTAGTTTTGTATAGGTTGAAGTTAGTATTGCAAGCATAACAAGCGAAAAGTGTGTAAAATGCAGTCGAGATGTAAAGATATACACTGATACAATAATTGATAATTTAAAAGATCAGAAGTACGATGCTGTAATACTACCTGGTGGAGTTGGTTGGAAAAATTTAGCCGCAGTAAGAAAATAATCTACTGTAATAAATAAAAATTTTTTTCAATAACTAAAAAATATTTTATTAAATATTTCTCTAGTCTGCTAAAGTTGGTGAAATATTAAAAGCTCAAGAATCAGACAATCGAATTATAGCTGCAATTTGTGCTGCACCTAACGTCTTAAAGGCTCATGGAATAACAAAAGGAAAAAAGCTTACTTCATATCCATCAGTAAAAAATGATCTAATAAATGATTACAATTATATCGATGATGAAATTGTTGTTATAGATGGTAAAAATAACTTTTAATTTTAATAAAAAAACTTTTTTACTTATTATTTAATTTAATTTATTTGCAGATAATTTAATAACAAGTAAAGGTCCTGCAACAGCATATGCTTTTGGATTGGCAATTGTGGAAAAGTTAGTTGATGAAGAAACAGCAAAAAAAGTAGCTGATGGTTTGCTATACAAAGATTACAAATAATATTATAAAATGAAAATTTTTACATTATATTTATTAATATTCTTTTAAAAATTACAAAAATGTAGTTATTTAATTTATCTATAAAAATATCTATATCCAACATAATTGTACTTATAACTAAATAAAAAATCGAATTTTTATAAATCACTTTGTTGGTTTTAATTGTATATTACGTAACATACATAAATCTCTAGCGATTGCTTTGCGACCCATAATTGTTTGAACATCGTATAATCTTAGTAATAAGTCAGTCGTAAAAAATTCGGGCAATGCCTTCAATAAGCTTGGTACCTAAACAAATATAAATAAAATATTTTTATTTAAATGTTAAATTATATAAAATTTTTTTAAATTTAATTTATATTAAAAAAATTTTTTAAATTTAAATTACTTTTAAAAGATTACAATACATTTGTTGAATTAAATATTAAAAATTTTTACCAGTGACTGTGGCATTTTCTGAAGTATAACGCGTGCTCTATCTTTTCCACATTGAACTGTTAATTGTAGGAATTGTAGTATGAAATGAGTATGTTGTGAAACTTCACCATTTCTACTAGCCAAAAAATTGAAGTTTGTAAATAATCCATTTAATGCACTAAGTAAAGGTTCTTGAAGAATAATACATTTCTGTCCATTTGTCGTTCCTTGAGTTTGAGGAGAACTCGAACTAAATATTGGATTAGAGTCATTAGTTTCATTTAACCGCAAAATCTTAGCTGCCGGCATTCCAAGATCCATATCCTCAGTATCAATATCTTTTCTAGCACGTTTTCGATTGTTTATTTGTTGTGGATTATTATTGTTATATTCCAAACTAGAAAATATACAATAAACACAAAGTTTTGCAAGGGCTGATGACTGTGGTTCGACCAATTTCTTTCCTCTGTAATACGAATTTATTCATTTTCTATTTTATTTATATATTTATTAATATGAAACATTAATTTAGAGTTTTTAAATTTTACTTACTGTAAAGAATTGTACAAATATTGTGGCAATACATGATTTATTAAATCCAATGTACAATTTTCAATATCAAGATGTAATATTGCAAATATTAAATCTAACGAACGATCAAGCTCTTCTTGATACTGAATTTTTAATAATTCTTTAACTAAATTTGAAACAAACCATAATGGACCTCCAGTTTTTAACAAAGATTCTAGGGATTGAGTGGCTTGTATATTTATCCAACCGCGCTGATAAATTCCTTGCCAAATTTGTTGTAATTGTTCTAAGATGGGAAATTTTGATATTATACTGAAACAAATTATTTACATTAAATAATAATACATGTACAATGAATATATGTTTATAAAAATTTTTTTTACCTATGGGATACAGAAAGTACTTTAGTTTTTGATTGAGTTGGTGGATGGATTTCATATTGCATTTTACGAATTATTTGAAACATTAAACTAGACCTAAAATATTAAGTATTATAATTTTTTGTTTAAGTTTTGAAGTTATTTACTTATATAATTATATTGAAAAATATAGCTAGATTTTTATACCTTTCTTTAAAATTATCTTGCATTTCATCACTAGCTATTGGAGTTAAAAATTGTTGCACCATGTTCATTGGCTTAAGAAGCGCATCCTGGTGAGTTATACTCATGTAAGTGCAGAGCCACGCAGCCGCGCAAACTGGTAAGCAGCACGAAGAGGCTCTTAATCCATTAAGTGATCTCTTAACATCTGCAGCGCTTAGTGCGCCACTCTCCCAAGCATAAAGAAGTTCTTTGGCAACGCCCATAGCCGACTGACAAGCAACATGCCATTTCGTATTGCTGGATTTTAAGTCAGGATCGACTGAATTTATCTGAGCTAAGAGTAGATCAACCTTCGTTGGATCGATATTTTGAAGTATCTTATACGGAGACTTTGGTTTATCTTTCAGTGGCATGCATTCACGCACCCACTGCTCAAAAAAGGAATCACCACCTTCCTCTAATACCACCTAATCAGAATAGCAAAATTTAGAATATTAATTAATATTAGAATCGACTTTTGTTTCTTTTATATTAAAAATTTATGTTTACTATTTGGTAAACATAAAAAAAATTATTCTTCTTTTTATACTAAATATGATACTAAAATGTATTTTTTATTTTTTTTCTATGAGAATATTTAATTGTAATTACATATTTCATTCATTCTTATTTGTACCATTTATATAATTTTTGTCCTATTTTGGTTTATGTATAATTATATTTATAATTATCTTTTATCAATTTACTGTATCTTTTTTATTTTTCTATCTTCAAATGATTATTTAATTCTTATTTTTAAATATAACATTTTGTGAAATTTCATTTTATTTTGATCATTACATTTGTAAATAAGCAATTAATTAAAAATTCTCGTGTAAAAATGAAAAATGATAAAGTTGAAAAACTGGATAATTTTTATCTTAAAAGCATGTTTTGAATAATAATTAAATCTAATAATGATAAAACATATTTAACATTAATACTTACATCAGGACCGTAAGTTTGAACAATAGAACACAGCATTAAAAATGAAATTTCAAACAGTAAAGCACGAGTTGTTGCTGTCTTTCCAGGTACTTCACTAATTTGGTTACTACATTCATTACACTTAATTAATCTAGAAACAAATATTTTCATCTTTCCCTCTACAGTAGCCACAGATAACATTAATTCAAAACTATTTCCTGTTAATACTTGACAAAGCATACTTAATAAAGCATCTTGAATCTTAGTATATTCTGCATTGAGAGTTTTCAAAAATCCTGCAAGAGTTGGTTCCGCACGTATTATTACAGTACGAATTGACGAACTGGTATTAGGAGAATCAAATTTTTGTAAAGCTGTAAGCAAACCATCCCTAAAAAAAATTAATTTGAAATAAATATAAACTAAAATAATAAAAATCATTTTAAAATATAAAAAACATACCGTCTACTGCTTATTTGTTTAGCTTGTTTTTCTGTAACCAGATTCACTTTATGTAATTCATTTAATAAAAATTCAACGCTATTTCCAGCACAAATTATGTCCATTTTATCCAAAAGTGGTGTATAACGGAGTAATAATTCAAAAGCATCAATGACATCTTGAGAATATTCAAAACTTTCATTTTCTCCTGAATAAGTAAAATATATAAATATGTTTTTAATCAAAATTTTTATTAATGAAAAAATAGATATGTAATAAATTAAAACAAACCATTTAATGTACTTGCATGGAGCTCCTTCAAAATTTGTGGTAATTTTAAAACCGTAAATCCTCCCCAATGGGATTCTTTAAATGTTCCTGTTACATCATGTAAGCACATCATACATGCACGAATTACTTCACAGTATAGTCTTGCATTAGAATAATTCTTTAATCTTTGAATCATATGTAATTGACTTATATAAGTAGATGTTTCTGTACTAGGGTTAACCAAATTTTGAACCGCCAATAAAGGTTGTAAACAGTACGTGATAGGCTCTGCATCAACTTTCATAAACTTTGATACTATATTTTGAATTTCTAAATTACAGAGTTTCTTAAGAAAATCTTCTATTGAGATTGAGCACTTAACATTGCTTTTTTGTTGTTCTTTTTCTATTTCTTGACACTTTTTTACTATTTCAATATATAAATCTGTTAAACGAAAAATTAATTATAAAAATTATAAAAATTTTAGTTTTTAAAAGTGAGATTGAAGTAAATGAAATCTTCTTCTATTATAATTATATTAGCATTATTACAATTTATTTCAATACTATTAAATATTAGAATTATTGCAACTAATTATATTAACAGAAAATAATACAGATAATTTTAAAATTTTATTATTTTTTACCTTTATTGTCATGTTTCGCTGAATATAACATAGCACAAATAAAATCAGAAGCTAACAGTTCCTTTAAAAGATGTGCTGGCTTATCCATTAATTCTGAAGGTTGTGGAGCTAAAGGATTACCTTGAGGTGCTTTGGTCAAAGCATAATAGTAACATTGTAATAACCAATATACAATTGAAAGACATGCTGCTGCCAAAAGATCTTCTTCTGGTTTGCCACGACATGTTATACCAACATGTATCATTGTTAAGAATTCTAATAAACTTACAATACAATGTGGTTTATGAAAAGCATCATATTTACTTATCCTCTGAAGTACAGCTGCATATGATACCAACTAAAAAATAATAATTGATACTTTAATATTTTTCTATATTTACGTCAAATATATATAATTAATAAAAAAAAAATTAATACACATATGTATATACACATATATAGGCATAGAAACACATAAATGTGTGTGTATTGAAAAAATAAATATTCATTTAATTATTGTAAGAGAAAATGAACATACTTGCGAACAAAGTGAATGTTTAAGATATGAAAGTACTAATTCATTTGGTCCAGGACCTACTAAAGCTTGCTGTAATATACAGTCAGCTAAATTATGTACATCACCACTTACTCCTCTCGGTAAAATCTGAAATTTTTTGTTAGATTATGCATTTATTGGTTAAAACTTAGATTTTAAAATTTTATGTTATTTATCCAGACTTACTGTTTTGATATTAATTCCCCATTGAAGATCACTCCACCTTTCACGCCATGCTCTAAGTAATAGAGCTTTCAAACTACTAGTTTTACTAGTTACTTTACTTTCCATTGCTGATCTGAGCAAATTGCACATACTTTTATTATGTCTTACTAGCATAAGCTAGTTTATTTAAAAACAAACATTAACCGTGTTACATATGTTTTTCATAGTTTTTGGATATCACTCTATTTTTCTGCACTTCTGTTAAAATCAATTATTTAAATGCTTATATGAAAATTCATATTCTGTTTTCAGTTAATGTTTTAATAATTAAATTTATATAAACGAAATTCACCTTACTGAATTCTTTATGGAATACCTAACTAATATTCCTATACTGTAAATGTTAATAATTATACTTTTTTATATAAAAAAAGTTATGGGTTTACATATACCATGAATTTTCGGTTAAAAAATAGTATATAGTAAGACAAAAAATCGAAAACAATGTTTCTATTTTTAAAATTTTCTGTTTTATTTATATTTATTATAAATCGTCTCTTTTATTTACTTATTAGTAAATTTCTACTGTTGATTTATTCTTTAAATAAAACAATATTATAAATCATAAATTTAATTTATACTAAAAAATACACGTTTAATTTATTTAATTAATATAAATATTTAATTCATAATTTCATTAGTATTTACACTTAAATTCACCGATCTCTACACTTCGATAGCAAGCTATTGAATAAATAAAAACTCCGCCATATTGGAAGTATATCAAGATTATACTACAAATTGCAACCTGCATTATAGGTGCAGATGCCAAACCAAAAGAAAATGAAATTTAAGATTAGCATATAAGGTTCTGTTTACAAAACTTTGTTTTGTAAAATTTTCTTGCTCAGTGAGCTTAATACCCAGCTTTGCCAGATTATAAAAAAAATATAAAAAAATGATATTTTAAAATCATTTTAAATAAAAGAAATAGAATATGAAAGTAATTTCAACGCTTAAAACAAAACTAACAAAGTTATAAGATATATAATAATATAACAATAATATGACAATAAGAACAAAAAAAAAGAAGCTGAAATTTTAAAATAAAATTTAATTAGGATACTTTTAAATTATTGAGTCTGCGCATGCTTAAAAATCACTGTAAATAATTAGGAACTTGTCAAATTGATGAATATTAAATCTCAGATTTTAACAAATTAACATTTTGATACCATTTCATTAATCGAGAAAAAAATTGTTTAATAATAATTACATAATAATAAGGTGAATGTTAAAAATAATGCGAAACTCGAATTTTTTTATTATTTGAATAACTATTAGAGTACTGCAGAAAAATTTAAATATTTAAAATTTTTTGAGCGAATTAATATACTTCACGTCATTAAATTTATAAAGTAAATATTTGTATTATCCGTAAATAAATAATGAATCAATAACTTTTATTACATTATTCAATTTTTATACAATTCATTCGGATAAATAAATTATTTTTTGGTATTTTATTAATCGTATTTTTAAAGCCTTATAATTTTACTATATATAAATGTAAAAATGTTTAATTTCAAAATTCTAATGCTCACCATTTTTATAATTAATCATTTTTATTATTTTAAATTTTGAAAAAAAATTATTCACTGTCAAATTTAATTTGTTTGTTATTACATACAATATAAATATAAAAAATACGTGAAATATTTATTTTTATAATTAGTATATATTAGTACGTAGTATATAATCACGTGTATTATGCGCACGCGCTTTTACGTTTTTTCTAGTTCAAAATACACTAAGATAAAAAGTTAACATTTATAATTCTAAAAAAATATACAAAAATAAACGATTAATTAATTTTTAATTCTATTAAGTTACAATGATTTTTTGAAATATTAACTTTATTATCCAGTAATATTTAGATTTGTCTCATCAAATATGAATTACAGACTGTTAACGATCAGACCGTCAATTCAATACAATATTATGATAATACTAATTTTCTATTAAATGTTGAAAACAATTTAATTTGCTTCTTTATGAGATATAATTTAAAAAAAAATTTGGTTTAGATAAATAAGGCTTTCACAAATAAATATATAAAAATCATTTATATATTAAAATTGTATGTAAAAACGAAAATGATTGGCAATTATTAAATAATGATTAAATTAATAAATACTTCACCATCAACTAACTAGATTTACAATAAAGATTTGATTATTATTTTATATTACTATATTATTTTCATGTTTTTTAATTTAGAAATTTACTAATTTGTTTATTGATTAATTTTTACATAAGATTTTAATTTTTTTTGTAAATATGTAACGTATTTTGTTGCAGCATTTAACACCCATAAAAGTATTATACTAATAACTTTATTCCATTTAAATAATAATTATAAAGATAAATCAAATATCATCTTTTAAATGTTTATTAAAATTTTATTAAAAACTAATATTTTGTTATATATTACAATTTAAACCTTTGATCATTAAATTATTATTACTATATTATTCAATATTATGATATGGGGAATCGGAACAGTAATAGCATAATTATTAATAATTATGATAATGATTAAGACGTTATAATTTATTAAATTATACACGCACAAATATTTATATTCAAATAGAACATTAGATAATTGAAAACAGAAAAATTTAGTAAAATGCAATAATATATATAATATAATTTAAGTCTATATAATTATATATAATTAGCTAATGTAATATTATTTATATATACAATAAGAAATAAGTTTTGAAATAATAATTAGTTAATTAATATAGTAATTAACAATAATGCAAATAAGAAACTCATATAATTAGTAAATAAAAAAAGAATAATGTAAACAGCTATAAGGTCTACATAAAGAAAATAAAAATAATATAAGATGATAAATTGGTATGTCATGTATAACATTATGATGAACTATGTTAAATTAATTTTCATGTAACTAATATATAAAAATAAATGTAAATAAAAATAATTAGATAAGAATAGAAAGGTAAATTGTTATATAAAATGTAAAATTAAATACTGTAATACAGAATAGCAACGTAATATATTGTTCAATAAAACACTATACTATACTATACTTTACTAAGTACATATTTATCATTTTTCCGTCTTTTCATAATAAATATTAACTTCTTATTTAGGTATATTTTGATATGGAGATAACCTGATTTCTCTAGCGCTTAGTATACGTGTTATAAACTTTCAATTGAAATGAAATTATTAACAGCATAGAAATTGAATAAATTTCTTCCATTTCATAACTTATAAAGTTATTATATTCCATGAGATTTTTTTGCAGCTTTATGTAAATAGAACGAATAGCAATTGAAATAGTAGTGAGTATTAAAAATTGGGAAGTAGAGCATCTTATATTTCATTTCTTCTAAAAACACTTTTATTTAAATAATATCTATTTTAAATTTTTCTAGATTTTTTATTATTGTTAAATGTTTTTTTATGTTTTTTTAGGTTGAACGGAATACAATCATTATAGAATATCATAACCACTTTATTAAATGCATTAATTATATAGGTAAATATAAGATCTCATAAGAATTAAATAACTCTTATTAGAAGTTTTTTTTAGCATAAAGTTAATGATAAATTTTATTTTATTATTATAGATAAAATAATATAGTTTTATTACTTATGACAGCTTATAAAATGAATTCTGAAAGTTTATCCAAATCTCTACTTAAAGATGAAGTTCTTAATAAATTAAGAATGGATTTTAAAAAGATAAAAATTTGTAACAATTATATCAGCGAAAGTGAAGTTCAGGTATTTTATTTTAGATTTATTAGTTGAAATGTTTAAAAGATTTCTAATTAATATTGTTTTAGAATAAGTTAGAAAACTTGATTATATGGTTGTGTGAAACACCAAATAATATTGTATTTAGAGTAAATACAATTTTATGTGATCAGCAGGTGGCTTATACAGAGATAAAAAATGTATTAAGTCAGGTGAATTAAATATTTATTAATACTAAAAGTGTTAAAAGCGTCAAAAACCTAATACACTAAGATGTTGTTATATTAAATAAATCAAGTTAGTAAATAGAAAATTAAAATATTAAATTTGACAGTATTCAAGACCGCTTCCAAATATTTCTACATTTGCTCATATTCAGGAACTAATTATTATAAAAAATTGGGATTGTTCTACTGATTCAAACTTATGCAAATATCCACAAGAAGTAATCGTTGATACTATTTGTGGCGCTGCTGTTCTTAGAGGTGCTCATATTTATGCTCCTGGAGTTTTAGGAATGCCATGTGGTAAATTTTTTAAGCATAATATTAGATTATATATATATATATTTTTTTAAATATTATCTATTAATATATTTTTTTAAATAAGGATTACATTTGGTGACAAATAAGGTGTTTATATTGATCTTAAACAAAGTTGTAAAAGAGGATTGATTAAGCCTTATAATAATAAAAATAAATTATTTATTGGCAATGGTTTGGTTCAATTAACAAGAGAACAAATATTTAGTCATAATACTCAAAATATCAGGTTTGAGTTATTGCTTTTCATCCATTTTTATAAACTTATATGAAATATTAAAATATATCATAAATAAATTTATTATAAAAATATATTCTATTCTAGTGGTATAGCTATATTTATGACTGATACAATATCACGTATACCACAATTAAATCATGATATATTACCCAAGGGTTATATTTTACTACAAAATTTTCCATCTATAATATGTTCTAGGATATTGAATCCTCAACCTAAAGATAATGTATTAGATATGTGTGCAGCACCAGGAAATAAAACTACACATATTGCTGCTTTAATGAAAAATGAGGTATTATTTTTTTAATTGGATTAAATTATAAATACGTTTTTCTAATTTTTTTTATTAAAAACATTAAAAATTTTAACAGGGTTTAGTAATAGCATTAGAGAAAATAAAAAATAAAATAAAAAATTTAACTTTGAATATTGAAAATTTTGGCCTAACAAATATACAAGTTTTTTGTTTTGATTCAACCAAAGCTGTATGTAAATTAAAAAAAAAATCTATTTTTAATGGACCTCCTTTTTCTGAAGAAAGTTTTGATCGAATTTTATTAGATGGACCATGTAGTGCATTAGGTCAAAGACCTCAAATTTATAATTCCATAAGTATAGCTCAACTAAATTCTTATGTTCCTTTACAAAGAAAACTTTTTTTTTCTGTAAGTTTTTAATATATTTCGATATTTAAAATTAATAAAACAATCATGATCATTATTAAAAATAGGCTGTTCAACTTTTGAAACCTGGAGGAACACTAGTCTATAGTACTTGTACGATCACAATAGCTGAAAATGAAGGTATTGTTGCATGGGCTTTAAAAACATTCCCCAATATTGATTTACAATCTGTGCATGAAAAGTTATTGCATTTAAAGATGGAACCATTTGCTACAGTTGGATATAATATTGATGGATTAA
This sequence comes from Platyscapa corneri, assembly GCA_018907185.1. Classification (NCBI taxonomy): domain Eukaryota; kingdom Metazoa; phylum Arthropoda; class Insecta; order Hymenoptera; family Agaonidae; genus Platyscapa; species Platyscapa corneri. The sequence continues at coordinate 3,078,804 of JACCHW010000018.1, read as the reverse complement.
CTGTTGACCAATCCAATAAGTTATGTAGATTTGGTTGTGAAAGTGATTATATTGGATTTTTTATAGCTTGTTTTATTAAAAGATAATTTTACATATAAATATTTTGTTAGTTTTTTTTTTAAATTTTTTTTGTGTAAACTTATAGACCAGGAATAAATGAGCACTGATATTTCATATTTTGAATAAAATATATGTATTTCAAAATATTATAAATTTATAATTTAAATTAATTTTTATTGAGTTTCATTTGTGTAAACAATACCTTTTAAAGAACAATTAAATACAAGACCATCGATTTCTGAAATAATTCCTATATTTTCCTTGAAATTTCCTGGATATCTATAATAAATTTATTAAATTAAATTAAATTTAAATAAAGCTATAGCTGTTGAAAAAAACTTTCATAAATAATTATGTTTTCGTATTATATTATATGTATATTAATCAATTTTGCAATAATTGTAACATTTATCAAATTTAGGATATCAGAAAGTACATGTATAATGTATGTGTTTTATTAACATTGAATTATATATTTTAAAAATCGTATGAAATTATTTTAAATAAGAAAATATGTTCGAAATAAAATAATTATACATTCGATGATTTTTAATAAACTATTGTAAATCTTATATCCACATAATTATATTTAATTTAGTAACTTATTTTTATAAATTAATATTACGTATATTACTATAAGATTATTATTATAATATTCTTCATACATCTATAATTTTTTTTTCATTTTGGAAAATAATATGCGGCACTCCTAAATTTTAATGAACATCAATGATTTTATATTTTATAACAATGCATATTATATATACACATTAAAGATCAATAATTTTTAATTTGTTATACTTATAATATATTAATTTTTAATTGCAAATGTAAAAATACGATAAGTTAACTTCTTTTAAAATTAACTATTTTATCCTGTCGATTACAATGTTGAAATACTACATTTAATTAAAATAAAAATGATATTTCTTCTTCATCATAAATTTTTTAAAAATATTTTATTGATGCACTGAACCGAAGTATTTAATTAATATTAAATATAACGAATTGGAAAATAATAACTTAATAGTGACATAGATTTAAGCGCTCAATAAAATAATATTTAAAGTAATAACCTAAAAACTATATATAAATATAAATTTTGATATTAAAGTAATTAAACATTGTCTTATTAAAGACTTTAAGTAATATACATGTGTTTAACTCGGTATGATTCTTTGTATTAAAATTAATATTTTTTTTCTTGAAAGTCATCTATACAATCAAATAAAATTTTCCATGAACTTTTCCTTATCTAAAAACATGTATAGGATGAGTTTTTGTAATTTAATATTTAGTTTATAATTCGTATAATTTTTTTCAGTTAAAACAAAATTTAGAAGATATATCACATTTCTTTTTATCAGTTCTATTATAGCTTAGAAATTTTTAACACGATTTCAATAATTTTATTTTTGAAAAAAATAAAAAATCTTAATTAAATTAAATTTTGAATCCTTGTGTATTTTTAATAATAAATGGATTTTTGTTTGTGTTATTTATGTTAATTATAATATAAATATGTACATATGCAGGTTTAATTTATAACAAAAATATTAAATTTAAGATTATAGAAAATTTTGAATCTATCTGTAATTTTATAAAATTTATATTTTTGGAATGAATATTTTTAATAATAAAGAATAAGACAACTTTAAAAAGTTTAAAACATATGATCTGGATTACAGTGAATATAAATTGTTTTATAACATATGATATGCATCGTGTGAATGCAAATCGTTGTGTGAAATAAAACATTTGCATGTTCAGCAAAGGCAGAGACATGCAGACTTTAATCGATTTTCGATAGTCATCCATCTTGCACATATTTAAATTCTATTAATTATACATAAAGTTATTATTTCAATATATTAATTTCTTACCTTTATAAATTAGTGTTATTCAATGTCTTACTTTTATAATAATGCTGTTAACTCTGTTTATGATTGTTTATGATTTTGTGTGTATATAATATTACATAAAATAACTTTTCTCATTGTACCAATATATATATATATATATATATATATTATATATATATATATAAATATATACACATAAATACGATTTATAAACTTATTAAATAACAGTAATAAAAATTAACAATTTTGACAACATTTAGAAGATTTATATTATGTTTCAATTACTTAACCGATTTCACCTTTTACCAATACAAATAAATTTAACTTGCCAGATAAAAGCATAGAGTATTTTTTCTGAAAAAAAAAACAATTAAATTTTACACTTACATTGAAGTAAAGCGAACCGCAATTTGTGATGAATTGGTACACGTAACTGCTTTCGTAGATAGTAAAGTCTTGTTTGGATAAAATGAGAAAATGTTATTATTATCGTTTCTTTTAATTTCAAAATGTTGTGGACGGTCTATAAAATAAAATTAATAGGAACACATTTATTATAATTAATATATTGATGAAAATTGATATTCTTTAAAAAATAATTGGTAATATGAAGTTAAATTTTAATTTCAATTTATAATCAGAAACGTGACATAGAAATAAAAATTTCAGGTTTATAAATACATATACTTTAAACTAATTAAACAGATGTAATTAATTTGATTTTTGAATACAATGCAACCTAAAATATTTTACCTGATAAATTTTGAACATCAAACGTAAGAGTTTTACTTTCACCAGTAAATATTTGACCAAAATTTAAGTAATTTTTAGATATTTTGAGCGAGGGAAAATATATTTTTATATATACTGCAATGGACTAAAAATAAAAATATTTTTATATAAATTGTTTGGAGAAATAAAAATTATACATGTAGAAAAGTATATGAAATTAATAAAATTTAATTTGTAATTATTTTAAATATATTTTTAATACTCACATATTTAAGTATTTTATAAAAAATTTCAATAAAATAGTGCAAAGATAATATTAAAACATCCTTTTAATGTTCAAGAATGATATATTTAGACCTAATCAATTATTACAAATTTTATTTTTTTTAAAATAACATTATCGAAATTATTCAAAATTTATATGTTACTGCATAAAAATAAAATTAGTTTTTCTTTTAATTCAATGAAATTTTTTATAATTTAAATATTAATAAAAACTTTTATTTAAAAATTTAATTTGGAGTATAATTGGTCCGATTTTTTTTCACCCCCTTTTAAAATCTTCGTATAAATAATTATTCAAATAAACGATAAACTTTTAAAAGGTTAAAAACTTAATCTCATACTTAATATTACTTTTGTTAAATTTTTTTTTATAAAAATAAGAAATCTTACAAAATTGAATTTAAACCAATTTTTAAATATTAAAATACTTAATATTTAAATTTTCTTTTGTTATAATAATTTTAAGTTTAATTCATCTCATTTAAAAACATTCATAAGTATTTTATTGGTACCATACAGAAAATAATATCAGTAGTAGCACTTAATCAAGATATATTTAAAAATTGAAGTCTCATTTATAATAATAATTATTTCAATAATAATTCTCACTTTAAATGTGTTGTTTAACAAAAATTTATTACGTAATTTCAAAATTATCAAAAGAATATTGTAATAACTGAAAAATATTTTTTTAATAATGTAAATAGTATCTTCTATTTAAATGAAAACAAATTTTACCTGACTAAATCCTTCTTTAAATACAATAGATAATATTTTCTTTAATATAATAAAACTATTTATTTTCTTAATATTATTAATATCCTTCCATCCCGTTTCATTTTCTATCCACTCTTTGTCGATACTACATTTAAGATCGATCTATAACATAATTTAAATAACAATATAATATACAATATAATTTATGATTTACAAACTCGTCTATAATATTATTTTTTTATTTAATAAATATTACAATAATACTCATATTTATACACTCAAATTATTCTTAATTTAAATTTCTAATTCTATTCTATTCTTTTTCTCAAGCCATTATAAGTGATATTTATTCTGTTTTATTTACAAAACTTAAGAAATATATTTATGATTACCTCTAAATTTTCACCAGAATGTACAAATCCAGATTTACCATAAAATATTTCGCGTTGTGTCGATACATATTTTATTTCAAAAGGTTCATTTATTTCACAGTTTATGATAACCGTTTCTTCTGTGGAATTCCTGAATAAAATTTTTTTATTGACTCTGTTAAATAAAAATTATCTGGTATTATTTTTATAGGTAACATCGAACAATTTATTAATTAAATAATTTTACTCTAGTTTGCTTTTGTTGTATTGTAGAAAGTGTTTCGTATAAAATTCAAATGTACGCTGAGATTTGCAAGACTCCACTAAGAATGTGGTTTTTCTGGCATTACATTCTAAATAAACTTCTGTGGGTGGCAAATAATATCCATCTTTTCGATAAAACATATTATCATTGAATCTGTTAACAAAAGTCTTCATTTAATTTTTAAGAATAATGTACCCATTTTCATCAAGTAAAATAACATTTATGTAAATGTTAGATTTAAATATATTTGGTTAAATAAGTTTATATATAAAACTTCATAATTTCATATTATAATTTTTTTAATTTTATTTATAATAATTTTTAAAAATCAACCTAAAAAATAAAAATATCTATTTTTCAATTCGTTTATTTTATAAAATAAATCAACATTTTATCTATTAGAAAATTATTCTTTTGAATGATTTAGACTTTTGAACTTTTTTTGTAACTATTTCATTATATTGAATAAAAAAATTATTTTAAGCTTATTTATTCATACCTTGTAATTAAAGGCATATAAGTATTTTTGGTAAATCTTATTAAATATAAATATAAATAAAATATATTCACTATAATTTTGATTTTAAAAGGACAGAATTGTCATCGTGTTATTAAAAATATATTAATTTTCAACTAAATTTTCAAAAAAAGATTTACTACCGTTAAAACAGTTTTCTATTTAACGGTAGAAATTATTTATATTTGAATAATACAATCAAATATTCATCATAAAATTTTAATATTTCTTTAATTGGCACAAAACTTCTTTCTTTGTTAAAGAAATTTAAAAATTTGAATTAAGGAAATTATTACTTTGTATGTATAAAAAATCATATTTTTCAAGATTAATACGATTTTTTACGATTTTTCTTTTCTATTTACCGAATTATTAAAAATATAAAAGTTGGATGATATTTAAAAAAACAATGATTCTAAAAACACCTACGACATTGAAAAAATTATCTAATTTTTAAGCCGATAAGTAATAAATAAATAATGTATATGTAATTATATAATTTATAATAAATATATAACTAATAAAATGTAATATATCGTATATATGTAATAATGTATAAGAAAACAGTTGTTCATTGTCACTTATGAATAGAAATTTTTAAAAAAATATGTAATTTAAAATATTTTTACTGTATTAAGTATTTTAACTATACGAATTATAAACTATAATTAATAAAAATATACAGTCATGTACTTGAAAAGTGGCGTATTCTTATAAATCCGCATGCTTTAAAAATCCTTTTTTCTTCATGTGTGTATATTCAATTTTCGGTGTTTAAATAAATATGAATATATTGTTTTCCTTTAGGTGGTAAAAATAATTCTTTAGGAGTAATCTGTAATATTATAAATTATTTCTTTTTTATTATTTATATATTTAAAACATTTAAGGGATCTAAAATATAAAAGTAAAATTTCTTTTTATAATTAATTTATTGTTATTCATGCATTAATGACTTATACGCAGTAACATTTTATTAGGTAAAAATCAGAATTTATGCAATTTTAATAAGTTAAAAATTTTTTTTATATTTTTTTAATTTTTTATTTTTTATTATTAAAACTATTAAAAAGTAACTTTCAAGAATTAAAATATCATATCATCGAGTTGTTGGAATACATTTTGAATTTCGGCGATCATCGTGTACAAACTTTACCTGGAACTTTAATCGTGTAATTATTTTATGACAAACTTATGAACTCTAACTTATCTAATTTTCCTTTAAACAATCTATAAAAAAAGGTATTTTTAAATAAAAATTAATTAAGGATAGGAAGGTTTAGAAACGAAGGAGTTTAATAAAATTATTTTAAATATTTCAGTGATTCATGATTTTATGAAATGAGGTAAAATATGTTTACTCAGTTTGTGACACCATAGTTATTTACTTTCGCTTAAGCCGACAATATGTATTAAAAAAAATCGAAATTTTAAATGCAGATTGTTTGAAATTTATGAATTTTTCTAGCGATATAAATATAAATAATAAAAAATCTTTAAAAGTTTGAGAAACTGTAATAATTATAGAATAGATATTATAGTTTGCTATATAATATATTAATGTGAATTATTATACATTAATAATAATAGGAATAATATCTATCTCGAATCAATAGTGACTTACTTAACTCAATTAATATTAATCGCAATTAACAATGTAATGAAATTAGCAAAATTTTTTATAATTAAAAAAATATTTTAAGTGTAAATTTTGTGATTTTATACTGTTTTGTTAAAATAATTCTCGTGAAGATTTTCCTTATTCTCTGATATTACTTTTTTTAATACTTAAAAATGTGTTTTATATTTAAACGTTCACAAAAAACTTGTTTTTTCCAAAGTACTGAAAATTTCACTTCGAAGCACTCTTGAAGAAAGAGATACAAAGATATCATGTTAAATTGCAGTAAATTAAAAAAAATTTTTTTAATGTAACAAACATTAAATAAAAACTATATTACATATAGAATATATAAAATTTTGTACGGTGATTGAGAAATTCACTATTCATTAGAATTTTTAAATATTGCGTCCTTGTACTTTAATAATACAATATTAAAATTAAGAAAATAAAACTGTCATATTTAATCCTTAATTATGAATTAAATACTTTTAATGTTAAAAGCCGCAATACTAATATTTTAAATCATATTTTAATTCTTCTATCAGTAATATACTATTAATTTTTTAGTAAATATTCTATCATATCAATTATTTAACTAATTTCACTAAATAAATTTAATTATTCACTTACGAAAATTATTTAAACGTTTTGAAACAAAGATTTTTAATAGCTTAATAATATTTCATATTCGAGAGAGTGTGATGCTATACGGATCGGAAATATGGGTATGGAAAGGTATTGAGGAGATAGAAAGAGTGTAGAAAAGATCCCTAAAGTGGTGTCTGGGTTTAAATGTTAATACACCGGACAGCATATTAATGCTGGAAACGAAGAGGAATAGAATAGAAATCAAAGCAGCGAAGAGAGCAATTAAATTTGAAGACAAAATATTAAATAGTGAAATCATGGTAGCAATAGAATGCTTAAAAAGTAGAATTGAAGATGGAAGGGCAAGAGAAAACAACAACATGAGAGAAAATAAAGAAAAAGACTGTACAGAGGATAGATTGAGTTTCTGGCAGGAGATAGGATGGTCAGGTTGCATGAGGTGAACAAAGGCAGAAAACCTAGACACGCTTTGGGAAGAAGTTAAGTACATAAAAGAAGGACAACAGATTCAACTATGGATAAATCATTTAAAAAAATCAAAATATACGGATGAAATAAAACAAATAGTACTAGACAGACTAAGAAAAAAAGAGTGTATATATGAAAAAAAGAAAGGAGAACAGAAAAAAAATGGTATGAAAATTTTAGCAAGGTATAAAATGGGTAATGAAAGTAAAGTAAATCAATACTGGCTGACAGAAGAGGAAAAAAAGTGTAGAGTTTGCAATGAAAATGAAGAAACACTCAAACGCATTTTCCAAGAATACAAAGAGGTAAAAAATAAAGAATTTGATTGGAAGAACTCTATGAAAGGGGAAAAAAGACATAAACAAACTATACAGAATACACTGATTGAAAGAGAGGAAAAGAAGAGTTATAGAAGAAATAAGAGAATAAAGAGGAGAGAATTCGAGAAAACAGAGTATATAAGTGAAAAAAAAAAAGAAAGATAATAAATAAACTTAAAGAACAACAGTGGTTAAAGTAAATAGGGATTTAAAATATAATTTAAAGAACAGTAGTAATAATTAATCAACATAAATAAATATAGAGTACTTGATAAAAGTTAGCTAGCTACAAGAAAACTATAATAATTTAAAACATCCACGCATCGCAAGCAAGTTACGTATAAATAAATTAAAATTGATATAAATAGTAAAATTTGGCCAATTTGGATATAATAAGATTTAATAAGTAAAACTTCAATAATATAAATAGTCAAAAGATAAAAAAAAAAGTAAAAATAAAATGAAGATAAACAAGATGAACGAATAATCAAGATCAAAATTAAATAATTTCAGAAAAAATAAATGTTAAAAATAAAAAGGCGTATAAAGAACGTGGAAGAGTAAATTCAGTATGCAAAATGTAAAAATAATATTAATATAAGCTTCAGTTATGTACAAAAAATAGTAATATAAGATACAGTTAAAAATTAAAAAATATAAGCGAATAAAGTTCAAAATTTGAGAATAAAATGTATATAGATAATATTAATAACAATGTAAATATTGTTCAATAAAATACTGTACTATACTATTTCATATTCGAATAATTTGTAATTATAGTCCAGACAATAGAATTTCGTATATAAAATGGTTTTATCAAATGTTTCAATCATTGCCTTTAGCACCACTGTAATATATTAAAAAATAATAATGATACATTTAAAAATGATAATTTTAACAAAGTATATATAAATACTAAAGGGCCTAAATAACATTTATTTGATATAGAAAAAAATTTTTGTTCATCACAACGTAAGTATCAAAATTCATTTCAACAATAGTATTCGTGAAAAGTTTCATTGCACCACTTCTTTTTAGAAAAAATCCCACTTTGAATTAACTACTTTTTGTATACGTTGCAAAGAACGTGAGGAGCTATAAAAAATTTGAATTTGAAAACGTAATTAAAAAAATATTTAATCAAGATTCATGAAAAATACTGAAGAAGTCGTCTTATGAATTAAATATTGACAAAATTAGGAACGTAACATACAATAAGAATAATACAAAAGCGCAAAACTAGGTTGTCGTGTCATCTAACGGAACGGAATATTGTTGAGTAGCATTGAAACACGTGCTGCATGCTGTTTTGACGGTACGAAAAGAAGAGTTTAAATTAATAAAGGTAATGAAAAATTGATACTATATAAACATCGAAAACGATGTAAATTGTAAAATATACGATGTAAATTTAATCTATCGATGTCAAAACACCATATCTAGTTATAGAAAATTATATTGTGCATTTTATGGGTTCAAAAGATATTGTTTATTATGAACATCTAAAACGATTCCAAATTGCTACTGAAAATTGTTAGCGATTGCAACAATTATGTTTGAACAAGCTTTGAATCCAAAATAGTTGGAATGGAACAATATACAGAAACAATTAGCTTTACTATAAGATAATTCTATGTTCCGTAATGTAAAATTAATTGAATATTACTTAAAAGTAGTGAAATTAGAAATCTTACCTGGCCAGCCTAACTTCTCGAATGTCATCTCTTCAGTTTATCAACTATTTCGATGATTATGAAAATGTCGAATAATAGCTCTAAAATTTGATTGAATTAAAATATGAAAAATCTTAATTCAGAGATATCCATTTACTGTCTGAAAGATGGGGAGAATTTATTGCCTTCGACGATGCATACTTTGAGTAAGATCACTTTTTAAGTAATTGTTCGAATAAAATACAAATTTAAAAAAAAAGAATTGAAACAAATTATCATTTGTATTTTTATGATTACCTATGTCTTAGAAGTAAAGAGTTTTCTAAATATATATCACAAATCATTCATAATGTTCCTAAATTTTTATTTATTCCTTTCTTATACAGATAAATAGATACGTATATTTATTGAACAATATATCAATTATTATATATTCCTTTCTTATATCAAAGAACAGAGAAAAATACAGTATTTTTTATCATTGATAGCTTTTTATACTATTAAATATTCTATTTATTAATGATTGACATTGATTTAATCTAAATATTTATATATTTCTTATTATCCTTATTATCTGTATTAAGAACAAGAGTTATTAAATTTAAGAAATGAAAATAGATAATTTGAATATTTTTTCGTATTCTTAACAATTAAATAAAAAAGACTCGAAAAAGTAGTACGCAGTCTCGTTAATTTTTTTTTTCTCTATTTTTACCAGAAATGCTTTGTCAACCGAACAACTTTTAATTGTCTGTACATTTATTTCTTAAATTTTTATTGTCATTATAGCGTCAAATGCAACTTTTTGCATTATTTTAATTACGCGATACTTCTTACTCTATTAATAACACTTGAAAGAAGTTTTACGTATAAATTATTTACCGTCACCCAAATAATATGTAAATAAATAATTATATAAATAATTATATAAAATTTTTGAAGTCACAAAGCGCAAGGTTAATTTTTTACGATGTTACTGATTTATTACATTATTACTTAAAGAAGTAAATTCAAATATTTTAAGAGACTTGAACTACTAATGTAGCTATCTCATTTAAAGATGTAATTTTATTATAAATAATAGAAATATTTTAGGGAAAGACTAACGAAAGAGCATGTAATTTTACTCAATTGATAATTTAAACTGGGAATTAATGTTTTTACCATTGATATTTTTTCAAATTGAAATATTAATGTCTGCAAATTTTCTTTGAGTAATCTTAATCATAATCGTTAGGCAAAGTTTAATATTTTTACTATATCATATACGAACAATATCAATATTATCGAATTCTACTTTTCTTTATTTGAAGAAATATTATATAATTTATTTAGTATGTAAATAATAATTATAAATTTTGTTTTCAACTGAATAAATAGCTAATTCAAAATGATTGATAACATCCTTTTTTAACAATAGCATCGATAAATTTAAAAATAAATTTAATAATAATGTACTTACAACAAATAGATCATTGACCAATTCTCCATAATACGGAATAAGCGAAAGTTGAATTTCAGTATCCATAATTTTCCGAGATAAATTATCAGAAGAAATATTTGATTCGCTCGATAATTTAATAGTGTCGAATGTCAACATCGATGGTTGAGAGTTAAATGAATCTCTAAATCAATTTGATGGTTTTTGTTTGTTTATTTTTCTCTTTCTTATATTTTTATGAATGTTAAATAAGTAATAAACTCACGCATTTGTAATATTCATTTCCTTGCTATTTTCAGAAATATAATCGCTAGTACTGGTGTTGTTACGGTTGTTGGTATCATTAGAACTACTATTGATCGTTAAATTATCTTTTGATAAAGAAGGATTTCGGGCACAACTAAAAAATCTTTTAATTTCTTTAAGTAAACTTTTATTTCTTGATCCAAAATCGTTCATATCAATAAATGGACTAAATATGTCTAGAATAACATTAAAAGGTTTTATATTACTATCTTCATTGATTGAAAAACAATGCCAGTGCACGTACAATGGTATGATACTTGTATTTTTTATTAAAAGTTTTCTTTTATATGATAATAAATCGGGTTTCAAAACATTAAATCTGAAAATTAGAAATGCATAGCATAAGAATTTGCTAATTTACTAATTTACTAAAAAAATTCTACATTTATGGAAAAACATTTTAAAAGCATAACATTTTTTCTATTTGATTTAAAAATTTTATATGCGTAAAAATAATACAATTGAAAAATACTTTGAACAATAAAAAATATTTTAATACATTATTTAAAAAAAAAATTTTTTTTAATTTATTATCTTTTACGAAGTTTTTTAATCTAATGAAAATGTTACAATAATAAAAAGTTATTAACGTTATATTATAACTAATATTTTATTAAGATATATTTAAACAAGTTCTATATTATTCACTATAAACAAATATGTTACACAGAGTAAAATTAATACCAAATAACATACCGTAATTTTGGAATACTTGTAGGACAATTACTATAAATTGGATAAGAGATCGGTAAATTATTATTAATAATTCGAATCCAAAATATGTATGCAGGTAATAAATCGATATTAATTGTAATTCGATCGGTATATATTCCCCACGTGTTACTTGAAGCAATTATATCAAAATATGTCAGTTTATTTGGTTCGATTTCTCTTTTCATTGGTTCTACAGTGAGACAGATTGCCGAAGAGAATGTATATGCTTCATCTGTGATATTGATTCATTATTTTCATTATAATATATTTATGTGTTTGTATTCTTGAAAATTAATTAAAAATAAAAACTTAAATAGAAAAAAGTTTACTCGTAATTTATTTAATAAGTTTATTATATATATTATAACACCCCCTAGAACTAATAACTTTCCCTGAAACTCAGTGTTATGTTCTTAATTTAATTTTTCGGTCTCTTTCAATCATTTGATCAGATTCTCAAATATACACATACTTTTATAAAGATAATAAAAGCAGCATATTTTTTTGATTTTATAATTTTCGAAAGTTAAGAAAATGTAATTTTTTTAATAATAATAAATATGAAGTTGTCTAATGAATAATAAAAAAAAAAAATTATTTTTAAATTGGTATTGAAAACGTAGTTTTTTTTAAATATGAAATTTGAAAGATACTTGGAATATTCACTACTTGAAAACACTTGATTGAAATGTACTATTTTTGTAGATTCGTTAGAACTTTACTGGACAACATATATTTTACATATTTCACTATTTTATAAGGCGCTCTAAGCTTCTACTCAAAATTTACGATATCAAAAAAAAAATTAAAAAATACATTTTTAATTTGATGTTGTTATATACATATCATTATTTATTACTAATTCATATAAATAAATCAAGTAATAAAATTATAGTTATACAGAAATATACAATTAATTTTCATTATATTCAAGGTACTTATGAAAGACAATAACATATAATACATACAATGTTTTAATTTATATTTTCAGTTTAAATATTAAAATCAGATTATAAAATAGATTAATTAAAAATATATTAAAAAAATATATAAAAAATGTTGATATACATAGATTAAAAATTTTAGAAAATTATATAAGAAATGATAAAAGTAAGGCAGATGTGAAATGCGATATTGAACGTTAATTAGTTAGCATGATGCAATAATATTAGCTAATCAGTGCACGATGATACAGAAATTTTATTTCACTCTATGATAATTTGATAATTTTTAACAAGCTAGTATATAGTTACTAAGAACTCTAAATTGTTTTACAATTCGTGTTACAAGCTAATTAAAAAAATTTGAATTTTACAACTATTTATCCATAATATTCTCATATAGAATCTATTAAGCACATTGTTTATTTGTTTTTTACAATTAACTACATGCTTATTTTAGAAGTAAAAGTATAAATTGTGAGTAATAATATCAAGGATTAATAAGGATCAATTATAATTAATTAATTATATTAATTTATAATTGGTAATTATAAAATTAGTTCATTAAAAAATACAGACAATTAAATTATTGGGAAAAAAATAATTATTTCTATGCTTATTGAATATACAAATAAATGGAATATTCATTTTTTCCAAATATATGATACAATGTAAATCTAATAACGGAATAACACGAAATATTTTATGAATTTTATTTTCTTATTTGCAAAAATTTTCCTTTACATTAAACATATCCTTTCTCCATTTATTCTTATATGTTAGACAGCAATAATTTTAGCATGGGATTTTTTCTCAAATCAAGTTCTTACTTAGATAAAAGACACTTTTTGAATTATTTAATTGAATTATAAGACATTAAAATGAATGAAATTTACCATAATCATAATCTTCAAAAGTTCTCTTATAATAATTTTTTATACTTATAGAAAAATTACTAGCTATAGGACTTTCGTTCTTCAAATAAATACGTTTTCTTTCAACTGAAAATAATTAATTTAAAAAAATGTTTTTTATAAAACCTTATGATAGGCAGTAATTTAATTCTAAGAAAATTATTTTTAAAACTTACTTTTACCCAGAGTAATATTAAATTCAATAACAAGAGGTAGATAACGAAAATTTTTCTTCATAAAATTGTAATTTACATTATTATATGGTAATAATATTAAGTTTTTATTTCTATCAAGTTCGTATAATAATTCTTCTCCTATCCAATGGTTCTCTAATAAACAATACAATGTTAAATTTTCATCAATTTATTAAATTAATTTATTATTTTGCTCACCATCTTCATCACAAGTGATATAACTGTAGGAACTTGAAGTTTCTTCCTGATAAATAATAAAATATTATTAAGGTTATTAATCATTTTTTTTTAAATTTATGTAACAATTTATTATACTTTGTCTTTAAGTATAATAGAACTATTTTTTGATTTGGATTTTATTTCTTGTAAAGATTCGCGACTACTATTTAACATAGTACTATGAAGAAATTTTTCTTTACTTAATTTTCCTTGAATTAATTTTATTTCTTTTGTCTGAATTAAAATTTAAAAAAATAAAAATTAATAATGTCAAAAGTATATAAAATTAATAATTTTAATTAGTTTTGTTTACCTTGCTATCGAACTTTGATACATATTCATTAGCATTCCATTCAATACGAAATGGATTAAGGAACGATGCATTACTTTCAAACATTGAAGCAAAATATAGAGAAATGCATAAAGACTGAATAGTACATTCTATAGATAAGGTTAAGGGACTTATATCATTGAATCGACATGTTACGTACAATGAAGAAACATTACCCTACAAAGCTCAAATTGATAATAGTTTTTTTTTTTAACGCATTTAAAACAAAGAGGTATGTTTATAAATTACTTACAGTTTCTAACGGTAATAACATCAATTTTACAACTTCTGATGTATTTGGAAAAATAAAATTATATTTTTGTTCGAACTTAATAATTACTTTATTTCGATCTTGTCCCAGAATATCACCCCACCAATATTTAAGTCCTTTTGAACTCTGATTACGAAGAATTAAATAAAATTCAGTTTCAATTCCAAGAAATACAGGTCTATAATGTTAAAATAATTTTATATTATACTTAAATGTTAAATGATTATAAAAGCTTAATTCAATTTTATTGTAATATTGAAACATTCAAAATATTATTCTTTATTTTATATATAAAAATCTAATTTTATTCAATAACAGTTATTATATAGTTACATGCAAAATATAAAACAGGTTTTAATTAAAATTTTGATTTAATTTTGAATAACTGAATATTAATTTATAACTTTATTTTATTAAGATTAATGTATATTCGTTTTTCTTAAAAATCATTTAAAATTTAAAATGTAATTAGAAAAATTTAACAGATTTTCTTTCTATAAATATATATATTGAATTTATTTATTTATTCATCAACTTTTATACATTATGATGAATGTTCGGTTCTACGTGAATTTATTAATTTTCTATATTCATTTCAGTTTTTTATTTATAATTTTTGAATTTATTTTAAATTTTTAGAGCTTGATTAAAATTATCTTCAAGAATTAAATTAAAAATTGTTTTCCTATTTTGTGTTTTATTATGTTTCTGTTTTCTTAGTTGATTTGAAATTGATTTGAAATTATTGTTTAAGAATTTTGACAACTAAAATTGTTTATGTTTAAATGTTTTAATTGTAGATCATTATTTATTAATATATTCATTCAAATTTTATAGTTATAACAAAATTTCTTATATTTAAATAATCACGATAAGGAAATGATAATACCGATGATTCACCGAAGAAAATGATAATATTTTATTATCTTTTTAAATTAAAAATCAGTTTTCAAACCTGCCAGGTCTCAATATTGCTGTATTAAGTATCGTTTTTTTGCAGCAATCGCAAGTTCCATTTCCTTCTAAGAATTGACAAAGATCGATACTTGATGATTTAGAAATATCTTGGATATGATCTTTTATAGTGTTTTTAGAATAGACAAAAGAACTTTCTTGAATTTCCGTAATATTTGAGGATGATGTATCAAATGAATCATTGTCACTCATAAATCCTGTTCTGTTTTATTAAGAATATATATATTAATTCAATTAAATTTACTTTATCGTATAATTGTATAATTATATTCATACGACCTGTCACTAATAGTAGAGTTTATTTTTGTCACATGTTTGATACGAATTTCAATGTTTTGAAAAAATATATCTATCGGCTGAAAAATACAAATTTTATGGTAGTCTAACTTTATAATTGCTTAATATGATTATTTTATTGTTCTAAAATACGAACAAAAATATTATCTGAAATCATTTTTTATCATCAATTAATATTTTGTATTTTTATGTTTATTAAGTGCTTTAAATTTCAAATACTATGTCAAAAATTAAAAATAACGAAAAACTGTATTTTATTTATTATCTAACTATTAAACTTAAATATTTAATTATTTTTATCCACGAACTTTTATAAATGATTTCATTTCATAGAATTATTTCTGAATATTAATTTTAACATGGAAAGTAACTATTTATCTAGTATACTTCAATAAAATACAATATATACTTCAATGTAATACTCCAATATAATAAGAAAAGAAGTTATATATTTTTACATTTTCACATAAACGTAGTCCTGATATACACTTTTGATATGGAAAATTAAATTTTTCAGGCACAGCAGCAAATGGCAAATCCTCTATAATTAATCTACAAATTTAATTTAATTTTATTTATAATATACAAAGAATTATTGAATATTTTATAAATAAGCATAGAAAAAAATATTGTAGTTATAAATTTTATTTCTAATCTCATGATTTTTTATTGGGAATAATCTTACTGTAGATTTGATCGATATTGATCGGGCGCTATATTAATTAAATACGCTAGGACTTTGAATGTTGTTACTGAATTAGGTTGAAATATTCCAGAAAATGGTTTTATATTTATTCTAGATAGACAAAAATTTTTTCTTCTAAAAAGATTTGTATATTCAGTTGGATAGGCAAAATCGTTATTTATTTTCCATCGATAGCGTAACTCCAATTCACTTAAATATAGAAACAATATTTGGAAAATAATGATAAAATATGAATTTAATTGTTTTTAATATACATATATGAAATCATACTGTACATAAAATATTAGCCATTTGTAGTTTTTTTAAAACTTTGAAATAAATTAAAACATTTTTTTGTGAAAAATATAATATATTTAAGAAATATTATTTAAAATTGTTTTGCTGAAATTCAGCCTAACATGATTTTATTTTAAAGAACATGATAAATACGCATTTGGTTATTTTTGAATAAACAATAAAAAAAACAGAATAGAACAAGATTTAATATCACTTTTTAAAGAAACATTTTATGTAGAATATGGAAAAATTAATTTAAAATACAAATGTTTTAATTTATTATTTAATTTGTTTATGATTTAAGGTAAATTAAATTAAATTAAATTAAATTCAATTCAATTCCATTTATACAAGAGTTATTATAGTTATTACGTATATACTCTTGAAAGATTTTAATTTTGTTATTGCATCATGACTAATGCTTTAAATATTTAAAATGTATGAAACAAAAATTTCTAATAATTTGTAATTTTTACTAATCTTACATCGAACTTCATATAAAATTATAGTTTTGCTATGTTTTGTTAGAAAGATATATTAATCTTGATTAATTAAGATTATTATAATGTTTTCACTCAATTATACATATTTGTAAATTTAATTAACACGAATCAAATTATTGAAAATTTAAATATATTCATTACCGTATAAATAGTATCAATAGCTGTATTTAACATCTTTTTTAATTAATTATTGATCAATATGACCAATGCATTACTCGTGCATTTTTAAATAAAAAAGTTATATAAAATAAAGAAATTTATTTAAATTATATAATTTACCATTTACTTGTAATCGTAAACGTTGCAACAAGAACGTCATTGTAACTACCGGAACCCAAATCCAAGTATCGAATTGTTATAAATTCATTTGATTTTGTTTTATACCATTGATATTTGATATTGCGCTGAGAAATATTGCATATCATTAATTTAGCTTATTTCATATAAATAAATTCATCGCATACTTAATTTATTAATTAAGAAAATAATTACATGTACTAACATTTATGCGAGATATATCTAAAAAACAATATCTGTACGTATTCTAATATATAAAGTAATATTTTCAGTTGATACCTTAATAGGAATAAATTAATATTATGCAAGTGTTACACAAATTCTATTATCTAATATCAATTCAGAATTTTTTTTATTTAGAATTTTTTATAACTATCGTACTAAGTGCGTTTAATAATTATTAATTGTTAATCTTTTATTTTCGGTACGTAATTGCCTATATATCTGGTTCAATTAATAATTTATTAATTTTTATGATAGATGAATTAACATGGTAATAACGAAGAATCTCACAAAATAAATCGTCTATTAGTTATATTAAAGGTTTTTATAAAAAGATGATATCTTAAGAATGTATAGCTTTATAGAATATATTAACTATGGCTTATTATAAAAACTAATTACAGTAATTATTTTCATATATTGTTAAAACCAATTAACTCTGAGTTATCTTGCTTTTATAAACAAATATATTATTAGTCAAATTTGATAAAATGATAGCAAAACTTATTTTAATAGTATTATATTTAATAATAATCATCAATAAATTATTAATCAAACATGCTCTGAATCAGAAATGATAATTTTATGTATGCTAACCTATTTCTTTGAGTGAATTCATTACATTTTACTAAGTAGACCTTAATACCAATTTTTCATAATCATAATACTCGTAACCATATTCAAATTCCTCAGCTATCTTAAAATATAGTAACACTTTACGTTGAAATAAATAAATGTGTATAAATATTTTAGAAGTTTCAGAAAAACACAAAAAATTTTGACTTTCGGGCGAATTAAATGATTACGATTAATAATAAGAATGGGTTTTATTTCCACTATCATACAACATTTGATTAGTGTTCCTTAAGAAGACATTTCATTTTTGTAGGCTCGCTCTTTTTTCGATTTTGATCAAGAATCTACACAAATGTGTGTTAAATACCAATATATATATAAGGTAAAGTCATCGTCGAAAACAAAAGTAAAGTTTAATTTATTTTACAATTAACTTTATCCCATAGTTCATTAACTCTAGTAGTAGGTGAGTTCCAATGAAGTTGAACTTCTTGTCTCGGCTTAATTATGAGCACTTAAAACAAAGGTAAACTCGACATTTTCACTTCAAACCAATCAATAATGTTAATTCGACAAAAATATTAATAGGAAAGATATAAAATCAAAATTTTGCAATGATTAATAAACTTAATAAAAAATTTTATTATTTAATTGAATAAATTTAATTGAAAAAAAATCCAAATGTAAAATATAAAATCATTTAATTCTACACCTTTAACGTAAAAGAAAGTGGGTTTAAAAATTTATACAATTTTCAAAGATTATTTATATATTTGTTTTAATGAATTTTGTACTTTAAATCATGTTCAAATATAAAAAAAATTTTTACCATTGCTGTTTTTATAATGTAAATGTTGCAAAACCATTTTCAATATTCAATTTATATGTTAATTCCAGGAATTATAACTTGCACATAGAAAAACTAGAATTATAATTCTTATCTGACTCTCTCGCGTTTTCATTTTATAAATAAGGGAAATGAAAAATTTATAAAAAATAAAAAATAATTGTGCTAAAAATTAATTGATTTGATCAATTATCAAACACTGTACGTTAAATAATAAACTAAAAAAATATATACTCTATCGAGTTGAAGTAATCGAGGTTCAAAGAATATGCCATCACCAACAACTTCAATTGCATTTATTGAACAGTTATCGCCAATAATATATAACTGGCTAGTCTAGAAATATAAATAATGTAATTATAAATATATTTATTGATTCCAATTTAAAATATTATAATTACTTGTAAGCCATAAGAATCTGGATAAAAGTAAGTGTACAATGTTACTTCGTCATCAGGTCGTAGAATAAAATAAGATGGCCAAAAAGCAAAAGGAAAGACAATTACTTTGTTTTTAATAGTAAGATCCTGTAAATAAAATTACTAATAATTTTAATACAAAGAGTAAAAATTTTTAATAATAAATAATATGTATTTAAATATTAATGTTTTGAATTTAAAAAATTTTTAAAAAGATTTATGTTTGAACTAATAGCATGTCTTATAACTAGTTCAGTGTACTATAGTATGTCAAAATAACATAAAAATGTTAATATTAATTATAATAATATAATTATAATAATATCCGAGGAAACTGGCGACGCGTCACGTCGTACATCGTGCCATTCAAAGGGAATAATTTCTTCAGTTTAAATTCTCTCCGCCCCCACCCATCCTTTCTCTGATGACGACTCCAGAAAGAGCCGACCTTATCAATTTTTTTTATATGAAAATTAAAAATGAACGTAAAAAGTCTTAAAGATATACAAAACTATATGTGATTACCGTAGTTTGCTAAATGCAATATTTTATTGGGAAAAAGATATATATATTTTATTTAAGAATGCCATGGCAATAGTTATATTATTATAGATATAATAAGATTATATTTTACAGTATAGTTTTGTTTCGCTTACATTTATTAAAAAGTAGAATTAATCAAAGGTTTAAATAATCAAAATTTAATGTTAATAAAAGATTTATATACTTTAATTCTAAAAATAAGGATAAACAATACTCGATATAACAAGCCTCATCGAAGCAAAAATGACCAATAATTTAGATATTATATTTATATTTTTTTTAATATAAAAAAAATAAATACGGATTACAAAAAATTGAGCAATATTAATCTGTTAATAGTTATAAAAATTATTACTTAAAAAACAGAATTAAAATTTTTAATGCAACTAATACAACTTGTAAAACAAAAAATATTATACAAAATTTATTACTGGCATCTATAATGATAGCTTCTTTTCTCATCTATAATGATGCTTCTAATTACTTTACAAAACCTACCTCATACATCACAATTTTAGAAGTAAGAATCTAAAGTAAATAATAAGTAATATAAATATATTTCTCTCGAATTATTTTCAAGATTTATTTGAAATAATGTAAATTATCTTTACAATAATAAACTGAAATAATAGATGAAATATTATTAAGTAACTCTGCGGCTTTACAGTAAAATGGTTCAATATGAATCTACTCTATGGAATTAAGCAATGCATATTAAATAGAAATAATTCAGATTTTCTGTATAATAAATAGTTTATTTATTATAAAAATTAAATCTTATTTTTTTAGTTGTTTTCCAATTGATCTTCAAAGTATTAAAAATACTGAATAGGAGATTACATTTGAAAATATTATAGTATACACATAATAAGTTGACAAAAAAATAAATTCAAAATAACGAATCCATACCTGAAATCTATGTAGTATAGTGACAAAAATAGAATTAAAAATAAAAAAAAACAAAATATAGCTGAAAATATCTGCACCACAAACATAAATCGATATTGAGAAGCATTATTGTCATATTAATATGAACATTACTAAATATGAAACTTTCTCTTATTAACATCAGTAAATAAATTTGAAATTATTATTTCTTAGAAATTAAAAATTCATAAATTTTTAAATAAAGTTTTATTAATCAGGATTTATATTGATTAGAATACTAGATTGCATGACATGCAGTATACGCCTTGGTAAGAAAAGGTTTAATAAATTTACCTTTTTGATTTGTGATTTAATGATTAAATGAATATGCCTATTCTTATTCAAATTTTTCCCTTAAATCAAATTGAATATAGATAGCTTTAGGAAAAAATTATACCAAATCTGCTAAGGAATACTACCATCCCGAGATCAATACTTATCGAGTATTCTTCCTCGTTTCAAGTAGAAGTACATGTTATTATTATGAGTACTTACATAATATATCAGTTTGTTGTATGCAGTAGTATTGGTTCAATTAAATAACACTATTCTATTCAACTATCAAATCGTAATTTAGATTTTTAAATCAAGTATCAATTACAAAAAAGCTTGAATACCTTATGTGTACAAGTGTATTTTTTGTTACCGCTTCAAAAATAAGTATCATCAGATGGTAACTAGTTTATAGATTAATATAAACGTCAAAGTATCAGAGACTAATTAATAGTTTGGCCAAATTCATTAGAAAAACGTATAAAAAAATTTGCTGTTAACATTGACCCAAGAAATAAAATATTTTATTAGGTACAAACTATAAAGTACGTCAGATTATAGATAAAGAAAGAAACTATAAACAGGTGATAGCTACGAAATTGAAGTTGGAAATGAAATTTCTATCTGTATTTCATATATTAAAAAGTTACAAATCGGAAAGCGACTATTCATCCGGAAAATAAGAGAGAAATGTGTAGCAATTAGATAGGATAATGGGTAAGATAAACCAGAAACCATCCCCGTTTAACATTGATAGCAAATAAACTAACAAAAAATGTAATAAGTCTCGATTTGTATCAGCAACAAAGATAAACTTCATTCAGTTGAATTGACGGAAACATATTCTACGTAATAAACTTATAATAATAAAAATAAATCTAATATTGTATTGCCTAAAAGCTGTTACAATGTTGACGAAATTACAAAGCTCCACTAAAATTTTTATCTTTCGAGACTATTTGTTCGAACTTAATATCTATAATGATATTAAATAGCAAACTGAGATGAAATTGTACATCAAATCAAAGCGTGAGAATACTTATAATTCACTATCATATTCAATTCAATAAATATTATTTCTATTATTTAAAATTAATACAGTAATTACAAACATATTTAAATTATTAATAAATTCACGTACCTCAATTTTCATGGAGCACCAATCAA
This sequence comes from Platyscapa corneri, assembly GCA_018907185.1. Lineage (NCBI taxonomy): Eukaryota > Metazoa > Arthropoda > Insecta > Hymenoptera > Agaonidae > Platyscapa > Platyscapa corneri. The sequence goes on along the minus strand of JACCHW010000018.1, from coordinate 3,055,942 downwards.
ATTCACTCATTATAAAAAACCTCCCTTTTCCACCAATATTTTTTAAAATATTTGAAATAATAATGAGCTCACCTATGAAACACTTGTTACAATCAATATTTAACTGAACATTATTGCAAGAACTTGTTGATTTTAACATGGTTTCAATAAATTTTTGAGTTGCAGGCTATAAGATTTTCAAAATAATAATATTTCTTAAATGCAAAGATTTATTACTTCATGTTTTTTCCATACCGATTTTTTGTCAATAGATACTGAATCCTTTATTTCTATATTTGAAGTTGATATTGAATATTCAAATGATGATGAAATTTGATTTATAACTGCAATAAATTTCAAGATTTAGTGTATCAATTAAAGAAATTATTTAAATTTTTAATGCATGCATAGCTTTTGTTTTTAATTATTTTTATAATTTAGATATTTATCTTTGCGGTATATATTTCTATTAAATAAAAAAATTAAAATTAAATTATTCATATTTTAATTTTATTTTCGGAAAAAAATATTTAAAATAATAATGACTGTTAAATTTGACTCCGTAAAACAGATTAAATCAATTAATATAAAATATGCCAAAATTTATATATTTTTTGTAAGTATCAATGATATTCATATAACTTTAAATTAAAATATAAAAGGTCAACTTAACAATATTGTTTTTCGAGAAATTTTTATTATTAATTAAAATATAATGTTTGATTGGTTTTTAATATTCAAATCTATACGTGAGATTCAAAAATTAAAAAAATTACTTGGAATTAGAAATTACGAATATTAATATATTATCATATATAATATATACGACAATATTAATATATTATCGATACGAATAAAATATGTTTTATACAGTTTACTAAATTAGATGGTTAATAGGAACGTAATAATACAAATTTCTAATAGCGCAGTAAAGAATATTTAAAATTAATATTTTAAATATTTAATATTATAAAAATAAAATAAGCGTTAAATCTTAAATTTTCCTAAACCTAATTTCAGTAATAAATTATATTATTATTATTATAATTATATATTAATAAAACATACCATTTTTAACGCTGAGAAATATAATTCTAATGCTTTTAAATAATAGTTTAGTGGAAAAATAATGAAGATCTTAAAATTTCAAGATATTTAATGTTTAAAATATTAAAATATTGAATATAATGCATTCCATAAAACATTATTTTTAATATAAATTGTTACTTTGCTCATTTTCAATTGCTATCATGTATTTTTTATATCACAATTTCGCAATTTATTTCTATTTTAATTTATAAATTTAAAGAAAACCTCTCAAAATTGGAGGATCTCGAATAGTTTTGATTTTCACTTTAATAGGTTTGCCATTTTTTACATGGAGTAGAATACTTTCTGCTGGTTCGTTTAATCCATCGCATCTATAGTATACAACAAGTTTGACGTGCATACCCGGCGCAATATTAATCTTATAACCTTGTTTTGACGATTCCACGAAAATATCAAAAGCCGATTTAGCGGGTCTACTTTCAATTTTAAATCGGGCTATTTGCGTGTCAACATTTCGTATGATTACTGTTTTCTATATTAAAATATACAATATTTTATTCAAGTATATCATATTGAATAAATAAAAATTAATTCATAAATTCCTTTTTTTAATAGTCCTGCAAATAATTACTTATATATCAAATAAATATTGCAACTGAAAATCATTTTATTAAATTCCTTTTACAAAAGCATATTTTTGTACATATTGTATTATTGTTAATTACTTTGAAAAGTGAATTTCATATAAAATATGTGTAATTTTGAATGAATTTATTTTACTGGTACATTTAATTTCAAATTCTACTCAAATTTAAATCTATGAAATCAGTTTTATTTTTTAATAAACCAAAATTCTTATCATTGTACGTATATATTCGTTTTTACATTCACTAACTCAAATAAATTCATCAACACAAAAACTTAATGAAGCTGTCAACAATATATCATTTACACTAGTTTCTATAAAATATTGTTAAATAAAATTTAATAATTTATTAATTGTACCATATAGTTTAAGATTTTAAATAAAAATCATTTGTTTCTTTAATGTATTTACTTACCTTATATATTTTCCTTGATTCACAATTAAAAAAGTGAACGACTTCTGGGTCTGCTATTAATATTGTTTTATTTAAATCTAGCTTCAAAGAATTTCTTTGAGATCGTATTACGATAATTGAATTTTTAATACTATTACTGAAATGAAATCGTGTGCTAACCATTTTCATGAAAATTTTTAACGATTTTATACTAGAATCTAGTATTTTTTTCTATGATTAATGAATAAAGTTATTTAATTGAAAATATATTTTTTAAAAATGAGTATAAACAGAAATGTGTTACGATTATATATAAAATATTTTAAAGTGTTCTCTTTTCATACAATAAAAAAGAAGAATGCAAAAATATATTTATAATTTCTATGCAATTATAATTTACTTGGTATCGTTTGAATCCATTGTAGTGGATATTTTGGTTAGATCGATTTGAAGTTTCCTACATTCTTCATTTAATTTCGATTCTAACATAAATTTTCTTGTATATTAAATTACACATTTGATTAAAACTTTGTTTACATTCATTTGATCAATGTGTTTATTTTTTGTAAAATAATTTGTCCAAAATAAAAAAAATTTTGTTTGATAAGAAAATCTATTAAAGAATGAGGTTGAGTTTCAAGTTCTTATTTTGGTACTTTGAATATTTGTAACTTCATTTTGTACTTTTTCAACTTCATTAATGGCTTCTTTATAACATTTAATATTCTTAAATGATATTTAAGTATTTTTAATGAATCAATTGGTTGACTTTTTTTTTAAATAATAATTTTTGTAAATTACACTGTGAATATTTAATAATTCCAATTTCATTGAAGAGTTGTTTTGAAGACTACTCAAATTCACGAGAATGCATCTGTTGAAATAAAATATTGACAAATAAAATTATCAACACTTAAAGAATTCTTGTTCCAAAAAAAAATTCTTTGGGAATTAATTCTATCAAAATTTGATGTATCTTTTTTAGATATAATAACAATTCCCAATTTAAGTTCTGATACTTGTGAAATTAGTAATTTATTATCACTATCAATTGTTTATTGTGCAGTAAACCATAAGAATTGATTTCATGCATGTTTATTACTAAACAATTTTAATATAAACAAATAAGGTAGTAATATTATTTACACAAAGTATATTCCTTAATGCACTAGGATTTTATATTGTATGCTTCCTAACTATTGATTTTTTCTGTAAAAATTTACGTTTTTTTAAAAATATTATGTTAAGATTTGATCTTATTCTTGAATCTAATTTGACATTTCTCTGTATTTTTATTAGCTTCAAACTAAATTAGCATCTAGATTATCTAAATAATCATAGGTAAATAACCATTGAAATATTTTTAAATATTTGTAAATGGGGTTATAACACTGTATTTACATTGAGAAAAGTTTCAATGATTAATTTTTTATTTTTTCTTGATAGAAGAATAATACAAATATTGTACAAAAAATCACAAGTGTTTGTATGCATGCATATATGCTTTATAGATATATACATACATACATACATAAAAATTAAAATAAAAAATAAATTCATCTGACAATTTTCTACGTGTATTTAAATTCTTCATATTTATCTGATTCATACATAACTTTTTCATTAATTTGAAATACCATATACAAAAATTTGTTTAATATTATCTTCATAATATACATATACATGAGTTTAAACCTATCTGAATTAGTTAGGTAATATTTAAAAATTTCTTATTATAAAATATAAAAACGTAAATTAATATTTTATTATTTTTTTAAGATAAAAGTTTTGCAAATAATATTGTTTTAAATTCTGTAATAAAGTAATTTTTTTATGAAAGTCTAATTAGAGTCAAGATTTTATTTATATATAGAATAGAAAAGTAGAAAACGTGAAAATAACAGCTTCATTTTTTTAATTTTTATACTTTACTGTTTTTTTGAAAATATAAAATCCTAGATTGTACCTCACTATTCTTGAAGTACAATACACTTATGAAACATAGGTATAATATCATTATTATAGATTAGAATTATTTTCATAATAGAATGCACTGTTCATTTTTTAAATTATAAATAAACTTTAAAATTAAAATATCAGTTAAACGTCGGATACTGAAACATTAATTATTAAAACATATGTGCTTAATCTATAACATAGATTATCTTGTCTAATTTGTAATTTTTCTTTTCTTTTTACATCATACTTCAAAGCCATTCATAAATTTAATATACTTATTGGCATAAAAGTATTATTTTTCATTATATTTTCGCATTAATTGAAAGTCTTTATTTACATACAATACACAAACACTCGCAACTCGTGCAGCTCTTTTCACTTCACCATAAAACTTTTAGTTATCTCACTTATCAAGTTCTAATGCTGCATACTGTTCTTCATCAACTTCAGTCATCATTAAATTGCCATCAGGTAGCAGCAGCACAACTCTTCTTGTACCACCTTTTAAAAAATATTTTTTTAATTAAAAACTAAATAAAAAAATATTGCAAGTAATATAAAATTAATCAAATACGATTATTAAGAGTTAATTATTCATAATTTGTAATACAAATGAATAAAAATATAAATTATTATAAATAACTAATTTTAATCTTAGGTAATAAAATAAAACTATTTTTTTATCAGTTTCGTTAAATATTTCTTACATTTTTGCTACTTACACAGAAAAAATATTTTCCCTAAAAATTCTTAAATTACATAATAAAATTATACCAGTATAGTTAATTTAAAGTTTAAAAACATTATGTAAACATAAGTAGAAAAATTTTTCTTACAAAAAAAGTAAAATTTGAGTCAATAATCAAATTAATAAGTAATAAATATATTATAGTAATATAATATACAATATAATAATATTACAATATTCACTAAAAATTAATAAAAATCTTAATATCAATGTAACTATTTTCGATTGGCCTTTTTATATGATAATCTTATACATGATATTTATTCAAAATATAATAGTTACATATAGAAATTATAAATTTTATATTTAAAATTAACACAATTTGCAAGATTAAAAAAGTATGAATAACTGAAAATTTAACATGATTATTTATTCAAAACAATTATTTTTAATTAAGATAAAGTTAGTATTAAAATTTTATGTAATAAACCAATAACGAATATGCTTATATTTTATTTCAAGTAATTAAAATGTTGTAAAAAACAATTAAAATATTACTTTGACAATTTTTCTTCAAAAATATATTAAATTATCTGCGGAAACAAACTAATTACCTGGTGTAGGTTCATCAGCCTGTATGACTTGAGCAACAACTTGAGCCTGATTTTCTCCATCTTCTTGTGCCGTGGCTACCACCGTATTTGTGTTATCCATGACAGACATAACCATTTGCTGATTCTCAGCGACGACACCTGTAGCCCCTTCGAGTGTACCTTCGGACGCCTCCTTAACATAAAATTGGGGAGCAAGGTTCACTTGATCCGGCATCAATTGCGCTACAGCCTCTGCAACCGCATGATCCAGCGTCAATACCGAACCCTCCTCGCCTTGTTGTTCCGTCGTCACATAGACACACTGTTGTTCTCCGTCAGCGCCCCGCGTTACAAGTAATGTTTGCCCATCTTCAGCGTGCCCCGTCACCTGATATACGACCCCATCGTCGCCAGTTATCGTTACTAGACTACCACTTTCCTCCATTTTGACATTTGTCGCCCCGGTCGTGCCTGTGTCCACATCTTCCTTTACTACGGGTAGTATCGACGTTTCAGCATTGGTTTCCGATGATGGCGCGTCAGAACCAGTCGCCACTTGTGTCGTTGTGCTCTGCACCTCAACAGAAGGGTCATCGAGACAAGGCAGGTCCGGCCCTGGTACAACAACATTCGATAGACTTACGCTCGTCGGTTCGCTTGACTGTAATATTGTGCCAGTCGTACCACCTGGGCTCATCTCTACACGTACGACACCGTTCGTGCTATCCGCTAGAGCATCGAGACTTGGTAGTACGAACTCAGCACCTTCGGGGGTGGTACCGACGGTAACTGCCACGGCACTTTCGGTGCTTGTAGTGGCTGCTCCCGACACCTGTACGATAGCCATAGGGGTGGGTGTCGACTGGGTAGGTTCGGGCTCTGGTTCGGGTTGTTCCACGGGCTCACCATCGGGCCCAATAATGCGACCCGTGAGCGGACAGAGGGTGAATTGCCGGGGTGGACTATCAGGTTCCGCGGGCTGGACTGGTTCCGCAGGCACTGGTGGAAAATCTGGCTCCTCCTCGCTACTGCTTTCCTCGGATTCAAGCTCGTGGAACTCCATGTGCAACCCGTCAGATTCAACGAGTTTACTCTCTTTCGGTCGAATAGCTTCTGCAGGCCGACCCCGCGGCCTTGTACCTCCGCCTCTTGAAGTTCCAGACAACGAACGTGTGCCTAATTTGGAAAGTACTCCAGCCTGTTCGGCCACCTTTCTCCTAGCCATGAGCATTTTCTGTTGGGGTGATACAGCTGATTGTGTCTTACCCGGGGTCGCCACCTTTGACAACGGACTAACAAGAGTCTTTTGTACGACTTTGCCTTGTTGGTTGACTACGGTTATTTTAGGTCGAACGCTTGAAAGAACTCCTGGCGATGAAACCTGCACGAGTGTTGACGTCGGTGTAGAACGCTTCTGGAGTAATGGCCGCTGCTGTTGCACGCCTATGGTCTGGGGCGCAGCCTGCCGTGGAGGTGGTGCTCGTACCGGTGTCCGTGTTTGGGTTATACTCATAAGGCCAGGCGCAGTACCGCGAAGTCCTGCAGGTCGCGGTAGTAGGGGTCGGCCGTCGAAGGAGCGCTGTCCACTAGCTCGGATGTTGGTAGTTGTCATTCTCTGCGGCTGCAAACCTAAGGGACTCGGGATCGCTGTAACGAGGTGAATTTGTTGCAATTGATTAGGCTCGGGCTTGGGTTGAATCTTAATAGGCTCGTTCTTAGGTGCTACGACTGCACCTGCTTTCGATGGTGAACCTTTTGGAACGACCTTCATTTGTGTTACGACTTGGGTGCCATCAGGTTTCGATATCACTTTGACAGGGGTTATTGAGTTGGCGTGTGAAGTCCCAGACACGATTTGTTTTCTGGTCACGTTACTGACACCCTCACGATTTTGGAGCATCAGGACACCACTGCCAACGGACTGCGTTGGGCCTTTTACGGATATCTTGTTTGTCGGTGAAGAGTCAAGTTTTATTATTCCATCCTTCCGATGCACTATGTACACGTTAGATTGCCCTTGTTGTTGGATGTTGGTTTGCTTCTGATCAATTTTGACAAGACCTTTGTTATTAGCGATCATATTATTTGTGAGATCTGTACCGGTCATCGGACCACTGGAGCGATTTGACCCATTGGATTGAGCGTTTGCTCGACTGAAGGCGCGCTGGATCACGTCACTTCGACCAATTATCACTTTGTCTTCCTCCGAATCAGCAGTCCAGTCGTCGTCGCCGCTTGTTTCGACTTTGGAACGTTTCATCGAGCCAATACCACTACTAATAACATCATCATCAGATTCGCTGTCCGAAAAGGCAATCTTACGTTTTCCAAGTACTGCAGAAAATTATTTCATTTAAGCCACATTCTATTTATGTAAAGATTTATTTTATAATTAAAATAAAAAATTATGAATCAGTAAGAGAAAAAACACAATTAAAATTATTTTAGAGTATAATAATCAAATAATGTTAAACTACAATCATTATATTATATTTAACATAGTTCTAATAATTTTTATAATGGCTATTATTTTAATATTTGAAAGCTTACAATCAGTATCTTCTTCTTTCATAGATCCACACCATTGTTTTACTTGATCCATTGCTTTTGATTTACTTGAACGCATAGGTCTTCTGTGAATGTAAATATTTTATTTTAAATTAAAAAAAATTAAATTTCCATATTATTTGTTAAAATGATTTGATTTACCCAGCTTGAGTAGCAGAACTAGGTCCAGCTTTAACATTGTCAATTTTAAAAATTTTTTGTCCCAGTCCTAGTTGATTCGCCCGATTTATGGATTTTGCTACTTGTTGAGCTTTGAGTTCCTTTTGCTTTGCAAGATTCTTTTCAAATTCATCCATTAATTGCTTGCAAGTCATACTTACTTGGGTTACTTCTTCCCAAGTATTATGTTCGCTGTAAGTAGTTTAATTGATTTTTTAATCAAGTCTAAATTGTTTAAAAATCTTGTTCATATCTATAAAATAAAATACTCACTGTGCATATCCTTCCCATTTCAAAAGATATTCGTACACCTTTTTCTTTGGATTAAAACGTTTAGCTAGTATTTTTTCAACAATATATTCTTCATCGCTTGTTTCAGCATTGTTTTCACCAGTTTCATTTAACTTTCCCTGAGCAATTATAAAAAATTATTTAATTGTAACATATATAATAAATTAAACGTATCTCACCTTTGGTTTTATTGAAGGTTTTAATTTAACCTTATCTTTATTTTCAGCAGGTTCAGTTTTAATTCTAATTTCAGTTTTAAATTCTTTCTTATCAGGACTCTCTGGTTGTCCATTTCTTATAACTTTACGTACCACAACTGTTTTGCTACCTAAAAGTAAATTTTAATATGTTTTGCCATTTTATTATTATACAATTACTTTGGACTATTATGAAATTTATAAATTTTAGCATTTACATTTTTTAATATTTTTATTCTTAATGATTAAAAAATATTATTCAATGTTACATTAAAAAAATATTTTAATAATTTTTAACACAGAGATGTTTATTATAAATGTTCACCATCTGTACTAACCTTCTGTTCCAATATTTCCTTGTTGCCGGGGCACATCTTGCATTTTTGTATTACTTATTTTTGTAAATGTTTGAATAGTTTTACCAGCCATTATCCAACAATCTCTTACATGAGTTTCCATTTTACACCACTTTTGATAAAGTTTCCATGAATTGGCAGTATCTTTATCAGGACTATCTTGTTGAATTTGTGTATCTTTCCATAATAGAAATGCCCACACTTGTGCTTTTTGCTCATTCTTTAATTTTTTTTGTTTATATAGATATAAGAAGAAAAATATAAAAAATAATTAAAAATTTAATATAGTTAACTTACATTGCTATTTTCTCGAAAATGAGAAAGTTTAGAACAAGCTCCTTCTTTAGAACGATGTTCTTGAAATTCATCAATAAAATGAAAAACAGAATGACACTGTCCACAAACTAAGACATCTAACCTTCCCATTTCTTCTTGTGCAGCTAATATAATTTTAATAATGAAAATAATCATATATTAGATTATCATAAACAATTTATAAAAGATAAAATTTAAAAAATGTACTTTTCTTAATGAAAGAATATTTAAAATAAGTTTTCATGAATATGAAAATTAATTATTTGAACTATACCTTTTATGGTATTTGGATTTATACTGATGGCCGAAGGGCCATCACCTCCTTCCATTTTGAAAGCTCTTGCCTTTCTCAGCTACAGCTTTCTTATTCTGAAATTAATTGTACAAAAATATATATTAACATATGTATATTTTAATAAAATGAAAAATTTATGTTAAACTTATATCGCTACCTAAAAAATTTGTTCTTAATGAATTTACTCTTCATGAATATTTTGAATGAATTTTTTAAATGAATATTTAAAATGTTTCATTGCTTAATTAGGTATTCCACTGTTTATTTACAGTGTTCACATGCAATAGACTTTTTAAAGAATTAGTTACTAATTCTATATTTAAGAGTTGAAATAACATATTATTTAAACCGAATAAAATATACGTTTGTTAAAATAAAAATAATGGTAAAACAATTGATTTCTCTTAGCCGGCAAACAATTTACATTTGAACTATGCGCATTTTGCGATTCCAACCTCAAACTTTCGTAAATCACGCTTGATTACAGGATGATGTTCCACGTATACTTGATTAATTTTTAAACGAAAAATATATTCCCGCATAAAATAGTAATATATCGAAAATACGTGAAAGTTATACGCACGCGAGTAATAAGAAATAAGATACACGAAAAAGAGCGAGAAAGAGCTTTTCCTTGAGTAGGATGAAAACGTGCTAGAGAATGACAAACAAGCGCTATCGTTGTAAACGCGCCAAGCAGCATTTATGGCAATAAATTATGCAGTCGCAATTGGAATTTCTTTAGAAACACAACATGTATTAAGGACGTCTGTCAGCGATAATTAAGGTTACTCTAAAAAAAATGACAAGCTAAAAACTAAATCGCTACTAGAAATTTTTACGCGGGATAAAAACTCACGGAATGCAACGACACTCTTTGTCTTTCTTTTGCCCTCTCTCTTTCTTTCACACACACACTGTTTCTCGTGGTGAATGCCTGGAGGACGCAGGCGTTTTCCTCGCATGCAGCCGTTCGTTTTTCAGTAGGTAAAATTATGCGCGCGCCAGTCCGTAATCGGTTATTCGCTCCTTCGTAATTGCACTCTTAGCCAAGTAAGTTTTGGATTTGGATGGATGCCATTGTGTCCCCTCTGCCGCCACCAATGTTGTCGCCTCTGTACCTGCACGTGTGTCTGTACGCGCGCCAACTCACATGCGTGTTAACATACACATAGACGCGTAGTTCCGTCTCGCTTTTGTCCAACTAACGCGCGCATCTATATATCTTTCTTTTACGATCTTCTCCCCTTTGCATAGGTGCGCGCGCGCTATACACCAAGATGGCACACTCCAAATTTATTCAATGCACGCTCGCTCTCTTTCATCAACATCTGTGAACTTTCGCTATGGTGTCTTCCCTTTTTTTACTCACTTCTTGGTATATTGTACGCCGTCAACAGTTCCCGGCGTGACGCCGCGTCGTACTGCCCCTATACGTACACACAAGCGTACGTACGAAAAGCCGTGCACGCAGAATACACGCAAAGTGGGCAGTGTGCGCGCGCACTGTACTCGTCGCTGCTGTTACTGCTACCGCTGCTTAATGTGTCCCTCTCTTGCTATTCGTTAGTCGCTTTCTCCCTCTCTCTCTCTTCATTCCCTTACCTACTACTTCCTCGAGCGCGCGCGTTCTACCGTTTCCGTGGTTCTATGTAACCTATACTGCAAGATATACTCTATATACTTAGAGAAGTTTGACCGGTCGTAGATGACGACAACAACGGTTGATATACACCTATCTCTTTTCTTCGACAGTAAGAAAAGGACAGACGTAGATAAAAACGGGAGCTAACACACGCGATGTATATCCGTTGCTCTTGTACGTATATGCTCCAAATGATATAGGAAAAGATGAATGTAATTCGTTATTGGTGTACTGCTTTTTTATATACAGTATATAATAAACACGAGGTGGTCTCGATTGACTGATGGATACCGGTGTTATCTCCGTCTTTTTTTCTCCCTTCTTTAATTGGACTCACATAGATATATTGTCAACAAACTTGCAATAAAGCATTCCTGTTCGCAGGGGTGTCTTAATTTTTGAATAATTTTCGGAAAATACCACAAAAGTCGTGTCGATATATGTATGCATGTTATAACTGCAATAAATATGTGTGCGACGCAAGCTCCACTAGTCCCGGCTGCTCAACGGAACGTAGAGAAAACTACGAGGTGATTTTTGCGTGCCTTCGGTCGACCGCAGCGCCATATCAAGCTATATACCTTCCGTTTTCCTTGAATCATGAGTTACAAATGAATTTTTTATCCTTTGATAATGGCGGGAAAGTGTACTAATTAATGGCGTCTCATTTTATGTATACCTTATGATTATTTCTATGCTGTTCATTATATTAAATGTTGCATAAATAGTCAATTAAATCAAATTATAAATTATTTAATAAAAATTTTTTAAAAATAAAATTGAAGTTAATTTTTATGCGATTTAACGTACAAGTGGCTCCCTCAGTGATTTTGCATATTTTACCATGTTGGATCAAGATTTCCTTTTTAAGTAACAATTATATGGTATATATTTAAAACACTTATTAAGATCGCCTAAAACTAATAAAATATTTGTTAATTAATATTATATATCAGCAGATCCTTTCATACTATTAGATATAGCATAATATATATACGCATATATATATTGGCATACGCGCCCAAACTATAAACACTGATTCGCGACATATTACATAAGATTGTTGCAGATTTGGAAGTAAATTTTTAAGGTGCGATATTGAATAATATTAAGTTTAGGTTTGAATGAATTCAAAAGTAGATTAATATAATAAACGAATGATTTGTCTAAATTTAAATATTTAGATTTAGTGTAATTAGAAAAAAGCTAAAATGTTGAAAATAAAATAAAGGAATTATATTTATATATAAAATACAATTATTTCATAGATTGAAATTGTTAAAAAAGACATTTTAAATATATATTAAATAAATTATGTTTCCAGATTTATAATGTAATAAATTTATACTGCATAATGCGAAATCTTATTTTCCACTATGAATATTGATTAATATTTCTAAACAAAGAATATTTTTATTTCATTAATCTTAATTATAAATTTATTAATGTAATTTAAAAAAAGTAATAGGGATAACAAAATTCAATCTTTTTATGAAACTTTGACTTTAAGAAATGATTACGCATCCTGGTGATCATATATTCTAAAGTAACTTATTCTTTAACTATTATTTTTTTACTATACATAGAAATAAGGTTTTTTAAAAATTGATATAATAAAGCAAGTTTATATGAGCGTAGTAACAAATATCGTTTATCAAAAACTTCTATGATATTTTAGTTATTTAATTTTATTTATAAATCTTTTTCGGTATATTAAAACCGTATTATTCATATGTAGATCGAAAAATAATGTATTTCATTTATTAGAAATTGACTTTATAATTTATTTATTTATTAAATAAAAGTTATTATTCACTAACTATTGCTAAAAGCATTTTTTATTTAATTATTTTTTAGTTCATTTTATATCTATACATTTTATATATATAGATCATTTTAGCCTTGTGTAGCGCTTAAAAAATAATCTTAAAAAAATATTCTTTCAGAATATCCTTTAATTGATATATATTTAATGATTAAAATATAAAAATATAAATAAGAAAATTATTACAAATATTAAGAAGAACTAATAAAGAAAATAAAAATGATCTAAAAATATGAATATATAGTTTAATATATTAAGATAATAATAATACTAAATATTGTCAAAACTAATGGTCTGACAAAATTAATGTCTATATCGTAAACATAAATAATAAGAAACATTAAAAGACAAGATAAGGATTTATAAATTTTTTATAATGATAGAATAAAATGAAAAATAAGTAAAATATCTTATAATAACTTCAAATAGTAAAATTATGAATATAAATCCAAGCTTGTAATAATTATTATAAGCATTATAATAAAATAAACGTTTCAAATGTCACGTATTATACACAAACTATAAAATTTTTTTCTTTAAGATTATAAAATTTTTAAATATATATTCTCATAATTTAGCTAATTAGCTTATTGAATAATATAGTGTACTAGCGAATCAAGTACTTGCCTTATTGCTATCAAACGATTGTTCTAGTTTGTATACGTTTTTATTTTTAATTCTTTCTGTTTTTCACATAGTTTTATATTAGTTACTAATTTTTTTCATTGCTTGTGCCTGTTTCTGTATCCTTACAACCTTTCAAAATATGCTTCGTTACTCTAGGTCATCATTACACAATCTACATATTTTCTTCTATGCATATTGAGTATTAACAGTATTTATTTGTTCTTGATTTATTTTCCATTTAAAACCTAACCAGAATTTTCATACCCTTTTTTCCTTATTCCTCCTTCGTTTTCATAAACGCAATTTATGTCTTCCTATTGTTACATATACAACTTAAGATATTACATTTGCCGAGAATTCTTATTCTGGAAAAACTTTATTATTTATACGAAAAATAAAATTAAATGAAAAAAAAATCACAAGACTTTTAAATAAGTGCAAACAGTCAAATATTTTATATTCATTTGAGAATCATACATACGTAAACGTTTTATGTTGTATATACGCATTAACAGCGCATTTAATATGTTTATATATTCATAATTTTGAATTTGTATTTTTATATTTATATATTTTTTCATTCTTAATATATTTATAATTATATCAAAATTTAATAATATTAATATATGTGACGTTTTATTTATTAAGTTTTTTTATCTCAGTGATAATTAATTAAAGATCTATATAGTGACACCACTAGGGAAAACAAAATATTTTAAATCACGTTATATACTTCATTTGAAATGGTATTGAAATCTCTTCTTTTTCGTTATAAAAGAGTCGAATTTTTAAAATCTGTATATTTCTTCGTGCATCAAATTTTTTTGGATATATTTTTACCTGAATTCAATATATAAAATTATAAATATTAAAACAAAATAATAAAGTTATTAAACTTGTTATTTTTATAATATTTATTTTAGAATAATAATTTACTCAAATCGAACCAGCTAATATTTTTCTAGGAAGAATATAATATGCGCCAATCATATTAAAAATATGTTAGATTAAATGTTTAATTTATTCTGTGTTAAGTAAAATTTTTAAATATTTAAAATTTCTAATAAGCATTATAGTGATATAATTATAGTCTAATCATACATTGATAACGACTTTTATAATGAGAATTATATTTTTAAATAATTATATTTTAAATACTTTTGCGTACATTTTCTTTTAAAGTTTTTAATGAAATTTTTGGATAATGTTTGGATTTTTTTATAAATTTTTAAATTTATTGTAGTAATATCTTAAAAAAGTTTTTGATTTCATGTTTTCCTAAATTTCTTCTAATTTTGTATATTTACAATGTTAAGCATTTTTATATTTTGTGTGCTCCAATGCATATTTGGTTATGCGAATGACGTGATTTATATTTATTTATTGACATCTGAAAAGGTATTTAGAAATTTAACGAACATCAATCAAATTTTTGTATTTTAAATACTGCCAATATTAAAGAAAAATACTTTGCAAAATACTTTGCATGGACAAATTAATTGTAATAAGCAAATAACAAATTTCATGGTACAAATTAATAATAATATTTTATAGAATATTTACAAAACAATAATTTATTAAAGCTTGTTTAAAAATAAATTATTAATTCTTATTAATTTTTTTCTAAATAGATAGTAAATATTTTATCAAATATTAAATTAAACGTTAAATTATTAAAAATTCAGATAAAAACAAATTAATTACATACCTCGTGTTTTTCATTAAGATTTTAAATTAAAATGTATAATTAAAAATTCTGAAAGAGAAAATTTGCTTACAGCGTGAAGCTTAGCAAAATAATCAATTGCTCAAAGAAATGTGTAGCTTACTCCAGAGTTTATATATGTATATATATATATATATATATATATATAATGATATGCAATGTAATTCACTAGTACAGTAAAATTTTCTTGTACATAGTCTCAGTCGCGTTGTAGCTTGACAACCAGCAGCTGCTTTCCCACTGCTTGAAGCAGAGGGAAATCCAGATCGTTAAATGTCTAAACGGCTAAGCTGCCGTTAACAGTGAATGGTTTAATAATTGTTCGGTATCTCCCGCGCTTTCGTAATAAATACTTATAGTAAGGAAACAGAGGAGGTAGAACAGATATAATTATTTTCTCTCTATTTCTCGAGGTTAGATGTCTCCACTCCCGGAAAAGATGTGCCTCTGTGATCACTGACCAGCGTCGCGCCGTTTTTTTTTATCTACGGCCTGAATGCCATGTCCAATTCGAATTCGCTAAAACTGGACACAAACAGTCCAAACCTTCTCAAGGATTTACGAAAGTTTCGCTTTCAGAAAAAGCCAATAAAGAAAATGTTCACATGTAAGAAAGCATTTTATTTTCACGATCGAGGTTGTTGCTGTTCCGTCAGTTGCCAATAATGGCCTGCGTGACTGCTGAACGACGATACTCTTTGTAATACTACTTTGTTTTTTATAATCAAATTATTTGCAATAAATATCTATTTATGCATGGTGATTCGTTCGATTTTTGATATTGATATAATTTCCGTTAATTTGATTAAATAGATCAGTTAAAATAATTTTCCAACAACATTAAAAAATATTTTTAAATAACAATAATGGATATTACTTAACCAATATTTTAAAATTGTTAATTAAATTATTTAACTTGTAATAAAAGATATAATACCAGATATAATTATAATTATTATTTATGATAATTTTAAGACTATTTTCTTTGTAGCGGATGAAGATAGTAATTTAGCTGCTCCAGAAGTACGTCGAAAATCTGTTCAACGTATTGAAGACAGTGATAGTGATAGAGAAGAACCAAGTAAAGAATCAGGATCTGACTCAGAACAAAATTCTGAACTTAAACATAAAGAAGAGCAACTTACGTACCTGACCAACTTATATCCACATTATGAAAATATAGTGAGTTTATTAAATAACAGCTTATTTTATATATAAAAAATTATTATTTTTTAAAAATTATTTATATTTCTCTTACAGTATATTCAAGATGTACTTCACAAAGCAAATTGGGATATAAATGTAGCTAAGGAAAATCTTGAAAAAAAACGTAAAAAACCTTGTACCAAAACTAAAAAAACTAAAAAGCATAAGCGCAAAAAATATGATGATGAAGTGGATTCGGATGATGAAGAACATTTTAGTAAGAATAAAGTATTTGATAGGTAAATAAAACTATAATGAAATTATTTTATTTATTTAATACAATCTAATACCTCTTTGTTTTTATTCTAGTGATGAAGAAAGTGATGTAGAAATATCAAACGATTTAACAGGTGATAAGAAAGCAGTATTAGATTTCATGGAGAATGCATTACCCACAGAATTATTGTTAATGAATCAGTGTTCACAAAAAAAAGTTAATGCAATAATTGAAGCTCGACCTTTTAATGATTGGAAAGATTTGGTTGGAAAGTTTCAAAGCATAAAATTTTTAGATACAGAACTTTTAAATGCAGCTCAGGTTTGTTAAAAAAAATTTTAATTTTATAAATTTTTTTAAGTGTTATAAAAAATTATTTTTTATTTTTGTGAGAAAAGTATTTTCAAATTAATTTATTAAATTTATTTTTTAGGATTTGATACAAACAAGAAATGTAGTAGGTCATCTTATGCAAAAATGTCTTCATTTATCAGTAAATATGGAAAAAGCAATATCCGCTGGTTCAGCAGCAATAAAGGAACAACCAAAAAATTTGAATTCAGATTTAACATTAGCACCATATCAAATGGTTGGATTAAATTGGTTAGCTGTATTGCATACTCAAAATGTTAATGGTATCTTAGCTGATGAGATGGGATTGGGAAAAACAGTGCAGGTCATTGCTTTTCTTACTTATCTTGATGAAACAGGTTTAATTGACGAAAAGGATGGTCCTCACTTAATTATCGTACCTAGTTCAACTATAGGTATGTATTTTATTACTTTATATATAATTTATTTATCTACATTTTATTTTATAAATATTATTGTAGAAAATTGGATAAATGAATTTGAACGTTGGTCTCCTAATCTTAAAGTAGTTAAATATTATGGTTCACAAGATGAACGTAGACAAATGAGATTCAGATGGCGCAATGGTGATTTAGACGATGTTGATGTCATTCTAACTACATATAATCTTATTAGTGCTACTCCAGAGGAACGACGTTTATTTCGCGTTATACCTATAAAATACGTTATTTTTGATGAAGCACACATGTTAAAAAATATGAGTACATTAAGATATGAAAATTTAATTAAAATTAACGTTAGTATTTAATTTATGTATCTACTTACATTATTAATAAATTGTAAACGTATATTTTAATATATTTTTTAGTCACAACATCGTATTCTTCTGACTGGTACTCCATTACAAAACAATTTATTAGAACTAATGTCTTTACTTATTTTTGTAATGCCCTCTATGTTTGCTGGAAAGCAAAATGACTTAAAGAGTTTATTTTCTAAGAATCCTGTAATTACAGTTTTTTTTTACTATATTATCTCTTTAAATAATAAAATTTTTTCAAATGTCTTATTTTTTTAGAAAATTGCTGCAAATAAATCTAGTGAAGACAAACCACTTTTTGAAGAAGAACAAGTTAAGAATGCTAAACAAATTATGAAACCTTTTGTTTTACGGCGTTTAAAAGCAGAAGTTTTAAAAGATTTACCACCAAAAACTGCTGAAGTAATAATATGCCCAATGATTAAAGAGCAAAAAGATATGTATACTGGTTTAGTTGCTAAATTTTCAGCTGAAGCTGATGAAAATGATGAGGTTAATGGTATGGGAATGATGATGCAATTACGTAAACTTGCCAATCATCCACTTCTTCTTCAAAATTATTATGGAAAAGATAAATTAGAAGTCAGTATTTAATAAAAATTAATTATAAAATATTTATAAATAAAAATTAATTCTTTTTTAGATTATTTCTAAAAGATTAATTGGTGAATCTTCGTGGAAACAAAAAGATGCTCAATACACATATGAAGAATTGTTATGGATGTCTGATTATAAAATCAATCAACTTTCACGAACATTTAAAAGCATAGCAGGGTATGGATTACCTCAAGATTTAATACCTGAATCTGGAAAATTAAAAAAACTAGATGAATTATTACCTGAATTCAAAAAAGAAGGACATAGAGTATTAATATTTAGTCAATTTACAATGGTTTTAGATATTTTAGAAGAATATTTAACAATTAGAAATCATAGATATCTTCGGTACATATAAAAATTCTATTACTTAATAAGAATTGAAAATTTTATCTTAATTCATAAACTTTATATTGTATTTTAAGATTGGATGGTCAAACTCCAGTTATAGAGAGACAAGACTTAATAGATGAATTCACTGAAGACACTGAGATTTTTATCTTTTTATTATCTACAAGAGCAGGTGGATTAGGTATTAATTTAACTTGTGCCGACACAGTTATTATTCACGATATCGACTTCAATCCATATAATGACAAACAAGCAGAAGATCGTTGTCACCGAGTTGGACAGAAAAAGTAGAAAAATTATTTATTTTATGATTATAGATTTTTATTACATTAATGTTTTTTAATTAATTATAGGCCCGTTAGAATAATTCGATTACTTTGTAAAGATTCCCTAGAAGAAGGAATCTATAAAATAGCTCAAGATAAATTAAAATTAGAACAAAAACTTACTGGTGACGAAGGTAATATATTTTTTTACAAATATTAAAAAATTTTGAGTTTCCTCTACTGTCTAATATATTTTTTTCTATTTTGCAGAGAATGAAAGTGCAGAGAAAAAGGGAGTATTAAAATTGTTAAAAATGATATTAGGAATCGAACATAATAAGATGATATCACTCGCTAAAAATGGTGTAAATGGATTTACAGATGATTGAAATTATTTAGTATAGCAATTTTATTTATACAAATTTTGTGATCATTTTTGATACTCAAGTACAATTTTAGTAAACGTGTGTGTTCACATTGAAAATACAAAATAAAAAAATTTTTTAACGAATTTTAGAAAGAGCAGAAATTTATACAAATATATAATTTTATTACATATGTCTTGTTTTATGCGATGGAAAACAAAAATAATATTTTGATTACTATGTGAGTGAGAATTAAATCATTCCTTCATTTTGAAATTGACTTGAATTATTTATCCTGTATTATATGTATATATATGTAATAACATGAAACGTTTTCATAGAAAATAATTCTATTTTTATATTTACGCTTCAAATACGATGTAATATGTTGGTAATGTTAAGAAAGGAAACACTATTTCATCATTTAAAAAAATAGATTATATCTTATTTTATTTTATTATAACATAATTTTATATTAATTAAATTCCACTAATGTTTATATATATATATGTGTGTGTGTGTGTGTGTATTTAAAGTAATACCCCATATCACCGTTCACCATAATGTACCACGTATCACCAATCACACGTTAACACATTTAATTGAATTTTTCATATAAAAAAAGGAATAAAACGTAATTAGACAATTATTTTTCTCGTTTTACTTAATTTAAGTTAATGATTTAATAAATTATCTCTGTATATTACATTACAATGATGATTTAATTAAATTCCTTGATATTATAGTCAATAAATATTAATCGCCTTATATTAACATTATTATATTTAATCCTAAATCTTTTATTATTTATACATGTGGGATATATATATATATATATATATATATATATGTATATTACATGTTTATTTATTTTTTAAGTAAACTAAAATCATTAATTAGTTGATTTTCTAATTTATTTCTAATATTTCTAATTTCTCGTTTTTAATTTTTTTTTTAATTTACAATATATATTATCATAATTTACTCAATTAATTATATTATTCAAGCTTGTGTTAGCTACATGAGTAAAAATTATTTTTATTAAAGATAACAAATTAAAACAACTTTCTTTACTTTTTTTAATTGATGATATTTAATTACACTAAACTTATTTTAAAATAAGGTATTTAAATCTCGTCGGTAATTTAATAATATCTATTTTTTATTTGCACAGTAAATATATAACGTAATAAAATAAAACTTAATTTTATATTTTATTAATTAATGTATAATAAAATAATGGAGATTAGTATAAAATTTTAATAATTATCTAATGTTTACTTCAAATAATTTATTCATACTTTGGAAATTTTCTTATTACAATTATAGTTTTATGTTAGTAATTTTTAAATGATAACGGGGATACCAAATTATAACAATTTTATTTATTTAAAAAACTGAAATTATTTTCTTTTTCATTGATAACAATTTTTTATTTTTACATCTATGAAATATATATATCTATCAAATATATTTATATTTTGCTCAAATTATTATTCAAGATATGGATTATATAATTGACAATACCTTATTATTAAGGTAGACATAAAAAAAAAGTTTATAGAGTTTAAAAAATTTGTTTTTCAAGATGTTTTACAAATAGTATTATTTTGCTGATTAGATTCGTAATTAAATAGATATTTGAAAGAAGGTTTAAAAAATGTAATTAGTGATCAAAATGATTTCTTATTAAACTATTAAACTATTCTTTAATGTATCCTTACATAGTTATATATATTTTATGTACATATAACTAATATAAATAAAAAGCATAAGCATTTAAGCTCTACAAAAGGTAAAGCAACAAAAATTCTGACGAAAACATGTTTTTTTTTTAAGAACTAATTATTAACTAATTTCAATAATAATTAATATTTTAATGTATGCAAGTGATCTTTCAAGTTCCAATTTGGAAGAGTTATGTATTACTTTATAACAAATAAAAAGTATAAAAATATTCAGAATATCATAGTCATTTTTTTACTAGTAATTATATCATTATTTTGTAAAAATAATGTTTACTAAAAATAAAATGAAATATCTATTTTGAAACTAAGAATTGTAATAAAAAGTAAGATTGAAGGAAAATTACAAAACAAAATTTTCCCCTCTGGAATTCTTCTAACGAAGAAGGAGTGAAATAAAAAATTGGAATTTAATATTTTAAGAAATGAAAGTTTTTTTTAAAATTTTTTTAATATCTGATTTACTTTTTTGATGTCGTAATAAAACCAAATCTTGTCAATCGTTCATTAATATTACGTTTTAGACTTTCGAAATGCTCTAAGAAATTTATGATTAAAATCAGTAATAGAAAAAAGAAAAAAAAACTTTTATTATTCATCTTAAATTTGTTATTGTTTTAAATAAAGATAATATGAAAAACAATGGTTACAATTTTTTAAGACGAAGAGAATAATAATTAGTTTAATTAGTAAAAATGCCTTTCGTCATCTATTTTTAGAAAAATAATAGGTGTTTTTAATTAGTTTATTAGTGTTATTAAAAATAAGCTCATTTACATTGATATAATTGTACTATGTGTTTTTAAATTATCTATTTTAAGATATATATGTATTTATTATTATAAACATAGTTGGTAAACACATTCGTGACCATGAATACGAGGATTTAAAGCTCAGTATCGGTTTATTATTTTATATTCGTTTATAAAGTCAGGCACGTAGCGGGAGGGTGGAAAGCAGAAAAAGAGACAAAGAACAGTTTTGTCTTCATCTAATTTAAACAGGTTTCCAAATCTAAATAGGAGAGATGATAATAATAAATTTATTATATTTACTTACAAAATTTGTTTGTTACATCCTTTAATCTACATCGTTTAGATTAGGTTGTATAATACCTAACAAGTCATAACTGAAATACACGAGGACATGGGCTATTTGCAATTCACTGCTGAGGTGAAAACTGATGATAGTATTGTGTGATCGATCGCCCGATTACACTATCGTTAAAAACACAATTGCTGCAGCAGTGATTGTTATCATGAAAAATAAAATGTAATGCGACCGATATGTTAGACTTCATATGCAGTGGTAATCACAAGATGAAAAAAAGATTGTTTTCGAGTTCGATTTTTATTCATTGTTTCTAGATACTTAATCTAAAAAAGACTCATCAAACTCTATTTATTTTGAATAAAGAACAAAATAATGAATCTGCAATGGTACTGAATTTACTCTTTTATTATAAAAACTTTTTTTAATTTTTAGATAGTAAAAACTTTTTATCCGTCTAAATTCTTTGTGATGAATTTTTATTAACTTGTTTTCTTATTATAATCCTTTTTATAAAATATCATTACCAAATTATATTGTTTATTTTTTAATTATTAAATTGGGAAATTTTCGCTTTCAATAATCTTAGAAATGCAAGAATAAACAAAAATAAAAATAATTGAATCATCTTCCAAATTAAATATGATTGATTGATGTTTGTGCAAATGTATTAAAGCATTAAATCACGAAAAAATGCTAAATCTCAAATTGATGCAAACAATGAGGTGAAATGTAATGGGGTAACGATTAAACGGATTATAATTTAATGGAGAAAATACTTGTTAAAGATAAATATGATTGTTGATTTAAAAAATAAAAAATTTAATGAGGCAACTACTTGAGGTCCGTCAAGTAGGTTGGTCGATACTATCCCTTTCCAAAATTATGCAAAAAAATATTATGTTAAAATGTGACCACGAGAAAACGTTTTCCATGAAGATTGAAACACAGAATCAAGAAATAAGGTTTTTGTTCAAACATTGAAAAAGTACGTTTAGATATTTTAAATGTTATCTTTTATTTTCGGAATAAATAAAAGTCTTTTTTGTTCATATAAATAAAATTAAACTTTCGAGTAAGATTGACAATAAATCACCGATACGTGTGATCAATACCTATATTTTTTATAAAATTTTCGCTAGCTTACATAGCATACATATACATTAGTTTGGTTCAATACTGAATATTGTATTTTACAAGGCTTGTTTGATTTCATTTTTAAATCTTTGTTATGTTGGAATTATATTATAAAATTAAAATGTCATTAAGCTTGTTATAATTTTATTATTGTCATTAATAATAAAAAGAACGAAAGATATTATTGTATACCGTTTTTATTTATATTAGAAGACGCTACAAGATAAAGTACTTTTTGCATTTCTTTTCTGTGCAGTTGTAAGCTACTTTTTATTAATCAGTGTTTACAAAAAATAATTTAGAATACTATTTACAATTTCATATGCAACTACGAAATTTAACTATATATATTTATTTGTTTGAAATAATTAGGAGGGTATTCCGATGCAGATCATGGGGGGGGGGGCGATTAACTTTGTGATATAATGTTTTATATCATTTTAGTTTTACATCTATAAAAATGCATTTATTTTTTAATATGGTTCATTTATAGGGCATATATAGAGAGCAAATAAAAAAGTTAAAACTAGTAAATAGTTAAAATAAAACGTGAATTTATAGAATATTATTTTTAGCATCCTTCTATATGGAATATAATATTGTTTTGATTGTTTTTTTTTTAATTTTAAGTTTTAAAAATTTTTACATTTACAATCAAGCATGGGTTTTAATATCAATTTGTACAATTCTGAAAATTTGTTATATGATAGGCTTAATTTTAGACCTACAATAAAAAAAAAAAATTATACATGATGAAAAACAAAGGAAAATAAATTTACTCGTGAATTACAAAGAAAAATTATTATTATTATTATTATTGTTATACATACACACACACACATACAAAGTTGAAAGCGCTTGATGGAAAAGTTACTTAAATTTTCCCTTTTGGAATCTGTCAAACATAATAATTGATTCGTGTTGTTTTTCATCGGCTTGTTCTTTTTTAGTTTTAATTCCTATCTTTTTCTTTCGAGCTATTCTTTTGTACATATTATAATTTATATATTATATCCACAAAAACTTTTCACTTATTTTCAGAAGGTAAAAGCTTTTTTTATTGTACCTGGGCTATCATTATTATTTTTATTATTCATTGTTTCGAATCCCGAAAATTTATATTTGATGTCACATCTGATTTCTTACATAAATTTATTCCTTATGTTTACTAAAATAAGCATGCAAATTATTATTGTTACAGAGAACATATGTCGATGCTATGGAAGAAAGAGAAGACAACCTGTGCCTAAACATGTATGTAACTAATTACTTTTTTATAAAAAGTAGTACATTGAATATTTTATTTACACGATTTAATTATTTCATAAATGTAAAATAAAGTACTTATGAAATATATTGTTATAAATAATTAAACTCTTTTCAACAGAATATTTTGATTAAAAAAAAAAATATTTTTAATCTTATAAATGTATAAAATAATATTTGTTTACGATTCATTTGAAGCACTCGGAATTTGTTTGCAATATATAATTCATAATTTTGTATTTTATTTACGTGCAAGTACTTTCCTTTTGCTTAATTATTGCATTCACATATCATTGTAAAATTTAAAAAAAAATCACGTATTAAATAGTTTATCTTGTTTTTCTTTTTTTTTCTTTACTTTTGTATTTTTCTTCATTACTTGATTCACTTGATTTTCTTTTTCTATTTTTTGATTGACTTGTATTTGAATGCAACTTATATTTATGATTTTCTTTTTCATCTCTAATCTTGCTTTTTGATTTATATTCAGGTTTAGAATTGCTGATTGATTTAGATTTTTTTTTTAGTTTTTCAGCCTTTTTCCTTTTTTTTTTTCTTTCTTCTTCTGAACTAGAACTACTTAAGTCACTATCAGTTTCACTGCTACTGCTACTGCTACTAGTACTGGATTTATCACTTTTAGAACTAGTTTTTCTTTTTTTCGATTTCTTTTTTTTTTGTAATTTCTTTTTTTTCTCCAGTTTTTCTAATTTTCTGTAAACATTATATTAATATATGAATATTACAAAAATATTATGAAATAAAATTCAAATAAATTACGATTTGTACCTGAGGAGCTTTTTTTTTTCCTTTTTAGATAATGATTTTAAAAAAGCTACTTCAGACTGTTCTTCATCTTCAGATACCATTAGATCTTCATGTTGAGGTACACTCAAATGCTGTTGAGCACTAAGAGCTGATCTAAAGATAAAAAATATAATTAAAAATTATAATTTTTATAAATATAAATTTGTTAACTAGTATTTAAATTTTTTAAATATAAAATACTTTTTTAATGCCAATCCATCATCTCTCATTTGCTGTACTAGTGTTAATGCATCTGGTGCTGGTGGAGGTAGATCTGTGACATTATTAGCCGCAAGCACAACACTCATTGCTTGACTGTATAAAGGACATTCTTTATCTAAAAAATCGAAAATAATTATTTGGTAAATATATATTAATAAAATTAAGAAAATTGTAATATGAAATGTAAAACATTATCAATACCTGTATTTATATGGCCCCATTTATGACATTTTATACAACGAACATTACGCACTTGAATACCAAATGGTTGATCTCTAATTTCACTATCTCCCTTGCAATAACTTTCTCTAGGTGCATTATATTTTCGTTGCCATTCAAATTTAAATTCAGGTTCATTTTCTTCTTTTTCCCTCTCTTTTTTAGCTCCTGGAGGAGGTTCATACATAAAATTGACACTTAGTTTATCTTTACTTTCCTTACTAAGTAAAGCTCTAAAAAAGAAATAAATATAAAAAATTCAAGAAAATATTATTTATTAAAATTAAATACTTATTGTCAAATGTTTAAATTAATTTACGTTTATTTTTAAAATTATAGAATTTTTGTATGGGAAAGGTGCTTAATGTAGATATAAAATATATTTATGATGGAAAACAGTGTTTTGTTTGTTATCACATTCAACATAGAAACTGATATTAATTAGTGATTTCATAATGATTTATATAAATAAGATTATGGAGCACCTAAATACTGATATGAGACTGAAATATTGTATCAAATATGTAGATTAACAAATTACAAATAGTTTTAATCTTTGTATTAAAAAGAATATCTACAAATACTAGCAAGTTAAGGGTACAAATTAAAAACCTTTTAAAGTTGAATCTTTCACATATCAATTTTTACAGAAATAATATAAGTTTCACGATAAAATGTTTGATGTTCACAAAAATTTTTTTCAGGAGCTAATTTTATGTGAATTAAAATGTTTTTAATTTTAATTTAACAGTTAATATAAAAAATTATAGAACTATTAATATATATTATATTTTAGCAACATCTCATGTACCACTGATATTTAATAAAATTGTTTATGTTCAATGTGTGTATTATTCAATGGTTAAATTAATTTTTTAAAAATCCTTTTACCATATAAAAAGTTATCATGTATATTTATTATTTTTGCATTACACTTATTTAATATCTTAATAAACCCAAAAACTGATATATATATATATATATATAGAGTTTTTAATGATTTATTTACATGATAAATCTCGCGTGTGTATAAAGTATTAATTCAAATAATTTAGTATATTGTTTACATTATGTGCCATATTTATAGAAATCAACATTTATATAAGTATATATATATATATAATATATATTATATATAAATAAATTAATAGTATTTTCATATCATTATCATATAAATGGTGAATTGGTTTTGATTATGATAAATTAAATGATTTCGAAAGATGTTATTCTTGATTATATTATTAAATTAAAAAATGAGAAATAAATACTTAAAAAATTTATTGTCCTAATATTCATATCTTATATAAATTTTTATTAAACATTAATTTCCAAAACTTTATTAAACTGAGTAGTTATTTTATTGAAATTATGCAAAAATACTTATAACCTCAAAAACAAATTATAATTACGTACTTGTTATTATGAAGATCTTGTTCTTTTTCATATTGCATTCGTAATTCTTCTTGTTTCTTCTTATAGGCTTCGGCTTGTTGTTCGGCCATCCATACCTGGCAAAATAGTTCAAAATTTAACAAGGCTCTTAAAAATCCAAAATTTTATATGATTGATATATATAGTATTAGAATTCTATACAATGAAAGTTCTTAATACTTACTCGCTTCAGATTGTCTCTGGAAGCTGGATGAAAAAATTTTTTGCACATGTAATTGTTGAATCCTTTACCCATTTTATCGTTTAATTAAATCGAATGAATATTTTTGCATAAATTATGAAAAAGTTCAACTGCAATCGCAACACTTTTTCTTGCAATCTGTTTATACGTGTCGCGACGACTCAAAAACTCCCCACTTAGTAACTTTTCTCCAATCACGTGACGAAATATGGCAAATCATAGTATAAAAATTGATATTTGCTTTAAATTGTTTTCAAGAATTTCGGTTTTTCTGAGTAATAATAATTTAAAGATTTAGTAATAGTATTTTTTTCAATATAATTATATTTGAAAAGTCTGTTCTAAGACTTTAATTAAAAGAAGAAAATTAAATTTTTTAAATGACTAATTTGGACAAAGAAATAAATATACAAAGTAGTAGATATAAAAATGTAACCTCTATTAGGTGTTTTAACACTTAGTGAATCACTTGGGTATTATCTAATCAAGATTATTTAAATAAGAGCTATTTTATTTAAAGATGGCCTATTTATATACAGTTAGACTAAAGAAGTAAAGAAAAATGTTGTCACGACTTTGATTAAGTATTATAATAGTATAAAAAGTTACAAACTTTGTGAGTAATTTTACGCTTATCTACGTGGAAATAAACATTTATAATAATTAGAAAGATAACTAATGAAAAAATAATTTAAAAAATACCAATATGAAGTGCAACGAAAAAAATATGATAGCTTTTGCAACTTCAGCAACACCAGTGGATCGAGAGGGATGGTTAAATAAACGCGGTGAAGTGAATCGGGGATACCAAAGACGATGGTTTGTTTTGAAGGGAAACATTCTTTTCTATTTCGATCGCCGTGGAGACAAGGAGCCTGTGGGTATGATTGTAGTTGAAGGATGTACGATAGAATTAGCAGAAGATGAAGAACAATTTGGATTTAAAATCGTCTTTCATGGTCCTAATAATAGAAGTTATATTCTTGGAGCTGAATCTCAGGTTCTTACCCAATATTAAGATAATAAAAAAATTAAAATTCATAATTTTTATCATATAAAGCGTACATTATATATATTTATATTGATTATAAATTGTGAATAATTCATGATTTATATTAATAAACACATATTTTTAATTACATGATATTTCACTTAACAGGAATCAATGGAACAGTGGATGAAGGCTTTAGCATGTGCAAGTTATGACTATATGAAGTTAATGGTTGCAGAATTACAGCGTCAATTGGATGCTCATGAAGAAGAAGCTACAGTTACCCCTGCTGCTGAATTACCTAAAGTTCCACCAAGACAAAGACATAATCCATTCAATAGACCAGAGTCTCATCATAGATCTCAGAGTGTTAGGTCAGCACCAGGTCGAACAGAAAATATACCAAGAACAAAAGTGTCTTTTAGGGAATTGCATACTATGTATGGTAGAAGAATTTTATCTGACCTTAACGAATGGAGGCATGCTAAAAGAAATTCAGAAGCTCCTTTAATTATTCTTTGACCATAAAAATTGTTTTATGTCAATACATTTGTTTAAAAATAGCTCTCTAAGATACCTATTTTTTCAAACTTTTAATTAAGTGGTAATTATTTAAGATCTGTCATTATAGAAATTTTAAGATAATTTATTTTTGTATTTAATGCAAGAGATTTTAATGTTTAAGATTTATTAGATGTTGCTACAATCTTGCTTTATATGAACTTATATAAATGTATATAGGTGTGTCTGTACACCTGCAATTGCATATTGTAAATTTACCTTGTAAGGTTTAAATAATGAAATAGCAAGTTATATTGTTTTAAAAATCTTTATTTTGTATCTTAATTATATAAATAATTAAACAGCCTGCTGTGTTAAATTAAGTATAATATAATATTTAAAAAAATACAATTAAATATATTTGCATTCAATACCTTTTAATTAATATGATTTTATATATTTTATTTATATAATGATATTAATAAGCTAATTAATCTAAATCAATTTATCTATAACTCGTTTATTATATTATTTTTAATAATAACTTGTGTATATACAATACAATACAGGTAAGGTTCAATAAACTGATATTATTAAACTTACAAATGTACATTAATAGAAATATATATTTATTCAAATAATAAATTTAAGTTAGTTTTTAAAACTAATGAATTCAATTTTTTCCTAATTTTTTTACACATTCGGTTTGATGATAATATATTATAAGTCAAATCATTTAAAATTCAAGAATATTTACTTAAATTTAAAAACGCTCTTCTTTCTGGCATCACCAGGTAAATGACGAGCACCTAGTAAAAGTCGAGCTTTGTCTTCTTCTTGAGGAGTTACTTCTTCTTGAGGACCTCTTGGTTTAATTTGTAACTTTTGTTTGATAGCTTGACTAAGAATCACGCGCCTTGAGTCACTTTTCATGGCTAAAAGAAGATCGAGCCATGTCCATGTCACGTTATGATATTCCAATGTAGGTATTACAAGAGCGAAATCTCTTATATCTTCTAAATTTTTTTCTTTATTACCCTGTAATAAATAGAAAAATTTATTATCTTTTAATTACAATTGCATATATATAATAGTGTAAAATGTGATAATTAATATGGTACCTTATAAGATACTCGAACAGGTACTTCAGGTATTTTAATATATATAAATAATTTATTCTTATCAGCTCGTTCTTTCATTTTTTCTACATCTTCTCTTCTTTCAATAGGTACATAAAAAGACGAATCTCTTTGAGGAACAGGTGGTTCTTCTATACCATCGGGGTCTCTTTCGGGAAAACAAAATTTCAGCATTGTATTAAAAAATTTCTTTGTTAATCCTAAAACAAATTTATTAAATGTTATATATTACATCGGAATAATATTTAATATAATGATAATTATATTCCATAATTAAGATATAGTAAAATTTTAATAAAAATTATTTCCGAAATTATAAATAAAATTAAATGAAAGTTTATCGAAAAAAGTATTGCAGAAATTTTACATTATATATTATATGACGTAAATTTAATTATACAAATATAATCAAATAATATATACGTAAAAGTCTTTTTATCGAGAATAATATGTTAATAAAAGTCAAATTTAGATTTTTTGGAATATAAATTTAATTAGGATTCGTTTTCATTATTAAATTGAGAACTTATAAAAACTTAGTCTGTGATAACCAAAATACTTGCAAAAACTTACAAAAAATAATAATATAACTTATTTTTTTACATTTAATTTTAATTCGAAAAAGTGATTGTATATAAAAAATATTATATTACGACAATTATGAAGAAAATGATTATAAGAAGTCTTATTTTTATAAGAAAGTATTTGATATTCTATTTATTATATTTCCTTAAAATGATTTCTACGTTAAAAAATCGTTAAAATTACTTTATTAAATATTTAATAAATAACTTAATTGTTATTTAAGAATTTTAAAAATAAAACGTTTCTTTTATGATTCGAAATACATTCTACTGTACGTTAAAATTAATGTATAGTACACTGTTCATATAAAATTTTTAAATTTATAATGTTTATGAAGATTCTCAATTATGTAACTACAACAAATGTTTTAGTATTATGACCAATTAATGCTTACCGATGGTGAGTGGAACAACATTGATTTCAAAGTGTTCTTTAACCGAAATACCAGCAACAGGAGCTTTTTCCCGACAAAATACCCTCAGGGCTCTTTGTCTATCAACTGGCATATTATTTTGTAGCTCTGTAGGTGTGAGTACCTCTGAATAAACCTGATTTGGCAAGAGATTTGTCATCCTTACATATCCGAGTTCGAGCAAATGTTCTACGGAGTCGTCGCTTTTACTTGTTTTGGTGTAAAGGAAATTCGTGAGTATAAGATCTGCAATTCCTAGTTGACCGTCTGCGTCAGTTAGTCTCCACTGAGCATGTTTGAAACATATTTCAGCTGCACGGGCAACTGCGGCTGGCTTGTCCTTGAGGCTCGTTGAGGCTGCAGCTGGAGCCGTTGTTTCTTTGTAGCAACTAAGCATGACATCTAGTTCCTCGGCCTTGGCGCTTAGTTTTTCTTTACATTCAAAAACTCTCGCCTCGAGGCGCTCGATTTCGGCAAGTAATTCAACACTAGATTCCTCCGCAAGGGCTTTCTGCACCAGGTATGTTTCCTTCTCGAGCCTGCGCAGCTTTGATACGAGGCCTCGTACGATATTCTGACGCTCTTGTATCGGTCGTTTTTGATCTTCCTCTGAATGCAGCTGCAGCTGGAATCTTAATTTAAAAATAAATCTTAATTTTTGAAAATCATAATTTTCATATGACATTAAAATTTCACTTAGATTAGCCCTAAACACTTTTTGATGTCTAACAATCTTATACCCATGTTCTATAAAATAACAGCCTCAGATTTTAAACAAATTAATGAGGTAATAATCTGCATTTTTATTGAAATTATTTGTCGAAAATTTATATTTTGTCATTAAATTGAAAAGAGCAAAAATAAAACGGGCAAACCTCATGCGTTGCAGTCGTTCGAGGGCTTCTTTTCTGCGTGGTTCAATATATAGCAGGAGATTGTTGACGATATCTAGTATCATGGCGTATTGCAAGGAGTTAGTGCAGACGTCGAGATCGTGATGCATGAGAGTGAAAGCATCGGCAGACGAAAGATCTTTGCGTTCCCAAGGACTAATCTCTTCACCAGGTGGGGCCGGCACTTCATTGAAAGAACCAGCATCTAGTGCTTGCCCATAGCCAACATAAAAGAACTCACATTTGCACCGAGAAACGATGCGCTGTAATTGATGTTGGGGACCACCTCCACCACCCACTGTTTGGCTTACTACACCGCCAACACTTTGCCCGGAGCCTACGAGAGCCGGAACATCCGGCAAACCGACGATCACTGTCGAATCTTTTTCCTGTTGAAATATCGCTTTTGTTATTTTAATCACTTTTTTATACATGTATTGTGTCACATAATTTGAATTAATATACAATGCTAATCATGGTTTACTTATAAAATTATATCTTCGAACTATTTCAAGAGCTACAATTCTATATACTCGTTTTTAATGCGTACATAAATTAGGTTTAATTTTCTGCGTATGCATATAAAAATTAAAAATAACTTCTTATAATATTAAATTATACGCATTAAATTAAATTATTAAATTTAAAAAAGTTTATGTTTACAAATATAATTTAAATAAATGACTTAATCATGGACATGTAATTTAAAATTATCAAGTCTTAAGAATACGTTTCTTAATTTTCGAAAATCTAGTCAGAAATTACTTTAATTTATTCAATATTAGTTGCATGTAATACAATTTTAACAAATATAAAATGATTATTTTTGAGATTTACTGTAATATGTTTTGAAAAATAAACATTATCTTATATATTTTGTTCACGTGCAATTAAAAAAAAAATAAAACT
Organism: Platyscapa corneri; assembly: GCA_018907185.1. Taxonomy (NCBI): domain Eukaryota; kingdom Metazoa; phylum Arthropoda; class Insecta; order Hymenoptera; family Agaonidae; genus Platyscapa; species Platyscapa corneri. Next base: position 3,022,986 of record JACCHW010000018.1, on the reverse strand, counting down.
ATAAATATTCCTTATGACTTATCATTATATAAAATGTCAAAATTATTTCAATTACCTGAATATTATCTAATGTCAGCCACATGATATTATCATCAATATTATCATCAATATTTGCATTGACAGTAGCATAGTACTGCATACATTCTAAAGAACCAACCCATGTTGTTTTTGACATTAGAGTTCTTTCTTTCCATACTGGACAATGAACCCTTTGAAGAATTTCTGCTTTAGCAGCAGATAAAATAACATAGCCTCGAGTGTCGATACCTTTTAGTAATACTTGACTATTGACTAGAGCAACTAAAATATAAATATTTCCAAAATAAGTTTCAATATTAATATATTTAACGATCTGAACTATGATTTTATTTTGTCCATAAATATAACGATGTATTCAAATTCTAAATAAAATAATAAAGAATAAATCGTAATATAAAATAATCTAAATTTCAATAATATATTAGCTTAAGATAAATGCAGTTATAACTGTTTTTTTAATTGAAATTAATATTTAAACTATTAATTATTTTTTTATGATGCAACTTTCAAAATTTTATATTTTAATTAAATTTTTTTTACTGTATTTAAAAAATGTTTTGAGAAAAGCTAATTTATTTATATAATATTCTCTGAAATGTTTTATTTATTGTTTATGTTTTCAGCACGATTTTTCAGTACAATTTTGTTTAAATAAATTTTATTCTTTATAAATTAATAAAATATAAATATTATAAATCAAATTTTGTAATTAAAAGTTCAGACTCTATTGTAAATATTAATTGTATAGATCAAAATCTGTTTTTACATATGGAAACTGTATACATGAAAATATTAATGCATTTTTTTTTAATTTTTGATTATCTGCTATCAATAATATTGATTATATCTTATAAGCATTCTTGACAGTAAATTATTTAGTTCATGAAAATCGAAAAACGTATATTCATAAAGCATAAAAATACTGTTTTTATTATTTTGATCTGAATTTAAGTAGTGCCTAAGCAAATGCTATACTATACTACGTGTTTATTCATATAATTCTCTGTACCGAATCATAGAACCTCTATTTATAAAATTAAATATTAAATTATAACTTAAATCAGTGCATATATAATTTTATCAAATCACAAGCTTTGCATTTCGTAATTATCCTTTTTTGCATGCTTTAAATTTTTCATAAAATTTAAAAAAAGTTCAGGATTATGTAATAATTGAATTAATAAAAAGATACAAAAAATAGGAACGAAAGACGCACTGAGCCAATTTTTATGTAAGACGTCATCTTGATTGCAGGCAGCCAAGCCTCTGAGCTGCTGACCTCTCGTCTGTACGGACATGTCGTCGCTAAAGGCTACGGGTTTATTGGCTGCCTCAGCAATAAGCCTTTGTAGCATGCCAGCAGCCTCACCCTGTTGAGGCTTCGTCGAGGAGGATGGAGTCACTTGCGTGGGCGTACTTTGGGCATCGATTGGCCGGGTCCTATTCTTATGCGGCGTTGAACTGCTTTCACGATGAAAGCCTTTAAGCGCTGCCGTGGACAGGTTTTTTTTAAGTTGTTGGGTCTTAATGAAGGAGTCAAAAAGGGCGAAGGCGACGTCACGATTAGTTTTTGTCCAAGCGCCTTTAAGATCGTGTACTACTAGTCGATGAATCGGCGTATCGCCGCTTATACCCGCAACCACTGCTTCTCTGTTAATGAATACTTAAATATAATTATCTTTTTCATCGATATGATTTTAATTTATAATGAGAATTCATTATAAAAGATGGATAGTAATTTATATTATATTTTGAATAGAACTTAGAATTTTTTTAGAGCTAGAGAAAAAATGTATTTCTATAATGAAGCAAAATGCTTAGTACATAATGACTTCTCTCAATACTTTTATTGCGTGCAATGAATCGCGTGAAGAGAAAAAAAGATTCCAACCTGCCATAGCTAACCCTCGTTACACTAAGGCAATAGCACTTTTGCACGGGTTGTCTTAACGATGCACTCTCCTCATCCTCTTGCAGAGCGCTTTTTAGCCAAATCTCAGCGTCGCTAAGTTCACAATTCATGTAAATAATAGACCACTCGGCACGCGGTCTATGTACGAGACCGTCATCAATGGGGTGAAGGGCGAGATTGTGTTCGGAGCTGCATGCAACACGACCGCCAGTCACTTCGAAACCGCGCTGCATGGCGAATGACATCCAGTAACTTACGTGGAAGCGATGAAAGGCGAGGGTAAGTCGAATTTTACGGTAATGGCGACTGAGTTGCTTTTTGCGTGGTCTTATGTTACGGAAAAGTGGGCCCTTTCGTGTAGGCCGTGTCGCACCCGACAAGATAAACTTCAAATTTTCGAACCAGCGTAGCGTACTACCGTAAAGTACAGCTGTGGGCGCACTCGTAAGGGTCGGGGATCCTGTTGGTTTCGTCTCAAGGGCAAGACTCACGTTTAAGTTCTGGAAAAAGCATAACGATTTCTGATGAAATAATAAGAAAAAAATTGGGGTAGCTTATACCAAGTCTTTTCTCTTTAAAATAATCAATTTTAATAATTTGTTTAAATTATTATTTTTAGAGCAATAAATAAATATTCGAAAATTATTCGAAATACGCTAAATATATACAAACAATTCAAAGTTTTCGATCGCTAAATTTCACGTTTAGTATCAAAAAGCATGCCTGACTATAACTAAGGGTTTCTACTTTGGCTTATATATATGCGTATTTTTATTAACTCCAACCCAAGTTATTCGAGAAGCAAATTTTGTACTCTTTATTTACTTTGGGTCTAAATGTTAAGAATAATATTTAAACACAAATAAATTCTTTTTACGGATGAATAATTACTTATGTTAAGAAATTGTAATAAATTAGAATTGTAAAAGAAAATATGGTATAGAAAACATATACAGAAAACAAATATTTTAGGAAAAATAAATAATTAACTTTAATTATTCATAATTTAGTGTATTAAATGGAAATTTGATGAAAAATATAGGATATGCCTAATATGCGTAGAATTATGTAAACGTAATAAAATGTAAATTATCTATTCTGATAAGTAAACAGAACACTAAAAATGCATAATAATACTGCATAATAAAATTTTCACACAAAGTGTATATTTTTGTACTTATTTCAAGATTTCTTGGCACTTGTTTAATATGAACAGGAGACTTGAATGGAATGGCAAGATATACCTGCGACCGAAAAGCGCGAAAGGAGTCGTGTTGTTGATTGCTCGAGTACTCGGGAAGCTTATCTGGAGCGCAAGGTAATGCTGCGTGATGATCTCGCGGATCGCCGAGGCAAACCCAGGCCAATTTGATACTGAGTCGTACATTGGGCAAGTGAAGGAGTCGACAGTCGTCGTATTTGCTAGCTGTACGGACGTACACGTCGAGGTCGCCCTTAACGATGATTTTGCCGAGGGTCCAATCAAGCTCAAGACATGACCACGTGAGTTCCATCTCTTCAGTTGTGTTGTAGGGATCAAGCGACGCATGTAAGAGTACCGTCAGTTGCTTTACGCACAATGTTAATCGGCCATGAAGCATGAGACGCATCTTGTCCCAGAAGGGCAGCGGGGGACTCGGGTCCCGGGACGGTTGTAGAATTTTTTCGAAGCTCAGGTTGCACTGGGCTATTACTGGTTCCCAGCACGGGCCAAAAGCATACCTGAACATAGTTTTTTTCATATCATATGAACTCTATTTTTTTATTAAATCGATTCGTTATTATTATATAGTTTTCAGTATATACGTATTATTGAAGTAACCATTTTTGACCTAACAAGTTTAATAAACAATTATATAAAATCAAATCTAACAATAATTTGAAGTTGTTAGTTCAATCGTATTTATTTTAAAATTATTTCGGAATTAAATAATATTTGTATTAATATAATTTTGAAGTTAATAAAGAGTAATTAGTCTATTCTTGACGAAGAAATATACTTTTTTACTCTATTACATATTATTAATTAAAAAAATAGCGAGTAACTTTTTAATTTGATCATTTACAATAAAAGTAGCACAATTTATTATTTTTATATTTAACGAAATATATGAATGTTTGCTTGTGTGTATAATAAATAAAATTCTTCGTAGTTTATATATAATTATTTTAAATGTTAATTTTTAATTTTATAATAATATTAAATTTTATTTTATTTTCTTAAAGAATAACATAATTATTATTGTAAGTGATTTTGTAATTCGATTTAAATTTTTTTAAAAAGGTTCTTAATTTTTATCAAAATTAAAAATTAATTTAATAGATTTATACTTTTTAATGACATCACTAATTATTATACAGAAAATTTAATCTCTATATGTATAAAAAAATAGGAAGATTAATAAAATATTATTCAGAAAATTTATATAAATTAAAAAAATAATTACTTTTGTTTAGTATTTTTACAATAATATTGAAAACTTATGAACCAAATTTTACAAAGATCAAAGATCTTCGATAAAATTATAAATGTTGTTTTTTACACTTCATTGGACTATCATTGTTACATTTTAATACTCATATACATAACAGTCAAATAGAAATATACGGGAATTTTCAAATCAATGATAACTTACCTAAATTTATTAATGTCCCAATTTAAATCGTGATAGTATTTTAAAGAAGTCATGCCGCGATCTATGATAATATCGTCCCATGGTGCACCAACTTCAATTCTAACAGTTCTTCTGGCCCTAGGGGGAGCAAGAGCTTCAGCGCCTGCTAATCTGCCCCATATGGTAAGTGCTTCAACCAGTAAAAATGGTTGCGGAAAGTCTCTGAGTTGCAGTTTCCATTCAAGGCACTTTAAGGAAATGTCTCTTACCCAGAGGGTATTGAATTCGAGACCATCTTCAGGCCAAGGCGTTTCCGGATCCATTTCTTGTAGGGTACGCGTAGCATGTTCTAATCCATGTATAGAAGGGTCAGCAAGAACAATTATTTCGAGATCTAACATCGTCCAGGCAAAAAGACGTGTTCGAGCGGGTCCGGCCCGTTGCATCTGTTTCCAACGCTGCACATAAATCTCGGCGTTCTTTTTATTTAAACTCGCGTACAGCTCCTCCACCTTTCCTTGAGGTAGGAGAAGATGAGCTCTGCAGAGTTCCTGAACTTTGGCATCCAGCATCGCCTGCCGTTTCAAACTTTCTTTGTATTCATCTTCAAGAAGTTCGTAATTGTCACGTAGACGAACTTCGAACGGATCATCATTCACTTCAAAAATCCATTCCTTTATCTTTAGTAAAGTAATATTTATTTTATTATTTTATTTTTAATAATCTAATTATAGATTTAAATTTCATTATAAAATTGAGTTTTACTTTAAATAATTTATTTTGATAATTTTTGTCAAATAATTTTATAAATTGCTATTAATATATTAAATATCTACAAATATAAAAAATAAAAATAAGATACTTGCTTTTATGACTAGATCACTCGGTAACTTATTTTTCTGTATTATACCAAAAGAATGTAATTCCTTTAGCCATTTTCTTATACTAAATAATTCATTCTGAACAGCTTCAGCAAATTGATGTTCATAAGGAAAACACGCTTTTGCTAAATCAATGTTTAAACTCCACGTTTCATTCCATTCCAGTTCGAATCCATCATTATTTTGTCGCTCCATCCTAATTTCTTCACAATCTGTTAATTTGACTAATTTGAAACCTTCGATTGTAATTATGTCTACCATATCTAAAGCTGCTCGAAGATAATTAAGTCTCCACTCTCCTTGTGACCATTTCAAGTGATCTGAAGATATTTCTAAGAAGTGTCTTGGAGAAATATCTATTGTTAAAGAAATTCCACTAGTACACAATATGTCTAATGATCGTTTAGTTTTAGATGTATCTAAAATTTTAATATAGAATTTTTATTTTAATAAATTATAAATATAAAAAATTATATAATAATATTGGCAAAAGATTATAAAAAAATTTTTTTTATTGTTGTATATTTTTTACCATTGGCTACGGTAACAATTTTTTTCTCTAAGGCAATAACGCGAAAATCAGTTGATTCAAGCCATAATTGTAATAAACGTAGATGTAAATTAGGACTCCAGGCTAATGTAGTGTCATCCACGCTGATATTTATTGCACTGGGAGTAATAGCCGTTTTACATTTTCTTACTGCTAAGAATGGATGACTTAAGGCTTGTGCATGCTGACATATAATCGGTTCATTTTTACTTAACGTTATTGCACAAACACCTTCTGCTACACCTACAAAACGTTTTATACTTCGTTCTAAAGTAGCAGAATCTAAGCGTATCATAATTGCCACTAAAATTAAAACAAAAAATTTTTAAACATATAATTTTCGAAATTTATATATTCTTCTATAATAACACAAACGTACTTTCGTTTTCCGCTATAAAAAACAGATTACAGTTAGAAATTTTGAGATTAAGTTGAATTGCTTCATCATTAAATCTGTTACTTTCTGAATTAGATGTTATTCTATGTTGTTTCCAGTATCTGAAATAAAAAATCAATACATAATAAATTAGTAATTGAAATTATATTAAGTTTTATAGATTCATTCTAATACTAAATAATATTACAATAAACCACGTTCAAGAAATCTTGCAAGTTCCAAACTCCATTCCGTCCTAAGAGCATCAAGAACAATTCCTATTGCATTTTTTCGAGTAGTTGCAAGAAATACTCCAATAGAAAGAGGGTTTCCCCATTGATGTAATGATTCTGGTGCATTTATTGAAGTACCATTAAATGCACAACAAAGCGATTCAAGGGTTAATTCTGTATTCCATTCATCAATATTATCTAAAAGACGTAAAATAATTATAATAAAATATTTAACCGTAATTTTTATTAGTATTTTATAAAATTTATTAAAATAAAATTAAGTAAGAGATTAACATACATAAATAATGATTTATATAAATATTTTCTGGTTATTTTGTATATAAATCAATGCTCTTAACAGAAAATTAATTTACCTATCAGTTTATTCATTGAAAACTTTACATGTGCTACTGTGCATGAAGTTTCTTGAACATCTGGTAATTTTATAAATAATGAAGCTTCATATAATTCAGTAATTGTTTGAATAGATAGTGATGGATATTTTTTTTTTGACGATGTATTTACATCACGTTTAAGAATATCGCCAATACCACTCATTAAAATTGATTCCCAATCTTTGTAATCATATGTCATTGAAAGACAATTTAATTGTGTAGCAATTTTTAAAATATCTTCTTCCATCTATAATTTATTATAATAATAAAATATTTTAGCTATCTTTTTATTTTTAATTATTTATTTATAAAAATAGAAAATTAAATATCAGTTACTTTTGATTCTATTGATAATGAACGTAGTGATAGTATTGGAAGCTTTCCTTTGATCGATATTCCATCCATGTTTAAAGCTAAATAAACTTGAGGACCAGTTGGCTGAAATTTTGCAATTAAGTTGTAAGATTTCATGTGCATTCTAAACCTAAATGAGAACCATCTTCTCGTCCAGCAATGATCGATGAACTACCTAATTTTAGTACAGATTCTAAAATTTTAAGCAACGATGAAATTAGATTTTTAAAATTGTTTATAAATTTTGTATTTTATAAAAAAATTAAATACAATTAAATTTTTTTTTTAAATAAACACGTAATTGTGAAAATGTATATAAAAAAGAAAAAAACTATGTTATATATATATATATATATATATATATATATATATATGAGGAGAAATTACAAACCTTTGGTAAAATAGGAGAAAATCTGGTTATGACATCACTACTAAATTGTTTTGGTGCTGCTGAATTTAATGTTTCAGGTGATAATGATTTTCTATCTTTTAAAAATTGTAAAAGACCAACACCTCCAGAACCTTCCGTTTTTGTTATTCCAATAAAAAGCTTCTAAAATATTTAATTTAATTTTTAATTGTTATCCGTGAAAGTATAATATTAATTTTTTTATTATAGATATGCTTTTATACATTCTTAAATAATTTACTAAATAAAATAAAAATGAGCATTATTTTATATTAAGTATATTACAATTATACAATATATATTATATAATAAAAATTTAATCAATGATACCTCAAGTGATAATTCACCTTGAGCTCTGAGGGTTGCTTCAATAGTACCTGCAAAATTGATTTGGGCTAAACATGCATCCGATGCATGGCGTAATAATTTCATAACTCCATTAACGAAAGTTACAGTTCCAAGTAATGTTCTTGCTCCATGAACTACACTACCATCAAGGCAAAGAGTCTCAGCATTTCCATTAGCTAACCAACCATTTCCAAGAGCCAAAAGACTTAAATTTTCAATATTTATTGCTAGAAACTATAAAATAAAGTAATGCTGTTAAATTTTTTTAATGACTACTTAATTATGAAATATATATGCACCTGAACAACTGTAGTTATAAATGAAGGAATTTTTGTAGTTCGAAAATCTAAAACCTTATTTGAACGATTTTTATGTTTCATTGATACTGCAGGAACATCAATATTAATACGTACACCTCGTAACATTAAAGATAGTAATTTAGCCACCTCACTGCTAAATAAACTACTACGAACACTTAATTCTTCAATTTCCTATAATATAACACATATTTATTAGATATAAAAATATTTGAAAATAATAAAACTTACAACTGTGAAACCATTTGTAGAAATATTAATGTCTCGTAATATAAAGTATGGAAGCGAGATATGACCAACTTGTAGATGTATTTTACACTTTCTTTTAACAAGCCATGCCAAAAATCTTGGTATAATCCTAAAAATTAATCGTGAATATCGAAACATCAATTTATGAAAATGAAATAAACCATGCATAATAAAATATTTAATAATTACCATGTACAAATACAATATATAATAAAACAAATTATGAAGAACGTTAGTAATCCCATCATTTTGAAAATTATTAAAAATTTGTTTTAAAAATTAAAATTCTTTAATTTCCTATAAATTCAAAAGATACTGGAGTAAAATACAACGTTAATAATTTAGAAAAACTTGTTAACATTTTCAATTGATTTCAAATGTTGAAAAGATAGGAATCATTTTTATTCAATATAATATGTAATAAGTATCGAACACATATTTTGGTGTTGAATATAATTCTTGAAAATTTCATTTTATTCTTCTTGTATCAGACGAACTAAATGATTTCTTTCCTAACCTAATGTACACAATAATAGTCTTTTTCGAATGGAGGGGGGAGAATGGAGTGAGAAAATGAAAAACATTTTATAATACTTTTTGACATTATTTAAAGTTTTATATGTAATTATATATGTAAAAAAATATTTATACATATATTTTTTGAAAGATACTTAATTTAAAAGGTGTTCATTCAAAAAACATAAAATATCATATAATTTTAATATATACAAATTAAACAATAACAAAAATAACAATATTATTTAAAATAATTAATCGCAAAAAATTAATACAGGGCTTTATATTATTAATACTGAAAATTGCATAATATAATTTCTTTTTAATCAATTAAGATTTAAAGGCTTCAAATCACCTTAACAAACAAAGATAATCAATTTCCTAGAGTCACGATTTTATATTTTTCTAAATGTTTATTCAAAATGCTTAATAAAAATGATTGTGTTAAGAATGCTATAAATACTATATATTAATGTTACAATATTATCACTTTTATATTAAAAGAAAATAAAAAAATTTGTAATTAATTATAATTAACAAAATGCAAATGTATACTAAAAGTTTAGTTCTTAAAAATAAGTGCTTTATCATCATACAAATATTAATTTTTTTATAAAAAAATAAACAAAATGTTGTTATAAAATAAAATATGTGTAATTAGAAATAGAATGTTATAAAGGTATAATATTATATTTTTATGTAAGTTAATGGTAAAATATAAAATTTTATAGTCATGTTTATCATTATAGTTATACAGCTTTATTTCTTTGTACAATATTTTGTGACATATGCTTACATTGACGAATGATATACAAACAATTGTAACACGTGATACTATTTTCTTTATTTATTTACTCTATAACTTGCTGTTTATCATGTAACTATGATGGTACTATCTCAATATTCAACCTTTACTTATATATAAATTTGTATGATGTTTCATCTTACCATTGTATGTACTGATATGTGATTTGCAAAACTTTAAAATGTTAAAAAATACGTTTCCATAATTTTATGATTTACACGGTAAGATTTAGTTAAAAAATACATTATTTTAAATAAGATGATTCCCTAAGATCAAATAATCTACAACCTTACATAAATTTCTATAATAATTAACGTTCAAATGATTCTTGATGTTCTTTTCTAACGATTTATTAATGCATTTACTATATTATTAAAAATTAATTGCATGACTATGCTTTTATTTTAATTTATTTATTTTCAATGATTGTTATTATAATAGTATAAAATCGTAAATCTGAATTAATGATTTATAAAACCGTCTAATTAAATAATTATATATAAATAAACTATTATTTTGGAAGATTAATGTGTATATTCAATGAACTTTTATAAATCTGTACTGAATTCTATGGTTCTGATCCTAATAACATATTAATATATCATTCATATAAAAATTTTGAATATTTATTGTGTAAAAAAAATTATTTACCAATTAATGGCTTTTATGTAGAAGATTAATGACATAATTTTTATATAAAAATTTAAAAAGCTCCATACAATTCAGTATCTTAGTACTTAGTTACAATATTTTTATTTTGATAATTTAAAGTTAAAGTATTTATAATAGCGCAGTTTTCATAATGTATTTTATTTTATTTTATATTAAAATAATTTTAAATGAATATAAAAGATCGATCGCTGTTATATATTCAACATTAACTTTGATAAATTATATTTTTCTTCATATTTATTAATTTTTACTAAAAAATTTCACAATAAAAAAGCTTGAATTATATTTATTTTAACTTTATATCGTCTGAAATATCGACGAGCAAAAACTTTTTTTTGAGTCAAAAATATTAAAAAATTCTTATGATCTAAACTATATACTCTACAAAGCATAATCTATTTTTTAATTATCCTTGGTGCAACTGTAATACTTGCATTAAATGGCGATTATCATATCAATCACTTATCGTCTGCTATTACAAATATTTATAAAATTTCTCTATATTATATACATATATACGTATGTGATGCAGTTTATTTTCTTTAACACAGTGAATTAGTATCACCTGCCCGAGCTGCCTCTCTATTCACACTTTCAAACACTGTGCTTCGTTTAGCTTGTTACTTTTTATCTTTTGTATCATTCAAATTTTGAATTTAGGATGAAACTCATTATCGTATTATAAATTTAACTAAGTGCATAAATTCACATTTATTAGAATGTGGAGAATGGATGAGTAGAAGAGATAGGCAAAACATGACAAATGTTTTATTAAAATTTGTTTCATGTGTAAATATATTCAATTAAATATACTAATTACAATTCACTCTATTCAATGTGTAAATAAAATAAAAAATCGATGTATAAGGAGTATAAATAATCCTAAACTTATACTTTAAATTCGTGATTTTTTAGTCTTTGAATTTTTAAATACTAATTATATTACGGGGTAATATATAAGAAAGATTTAATGTATTCCTTGACACAAAACTAAAAAAAGTATAAATGTGCCGAATTTTATAAATAGTTCGATATCGAACTTCTATGAGGCTACGCATAGTATAATTGTATCATATTATATTTTCTTGCACGAGAAAGATATGTCAAAATAGGTTGGTTAAAATAAAATCCAAGAAAGTACTATAATCGAAATTCGTAACAATCTTCATGGATTTTACAAAAATGCAAATATTGCTTTGAAGTAGATCATTTTTCGAAAGTTATATGTATTTCATTTAACCAGAAAATAATATTGCACAAGAAAAATCCTTCCTTTTTCATTTTATTAATTATTGTTTAAATAAAAATTCTTCATACAAATAGGATTAAAAGAAAAATAATCGTTACAAACATATACAACTTGCCTTAAATAGAAATCAAAGCAATTAAGCATTAATAAAAGTATAGATAAGATATAAAAGTTAACTAATTATAAATATAAATTATAATAATGAAATAAATTAAATTATAATTCTAACGTGTATATACAAAGTATACACAAAGATTCTACTTAAATTACAGAAATAAAACGTAAATCCATGTTGTTAAGTTTTTTTTTTTGAAAGATATTTAGTGATGGCGTATTAAGAATGTTAAATTTGTTATTTTATATAATATCTAATCAAAAACTCATCAGTTATATACGCGTGGGTATATATATTAATACGTGGAACGAAATTGAAGCCTTATAATTTATAAATAAAGTGCCTACAATTTGAAAAAATAAGAAATCCTTTTTTCTTGAAAGAAATAAATTATAGAAAAATCGATAATAAATAATAAATGAGATCCTAATACCCTGATAAAAATCTTGTTTTGGTTCTGTAAAGACTTAATTAATTGGAATCAAATTACATTAATTTCGTTTGTATCAATGTAAATATTTATAATAAAACATAATTTCTAAAACGGTTTCTTAATTCAAATTTCTATACTTTAATAAATGTAAAGTATTTTTCAAATTTAATTTAATGTTTAAAATATTTCGATAATTTACTTTTTTATAAACTGATGTGCTAACAATAAATAATACTATAAATATTGCAATTTAGTATATTTTATTATTATATTTTATTTTAATCAGAAGAGATATGAAACTAAGTAATAAAAAAAACTGGTTAATTAAAAGTGTTTTTGATTAATTTAGTAGTATAAATTTTTTCAGTAAAGAATATCACTTGCAAAATAAATATAATAATTAAGAATATCTATTGACACCAAATGAAATTTTTAATTATATTCCATTATTTAGCATAATGTTACAAATTCAAATACAAAATGTTTAATTGATTTCTTTCCAGATCTTTCTTCTTTGTCTATTTTCTATAAAGATTTTCTAATCAGGGTATTAAGCAATGGTATTCTTTATACGAATATTTGATTCAATACGAAAATAGTCTTGTGCCATTCGTAAGTTAAATGCGCATATCAATAATTAATGGTCCCGAGATTTTTATGTTTATTTTTTACAAAATATAATAATTTAATCGAGTTATAAATCGATGATCACTGATGAAAAAAAAAGTAAATAAAATAAAATAATTTGAAGATGAGAAAAGAGTTTACTTTTGGTATAATACAGAATGAGTATAATAAAATTAAAAACGAAGGAAGAGAAAATGCTCTCCCATAATTTTTTAAAAAATATTATTTAAAATACAATGCTGAAGTAAACTAATAATGACTACTCGCTGACGCGAGTAAAGTTTTTTGAATAATTTTTCTTTACGTTTCTAAAAATTCATGTTTGCTCTAAAGTTTTTGCGAATTATTAAGAAATTATTTAAATAATTTTGATATTTAGTTTACTAATTTCTTTGATTATTATTTTTCTTGTAAAATTATTTTGCTCTTTTAAATCTTTGAGCCTATAAAAAATAGATAAAAGAATGTTCAATTATTCAGTTTTAAATAATTAATGAAATAAAGTGATATTTGTTCTTTTATAAATTTCATATAAAATTTTCGACATTATTATGTACGATGAAAGTATAGCGTTGTATTAAACATGGACAAAATCTAGAAAATAAATGTAGCATATATGCTTGGTGCGCACAGACAAACCGCGTGAAATTTGATCGTTTTAAAACGGATACTAGAAATACATCGTTTAATTAAACTCTTTAAAGGACACGTTTGATTGAAAATGTGAGTATATTGGTAACAAATTATTTCATCTTTAGTAAATTAAACAATTGAGTAAACACAAGCGACGTTGATCGATCTCGTACACCAGCGAGTACTGGTTGCTTGCATTCGCTATGAAAGACAAATGGAACTTTTGTCTGCATCATACGAAAAAGATAGTTTACTTGCGGATGCAGGGGCAGACATACCTCAAGAAAGGTGAAAGCATCTGCTTAAGCTAATAAAAATAACGATGGGGTAATGGTGATGATGTTCCTTAAATTGTCGGCGTAGCTGACCGAGCATCGTTAACGCATGGCTTCGCGCTCCTTTGGCATGATCATCTTCAAACGTTCGCTCGTGTATGTCTGTGTGTTCGCGCGCGCGTGTGTGCGTATGTTGCCGCGAGCGGGTTCAACCCTAGAGGACAACGTCGGGCAGGGAGCAATGCCACTAGGCGAGTTGCGTTCCACTTCGCGGCCTGTGATGAACCGAACCGATCATCGAGCCGCCACCCATATTATCACGAACAATCTTGCGTTCCTTGTAGTAGATCTCTTCGCTCTCCTTGTCGCAGAGTAAGAGGACGGCGCCACCAAACAGGAATATAGCTGCACCCCAGCCAACGCCGTAGGCCCAACCAAACTCCCAAATTGCTCGGTTACCTGTATACATATTTATATTGTTATTACATTGACTTGTACGCATTCTATGATTCTTTATTAAATCCTTGTATTTATATAAATTCTATTATTTAAGTAATAACTAAGAACTGCAGTAGTTAGTCTTGTTTTTAAGAGAATTAAATTTTTTTTATTTTCAATATAAACTTATCGATTAATCATAAATTTTCTTTTGTAATTTTTGAGATATAATATTTTCTACGTCTATGAACATTTATAAAAATATAATTAATTATAACAGTTTTAGAGCTTAATAAGTTTAACTGAGCTAACTTAACACTTCAACTTTAATATTAAAATTTTAATTTGTGTATGTAATAAGCAAAATTAAATATTTTATAACTAATTTTATTTAAAAAACATTTTGTTTTAACGAGATTGTACAATAATTATATAATACTTCTTGATTGTATATAAAAATATAATATTCGTCAGTAAATGCCATAATAGTTTAGATACATAATTAGTTTATTATTTTTTTAGAAAATAAAATAAAATTAGTACATTTTATACATATGTGACTTAAAACATCTTTAAATTAAAAATATTAATTACTTCTTTGAAAAATGTCATTAGAATAAATAATAAGCTAAGTGATTCGAAGGGATACTATAAAATATCTATATATAAATAAAAAAATAAAGAATAAAATAAAATCAATTTCCTTGTCAGAAAATCGAGTACATTTTCGATATACGAAATAATCATAAAATAATTATTGGTTTAAAAATTTCTAATCGTGTTTACAGAAAAATCTGCTTACCAAAGTTAAGTTCTCCAGCAAAACATACTGGATAGATTACCAACGCTATTAGCAGAGAAATGACTGTAAAAATAAATATCTTAATTATAATTTCATCGAAAAACTTCATAATCAAAAAAAATAAATAGAAGGTATAAAATATCGTACGAGCGATTCCCATGCAGAAGACCGCAAATCTGTAATATTTGTGTTTGTCACAGTGATCCTGGCATCTGAGTCCCAACCCTGTCAATATGGTTGCTGCTATATCGGCTAGAAGGCACACCACGCAAAGTGCAGCCGCTGCTCTGATATAAACTGCGAATGCGAGATTTACGTTTCATTTCAAACTGTATATAATTTGGCATTAATAGCAACTTAAATTTTGTAGGTATCGTTTTACGTCAGTTCAGGAAACTACCAATGAATTCAGTGAATAATTGATATTTTTACTAATGCTATTTTTTCAATAACGTCAATTTTTAAATTATATTCGCAATAGCTTATATTTTATGATCATTGCTATTTAGAATAGAAGTAAAAATTTATATTTTAAGTCAAACTGCTCTTCTAGATTTAAATAACAAATTAATTAAAGATTAAAATGTGTATTTCTTTTATTGTAATTATTAGGTTTTGATTATTTGTAATATATGATTACTTTTTTTGATAATAATATAAATAATGATTTTCGTCATTAGATTATAATTCAGAAATAGAAAAACTGCAACGATTCAGAACTAACTAATACAAATAGAATTCAAAAGTTCAGAATCCATTTAAAATTATATTTTGATAAATATAAAAGTAAAACATATTCTATTGTTACGATATATATTAAAGTGTAAAACGAATTAATGGTTCAATTAAAAAGTTCATAATACTATCTAATAAAATGATTTCAATATACGTGGAACAATATACACTAATGCCAATTCTTGCAGTTAATGTAGTAATAAAACACTATCCATTAAAATATTACAACGATAGGTACGAGAGTAGGTGAGTGAAGTTTTCGCCGGAGTTGAAAGATGCTAATCGCGCGTCAGTAAAAAAGTCGCGGCAATTTTGCTGATTGTAATTTATACTAACCCACGTCCCGGGCTTGGTAGCAACCTGCAGGATCGGGCATATTGAAAGGCAGTGGAGTTGGCGCGTCCTCTTCGATGCAGTGTACGAAGAGACCTTGTCTCCAACCCAGCGACATTAACCAGTCCGTCGATGCCAAGCCCATTATCATCAAGAGAATTACAATGATCCCGCATATGAAAGCTATGACCTGCAATGGAAGAAACGAAGACATGCTTACGGATATTATTTGCATAATTCTTACTTGAAAGTTCTTGACTTTTTCATGTTGTAAATTGTGTAACAAGTCAATTGACTTTTTCATGTTGTAAATTGTGTAACAAGTCGTAACAAGCATAAGATGATTGGATGAAAATAAAATTTCAATTCAATAAAAATGAATCAAAAAGATACATTGCTTTACTATATTGCCTTATTATTTGATGATGTATTGAAAATAATTTTAACGTAACTTTTACGTTTTTTGCTTTGAAATATTATTGCCAGTTTTCTATAAATTTACGAATTACATATCTGTAAATGAGCTTATAGTTATGATTCATATTATAAAGTAATTGTTTATACACAAATTAATATTATTATTTTAGCTGAGTAGATTTATGTAACAAGCTTGATAATAAATAAAATTTCATGATTGTTTATTGATAATTTTAAAATTTTGAATCTTATTCCTTCATAAAATAACATAATTTAAGATAATAATTTTTAAGGTATATGAATATATGAGTTTTAAAATGCTATTTTTAAATATACTAAATTATATTTTTGTATGTAGGTGAAAAAATTTAACAGTTTAAGAATAAAATTGTTATAAAATAATTAAGAAAAAATCTTTTCTTTAAAACAAAATGTAATTTTTAATAAATATTATTATTGATAATATTACAATGTAACTTACTACTAAAATAATAACAATAAAATTTAATGTACATAAATAAACATTGTTATAAATGTAGGTGTTAATACATAATATACAGGTTAATAATTAATATAATAATTAAACGGTTATCTATTTTAAAATAAATAATGGGATGAAATACTTTTTAATTTTTATCATGGATTCTTGTTGATTTTTTGTTATTATGAATTGAATTAAAAAATAAATTATTAATTTTTTACGAATTATCATCAAAATATGTTAAAAATGATATATGTTTATCGATAACCTCGTTTTAAATTTTATAAAAATACGTATCATAAACAAGAAAAACTATTTTATTTTAAACTAAAAAGGCATTGAAATGTATGTTACTTGGAATCAAATTCAATGAATCTGTTTAGAAAAGTTATTAATAACAAAAATAACGCAAAAATAACGTAGAAAATTCTATGAATTTACCGTTATAGATTTTTAATTACATAGAACATATACGTTTAAAAGAACACTCTTAACAAAATGCAAATATAATACTTTATAGGCCTACGATTCATAAGTAAACATCAAATAAAAAGAATGCCTATGCGTGTAAAAATAGTGATCAATCTCAACTTTTTTCCAACTAATCTCAAACATGTAACCATAAGTTAGGAATAAGCATTATTTTCATAGGAGAGTTTCATTACAAACGTGAATTTTTTCAATAATCCGTTACAACAGAGCCGCATTCTTACATTCATAAAATTAAGAAATTTCATATTTTCAAACAGAGCTAAAATTTATCAATATTAATATTTTTTAATATTTAATTTATAAAAATTTTTACTGATTACTTTTAGTACATATTTTTTATCAAAAACATTGATTACATTTTTAGTTCAATTTCTTTCAACTTTTACTTTACTTTTTATTATTAAATGCATCTGAATATGAATCATCTATTCAATAATTCTTCTATGAAATTGTTTAATATTCTTTAATTATTTATTTAATAATAAAGCTTCTGCTTTTAAGAGAAGTCAGATTTTGCAACAAAAAAGTTATCGATATAAAATTTTATATACCATTTTTAATTTTAATTTCAATGTCTTCTTTTCAAAAAAATTTCTAATTTACATAATAAGAACTATCCTTAAGTTAATCTGTTTAATTAATAACATAATTAATTTCTCATTATAATATTAATAATTTTTAATAATCAACGAATGCATTATTAAAAGTATAGATCAAAAATATTGCGAATTTTTCTTTTGTTAATTAAAAATCATAACAAAACGTTGATTTTTAAACGCATATAAACTATGATATAAATTATTAATATCGTTGAAATTAATAATTTTTTAAATCTTAAATTATAAAAAGCCTACTAATAT
The DNA here is from genome assembly GCA_018907185.1 of Platyscapa corneri. NCBI lineage: Eukaryota > Metazoa > Arthropoda > Insecta > Hymenoptera > Agaonidae > Platyscapa > Platyscapa corneri. The sequence goes on along the minus strand of JACCHW010000018.1, from coordinate 3,004,425 downwards.
TTTTTAAATTATTAAATCATCATGTATTATAATTTTAATTTAATGAAAATAATATAAATCAAGAAATATTAGTATAAAAAATTAAAAAATTTTAAAGATGCAATATAATATAATTAAGAAGTATATTCTGCCTATTTAGATTAATTAGCAGAATTTATAATAAATTATTTTCTTGAAATATGTAATGATTTATGTCATGTAATTTTAAATAATTTTTCACGGTTTTTTTGTGCGCGAATATTTATATTTAATTTATTTGATGATTATTTATTTTTTCAGTACTAATATTCAATGATATTAAGACTTAAATAGTAAAAATATTTATTATGTATGCATTATAAAATTATAAAGCATTATTGCAAAAATATTTATTAATAAATATACCAAGTAGTTTAAAACATTAATTCAATGATCAATTTGGTTAAAAAAATGATTTTCTAATAGTTTGTATTTTTAATATTTATACAAGTTTCTAAAATAAATTTAAAATAACATATAGACAATTGCTTGACCACAAAATAGTGCAATTCTATGCTATATTATTAGTTCAAATACCATAGTTCAAATATATGAAAACAAAAATGAAAAATAATAAAATTAGAATATAAAAAGTAACTAAATAGACTTAAAAGGAAAGAGTAATATTCTTGAGTTGATAAGTTGATGAAATTTAATAAGAATGAGTAGTAATTTATAAATAATTATAAATAGATTATTATTATAAAAAATAAAACAATATAAATTATTTAAATATTTTTTATTTCTTAATGTTATATATATATTTCAAAAAAACTTAGTGACATTGTTCTTTTAATGCTTTCACGAAAAATACATAAGAGTTTGTCATGTTCTCGAAATTTGAATCAGATTTAAAAATAAAACTTGTAGAATAAAAGCTAATCAATATTTTAAGGATACTTTAGGATAGTCTCACATTTAACTAACCGTACATGGAATATATGCTCAAATCTTTACATGCCATTTAAATGGTATGAGTAATAATCATTCCAGCTGCAACTGCAAATTTGAGATATAACGCAATGAATTTTAATTGTTTTTATATCTTGAATTAGCGTTATATTTTTTAACAACCCGTGACAATATTATGTTGAATTAACTTTTATTAAAATATTTATGTAAGATATTATTTATTGTAATGTAAATAAATTTTTCTTAAAATTCTTAAAACAGTTTTTATTACAATTCACAACTGTCAGCAAATCTGTAATTTATTATTATGATAAATAATGTAAAATAACCGTATTCATACATCACCACATTATATAATACAATAATTACTTTAGGGTGATCCATCTTCGTAACCCTAATTATATAGGAAGTAATTTTTAGTACATTATCTAAAGTAAGATTCTACTTAAAAACGACATATCTTAATAAAAGATATAATAAAACTATTAGTGATTTTAGAACATTTTTAGATTATATTCAAATTTATTAGATAATTTGAATATAATTTAATTTTTTAATATTTGTATATTTATTATATATATTTATGAAATCAATATTAGCATTAACTTGTCTGACTGTATAGGTCGACAAGGAATGTCGATTACAACAGTCGATTAGGCATAAAATTAATATACTGCAAAAAAAAAAAACAATAAAGAACGAATCAGTAATAAGGTATGATAGGATAAATTGAAAGGAAAGCAAATGTGTCAGTAACAAATTTAAATTAAAAAATTTTAAAACTTTTGAATCAAAATAGTTCTTCTCGATATTCTACATTTTATTTTATTTTTTTCATTTTCTTTTTCTATCAGTCCCTTGATAAAACAGTTATTTGGAAATGTTTCAAAATTAGAATAGAACAAAGAAAATATAGAAATACATTAGGCTTGTAGTACCATGAACATGTGTTCAAGAAATGAGAATCTACATGTTATATACAAATACGTTAAAAAATAATATTTTAATAAGCTCAAAATATATAATCCAATTTATATATTTGCATATAAAATATAAATTTAAGCTTTTATAGATAAATATTTTATAAAAATATTGACTGAAAATTTTTTTTTAATGTAGCACTAAGATAATATTGTTTTTTAATTGACATTTTAATCATTGAATATTAATTATTATAAGTATTATATTGTTTATTTGTTTATTTATTTCCAACAAATAATTAATAAAAAATGTTTATTTATAAAATAAAGATTTTTTTGAAAGTTAAAAAGCTCAACTTTTAGTATTCTTTTTTAAGGATTTATTAAATTCAGCATTAAAAGTTAGTATTAACTTTTACGATGATTATTGTAGCTTTATTATTTAAAAAATGTTTTTATACTTATAATAAATTCCTTAAAATTGAAAGATATAACATTGTCTCTGCGAAAAAGTTTTATTTGTATAAAGGTTAATTAAAAACGTGTGTTTTAACAAATTATCAATTAGTATTTCAAATTAATTCGAAATTAATAATAAATATTAATTATTTATCAAAAAAATATAAAATTTATTAAATTAGTCATTTATGACTTTCTAATTTTTAATAATTAACTTTCAAAGCATATAAATTTAATTTTTTAATTTGGTGATCAAGCTTTTTATGCAAAAATTTTATTTAATTATATACTGATACATTTAAAACAAGGAACAATTATTTGATGCGTAGCTGTTGGTACATAGGGAATATGCGAGATTCATAATTTAATTTTTCATTAATTTAAGCTTTATTATTTAATTTTAAATTATTTATAGCTTTGAATGGGAAAAATTGATTGAGTTATAGGCTTTAAGAAAAATATGAAATTAATCTCTTATACGGATAAGATTGCAATAGAGAACGAGTACAGAAAAATCAAAATTATAACTTTGTATGCGACTGGTGCTGATTTTTTTTAATAAGGTCGCAAAATATGATTGTATTACGATCTTCGTGTGAATAAGATGTTAGAATTTAGTAAGCATTAGATTCAGATTACTTGCTGCGATTCTGTATTAGATGCCAAGAGTTTTCATCCTGACCTAGGAGCGAGCAAACCAGGTTAGATCGATAACTAAAAAGTCGAGGAAGCTCGATGGACATGAGTAGGTTACTAGACCAGAAAGCTAAGTTGGATTGCCCTTTTAATGATTGTCCGACACGTGTGTCATTGTATTGTCACTCGATACTGGCGCATTCATATTTGTAAGAGTACACGCTCTTTATTATTTCCAATCATTTAATATTTAAAAATACGTAATATTGTGTGTGTGTATGTGTGTGCGTGCGCGTGTGTGCGCGCGCGCGCATATTTATAATATAAAAATGGGGAAGCTGATGAAGATAATTGAACTATGTATGCGAAATATTTTTAAAAACTAGTGAAAACCTAAAAGCTCTCTTCAAAGGTAATTAATTTTATTCAAAATTCAATGTACGAACAATCAAGAGAAAATCATAGCACATAATCATTTGCAGTTATAATATACGTTGTTCTGTCAAGAGTTAACCATCATAAGTATAGTTCGAACGTTAACGCATAGCTTGGGTGGGCCTTGCTGTATTTACGGTTTTTCGTTGGGTGCTTGCACACATACACATGCGCGCATATTAATAATGTGAATATAATCATCAAATAATCGTGTAAAAATATTTTGTACAAATGTTAGATTATTTTATTATCTCGTAATATAGTTTTAAACCAGATATTAAAAAAAAAAACGAAAACATTTTATGATTTATATGTTTCGAAAATCCAAAATTTTCAGCCATACTTAAAAAGGTTTTAGCTCAGAAATCTTCACACTTATTGAGATAAATAAACATTTTGTTATTATTATAAAATAATTGAATCATAGTCAAAATAATTTGAAATAAATATTTAAAGTTTTTTATAGATGATTTATAATTATTTAATAGTTATATATTTTATATTCAACGATTTTATTCTTAATACTTTTTGAATTATGTATATATATATATATAGAATACTTCTTGTAAATAATTTTAATTATAATAAATATGTTTCGACCATCGTAAATACATATATAATGTTATTCCTTTATGAGAATTTTTATTTTAATTTAATTAGAGAATTATTTGATTTTCAAAGTCTTATGTATGAGAATTCTTTAGTTTAAAAATTCTTTACTTTTAAAATAAGATCAACGCGAAGAAGTGCAATTTAGTGTAACGAAACACAGTATTTCTACAATGCAATCCTACTATATGTTGGTTTTACTGGACTGCTTGAGGTGTATTTTATATTTAAAACAGTTTTGTTGCGTTCACCCTAGTAAGTTTAACTAGGATGAGAACACGTCAAGATATTAGATAATTTTCTACGGATGCTGTGTAATATTTGGAAGGGATTGTTAAAATATTTAATTAGCACTATGCAAAACGATGATCATTTATTCTTATTCTCAATTTCCAACTATGTACCTGTCTTCCTTGGAAAAAACTCACAAAGATTTTTTCAAAATGATCGTTCTAATTCATTCTTTAATTAGTACTTTACTGTACAAAATGCCTAAGCAGCTATCTGGTGAAGACTTTAAGCAATCGGTAGATCTCTGATATTACTTACAACAATTCTTTTTAGGATCAAAATATACTTTCCATTTATTTATAGGAGTAGAAGTATAATGGCCTCGATGTTCAAATTCTTTAAACAGTTACATTTATCATTAGTTTTTAATAAAATGAAATAGATCATTTGCAAGTGAAATTTACAAAGTTTCTTCCATTTATTTTTAAATACTATATTAAAAAAAAATCCTCATAGTGAAAAATCAGTTTTACAAGAAAACATATATTCTGAAAAATCAGTTATGAAATATAATAAAATATTGTTAATGAATTTTTTGAATGAAATAAAATAATTTCTGTATAATTTGATTATAAAAACAAGACTTACATATATTTTTTATTTTGTTTTAGAATTAAGATATATATTTAATATCTTAAAAATCAAACTAGTCCGCGTGAAGAACTAAAAAGAAATGGAATGAAGGAGGAAACGAAGGTGCTCGTTACAAGTGTCTAGGCAACAACTGAAAGAAAGCACGTAACATCGATTTTGGTTTTTCGCGACCAGCATGCAGCACAGAGTCTAACTTAAATTGTACCCCGTCAGCATGCACTTTATGTAAAATAAGCATAAATATTTTTTGCGAAATTATAAAAATAAATGCTCATTTATATAAAAATGTTTATGCGTTAAGCGTACAATTAAGACTTATTACAAGAATTTTAATTTATATTGTATATTAACTATCATTGTTCATTTTAAAATTGGAATAATTACTTTTTAAACTACCAAGCTAGAAGATAAGAATACACAAAAATTATACAAATTTATTTTATTCGCATAAAATAGGCTTATATGAAATTAAAAAATCATTAGTTATAGATAATTAACTGTTGTTTAAAATTGTTGGTGAGAAATTTATTAAATATTACATATTTTTATATGATTAAAATGACTTTTATCATTAAATATTTAATTAATAATATTTAATGGTAAGTATTTCCAGATTATTTGAAACTTTATTAAAGTATAATTTTAAATCATTATAATTAATTATTGCGTTACAAAATTTAATCCTCACCACAGCGGAGTGTACTTTAAATACACATGAATCGCTTATATTAAAATGTTAATCGCATATATTACATCTTCAATAACAAAGTTATCTTTTTTTTAATTTTAAAATTCATTTTATAACTTTTAAAAATAATACAATTCTATTATTATTTTTAATTTTTTGAATAATTTTAATTATCAATAACGAATCAAAACATTCAATTTTTCCAATTTAACAAAATTATAAAGAAAAATTAAAATATTAATCGAAGCATTAAATTTTATAATTCACTATTAATTGAGTTTATTTACATTTTGCAAATAAATTAGGCTACTTATAAACAGAAATGTTTGGTTTAATAAATATAGTAACAACAATATTTCTCTACTAATTTTCAAATTACTTATTATTCATATATCTTTTTATGTATTTACATAAAAATATATAAATATAGAAAAAAAGGAATAAATGATAAAAAGGATAATTAAGTAATCAAAACATCGAAATATATTCATATCACCTTTTGAGACTTTAAATGATAAGATTATAATCATTATTGTAATATTTAATTAATAAATTGTACCCATTCAAATAAAAATCATGAGAAAATTTCTTCAATTATCTTTGTCGTGTAATTGATATAATAATAATTAATTTTAATGATTACTTTATTGTATGCATCTCGATGTATATCAATAATTAAGAGATAATATTTTATTATTGTAATATAGCGATTTTCATATGAATAAAGCATTTATATACACGAATTTTTAATTCTTATACATGAATTTTTATATGAATGAAATTATTGGAAAATAAGTTTTTCAGATTAGCATGTTTTATAGACTGACAATATCAAAGTAAAAATCAAATTAATTAAAAAACAAATATGTGTCAGTCTAACGACTGCTGAAGTTATATATTTATGTAAAGTTTCAATAATATTAGTTCTTAACATTAGATTCTCACTTACTACAGAGTGCACAATAGTATATAAAGCACAATGAAAACATTACTCATCTAAGATAATTTAAAGGATAAATAATTTCATGTCTTTTAAATTTTCATATTGCCTTATGTATTCGAGTATGAATATTATTTAAAAAATTTTAAAACCATTTTTAAACACATTTTAGTTCGAGTAAAATTGTTGGTCACCTTAAAATTGTTTCATTAAAACACAGATAAAAGAAAAACAATTTGTATAAAATAAATATTAATTTACTTCAAAATATATTTTTATTTACTTCATTCAAAAAATCAATTTTTGTCCGACAATGTTTTTAATGTTGCCGACTTGAAATTTATTTTGTATACATGAAAATATATTATTTATTGAGCATCTAGAAGACATTGTTAAACATTATATATTTAAAACATTAAATTGGAATTTATTAATTTTCAAGATAAAAAGATTTCCGTTTATTGTTTAAGATTACAATTATTGTTCATAAGCAAGAAAATTTTTATTCCCTTGAATACAAGGGTTTTGTATAGCTATATAAGCAATAAAGAATAAAATTTTTCAATAAATTTTTGACCTTTATAAAATAAAATGAAAAATGATTGCAATGTAATGGAAATGGTAGTTTCCAAATAAAATAAAAAGACTTTAATTTTCTTTTATTTTAAATAAATCTAAGAACGATCTAAAAACGAGTGCAAAGTAAAGGAAGAATAAGCTCGAGCCCTCGAGCTTTCATGCGAGACGAGCAGTGGCTAATATGATCATCCGATAAATGCCACTCGTAATCTGTACCTGGGCGATCTCGTTTTCCCCCATGTGATCATCAGCAACCGTGTACATGATCATGTCGAGGGCCGATCCGGACGGGGCCTTGGCTGCGTAGATGTTGTCACGCACCGAAGGTATGAGCAACGCCCCGGAGCTTCGATTAGTGGCCTCGGCCCGTCAGATGTAGTGCAGCAGGAGTGCGTGTCGTACGTCCTTGTCACGTCCGTAGCTGGACAAAGCGGGGAGGCGTCGTTTGTCCTGACAAATAAGTCTCTCTGTAGGTCCACTACCACTGTCACCGCCACCGCCGCCGCCACCGCCGTCGTTGGCGAAAGCACGCCCGAGAGCCGCTGAGGGGTACGCCACTGTTATGTTGCACTGGCCGCGACTCATGTAGAGGCACTACGCGTAGACCCTCTTCTATCGAGGACGTTATTATCCGTCACTGCAAATCGCCGTCAGATTTAGCAGCTCGAGTCGGGCCAGGGTACGCGTCCTACCATATCCTAGGTACGCGAGGATCGTAACACGGTTAGAAGTCAACGGAAACCCTTGGATCTCAGACACCTACGCATTCGGGGGTGGGGAAGCATCGCGCCCAATGGCGTAGTCTGGGATCCCTGCGTCTGCGCGTTTTAACTGTTTACCTTTGAAGGCGAGGGTAAAGATTCGCGCACCAAGAGCTTTCATTCGCCGTAGAAATCTTTCTTCCAAATACAAGGTTCAGCGACTAACTTCGTCAACAATTATGTTTTTATAACAAATTATTTAATTTTATTAATGCTCGTTGTTTCTTATGTTTTTCAATAAAACTTTTTATTTGTAAATTACCAGTATTATGTCAAAATATCAATGAAAGAAAAAATAATTTGTTGCAATTTTTGTGATACAAGACTTATGCGAATGAATGTCAATAATTGAATAAATTAATAACGTGTTCATCGATAATCGAAAAAATACAAAATAAACATAAGTCATATGTTGTGCCATAATTAAAAATTTAATTTTTATTCATTAAATTTATATTTTCAACATTAATTTGATGTTATGAATCTTATGAATTATAACAATTTTTTGCTTTCACAAGGATTTTTAAACGTCTACTACTAAGTTTTTTTCAAATTTATTCTTCCTATTGAAATTATTTCGTGGTAATTAAAAGAAAAATTCATAAAATCAATCGTATCTTATCACTTCATAACTTTCACATCGCCAGTTCAATTCGTTGATTACATTAAATAATAATTCTAGAATGTATTTGATAATATTAAATTGGTTTTTATAATTTGTAATAATTAAAAAATGCACTTTATACGCATAATTAAAAAAGATATTATATAAAATTATGTTAATTAAAAATCAATTCAATTAAAACTATTTTAAAAGGAGTTTCTTGTTTTTGATTGTACATAAAAAGTATTTATATTTTTTTATGTAAATAAATTTATGAAATATTATTATGATTGAATCATTTTAATATTTTAGATAGTTATTATTCAAAGTTCATCGTATTTCGATTATGTGCAGTAGTGTATAAACTTTTAATTTTCATTTTGAATTTGAATCATATAAAAAGCTAACCCATTTATAAACAATATTTACGCATGGAAACAAATATTTTTATGAACCCAATGATGTATGCGTTTCAAAATATATTTATACATAGATGCTTTAGCCTAGACCTCGAAATAACCTTACATTTTTATACTAAAAAAAATATTAAATATGCGTTTACAGACATATTTAAGTTTATTAAATTCAAAATCCCTGATACTACTATTATAATTACCATAAACTTGTCAAACAAATAATTTAAAAATAATAAAAAAATTATATTTAAATATATACTTTAACTAACAAATATTTTTTCATCTTTAAAACATTCTTTTTTTTAAGTTTATAAATTTAATAGAATTTTTTTTCAAAATCATAAAAGCTGAAATCTTTTCTATCTCATCAGTAATCAATTTACTGTGTAAAAATTAACCACTCAATTCCTTTTATTTAATTTTATATTGTTCAACATAAATAGTAAAAGATTACTATCTGAACATTTTTTATATATTTAAATGTTAACATAAACGTCTCACTATTTTTTAAATAAAAAACGAATCAAATATATATGTAATATATATATGCCTAATAGGACGGATTTTTTAAAAGTTTAAGTTATTAATAATAGATGAAATTTTTATTATTATTTAACAATTTTAATTTTTAATTAATAATCAACATACTTTCCTCTTGAATCTAGATTAGATAATGCACAAACACAATTAATTGCAATAAACTGGAAGTTCTCAATTTTCATGTTTTTCCAAATGGTTTTTTAAATTGTAAATTTAGAAATAGTAAAGCATAAATAATAATAAGATCTATAGAAAATCTATAAAAAATAAATATAATATTGTGCAAAGAAAAGGGGAATTTCCATAAATTTGATGAAAATTAAGTATTTCCTTAAAGTTAATTATAGATAATTTTGAATGATTCAGAAAAATACTTAAATCAATATAATATCATAGTGAATATAAAAGTAAATCTTCTAAGCCTAAAGTGAAATAAATCTTTAATTGCGAACATTTTTTAATTTTTTATGATAAAATTTTATGTTCTAATCAAAAGAAAAATTCTTTTATATTATGATTTACTAACAAAAAATTTTAATGTTAATATTTCATAGATTATAGAGTATTGATTTAATAACTTTTTGTTATTAACATTTTGTATATATGTTTAACTAGAAATTGTAATTCTTTATAATTCCTTATTTAAACAAATATTCAAATAAAAAATCAATTGTATGATTCTTCTTTTTTATGTACGTAATGAGCTATGTACAAAACTTTTACCTAATAATGTGAGTCATTAATAAGTTTTCTAAGTATGGAATGAATTCTAATATGTATTTAAGATGAATTTTATATGTTCCAATTTAAAAGGTAAAAATACATCCATGTTTCCGAATTATATTGGCATAACCAATAGCACATAAAATGATCTTTGCAGTTTAATTGGCTGCCCTAACATTTTTAATGATTTTTATAGGTGCAAAAAATATATAGATAATTAAAAGTTCTAATGTTATTATGTAACTTATAATATTTGAAATATTAATTGAAAATGATTTTCTATTTAAACTTTTACCATGATACACAAAGGTATTAAATCTGTTGAATAATAAAAATTGATGATTTTTACAAATAACTAAGTAATATCAAATTTATGAACAGAAAATTTATATTTTAAAGCTTAGTATATTCCTTGAAATATTTTTCATATCATTTAATAAGATACAACATGTTTTACATTATTTCCCTTTGTAGAATACAAATATAAATACTTTTAAGATACCTACTAATTTCATAAATAAAAATAGTCTTACCTTTAATGGCCTGGTAATTGTAACCGTCTCGATCGTCATTGTCTGAGCCATTTTGAATTAACTAATGGAAGTAACTGCAATAACATAGACCATAATAAAAATTATAAACAATGAAAACATATAATTCAAAATATCAAATAAAATGAAATTTTTTTCCTAAACAAAATTAATATAATATTTAATAATGATAAAAATAGATATAAAATTATAATAAAAAAGTCAAATATAAATGAAAATGAAATTGTGTACAAAACCCTGAATGAATAATTTAAAGGAAATATAAATTATAACAAATTGAATTTAAAAAATGCATATAATTATATGAATTTTTGAAACACTCATAAATATTTAATCTTTATTAGAACATCGAAAATAATCAACAGATGTTTACAAATATATATGTTACAATTATGGATGAATTTTAATTAAGTTTTAATACAATGTAATATAATTTTTAGGTAAACGTTTTAAAATATAACTTTAGACAACAGAAGATTATTTTTTTAATTTGAGAATAAAATGTAGAAAGGTGCTTGGCAAATATGTTCAGATTATAATTAAATTTTTCTTCTTGATAATCCTGTATAGCAAATATTCATAATTATTAGTCATAATGTTTTACCTTTCTTCCTTGAAAGCATAGAGAAAATAGAAAAATTGAATTCATTTGTAGTTAATTTAATATTACAGTATTTATTAAAGTAAAAAAAGAATAAAATTTGTCACTTACGTCGATTGCTTGTGAATTCTAGCAGACACATAAATATATTTTAGTTGGTCTTAAGAATCACGCGCGATTCGATTGAAAAGGGAATGTTAGTCATGTCACTTAGACAACTCGCGCACACAAGGAAATAAAACTGATGAGTAATGCTCTTCAAAGAAAATTTAAGGTGTGAATGTTTACATCCAATGTATCTTGAGCTACCGTTAAACGCGTGTATACGATGCGTAAATCAGTCGACAACCCCATTGTATTTAGTAGTAACTCATGGAGGGCGCTAGTTGTCTTTTGAAATTTCTTCTTTCTTATACACCGTCTAAGATTTTACCAGCAATGTCGTAATAGTAAATTACAGACATGACATGTTTAAAGAAAGATAAATAGTAAGATAGAAAGATATAGAGAAACAAAGAGAAAGAGAGAGAGAGAGAGAGATCAGTGGTAATTGATGACTAATAACAATGTTTGATTTACTGAAGTAAACACTTATCGATAGGTTATATTATGTTTAATGTACGTAATAATTTCAATAGTAGGCTTCATTTGAAACTAAATATATAAAAAAAAACCAGATATTTACATATTCTTATTAAGTATTTTTATTCTTTTATTAAATATCTTAGAAAAGAGATTGAAGTAGCTACGTATGTTCGATATATAAATTAAATACGCAATGATATATAAACAATTAATTTTTTAAAAATATTTTCATTAATAGTTTCTTTTTATGTTAGATTTCAATAGAGCTTGAATATATTTTTTCATATATATAAATATATATTTTAAAAATAGATATATTAAATTTCTATCTTCATTGTTTGAACACGAAAATTAGCTGTAATTTTTTTATCTACATAATTTAAATATTGAACAATTATGGTACAAAGACATGAAAATATTAGTTTTAAACAATAGTTTTCAAAGTTAGTGCTTTCTTTGAGCAGATATGCAATATAATTGCCAATGATGCATAAAAGCAGTAAATTGTCGAATTACTATCTAGTTACTTTTATGGAATAATTATCAAACATGTATATAAGTCAACTAAAAATACCATCTAATAATAATGTTTTTATCGTATTTTTTAGATTTTTTTGTGCAAAAAGTTTTAGTTACTTCAGAAAAGAAATAATTTTAATGGTTTTTAAATATACACTATTTTTTTTAAACAACTAAAATACAAATATACATAATTTTTTTCTTTTTGTGCAAATACAAAAAGTCGACACAATTTAAAAAAAATATATTTAGTTTTTTATCGCGGAACTTGTTCCAACTTATTAGAATTTTTGTAAAACTGATTGTAAATAAAAGAAAAAAAACTATTTACTTATAGAGTACTGGTGTACTTCTAAATTGAAAATTTATAATCAGAGAATTTATTATTTTAATTATTTTATTAAAATTTCTAGTTATGAGACATAATGTATATTTTATCCATCAGTTTTATTTTTTATTTTATTTAAAAAAAAGATATTCATATGTGCACACCGAAAAACTAAAAATATTTGCTACAATAAACAAGTAATAGCAAGATTTTATTTTTGTTTATTTCAGATTAACAAAACAAAAGTATGTATGAATAATATGCATTTAATATAACTGAATTAAATAGTACAAACTTGTTACAATAATGTAAGATGAAAAAATATTTCATATGCGCATGTGCACAACATAAATGTGTACTGCTGTGAGGTGGGATTAGGGCTTGCATAGGTGTCGCCGTGATTCGATATCTCAGGTGACTCGATTCAGTTGGAAATTATGCCCGAAATTACCGCGGCATTATTTAAATAAGTGTACTTTACTTTTGGTTCTATACAGTTACACACACATTTGATAATACGCTATAGTGTTTTATTCGTATGTATTCGCAACTCGCGTCAGTTTAAACTAAACTTTTAAACTTTCTTCATTTTTAAATCCACTAAAAAACTGCTTTAATGAACGTGCAAAAGTGAAATAATACAATTACAGTCAGTGCTTTTGATGAATGCCCTGATAGGATTGTTTATACTGCTATCTTAGTAATAAATATAGTAAGTTTCGCTAATAGGTTGTAGCTATGCAAAAGCGTCAGAGTAACTGATGGCGATGCCATTGTATAACACAATTGCAAGGAGACAATGCAGAGACAATACAGCGAGTGTCAAGAAAGGGGGTCGTACTTAGAAGAAAGTACGCGCGCAATTTTTTATTTTATCTTTGAGTTTTGTCGATCACCGAAAGATGGTGCAAAAAACCCTTTGGTGCGACTGTTCCTTATCAACTGCATGTTTATAATTACAATAATTGTAAATGCACATATTTTTTAAACGTCTACTGTATTTGTAACGTTTTTTACTTTATTTTTTTTATTATGTTTATATTTAAACAGTTTAAATAATTAATTTTATTTCATAACAAACGTTGGAAATAATTAAAAAGATATATAAGATCATTTTCTAGGTAGTTTTTTAAATTATAAATATGTCATTCAAAATATTGCAGTTTGTAATGTCAAAATAAATATTTAATGCAAAAATGAAGACATTAATTTAAATACTGTGAATTAAAATATTTTAACAATACTGATTTATTCTTTCAGCATTAAACAGCAAAAATAAATTATTAATCACATTTATCTTTTTCGTAGAAATTTTCTCAGGCACGATAAAATAACAGATTAGTTTAAAATTAAAGAACTGCCTATTAATATTGTCTATTTAAAATTTATAAATTGCAGAATTCAAAAGGATTTATATAATATTTTTTCATATAATTTAACAAAAATATATTGATTTCACAAAAAAATTTCGTTTCATTATAATACTATATAAAATAGCGGTAATCAATCGCTAAAATATGGTGCAGTGTTTATATTTAAAGAACCTGTATTTATATTTCAGCGGAAGAAATTAAAAGAACATTAGGTTAGGTAGTTTTTATACAAGGAGATTGGAGGGAAAATGAAAATGAGAATATAAGTTAAAATCAGTGTTTTCTTTCAAACATACTTAATTTATAGATTTTTGATACGATGTCAGAAAAAAATCTATGCTTTAGTAATTCAATCAAACTAAAAAATATAAATGCGGCTAGAAGAATAAAAAATGGTTCACCAAAAATACGAGAAATTCTAAGAGAGGTTAGAAATAATTTTTAATTTTATAATAATAATTATAGAAAAATTTATAAAATTAAGATTATTTGTAAAATTTGATCTATTAAGAATAAAAAATTAAATAATATTAACCGAGATTTTTTGACACATTAGCATTGCTCCAAAGCAAGATAGTTATACATTGATTACATTTCTTATAAGTATTAAATAAATATTATACAATTTGATCATTTTAATTGATTGTAGAGATGTAGACAGCGAATGCATGAAAGACGCAATGACTTGTTTATGAAACAAAGACAAGGATTATCAAATTCTTTTCAAGAAATAAAAAATGCTTTAAAAGATATAGTACATGAAGAATTTGAAAATGTTGCATATAAGGAATCAAATAAGTTTCAATCACAATATACTCAATTTGATCAAGATGAAACCCTTTCGTTTAAAGATGAAATATTTGAAATTGAAGAAACAATGGAAGGTAGTATTAATAATCAAATATTTTAATGTTAATTTAATAATAATATATTTTTTAAATTAATTATTTTGATTACTGTTGATTTTAGAAATTATACTTAATAAGTTCTATTAAAAACACAATTTAAAATATTTCAGAACAATGGATACTTGAAGAATATGAAAAAATATTATGGGAACAAAAACAAATATTGTCTATGTTTGCTGATGATATGATATGTCCAATATGCCTCAAATGTTTACTTCGAAAAATTTCAAATTTTGTAGTATGCGACTGTGGATTAAAATTACCAGTTCATACAAGTTTAGAAGGTTTGAAACAAAATATTCAAAATCAAGTTAATGCTCACTCTGCATTGTGTTTAGATATACCAAAATTTTCAGTTTTTAATGAAGGTGATAATGTTTCACTTTGTTTTTCATGTATATCGTGTGATATTTTTGCTCTAGTTTAAAATAATATAAGAATAGTATGTTAATATTAATGAAGCTTGATTCACTTTGAACCAAAAAAATGACACATTGTTATATAAATATAACATATATAAAATGATTTTTTAAATTACATAATAAATTATGTTTGAAGTTATAATTGTAAATTTTTTTAATCATTTGTACATGAATGGCATTTGTGTTTGTTTAATAATTAGAAAATAGATTCTATAATTTATTTTGTATAATATTTAATAACTTGTATAAAATTAAAAAATAATTTAAGTGACAATATATTATAGTTATTAATAATATTGATATGAAGCCTAATAATAAAATTTAATATACACAATTTTATATGTAATATTGTTCCTACAAATAGTTAATCGATTATTAAAAATTTTTATATTCTATTATTGTACATTATTTAAAACTACATAACTCGAATGAATTTTTGCTACGAAGATAGTGGAATTTAATAACATCAATGTATATTATTTATTTGCATAATAGATAATTATTAAAAATTGTATCAAAATTTGTTTTATTGAATAATCAAGACAAATTGTTGGGTATCGTTTGATAGTACATAGAAAAAAATTTTTTTTTAATATTAATAATATAAATTTTTTATTACGATTAAAAATTAAATAAATTTCTATAAACTTATAAACTAAAATAATTAATTCACGTACGATTTAAACAATGTAATTTTAAAAAATATTCTAGGTATCTTCACAATTTGCATTAATATAAGTACAGATTGATTAAATTTATTTCTTTTGAACATTCTTTAATATTACAGAATTATTAAATTAATAGATAAAAATTTATAAATATAATTGTATCAACAGGTGACAAACTGATATTTGGAATGAATATAATGTTACTTTGAAGATATAGCGGAGCAATACGTAAAAACATATATTTTATTTTTAACTAAAGTATAGATTATTGCATGTTTATTTAATATAAATTTGTTTTACAGAATATTTTTGATGTATATATATATTATATATAACATATATTCATAATCGAAATATATATAAAATGTTATTGATTATATTATAGTATATACAAATATTATCATGGTGCAAAATGTAATAGAGAAGAATTTGGTAAAAGAGGATTGAAGGAATTTAATATCAAATTATTCATGACTGGAAATATGTACGTTATAAATAACGACATTATGCTTCTACCTATTTAACACTTTAGTACTGCTTTTATTATATACTTAGAGTATTCAGTTAATTTGTTGTTATAAAAATATAAAAGTAAATACGTGGCTCAAATTTTAAAGTGAAACAAAAAATATGTTTATAATAAATTAATCCCAATGAATTAATCAAACTTGAATATGAATTAAAAGTAATTATAAAATTAAATGATAAAAATAATTAAAATTAAATTAAGTATTTAAAAAAATGTTTGTTTTTTAAAACGTATATTATAGTTAAATTCACGTAAATTATTTATAATTAATATAATCTAATAGAAGAATCTAATATTTTATAAGAATAATATACAAATTTTAATGTTTCTAATACAGAAATTTAAGAAATTAAGTTCCCCAAATATGCTGTAGAATAAATATTTGATAATGTAAACAAAAGTGAAGTTCGGTGTTTAGTAAGGTAATCACATTGCATCTCTTATCTTCCATGATATTTCCGTATACATAGTAAACCAAACTTGTTTTGTATATTATTTCTTAAGGAATTATATCGTAGAGTATTTAAAAAAAAAATACTATAGAATTTACAACCTTTTATTAGCTGTGCATTTAATAGTATAATTGTCACGGTGGAAGATCGCGAATTATGAATATTTAACGATCATTGTTTGATAGTATGTGTTTTTATATTGACACTACACAATGACTTTGTATATACTATTTGAGTTAGAGATGATATGATGATTGTTTCTTTGTTCATGATATAATTAATATTTACTTGCAATATATTTGATAGTTTTCGTTTGAAATATTCTAATCACCGAATTAGTCGATTTATTCTCGACTCATCATTATATTTAAAATTTTTAGTTGTTTGTTTATATATATTTGTAAAAATAATATTAATCAAGTTATAAAATATGTTCATATGAAACACAAAGAATAATCTTTGTTGAAACAGAAATTTAATAAAAACCGTTTTTCCACCGATAACAAACGTTCAACGCAAATTTGTAGTCAATGCATGGTTTCAGAAAAAATCTACTTCATCCCCATTTACTTAGTAATTTGATGATTCGAATCCTGCTGAACTATCATATAGGGACTAAACAGTAATGAATTGTTTAATCATTCTACTTTTTATTTTATTTTATTTATACATCTATTTCAGTAAATATATGTGAAAATTTTTTAATTTCTTGATTATTTTTTCAAACTTTAATTAAATTTATTAAAGTAGACTATATTATTGTATTATTTCTAAAACCAAATGTAGCGATACAATAAAATCTTGTATTTTTACTTAAATCAATCAAAAATATTATTTAAGTAAATAATATTGCAAGAAATTATTTTTGTAAGATTTTATTAATAGTAATGGGAATTTAATATCTTTGGACTAGAATCTATAAGTTTTTAATAAACCATTACTAAGCTAAAAATATAAAAATTATAAATTAATAAAAATTAAATTCTTGAACAGAAAATGAAAACCAGTTCTATATTTAATTTACAGTTCTGTATTAAAAAAAAGTTAAATAATTGTTTGTTCAGAATTATATATTTCTTCGTGAATATTCAAGTGAAGAAATAATATCAATGAAATTTATTAAAGTTTTTATTCTAAAATGTTCAAATTAAAATTATTTGAAATAGAAGAACTAAACTTTAATTTCAATTATATAAAATTATGAGTATTAGGACTATTTGAGTTTTCATAAAGATTTTTCTTAAAAAGTTTAATCAATTTTGCTTTAATTATATTCTATTTATTTTAATATCAGCTTATACCCTGACCCTACGATGTGTGAAAAAATACATCTACTAAATATCTTCTTTTCTTTTAATTATATTACTGTACATATTACGGGGGAAAAAATGTTAAAAGTATAAAAAATAATGAATTTTTTGCATGTTAGATATTTTTATTCGGATTCCAAGTATGTTTATATTTTTGTTTGTAATTATTATTTAAAAATTTTTCAAATAAGTATACCAATCCAGCTATTGCTATACTTTGTGTACTGTATACTTATGTCTTCTTGATTGTTTCTTATAAGATTATAGTCCATTATATAAGCATATGGTTAAAGCTAAAGAATCTATTCCATTTCCATTAATTTTTTAAAGCAATGATATCTGTATGAAACATTGGTTATTTTTAAATACAAGCAGATATTATCTATTTTGTAGTGGTATATTTAAATTATTTATTTTATAAAACGCTGAAATTTAAAAATAACCGTTTTTGTTGTAAAGTGAAAGATATAATGATACGTAGGATCATATGGATTATTGGGTTTTTATAACTAACGTTCAGCTTAAAATTCGTTTTAAAGTATAGGTTATTGTTTTTAATTTATTGAATTGCTAAGATAATAATGTCTACTACAACACTTGTTAAAAAAGGCGTAAAAGAAAGATGCTGTCATAAAAAAACCGACTTCGAAAAATTACGTCAAGAGTTAAGACAGGTTAGAATTTAAAATACTATCATAAACTATTAATTCATATACATACAAAATAATTTAATGACGTTTGAAGTTAATTTAAACTTAAAAATAAATAAATCAATATTTTAGAGATGTAAGCTTCGAATGCGAGAGCAACGTGAAACATTGCTTAATCAACGAAGATTTGGTGTATCCTCTGATGATGATGTGCAAAACAAACTAAAGGAGATATTTCATACAGAATTAAATGATTTAGCTACAACAAAGAATTATGATGTACCAGAAGGAACAGCTGATGTTGTAAAAAAGCTTATTGATAATGAGGAGCCAGAAAAACCAATTTCAGAAGAAGGTAGTAGTTATATATATATATGTTTATACGCATACATTATACTTAGTATATATATATAGTCATGATTTGATATTTATCTAATTACTTGTTTTTTAAAATGTTTTTGAAGTTTAATAACTGATGTTGACTTTATGAAATAGCTGTGATATTTTTTTATTAAAAAATTGTCTAAAATAATTGTAATTTAGTAATCACATTGTTTGCATTGTAAAATTACTTTTAATTTTTTCAAAATAATATAATTATAATTTTGCTATGTGATAATAGTTCTCACATTTTAGTTAAATATTGTCTTTTTTGTAATTTATTTTTTAATTTTAATAAATTTTTATTTCAGAAAAATTAATTGCTCAAGACTATTTTAAACTCAAGGAAGAAGAAACATTAACTTTACTTAGTGAAGAAAGTTGAGAAATTTGTTTTATTATTATGTTTGAGTATTCAGAAGAAATTGATTATGTCTCTGTTTCTTCACTTTATTACTTAAAATTTTTAAAGTGACACGTACCTGTTGTATACCTTAAGACTTTAAATTTATTATTATTTTATTTATTTGGTTACTTGAATTACTATTTTGAAAACATTTCTCCTTTGCTGAAAGGGATAAGTATAACATAATAATAATTCAGTAAATTTTGTATTATATAATATGTAGATAATTAGATTTGTTCAAAATATATAATGTTTTTATAAAAATATATATTTTCATTTAGTATTATATAAATAAAATTTAATTGATTATGCAGAATATTAACTGCTGATTATATTTAATTACTAAATGCTTTTAAAAATGAAAAGTTATGTATAAAATTTGTTTTTTTATTAAATTTAAATGTATAAAAATTATATCAGAAACATTTAAAAATTTACTTTTCACTATTAAATAAATTAAGTTTTTTAATTTAAGAACAATAGATTCGAATTCAATAAAAAATAATTGGGTAAAAAATAATCAATAAAAAAATAGTTGCAATTTATATTTCGGAAAAGAATAAATTTTGTATTAATAAATTCCTAATAAAAATTAATTAATAATTTTTTCAATAATTTTATTATTTTTTAAATCCGTATATTAATTTTTAGTTTAGAAACAAAATTTATATATATATTTTACGAAATGCTTAAATTTTAAATTAAAAGATTTAGCATTTCAGTCTTTCAAGTATTAAATTGACATTACATAT
This sequence comes from Platyscapa corneri, assembly GCA_018907185.1. NCBI lineage: Eukaryota > Metazoa > Arthropoda > Insecta > Hymenoptera > Agaonidae > Platyscapa > Platyscapa corneri. The sequence continues at coordinate 2,983,865 of JACCHW010000018.1, read as the reverse complement.
TATATAGGCTTTAAAGTTTTCAACTGAAGATTTTATTCTAGTAAGACTAAATTAATTTCTCTTAAGAAAGGATGGATATATATTTTAAAGTGAGGTTGAGAGAGAATGTAAGGAGAGCAATAATTAGCTAGTTTATCAATTTTAATAAATTTTAATAACGAATATTCTTCATCGAATCATTTATGATCAGTATAATTCATATAATTTTTTGAACTTTCTAAAGCAAACAATGTGTGATCTGTCAATCGATTAAAAAATAGCGTTTTTAATAACAACGAGCGTTTGAACTCTGCACTGATCGTTAAAAATTGATAATCTGCGCATTGTTTCAACTAGTGGTGCAGAGAACAGGCAACAATGAAGTTCTGTGAACTCGCCACATTTTATAGTATAATTATTAAATTGTTTAGTTGTAATATTTAAAAAACACTTGTATAACAAACTGAAAATTGAACATTATTATGATTTTAGTTAAGTTTTTCTCATTGAAGTAAATTTAAGCGAAATAAGTTTCAAGAAAAAATATATGAAATAAAAATTGATAAATTACATAATTAATAATTACATACAAAAATAAATGGTGCAGTTTTAAACATTATTTTTAAATTATGTTTTTATTGAATAAATATATGATTTATAATTATATCATAGTATTATTAATCATATACCACGTAGGATACATCATATATAATGATCAATTAAATAAATTTCTAATAAAATATTAAAGATTTAAAAGGTTTCATAAAATGATAAGATCTTATTATTTCTAATCAATTTTTTTTTTATATTTAGTAACAATAATGACACATTTGGTGATATACAAAAGTTCTTTACAGTTAATACTCTGTTTAAAAATTGGACTGTAATAAGTGTTTTTTATATCATCGCATATATTTTTCTAATAAAAATCTCGTATTACATAACATTACCAATTAAAATTACATGATTTATGAGTAGAATGCATATAACAAGCTGTACTGGAGTACTTCGTTTTTTTATAAACATTTTTGTTTGCTCCATACAGGCACACATCTAAGACTTTTTCACATTGAGCCCACAAACAAAAATAATCTCTAAAATTGTTTATAATATAAAAAGTTAGAATTTATTTTATTTTACAAGGAATAACAAAGTAAATTTCAATTCTTAATATTTAAAAAGTAGGATTAATCGCTTTGTAATAATTTTTTATGTTACACTATACCTTTTATATCATAATAACAATTTATCTAAGTAACATTTATAACACTTACACCTCCACCACTGTGTAAAATCTTCAATGCCTTGTATGAAACTGTAGGAATTAATTTATTAATTCTAACATACTAAATAACAAATTACTTTTTGCAAGCATATCTGTATTATAAGCGACTTTTATTTTGTCTGCTTGCACTAGTATTATTTCTTAGCACTACTAAGAAATTGATGCGTATTCGCACATATAATGAAAATTTATAAAAATATTTTGCAATTATCAGCTATTAACATAGTTCTCTGCTCTCTTTTTAAAAATAATTATTTTTTGAATGAATAAATTAATTTAAGAGTTCCTGCTAAATTCGAACAATTAAATTAGAAAAGAAATCACTTTTACATTATTTTATAGTATTCTATTCTTAACAAATGTAAGGTATTAGGCAAGTCTTAGGCAAAACGTGTTTCAATGACATTTTTCAAATAGAATTTCCATAACGAGTATGTATTTTTTACAAACAGTAGTAAGAAGATAATTAATAATTATTAAAAAAAGTTATTTTAAATTTTATATCCTCGAAGTTTTCGCTTAAATATATTTTTGACGTTTAAAAATATAGTTTCTTACAACAAAGAAATAAATGAATTCTCAATTATCATAATTAAACTTTTGATTCAAAATTATCAGAGGCGGAATGGTAAATACGAATTTACTGTTATTTAAAATACGTATATCTATTTTTTATATGTGCTTTCCTCTTTTTTTTTAAACATCCAGTTATAAATTTCATTTCGTATTATTTTATAAATTTATGAGTATATAAAATTACATCAGGTAATATGTAACAAGTATTGCTGTTTTGTATCAATGAAATTTGATACACTTACAGAAATAAAAACTTGACAGTGACAAGCGTGTAAAAAAACTAACGTTCTTTGTACAATTTTCTTTTCTTACAATCTGCAATATCTATCTTTCTTATATAAAAGTTTCATATCAAATTTGGAGAAAAAATTCATATCGTCTACAACTTATGACTTATTTTTATAATATACACATTAATTGAAGTTAATTATTGCATTGATTTCCCCCGATCACTTTGATTTACTGCTGCAAGCGCTTCTTCTGGTAAACGAGACGGATCATTTAGAATATCAGTGGCTGTACATAAATACCTCAAGGAATTGAGAACAGCTATAAAAAAAAATAATTTTATTATATAAATTACTTTTTTAATTTTCATATATTTATTAAAAGCTTTGACAATGTTTTGTTTAAATTTTATTGTTTTTATTGATCAGATGTTAAGCTGTCAATTAGTTTAAATTTTACATAATATCAATTTGCATTCTAAAATTTATGTACAAATCTTAAATTATATTCATTAAAATATATTTTTTAGTTAAAAACTATTTAAAGTATTAAGATATCGACAAATATTTCAGCGTTTTTAAAATAATTTTTTAAGTTAAAAAATTTATTGCATAATGTAGGGTATTAGTAATTTATAATATAAGAATAGTCTTCTCAAACCCAAATTTATACTTGAAAAATTAATTTTAATATACCTGGCCTGAGATCAACTAATGAACAATGTTGTTCGACCCATAGTATTGTCGTCCTGTATAAATCTTCTATACTTGCCGTTGATACCGAAGTATTGAAAGATACCATTAATGGCTCTAGTAATATACTGAACTGTATAGTATTTTAAGGAAAGTATTGATTATATTTTAGATTTTAAAATTTTCTTTTTGTTTTTTGTAATATAAAAATTTAGATTATATATACACATAATTTTTATAATAATTTAGAATAGTATGCTATTTACACAAAGGATACAATCCAAAATTTCCAATTATCTCTTGTCCGTGTTCTAACATATTCATCAAACATTTCTTTCATCTTATTCGTTCTTTGTCTTGAAACTGGTGCTCCAGTAGCAGGCAACATTGCTTGACAATTACTAAAACAAAAAATATTTTATGTATATATTATATATTTCGTAAAATTTAGAAAAAGATAAACGTTACATTTTTCCAATATCATGAATTAAATTAGCATCATTTGATAACATGATTGATAAATCATAATATTTAACAAATATCTTTATATTATTATATTTAACAACGATCAAGTAAATCTCTGGTGCATGTAAGTATTTAAATTTAATGTTAAAAAATACGTTTTCAATATTTTTGCACTAATTAAATATGAAAGTTTATTGGAAAAAAGATTTAATATATTTCAAGTAAGGTGATAGATATGAAAGAAAATGGGCGAAACAAGGAGGAGCGATGATAAGTTTAGCTTACCTTATGGCGGTGTTAAGTGAATCAATCTGTGAGCGCAACTTATCCATTTCATCTTTGAGCTGATGTCTTTCTGAACGCAGTAATCGAATATAATCGGCACCCTTCTGCAGCATCGCCGCCTTACTCATCTTTGTATTAGGATTCTGGCTAAGTTGCGGTATGAGACTATACAGCATGTCGAACCCATTCTTGATGTTATAGCGACGTTTCTGCTCCGCATGTATGTGTCCAACTCTACGTTGTTCTTTATATTGACCCCGTTCAGGCTCGACTTTCATGTAGCCTCGGCTGGGGGATAGAGGACTGCCGATATTCATGGGACTGTGTAAGGGACTCAAACTCAGACCCGATGGGCTGTGAGCGCTCGAACTGTCCTTTGGCGAGTTCGGCGCACTGCTTTGAGTTTGGTGCGTTGACTGGTTATTTGTTGCTAGGTGCATTTGCTGATTGGAACTCGACTGTTACAATATTTATTATTATTCACTGAATTTTAAGGAACTTTGAATGAATGATTTTCTAAAGTAGAACATTTTTAATCGTACAAATGTAAATAAACTAAGTTAAATGAGATTAAATTTATACATATATACCAATATAAAAATTAAATTCATTCATTGCGAATAATTTATTATTCGATGTTAAAAGAAATTGTGAATTTTTAATTAAATAAAGCGAAAGTTGTTATATCTATACATATGATATTTATATAAATTATTTGTAATCATTAGAATAATGACTTCAGAAAAACAGAACTTCCAAAATATAGTTGATCTTAAGTTTTAAACAAATTATTTAAAATAATGAGTCTAATAAGGAGTTTTCATAGCAAACGTATCGTACTTGTTGCTGTGTTTGATTTTGTAAATTAGCTGTGACGTGCATCGTTTGCGCGGTAACAGCAGTGGTAATGTGATGACTGGTGTTGGTCACTTGCGCTCCAGATGACAACGTTGAAGGCAGCATCGGCAAAATGTGTTTGACGCCGATAACCGATTGCGGATTAACTTTTTCGGGTTCTGAACTCAACGTGTATAGATTCGATGTATCTATGAGTGGATTTTTTATCAAATGAGTTTTTTTTTAAGCAAATTAGCTGATTTGTGTACAACTGCCAAAAATAATTTGTGTGCTTACTATTAGTGAGCAGATTTGCGAGTAAGACATTGCTGTTCAAATTTAAAGCAGGGTCGCTAATTGCGGAGATTAACGGGGGTGGGTGCATCCTGGGTGCAATCAACGAGGAACTACTCCGAGATCTGTTTCTTGGTTTCATTTGGTACTAAAATGAACATTTCAAACTTTAGTTTAAAGAGATGTGCCACTTATTATTTTCTATTTTGAAAAAGTTTATTGCTTTGAATTATTATGACTTTGCTAAATGCGTATATATTAAAAATAAATAAATAAATAGGAAAAATAATTGTAATAAAGTGCATGAATAAAAACTCATAAGATATGAATTTTAATGACTTTACACGTTAAAGTATAAATTTAAATATTTTTTTCAAAATTTGCAAACATTTACTAACGAATGTTTACATGTACAATATATACATGTAAAAATAACAATTATATTATTTTAGTTTATAACAAATTGCTAATTTTTAATATAAGTTATTTAAAAAATACTAACACAATCGTAACTCGATCGAAGATAATTCCAATAACTAACGATTACGTATTACGTTTATTTTGATTGAGCACCGCACGTGATTATTTAATTATTCTTTAATTTTAGATAGGTTAAGTAACCTACAAAAAATTGATTTTATTAATTAATTTACATTAATGAAATAATCAAGAATAAATGACAGTTGTTTGATTTTACGAACTTCTTATTATAATAATTTTTTCTATATTCATTCCCACATTTTAGTTAAAAGCCAATGTTTGGTTCGTAAACAAAAAACTTATATTGAAAAGTATTGAAGAAGTCTTATGTAATTAATATAGAAATGTTGCAAGAGCTCATTAAGAGCAGAAAGAAGTGAAGAAAAAATGGAAAATGAAATAAAAAGGTATGGTCAGAGAGCGAGAAGAGATGAAGAAAGAACGGACTTTTGGCACAGCGAAGACCTCCTCCTTATTGTCAACGGATGCAACAGCCGCGGGAGTGACGGCAGTGGCGCCGAACCGCGGCAGTAGCTTCGTCGGATGCAGGGTTGGGGCCGTGAGATCGATCCCCGTAGGCTTGCACGGCAACAGCACGTGCGGCTGCACCGGTTGCTGGTCCGTGACTGCGAGCACCGGCTGTCCCGGCAGCGTCTGCAAGAAACGAACAATACAATGAAGTGGAAGGGGGCGATAGTTAGCTTCGAGTGGGTAATTTTTTCTTTGCCCCCCCGCTATTCGACGTTTTTGCGCGAACACGCGGCCGACCGCGTTTCGAATTTCGTTTGACCGATGAGCGTCGCGCGAATCGTGTGAATTCATGTGTCTACGCGTGAAAATGTAATTGTGCTTTCATTAATCGCGATTTTTCTCGGATGTAACTTTCTTATACATATTATTATAATTTTGAATTATTTATTAACTAATTCGAGGAAGTGCTGTTTACGTGAATCATTAAATGCCTATTCTCTACATTATGCTTTATCAAATCTGTTCATTAATTATGTAAATTAAAATTTTTTTAAATTACTCAAATAGATTTTTTTTACTATATAAATTATTTATTTCCTTGTACAAAGACACTATATTATTCAGTTCATTATTAAATATTCACTTTAAGGTACAAAAACATCACTAGCGATTATATTCGTTTGCTGTTTTATGTTATATTTACGGTTTGGAAATGAATTAAATGACTTCATACATGTTCTAATAATGTTAATAAATAGACGAGTAAATTATTTATACTATGAAAACAATATCAAATTAAATATAAAATTATATTTTACCAATCTTTCTTTTTTTTTTTATTTATAAATCTATTTTTCTAATAGTTTATATTTTAGTTTCTTATTGTATGTCTATTTTTAACTTGAGATTATTTAAATTTTAAATATTTATAATTTGTAAAAATTTTCATTAACTTTACAATTTTAATTAATATTCAATATAAGCTTAATCAATTATATTAAAATATTTTCTTGAAATTTAAGAATTATATTCTTAATATAAATAAATTTAATTATTAATTTATTTAAAAATGTATCATATATTACATAAAAATTTTTAAATATACAACTTATATATATAAGTATATTAAAAATATAATTTATTTCCTAAATAATTAAGAATAAACTTGATCGCAGTTTTATTTGTAAATTAAATATTTAGGAAACAAATTTTTTTAAATATTTTTTTTTTAATTTAACACATTGTAACTGTAGATGTATATTTTAATTTAACATTTATTAAAAATTATCTTCCTTTAATTTAATAATAATAATAATTCACTTATGCATTATTATTAGTTTACACACGAATAAATAAGATATATAATAAGCAATTTTCTATTTATATTAATAAAGCTGTGAATAAAATTATGAAAATATATAAAATTGAGTTTATGAAATTAATTAATATTCAAAATTTATGCATAAAATAACGATCAAAAATTATTTTTTAAAAAATTAAAGATAAATTATATTGATTTATTTTTATATATTGTTATTCCACTAAGTTAATATTTAGGTACATATTTTAACATTAGAAGATTTTTAATTAAAGGACTAAAATTTATATTTAAAATTGAAATAATCGATTAAATAAAAATAATAGATTGTAATTATAAAAATATTAATGTTAGCTAAGTATTTTTTCAAATAACTATTTAAAATACAGTGTACGAAATAGTGAAAAAATTCAGTTAATAGTAATGATTTTTCATTCGATTAAAAAGAATTTTGTATAAAGTGTTGAAATAAAATAAATTGTTCTATTATTAAATATTGAAATACATAGTAAATACTGTACATTACCTTGATGTTACTCGTAAATTTACATTGTTGGGCATCAAAATTTTGCACCGCTGGTGGAAACTTATAACCCTGGTTTTCAATCTTAATATATGGTTTGCATGCTACGGACGATTTCACTTGTTTTTGGACCTGTTGAGACTGTTGCTGTTGGTGTTGTTGTTGAGCGATTAATGCTTGTACATGTTGGTTAGATTGATCGGGCAGAGTGAGTTGCATTTGTCCAGTGGAAGTTGTTTGGACATCCATTGTATAGTCTTGAGTAGTTTGATAAACCAAATGTTGTTGTTGCTGCTGCTGTTGCGTTGTTGACTGGTAACTTTGTTGTTGCTGTTGATGTTGCTGCTGGTGAGCTAGTCGAGAGGAACGTAATGAAGATCTACTTTGGCGAAGTTGTTTTTCTCTGACTGGTTGTGTATTTTGTAATTGCTGCTCATAATTCTGCTGAAGTGCATTAAAGTTTTCAGTCACATTACTGAAAAATTAAAGATTGGCGTTTTTTAATATATTGATTATTGATTTTTTTTAAATAAAATGTAGGATGATTGATGATTAAAAAGGTTTTGAAATATAATTACAGAAAAACTAAAACAGAATTTTTATTATGAAAACACCATCTTAAAATTTTATATTTTTGCCGATATAAATAATATTGTAACTTTCTAAATATTAACACAATCAAAATAATTTTAGTGGAAGATAATACCACTGTACTTATGGGGATATGTTTTTTATTATTTCAAATTTTAAAAATAATCTATTTTAAAGTTACTAATATAATTTAATATATTATTATCAATCATTGCTAAAAAAATATAAAACTCAACTGTTCTGCATTTCTCTATAATACAGGATAAATTTATTTATATAGTTTAAATAGCAATTAAATTTACACATATGGAGGGCGATATTTTATAAAAACATATTTCATTTAAATACCATTTATACTCTATAATATCTATAAAGATTTCACTCGTTTTTCTACTGTTTTTAATAAAAAATTTTACATTTGTATTTTACATTTGTAAAATATAATTTTTAAGACTATAAGATACTTTTAAAATTACATGAAAATGAATTTAATGCAATGTAATATTTAAGTCGTAGTTCATTCACAAATTGCAAAATTTTTTGAGATATTTTATTACTTCTTAAAATAGAAATTTTAGTATAGTTACTTTCTTATAAAAAGGATTACAGTAAATAGAATAGAATGCAAAAAAAGAAACATGAAAAGTGCAACTTAATAATTCAAGATTATTTTGGTAATTTTAATCGATAATTAAAAAATATTAACTATATAATCTTTATAAATTGAAATTACGGAGAATTTTATAACTTCAAATATTTTGTCGTGTATATATTGTATTAACGACTTGTTTATGTCCTTGAAGAATTCTGCATTTACCGCAAAATTCGACAAAATACATTGCATAGAATTTAGCTAGTATACGAAAAGAACAAGCTATTGTTATTATTAAATTTAGAAGCAAACGATAGATATTGGTTATTTGAACAAACGAAAGTAAAAATATATTAAAAAAGTAATTTTTTTTTTAATTTATCGCGATAGAAATAGACTACGTTAATATTAAATAGATAGTTACAAAGTAAAAAATTTATAATAATTATCAATATTTTTAAATTAGATTATAATATTGTTTAGTAAAGTGTTTATATATTATCACATATAAAGTAAAATAAAAAAATAATTTGTTTAAGATTAGTTTTTTTTCATATGCTATCTATCTTTTCTTTCTGATATTAAATAGAATATATATAAATAGATATAGGCAAAAAAAAATAGTTACAAACGAGTGATAAATTTTATTAAAAGTATTTTTAAATATATAAATTTTATAAAGCTAAATTTACTAAAAATTTACATAATTCATTTTCAAAAGTTATAACTTTAATAATAATTCAAAGATGTTTTTATATTTAAATATTTGGTTAATATTATTGTACAAGCTTAATTAAGTTACAATATTTTAAAACAACTTTAGCTTTTAATTAAAATAGTTATCAAAAATGACTAAGATAGCATTAAAATTATTAGAAAACTAAGCTTTTAATTTCAATAAAGATTTTTTTATTATGTAATTAGTTTAAATAATATTAAGAATGGTTCAAAAATTTTTTAATGTATATATAATTAGATTATTTATATTCTTGTAGAGTACAGAAGATTGTTTATCCAGAAGTAACAATAGAAATTTACGTAAAACTTGAAAATAAATATAACTGAAATAATATCAATATGAATAGTAATATAAAACGTTTTTTTAGTAAATAAACTAATTTAAATTCTACTCAAATGAAATTAATTTTTTCATGTAAATTTTATGAGTAAAGTAAAATAAAGAATATAATATAGAGTATAATTGCTATTGGTGACACAACAGTTATGACGAGACTTTGTTCGAATCGTATAAGAGCGATATAATGACATACTTTAAATAGTGTTAAATATGTTTGTTAAAAATATTTTCTCAATATATTCATTACGTCTATTTTGAATGCCCAAATATATAATTATTCTGACTTTTTACAATCATGTTTTGTCTTAATTATTTGTACTACAGTCTTGATTTAAGAGAAATTATGGTAAAAACATCTAAAAAGCAATATATATATATATATATATATTTATAATTTCACAATAGTAACTCAAGTTAAACATAGTATTTTAACATATAACAAATTATATTACTTTCAAAGCAAATAAGTATAATTAGTTGATTTTTGTTTATTTGAATTAAAAAAAATGTATTTAACTTTATATTTAAAGGAAATTAGATTTATTTAAGATGATGTATATTTGTTTGAGTTAATTTAATTATTGTGATGTATGTAATTAATTTTTTATTCGAAGATTTTTCATTAATATAGAGTATCATTATTATTATCGATGCATTTCGTTTCATTTATATTTTTATAAAATTATTGAGTAAAAGTAATATTTTCATAATACAGAATTTTAAATATTATAATAACATTAAATTTTTTATTTATTTCTTTTTTTATTAATGAAAAAAGAAGTTATGAAATAATAATTATTTGTTAATTTTTGAAAAGTTTGTCTTTTTGGAATATATGAGAATTGTATAACTTCTTTTATCAATATTTATTGATATCTTTAAAAAAACATGTGTGATCTATAAAATTTAGATACGAGATATTTATTTGTAATGCAGATTACAAATGTATTAATCTCCATATATTATGTTCGTATTAACACAAAAAAAAAAATAATACATATAGAATACATTTTATAATTATATTTATGTATAGAATATTTTACATCAAAGAGCCTCATTATTTGTGTACCTGTTTATCGCATATGTAGTATTCTGAAGTAAATTATTAAAGCATGAAATCTATGTATTTATTTATTTTCTTGCAGTTTTTGTTTGGATAAACAAAGTTTTAAATCTTTGAAAATGGTCAAAAATTTGAGTATAAATATAATTTTAAAAACTTTAAGAAATACTTCTACTACTTAAAAGTGAAAAAATTTAATACGTAATTGTTTCACTGATCGTGCATTTATCGATTTTTATATCACTTATAACGAAGTAAATAATTATATTATTTTTTATTTATTAATTTTTGGATTAACAATGTAAATATTGATATTAAAGACTTATAATAAACAATTTTACGCAAATGATGAAATAAATTCAGTTTTAACTTACACATTATTCCTGAATACACTAGCTGCATCCTGTTGAGCCTGTGTGTAGATTTTTGCGGTATACTGAAGGTTTTGTAAATTAGTTGTCTGATCTTCCATTTGTACAGATTGAGCACTGGATACGGTTGGCATTACCGATGATTCGCCAATGTTGCTCATTTGATTCATAGGCGCCATAAGATCCAGTTCTGGATAGTTATTGTTGAGTGACGCGTTGTGGAACACGTCCTCTTCAGGGACCGGTGGCAGTCGTGAACTTAAAAATTCTAGAAAACATACGCCGTGAAACTTAATTTATCATTTAATATTAAATAGTAACCTTAAAATTAGTTTTTAAGAAAAGTTTAATTCCGAAAATTTTTTTTTATACATGAATATTAAATTACATTTTAAGATTTCATAGGTGAATTTTAAATGAATTGCTTAGATTAAATATGATTTCTAAATTAATGAGTACAAACTCTGGTATTACATCAGAGATCGAGATGAGTCTGTAATGGTGAAAGTGACCTTATTAGAGATTGACATTCATCAAAAATACACTACTTCGTCTTTTGATATAATACTTATTTTGAATAAATTTCACCTGGGGTTTCTGGTAATATCTTTAGAAATGTATGTGATCTCATGAAATTTAAGAAAATAAAATCAAAAATAAATATACGAAGAGCATATATATGAATACAATAATAGTAATTGCTAAAATAGAGTGTACTAGGTACAAAAAATATTTTCGTTATAACCTTAAAATAATATTTTATACAGCGATGCCATCATTAAAAGTTGATACTAAAAAAAAAATTATTAAAGCTAAACATATCAGATTAATAAAAAATAATAAAGCCTGATGTTTATAAAGTTAAAAATTAACGTTTATAATAAACAAAATTATTTAATAATTTGTAAGTTTCTTTACATATTATTTTACTGAAGTAATAAATTTTTTAAATATTAACTTTAATACGTTCATTATTTAGTATAACTGCAACTTGAAATAGAAAAACTTTCATATTTTTGTTTATAAATTTTAATTTATAACAGAATATTAAATTACCTTGAAGTGGCTCTAAAGTATCTATAAAGTCTTCTAAGTTTGGTTGTAATGGCCCTAAACTAGGTTGAATGAAGTCGGCTAGACTGGCTCCTCGGGCTGAAAATAAAATCCAATTTTTTTTTACAGTATTTGAAGTTGCAGTAAAATTTTTTGGAAGAAATTTAGAATAAATTAAAAAAAATTTTTTTTTTAAATGTAGTATTTAAAAGATTAGAGTATATGAATTGAATAAAAAAAGAGTTTATAATGTAATAATATAAGTAAAACGTGTTATACGAGAGACGACTAACCGATTTCTCGGGGATCGGGAAAATACAACGGCTGATTGCAACTGATTGTTGAGAAAAGTGTATCAGTCATAAGTTCCATATAATCTTCATCAACCATCATACTGTGCACACTGTCTCCACCGGGGGTGCCACTGATGCCGTTGTACGAGTTCCCTGCACCAATTCCGTACAAGTCTGAGCTTCCCATACCACCGCCCCATTCCAGAGTGTCCATCGATTCCAACTGAAAATTAGAGAAATTACTTATTTCATCTAAAAAAATCACACGATGTTTTTCCAGATTTTGGACATATTTAAAAATAATATTGTCAACACTTTAGTTGTTTATAAAATATTACAAAACTTAATAATTAATTTATTAGTAAAGCAACTTGGTAATTAAATATTCAAAGTTATGTCTTTTAAAAATTAATTAGAATTTAATGAAATAAAAAAATTATATTTATTGTAACTATATAACTATATATAGTTCAAAAATGTACAGATTTTGGTAAAACAATAATTGAATAGATTAAGTACAGAAAATAATTTTATTTACTTTAAATTTTATATTTCATTTAAAATATTTTTAATAAACTATATTGAAATAAATAATGTACATACAAACAATTATTTTTAAATTTAAAAAAAAGATAAAATAATTTCACAAAAATATAAAAGAAACTAGTATGCATTACTTTACATGTATTACATTTTTATTGTTTATCGATAATGATACTTTTTTCATAAAAATCTATTAGAAATAACTATGATTGTAATCTAGACTTATTAGCAATCAAAAATTTATAATTAAATAATTAAAGATAAAATTAAATTTCCTAAATCGGTTCGATTAATTGTTTAAAGACGTTTAATGTAAAAATATATAGGAAATCCTACTTTGTGTAACAATGAGAGAAATAATTGGTAAAATTAATATCTATTAGTTTTAAGACATAAAACTATTTTTCATTTCCTACTAAATATAAAAATAACATTAAATTTTATATTTAAAAAAACATTTTAAATTGAAAAGAAAAATTTACATTTTCTAAATTATAAAAAAATATGTGAATCTATAAAAATAAGTAAAAAAAAAAGTAAATTTTAAAAGCAACATGTTTTAATTATGCTAATAATATATTTGTTCAGGTTTAGATTTGACTTCGTGAAGTTACTTAAATATTTCACGAAGTACAAATGGGAACAATTTAGTTAATTTTATCTCTCAGTACATAAGTTTCACAACATATTAATAAGCATAATATTCAAAATTTTTAATTGATTGTAAGATTAAAACTAAGAAAGCTTTAAAACTTAAAAAAATATATATATTATAATACATATATACATATATTATAATATATATTATAATATATATAATAATACGCGATAATGAAAACGAATAATATTCGTTTTCAAAGATAAGCTTATCGGAAAACTTGTTAACTCAGTACTCTCTATAAATTCGATATTTCTAAAGACATTATGTGTTTGACATTTATAACGCTACATAATTAAATTTTTACTACAAAACCTGTACTGATACAGCGGTAGAATATCATCTTTCTGAATAGCAGGAACTATTGTTATATATATATATATATATATTAAATAGTATTGGCATATGGAATATTAAAGAATCATGTCAATAAAATAACAATACTATTAAGTCAATATCTTCAAGTTATAAAGCCTTGAATAAAAATAATGAACAGATATGTAAGTGGTTTACTCAACAATAATGAGAATTTTAATGATATCATTGGAAACTCGTTTTTAACACGTCGTCCACTCGAGTTACGATTGTAGAACTATTGTAGAGTTATTTGGTAAACAACTTCAATTACAATAAAAATGGTATGCTACAAAATGGTGAACATTTTTTACATTAAAATTAGATTAATTAGCTACGTCTACCAAAAGACTGTATTTGTGTCAGCGGGTGGAAAAAAGAAAAAAAAATGATACAAAAGTTTCGATTACACCGGAAATTTGGTTTTTGTAGAAGATATTTTTTAGAAGCAATAAAGTAATGATTTTTATAGTTCTGAAATATAGGTTACATTGTGTCATATTGTAACAAGAAACTACATAAAGAACTATTTTAAAAATTGTGGATCCATTTTTTTCAACAATTTTTTCTAAAACGAGTGCATCTATAATTTTATCAATTTTCAACCGATTCGTTAAAAAATTCTATAAAAGTTTTATAGTAATAGTATCATCTGCAGTCATATTTATTTAAAGTAATTTTTTATGTGCTTAATCAATAGGTTTTTTTATAACTCATCATTTTGTGTTATACTCGTTAACTTTACTTTTAAGAGGCTCTTCGTATCAAAAAAAGTAAGATCAATTTTTATCAGTATCTTAATTTCATAAAAAATATATTTATTAATACATAGCATCTGATGTTTTAATGAAGGTTTCGTAAAACAAATTAAATTTATTTTAAAATAAATTCCTAGAAACGGTAGTTCTTTTATTGTTGTTAACTATGTTTGTCACTTAGAAACTATATTTTAGAAATGCGTATTCATAGCTGCATTATGTATATGCACATATTTAAAAATATCTTTTTACACTTCATGATAGTATTAGATTTTAATTCAATTTTTCTTCTTAAAAATGATTTAATTACTTAAAATATGATTATTTAATTTGATTATTTAGTTATTTAATAGGTATTTTGATTTAGTGAAAATATTTCATATTTTAGATATACAATCTTTCAAATAACGTTCAGAGCGATTGCAATGAATAGCGACAAACCTATAAAAAAAGTAATAATATGAACATTGGACAGCATTATATAATGTATATAATAATAAAATCAACGTTAATTTACTACGATAGTCGTTGTTTTTTATAATTAAATTAATTATTAATTATTAACTCGATAATTACATTAAAGCACAAATAATCAGATGCATTAGATTATAATGTGTGATGTTCTACGTACCATACCGTTTCCATCTTTGTTCGTCCAACCAAGGATTTTGTTCCGGTAAAACATGCGCCATTTCTTGTATTCAGCCGTCACAGCCGCGAGTTTTCGCTTCCAGTATTTACCCTCCAAGACGACTGCCTGATAATGTGAAAAAGCAAGAACTCTTGAATTCAATAAACAAAATATTTTAATTTTTTTAACTTTAATGTTCAATTTGTATTCAGTTAAAATTAAAAATATCGATCAAATGCGTTTAAAAGCTAAAATGCTCTATATATATGAAGTAAGGAAATTGCGTAAAAGTATATAAATCTAAATATCGAGTGATGTTAATTATTAATGTGGCTTTTTAATTAAAAGATAATTAAATTAAGAATAGTAATGTAGCATAAATAAGATTTCCGAAAGATGAAAATATTCAATATGTAAATATGTTTATATATTTTTGAGTATATTATTTAATACTTAATAGTATTATTAATTCTGCTTACAAAACTACAAATGCTTCTTACCTCAGGTTTATTATGCGTGTCTACATCAAGTGGGGATGCGAATTGACACACTAATGTGTTTTGCTTCAGTATAACTGAAAATAGTAGAGGGAACAATTTTCAACAAAGGCCGCAGAAAAACCGGCTTTTATGTCTATCAGCAATTTTATATATTTTCGTAATAGTATTTATTCGAAAATGAAATTTCTTTTATCGGTATTTTATTATTTGGAAAGCATAAAAATCTTTTGGATTATATCAATGTTGAATTAATATTAATTACGCGCAAACAAAAATATGATGCGTTTTCTTGCAATTGAAGCTAACGCGAATAAGAAAATTATTAAATTAAACCGAATTGAAGACTCGCATGAGCGTATTTTATACATCTTCCTGATCCTTTCTAGGATTTGAGAGTCGAGTATATTGAAATTTTAAAATCGAATTATTTTTATATCATTAAATTAACAAACGTTATGTTATAGTTTAACTTAATTTAATGTGATAAAAAATAAAATTTACGTGGCGATTGTAATGGTTCATGATGAAATAAGATATACGTAAAGGCAAAAGTAAAAACTTTGGATAATAATATTTTAATTTGGAAATCTTCGAATAAATATTATATACACGAGTAAAAGATAGTAAGAATAATGAACAGTACAGCAGACTTATCTGCAACATCTTAAGTAGACTTTGAAAAAAATAATACGTATTATTTATTTGTGAGTTTTAGGTATCATTTATAATTATTTATATTATGAAGGTAATAAATCATATAGGATATTACTGTCGTTATACAGCGATGACTCACCGTGAGCACACAAGAGATAAAATGTACGAACGAGCGCCTCTTCGCTGAGGAAGAGGTGCTCGGTCTCCTAACTAACTACCCTGCACTCGAAACTCATTTTTCAAGGTTACTGGGTTGGCCATTCCGATGCCGACTTTGCGACGGTGCATTTTGTCAGGCAGTCGCGTAATTTTCGTGACTTTCTCGCCGAGGTGGGTGTTTCATAAAACGCCTGCAAAAGAATCTTTACAATATCAAATGAATAAATGTAGTAGCATTAGAGGTCGTATTGCATATCTCAATGCTTAAGAAGCTCTTGCTATTCACGACGATGCACCATCTTTTCATCCTTGTTCTTTTACAAGAAAATGTTGGGATCCGTTAATATTTTAATTAGTTTTTTTACACAAGCACTCATTAAAAAATGAATACTTTTAACGAATATTTCGTAAATAGGCAAAAATGAAAACTAACCGGTGTTCGACATTTTTTAAAATTCTTAGCAATTTGTAATATAAGCTTAAAAATTTATGTACAATAACTTTTATTATTTAAATATTCACAGCTTAGATAATTAATACCAAAAATTTATTTTCATTACATTACTTCCTGTTTGACAGTTGTTTAATAAGGAAAAGTAATAGTTTTATAGTGAGATTTCTGCACATACACTTTTATTATTGCCTTTGAGTAAATTACTCATTCGTTTAAAAAATCCGTAATTTACCAATTCTCAGGAAATAAAAAATATCTGACCGAGTTGAACGTTTTGTTTTTAGTTCGATAAATTACATTAACAATATAGTTAAAAAGTCCATTTAAAAAAAAATGCTTTTATCGGTATAAAAAAAAACTTCCTCATTCGATTTAAATCATAGACACAAATTATGACCAAATTTGAACAAATTCAATACAGGTTACTTTTAAATTAATTTAAAATTTCGTATTACTTTTCCCCGAAACGTAAGAACATTAGGCTAAAAGTAAGTTATCTGTAGGCTACGATTTTTTTTGAGTCTTCTCTTTAAAACAAATAGTTTTGGCGAATGTATTAGATAGGGCAACAAAAAATATCTGTATTTGACTTGTTATGAAACGAATTCCAGTGCTTCTGTTCCTAGTTGCAGTGGCTTCGGCGCAGCGCTCGACCGTAGGGTGCCACTGGCGAAGAGGCCAACGCCTCGGAAGCTGTCCGGGAGCGGAAAAGAGCGCGATAACGAGCTGATGGAAGCGCTCGAAACTCGTGAGGGAGCGTCACGCGCCGAACTGACTAGGTGTCACCGGCGTCCGTGAAACGGCGCGCAAGAAGCCAAATAGAGAATTACGCGAGTATTTCCCTCGCGAAGAATGTGAGGGAAGGGGTTTCGTTTTCTCTCGTAGCGTTCACTTTTCGTTATCGCTCGTGATGAGACACGAGCGCGATCGCGTTGAAGAGTCGCGACATCGCGCAGCTGCCATTCTGACGATCGTTTCTTTCCCTCGTTATACCAAGTAATTGCCGTCTTGTTTTTTTTTAACGACGGAAGAACTCATTCGCCTTGAAAATGATGCATCAAATTACTTTCGCGCGTTATATCTGTGATGTCGATACGGCATTGCGGGAGATTAGTTAAATGCTTTTTCATTTTTCGATATCTCACCTTTTGGAATTGTTGCGCATACTATTATCAAAATAACAATAAAGACAAAGTGATGAAAGACGGCTTTTATCGAATGTGCTTAATGTATGCTTTCGCTTAAAAATACTTGTAATGTGTGTGTCGTGGAGATATTAACGAGACTTACGATGAAATGTAAATACAAATGAAAAAGCGTAGACAAAAGAAGAAATAAAATAGTAAATGGAATAAAAGAAGTAATGTTGCGCAGTGATGCTGTGGTATTTTAAGTAATAAATATTAGGTATTCAGAGAACTTTTATTTTGCATTGTACAAAACAGATATTCAGGTATATATATGATTATTTTATAAAAAATACTATATAATTTATATTATTGTTTTTTTTTTTTTTTTAATTTTACACCATTTAATGAATCTTTATAATAGTAATATCAATGTATACTATGTCAACATATCCTTGCGATATTTCACACTGTGAGCATAGAAATAAATATTCTGTTTAATTTATCTTTTGCATCTCTTATGTATTTGCATAATGTATTGTTAAAACATAGTTGATATACTACGTAATGAAATATTGGCAAAATATTTCGAAATCAATAAGTTTTTTAAGTTACAGTAAAATTGAAAACATTAAAAATAATAAATCTTTAATAAATTACAATGAAAATTCTTTCATTTATATTTGCAATTTTTTTTAATTCTTGATTGCTTTTATACACATTATAAAACTTTATTTTAAATATATATGGATAAAAACGAATACTGTTTCTAATAATACTAAATTTTA
Organism: Platyscapa corneri; assembly: GCA_018907185.1. NCBI lineage: Eukaryota > Metazoa > Arthropoda > Insecta > Hymenoptera > Agaonidae > Platyscapa > Platyscapa corneri. Next base: position 2,964,765 of record JACCHW010000018.1, on the reverse strand, counting down.
ATATGTATATTATCTGTTATACTGTAATAAAATACACATTAATTTTTATTTTCGAATGTAAAGTACGATAAAAAATTTATATTTAATATTTTCTTTAAAAATATTAACTTAAAATTAATAATTCATGTACATATAATTAAAGTTTTATAAATTTATAATGGCAGATGAACATTTATATGATATAAATGTAAAAAATCTAAAAATATTGAATAAAATATCGAACATAAATTGGTAACAACTATTGACAGATTATTTAATTGTATATTTGAAAATTGTATTTTGATGGTAGCGGTTATTGTAAAAAATGTATTTTTATTATTTCAAAGTAATAATTTTTATATTTATTATTATTTCAATCAGAATTCGTTATTTAATAAAATTACAATAGGAGAATAATATTAAATCACTACTAACAAGTATGATCTATTTTTCTATAATGACTTTTCAATGAAATCGTATTATTATTGCTAAATAGTGATTAATAGAACAGATTAAAAATAAAATTTGAAAGCATCCTTAAAGTTTAATCTTTATTTTATAAAGATTTGAATCGTACATAAAAATCACGTTATTTTATTAATTTCTCTACATTTTGAACTCTATTGTAGCGATTTAATTTTAGATTAAAAAATACTATACCGAGAGCCGCATTATTTAAAAAAAAATAATTTATTTTAATTAAATGGTTTTTAAGATTACTTAGATATCAAATCATATGAAGAAAATTACGATAAAGAAAACTTAATTGCTTTAATAGGTGTTTTGAAATCTAAGTAGCGTGTACACGCGTGTAGACTATATGAGTTGATTTTGAACAAATATTCTATTAAAAGGTACAGATAATAATTTTACATACAAATAAATTTTTACTTGTAATAATTGTAAGTATTCATTAATTATACTAGATATACACGCATTAGTATCATTAAAGATAAAAAATTGTTCTTTTAAACTATAAAATTTCTTTAATTCTGTTAGGGAAGACTTACTGATTATTAGCAATATTAATATAAATTACTTGTATTGAATTTGTTTATTTTTAATTAGATAGCCCATCAAAATTTATGAAAAGATTATTCTAAGGACGTGAAGATGTGGATCGTCTGTAGACTTAAAGAGAAAAACGCTTGAGATAATCGTTAACGGTTTCCCCTCACGTTCACTCGTCTGAACATACAAATGTCAGGGAGCGCGTAAAGTTCATTGCCGATTCGCGATGATATGGCATTATCATGACAGGGCGCGACGTTTGACGTGTCCATAGTGACTTCCGTGCGCACATTTACGCTCGCGATGGCCAATGACCGGTAAAACCTACTGATAATTTTCATTATAAACTTTGGAAAGTGACGGAAATTAAGGGTCTACCAGTTGCTTAATTTACTCGTGATTCTGCAGAAAACTCACATTGCATGTGCCAACATCGCCAGATGACATTGTTCAGTCGGATTTTGTCCTTCCATCGTAGACGAATGCCTTTGAAGCGATTCCACTTGGGTGATGTCAGCTTCTGTCTGAAACAAATTCAATTTTTCTTTGTTACACTGTTCACAGTCTGATTTTTCAAATATACATGTTTTATCCTGTATTTATAGTATTATTATATTAAATTGGCCGATCTTATTTTAGCTTAACAAGCAACAATTACGTAAACAAACTGTCTAAAATATAAAAATAATATAATTTCATAAAAAACTGTTTTTATACAATAAATCTTTTACGGTTCTAAAAACTTTATTTAAAGACTAAATTTTTACCACGAAATATTTTCAGTATGAAAAAGTACGCTTTAATAATAGAGTTTTACAATTTTTAATTTCTAAATAGAAGATTGATTGTAAATATTATAACTTGTTTACGCAAATTATTTTCTACTCATTAGAAATGAATATGATTTTATAGTAAATTTTAATTCTGGATAAGTGCAAACGCATTTATGAAAATGGTATTACATAAAGTGTACATATATTTTTTTAGATGGAATAGAAATACCTAACTTAAAATCACGTAAAAGTAATACGCATGCAAAATATTTCATACAGCTTGTAGAAGACAAAGTTTCCTATGACAATGTTTTTTATTGCATATTTTAAAGTATTATTATAGTTATTTAACATTTTAAAAATTTAAATTAAGAAAGAAAATATAAAATATAAGGAAAAAATTTTATTTTAAAAATATATTTATATTTACATTATACAAATGTAAAATATATTATTAATGCTTTATTAAAATAGAGAATAAATTATAGTAATAATTTATTAATAAACATTATAAAAATAAAATAACGTACAACTAACTAATACTTCGTTAATTAAAAATAATAAAAAATATTTTTTTTTGGAAAATATTATAATTTATGTGTAACTGCTGAAGTTTCACAGTAAAACTATTCATTTTTAAGAAACATTTATTTCAATAAAATAAAAATTTCGTAAAAAATAATTTGAATTTTTTTAAATATTATAAACCTAAACATACCTAAGCTATAAAAGTGAGTTACACTAAATTGCTCGATTGTATTAAGTAATGTAAAAAAATCATTTGAGTAAATGATCAAATAATAATTTAAAAATTTTAAGTCGCGAGTATATGATTGAAGAAATAAGTTATACATACAGATCATAAACTTAATAAGAGCAAATAATTATTAGCCCTACTATATTGAGTGTGAACAAATTTTAATTACAGTAATATTCAATTTTTATTAGAATTATAAAACTTTCAGAATATGCTGTTTGACGTCTTTGCAATTTAAAACTTTATGATAATTTAAATATTTATGCTAATAATATCAGTTGTTTACATTTCATTTTAACCGCCGATAAAGATATCAATTTGTATTACTATTTCAACAAAACATTAATTTTAGATTAATAATACGTAGGAAATTTAACACGTACATAGTATTAAGTGATAATATTGTATTCTAACGTACAATATAAGTATATAGGAAAAGAAATAAAGCTTTAGAAAAAATTATGATAAGGAAGTAGGAAACGGAATATGTGACATATAAATATTTTAAGTAAATGCATCGTCGATATTTTCATTATCGCTAATTATTTAAGCAGTAATTATAGCAGTATAATAGTAAATTATTAATTATAGAAAAAATTCAAGAATTCAATATTTTAAGTTAGTTTATTATTTTTTTTAATTATTGATAATTATACTGTTATATTTCGATAAGGTAATAAGGAATTTGTCTAATTTAGTTGATCATATAATGAGCTAATAAGTAAAAAAACGATAAGTTATTTTATATAGAACCTAAAGATTCATTTAATTTACAATGCGCAGTATTAAAACATAATTTCGTCACAACAGCATTTACTATATTGTAAACACGTTTTAAAAATTTTACCGACTAATGCTACAATAAATCCATTCTAAAAGCTATAGCAAGCATTTACTAAATGAATTATTTTAAGTATAAAATTATAAATATATATAATTATAAACATACATAATATATAATTCCTCCGCAGCATAGTCAGTATGTAATATTAATAATTAATCATATTTATCAAAAATCTAAAATTGTTTAAATGATTTTTATTTAATTATCACTTAAATTGCATTTTAAATAATTTTTTTCTTATATTTTAATATATTTTAAATTATTTAATATGATTTAATTTATATTTTTCAGTTAAAGCACAAATAAAAATGGAATTGTATGTTGCATACTTTAAGTATAAAAAAGATGTAAGCTTAACAAACTTGTTTTATTTTTATTGTTACAATTTTTTCATTTTCGTTAACAAAATTAAATATTATGCAAGTTTTTCGAAAATGATTCCAAGAAATTCTCTTATGTATAAATGACTTATTGGATTATGTTAAAAGGTTTTTGAAAAATTTGATATTTTCCACTGTTTAAAAATAATGTTGATGTCATACGTTAAATATATTTAACAAATTACGAAAAAAGTTTGTTTTTTAATGCATGTGTGAATATTTTTCATGCAGTAATTTGCAATTATTTTTTAATTTATTTTCATAAGTGGAAAGTCTATTTATATTTTATAATAGTACAAAAATCATTCATCGTTTATCAACTTTATATTTTATATAAAATTTTCATCGAACTATAATTTATTTCCTTATGATTTATGTGTGTATAAGTCTATTGCTTCTTATTTATTTAGTTTATTTGTACATAAATAACATATATTAAGAATGTACCACGTATTTATTATAAAATTTGATAACTTTAAATAAATAGGGAAGATAATGCAAAAGTTTATTAATTTAATAATGCCGATAATGATTTAATAACGCTAATAACCAATCGCTATATTAAACGAATAAATTTTCTCACTTATTATCATATAATTTTATTAAGAATTATTTTATAAATGAATGATTTTTTATCATATAATAAAATTAGAGGCGCAATAAAAATCTCTCTTAAAAATTACATAGAGGAAATACTCTTAGCCGTAATAATAAATATAAAACATTTATTAATTAAATAGTATAAATAACGTGATAATATAACTATTAACATATATTTCATAAAATACAAACCATTATTTGTTACAATTTGTCTCGTGTCACCGCTTAAATTTTTTAAAAATTAGAAATTTAAAATATTTTGAGCATTAATATGTTTTGATTTAAGTTTTTTATATAATGAATATCTAAATTTGTATTAAAAAATCATTTCAATGTTTAGATTTTAAAATGTGTAATTTATAAAGGATTTTGGTTTTTTGTTAATATAATATCGGATTAATAAAAAACGACGTTAACGTTGAAAACGTTTAAATTTGTACAAATATTGATATTTAAAAAAAAATTTTTAAATACATGAAAAAAATTTCGACGATCATTGAAATAGTTGATAAAATAACGTGATGAATGACCATATTTAAAAATTAATTTAAAAACCATTCTTATAATAGATAATAAATTTACCATAAACGATTTATAAAAACAAATTTATAAAATAAAATTGATCGGGTAATTTTTTTTTTAATTCAAAACTTTAAAATAGACTACAAATATACGTCTATACATATACGATTCATTAATAATAATCAACAATAACCGTTAGGAAAGTAAATAGTTTATTATATTTCAAAATAAATACCTACAGAATTTTATAAATAAATGTGAAACAATGCATCATATTTATAATAACAGCTTTTCTATAAAGCTGAGAAGGTTTCTATAATTCTTTTAAAGTTAAGAATTTTTGTATAATTTATCAATTATATCATGTTCGTATATTTAAAACTTAAATTTGAATGGTTATTTTTATTACAGTAATTTATTACATTTTCTTTTTGCACGTATACATCGATGTAAATACATTTAAAGATTTTGAATAGCTTTGGGTAAATTTTATAAATTTCGATATATTTCCACGAATTAGAAATAGAACAGTCAAAACAAATTATTTTGATTTTCTGAAGTTCTAAGTATTCTATTGATTTATCTAAATTTATTATCATAAATAAATAAAATGGAAACTAAATCATTTATACTTGAAAATCAGATTGTTATAAATTCTTATGAAACTTAAAACAAGTACACAATCATTATTAGTGTATAAATAAAAGATAAGATACCTAAAAAATGCAACATGTAGTCTTTCAGTTATTAATCTTCCATTCATTTAATGATAATTCTTAAATAAAAGAGAACATTAAAAATTATTTAAAAAGTATAAATTACTCTAATACCTTAAATATAAATTTGAATTAGTATGTTAACAATTTACTTGATAAATACCGAAACAATTTATTTTTAATATATAAATCACCGAATACATAAATTATTAACTTTTAAAGAAAAGTTAGTCTAGTCTAAGTTAGTTCCTTGCCTTCGAAAAATATTTTACATGATTTTTCTACATTGTATATTTCTGCTATATTTTGAGTTATCTCAATGTATTTCAAATTTTTTTAATTAGAAGAATAGAAATAATTATTATCTTTTTTTATTCTATTTATATATGCATAAATGTTTATCTAGTTATTAAGTATCATTAATTTTATTACTTTATTTTATTTTTCAAACTAATTTTTTTTTATAAATAAACGTAAAAGAAAGACAAATTTATTATTATATTTTATAGTAAAATAAATAAGCAATTTGAGAAATATTGCAGTCATAATTAAGTGTGTATGATCGGAGTCTTTAAGATAGTAAGGTCAAAGTGCAGTGTGGCGTAGCTGATTCAGACATTTGTCCACTGTACCACATTTGATTTTACAGTCTGGCATAATTTACAATTTTACAATTTTAATAATGTTCTTGGTATACAAATAGCAATATTATAATAAATCGAAAATTATATTTTTTTAATTGGAAAGATTTTATTTATAATATGAAATTAATATTATTCAATAAATTATTGAAACAGATTAAAGTCATGGGATGCTTTGAATGCGAACAAAAAGAAGAAAAGTTTATGTATAATTTAAAATAATAATATTAAAAGTATTAGAGAAATAAAAAATTATTTGAAATAAATTTCAAATTTCTCAAGTATTGAATGCATATTACATTTATTATATTTGTGCATTTGGATGCGAAGACGTAAATTTATAATATAAAAATTACTTTATAGTCATCAATTTTTGTATAGAATATATTAGATTACTGTGAAATTTATTGGTTATTTCAATATTATGAGTTCAGGCGCAATATTTGATCATAATCAACTTTTACGTGTATAGGGTATCTAAAAAATTTCGATATAGTATTTGTCATTTATTATCTCTATCTGGTTGATAAAGTAATAATTAATGTATTTAAAATTGTCAATAATGAGGTCAAGGTTGAGAGTCTTATTCCTGTAAATTATTATTGATACTTGACAGATTCGCAAACATTTTATAAAATAAATACCGTACATGTACACGAAATTTCTAATGTTTATTAGTTTGTTAGTGATCCTGTATATACAAATTTCAAATAATTTCATATAATTGTAAATACACTTAACTATATAGAATTAGTACACTTACTCAAACTTGTTTAGTTTTATCTTCTTATTTGTTCGTGTTTATAATATAAAATTTTTGAGATAAACTTATGAGATCGTGAGAACCTTGTCAAACACTTTCAAATAATAAATCATACTAAATAAAATTGAAGATATGTTTTAAATTGTTTACTGTGGTTAATCATTAATTTTTTGCTGAATAACCGTTGCAACAAATTTTTATAAGTGGGTATTATTTAAAATATATTTTGTTTCCTTTATAATTTTTTAAAAACTTCTTAATTAAAAATAAAATCGTAAATTATTATAAATTATTTTTATTTCATTAGTATACAATTTTATCCTTTAAATATAATACTATGAATCATATTTTACAGATTACTAATTATTGTGTAATTCATATTATAAATCAATACAAGATTTAAATTATTTCTTATTTCTTTTTTAATTTCATCTTTTGTATTTTCTTCAATACAATTTGTAGTTAAATTTTATAACAAGTAACATCAAATGAATAAAGATTTTTTAATGAATTTTGTAAACTTAGATAGATATAATCAATTATATTTTTGATACATTACATGTACCTAACTAAAAGTGCTCTTATTTTCTAATCGAATTCAGATTATTTTTCGATTTTTTCAATATTTCAACTTACATTTTTATGAGTTATTAAGGACAATTTAAAATTTATTAATTATATATGATCAGCGTTAAAAATTCGAGAATAAAGACTAATTAGTTAGCTTTCCGAAAAAGGTTTAAATATTGGAAAAAATTTAATTTAAATAAAAAACAATTTGCCTTAATAAAAAATTTGTTAGTATGTTGAATTAGTATTAAATTTATTATAAAGATATGGTTTTTAATAAAAATATACCAAATTAAATTTTTACGTATTTTCATAATTGAATTTAATAAATTTAACAATTATCAATTCAGATTGAAATTTTTAATTTAAATATAAACTATCTATTTGGTAATGATATTCAATTAATTTTTAGAAATTTTCATAGTCTTTTATAAAAATTCATATTTTATAATTATCAATATATTTTTTTTGTTTTAATAATTTAAAATACTTTTCAAACTTCTGCAAAATTTGTGTCCACATTTTGACTAAATTTTTAGTTTTCAAATCGTTTTGTATACTAATATATCAAAAAATAAATGTTAAGTTAAAAAAGTATTAAAATTAAAGTATTACGTATTTTTTCTGTTTAAATTATCGGTTTTAATTGAGAAAAATATGACAATCTGTAATTTTATTTCCTTTTCCCCTCAAGGAAATCATTATTCATTTTTCCAATAATCGATTAAATAAATTTTTTTAAATATCTTGGAATGTTTTTTCAGTTGATGAAACAGTTGTATCCTTATTATATTTTTCTTTTTTTATTATTATTTTAAATATCAGATTTTAGTATAAGATTTTGATGAAATTTTTATAAATGTACATAATTTTTTTCATATTTTATTTGTGACTGTAACGATATTTTTTGTCTTTGTTTCATTTTTAAGTTGTTTATTACTTTGTTTATTACTTTTTTCCATTCAATATGAATGCAATAAAAATACATAAAAATATAAGTTATTATATCCTAATCAAGTTTTGATACATCTACATATTTTATTGCATTAATCAAGATTTTTATGACTACATTCCATATTTAATGACTAAAACTCTTACAAAATCAATATTTGTAAAAAATTATATTCAATTTGCACACATAATTTGCAAATCCTTTTTATCAACATTCTTAGGCATAATTTTCTGTTATTCCATTTCTTTACCTTTTTTTAGGAAATTTGCATTTAACGGGTCTCATATTATTTTTTGCTCCTTAAAATTTCAATCAAATAATTAAACATTTTTTTGTTTTATAATTTTAATATGTACCATTTTTATAATTTATTTTTGTACTTTTACAATGAATTAAGTATTTAAGTAAACATTGTCAAGAAAATTTTATTAAAATAATTTATAGCTTATTATTTATTTTTCTATTTCATAATTTGACTTAATCATTGATGTTTTTAAAAAATTTTTAATAAATTATAACAAATAAAATATATACAAAAATTTATTTTTATAAGTAAATTAAAAGAAAACCTTTTTATTTAGCAATAAAAGTTATAAAAGTTCACAATAAAAATATTTATATAATTTAGAGTATTCACTAATTATACGTGTAGAAATTCATAAAATTGGTATGAAATGATTTCTAACGATCATGTTAAATTTATAACATCTTATATTCTGTGAACATAGTCATTACATAAGTTTAAATTTAATTTATGAATATTTGTGGAAATTATTACATAGATATGTGCATAAGTTTTGAAAAATGTGCGATGAAAAATTTCACGCGTATTTGCTAAATCAAACTTCTTGCGTATATTTAGATTTTTAATTTTTTAGTTTTAGAAATCAGTACAGTCTATATATGTAAATGTGCAAATATATTATGTTAAAATTATTTAGTATCAGAATTCAATGTACATATACATGTGTATATGCAAATATAGACGCATGTATTTAAAACATGTTACAGCCAGTAATTGGTGATAATTATTTTCATCACTTTCGTTTTTTTTTGTAAGAAACTTATTATACAAATAGTCATTCTGATGAATAATAATTTCTAAAGTGATTTCATAATATTCATATGTAGATATTTATAATGCAGAGTTTTGTGAAAATTTCTTTTCTTACATATGTAGGATAAAAATGAATTAAATTTCTTATTTTTTTCCAAAAAAATTCCGTAATTTTGTGTAAATTGTTAGTATATTACACCTAAAAATTTCACATTTAAAAAAATTGTTATCAATAAAAGATATTTATGAAGTAATTAATACTATTATTTAAATAAAAGTTTAATTGTGTAATTTTTCTACGTATAATTTTTTAATTTATAGTATATATTTTTGACATGGGTTATTGGGTTAATTATAATTTTAAATAAGAAATCAATAAAGTGTATTTTTTACATCTTTGGCGTTTATATATTTAAACTAAAAAAATTTTTACAAATAAAATTACTTTTATTTGTAATAAAGCTTTTAAGTTTTGCTAGTTATTTATTAACCACAAGAACATAACCATACAGCATTTTTTAAGCAACTATTAATGTTTAAGATAAATAGACAAATCAAACTACTAAATTGAAATTACAGATTATATAGTATTTGAGCATTTATATATTTCTGTTAAAAAATAATACATAGCTCTTTTGCCTCTCTCTTTTTCTCTCATGCGATCGTATGCACATTATATGTATAATTTTATAATGATTACTTATATTTAATTACAAACATTTTTAAAATATTTTTTTATACTGCATATTATTAGTATATCAGAAGTTGAAATCAAATACATTGTTTTCATAGTAATTCTAGTTATTGCGGTAAGTACTTTTTATATATAATATTCTTATCAGAAATCGTAAAATAGTATCGTAAAAAGCAGTTCATTTTTTATTATTATTGTAGATAATAAATTTAATAGAATAATCATAAGCGATTAAGAAAAACTTTATCATACACCCGTATTGATAATTATCTAGAATGTACATTATAATATGAAATTTTATTTCAATCTTACGGCAATATATAATTTGTAAAAAATTTTAAATATTTTTTATGTTATTGTTGATGTTACGATTAAGAATGATACACTCTTTGAAGTTATTTTTCAGATTTATAAATACACTTCTATGTTAACGGACATTTTTTTTCAGTTGTAACATGAATAATATTATTTAAAGTAATATATATTGTTTTTAAAACTACTATTAATTATGGAGGATCTATAAAATGATTAATACTTTTTTCAATGAATTTAATGCAGTAAATAAATAAAGTTTAAATATAAAAATATTTCATTTCAAAGAGGTTTTTTTCAATTATTTAAACTCACTTAACTAACACCAAACATAACAATAAGAAGATTACTTAATTAACGTAAAATATATTAAAGTTCAGAAGTTTTTAAACAGAGTATACATTACTTGTCGATATTAAACATTAAAGTAGAAAATTTTAAAGTACAATTCATGGCATACTGCTTTTTTTAATATAATTGTATTTCTACAAATTAATAAATGTAGTACTGTAAATTTCTAAATTTACATTTTACACATAAACTGGAATAAAAATATTTAATAGGTAAGTTTTCTGTTATAGAAATTTCAATATGTTACAATATATTAAATTTTGATATTTTCAGTACGTCTTCCTTATACAAGGGTTTCGTAAAGTAGAGTTAAAAATCTTTGTTTTAATAAGTGATAAGTAAGTATTATTATCAGATAAGATTTATTATCGCATTATATGTGGTTGTTACTTTCGCTGTAAAGGTTGTAAGTATTATCTTAATAATTATACAAATAAATGTTATAACATACATATGCAGTTATCATTTTGTAGAAATAACGGGCTATTCATGCAACACAATTTTATTTACAATTTTTGTGAATTAATTTTCTTATATGTATTCTTTAACTTTTTAATTTTTGGTATGTATGTGATTGTATTTCAATTTCAAAATTTCAAACTAATACATTCATATAAAATATATCAGAACAAAAATAAGATTTATAAATATTTAATATAAATTTTTTAGTAGTAATAATAATTTATTAATCATAATAAAAATTTAATAGTAATAACATCTATAATAGTATTGTAAGAATTTAATTAAATTGAAAGAGTTTTTATGTATTGATAATGATACTTTGTTGAAGAAATTAAGCAAAACACAATGTATATTACAATTATAACTTTTTTCTAATGAATTATTTAATTCATTATTAAAAGATTATTGGTTATGATAATTTAAATTTAAGGCTATTTTCAGAATGACATAAAGTTTTTTAAATAAAATATAATTTAATAATTTTGAAATAATTCACACATTTGATATTTTAATTTAAAAAAATTTTAATTTACACAATAATACTCAATTATATACGACATCAAATTAAGTGAATAGATTAAATAATAAATAGAATGTATTTATGTGTATAAGCTTCGTAATTTTCTGTAAGTATTTCAAGATACTATTTTCGAATATCAAATGAAATAAATATAAATAGAAATCAACTATTAGTATTTTTTTAACTTGAATTGTTTTTGATCACTTATATAAATTAAAATTTTTTTTACAACGTACGATTTTCGAGAAATTTTTAGATTAAATTAAAAAAATACATTATTTCATTTAAAATCTATTATGTATTTTAAATTATGGCTCATTTTCCATCTTTTACAATTACAGTATGTATTTTTATACGCGATAAAGACCAATACTAGAATGGATCTAAAATAAAAAATATTGAACTGCGATACACGAATAATGAAACTACTCTCTTTTTAGTTACGCAGTAAATTTCTAAGATTTTTATAATATAAATCATAAATTAAAATAATATCTCGTTCATTTCGATCAATATGAATGTTTTACGTGTAAAATTATTAATGATTTGTTTGAAAAATACCATTAACTCAATTTCCCACAGAATAAAAATTCATTACCAATAAGGAAACTAATTGTATTATATTTTATATAGTATATAATATTTATTAAATTAAATCAATAGTTTTTTAAGTAGAACATTAAAAAAATCTACAATTAATTTAATCTAAATGCATAAAAGAAGCGTAGAGATTTATATAAAATTTTCAAAAAAAATATAGACAAATCTTAGTTAATAAAACGTTTTATAATAAGTAAATTATTAAAAATCCTACGATAATTCTGTACAGTAAAACTAAAACTGAAAATTATAACAAAGATTATATAAGAGTCGAATCTTCTTTTATATTATGTAATCACAATTGAATAAAATTTGTTTATAAATTGATTCTATTAAAATAATTCATAAAAATAATATTATTGCCTTTATTTATTTAATAAAATAATCAATAAAAAAAAAAATAAATAACTATATTTAAACATTTTTTGCTCTTTATGAATATTTTTCTTAAAAACTATTTATAAAAAAGTTTCAAAAGTATGATATTCAAATTAAAAACTTTATTTTTAAAACATATCAATTAAAAAAAAATTACTACTTTATTATTAAATATGAATCTGTCATAAAACTATTTAAAAAATTTATTGTTTATAAAAAAAATATTTTTACTTTTTTAATTGAATAGTTACGTGAAACATATGTAGAGTTTTTAATTTTTTTATACTATTTTGATTCATAGATAATAGTCAAATTTTAGTTGATAAAATTCTTTTATTAAATTTTGTAATGCTGCAAAAAAGTTTCTAGATTAAAAACTTTTTATTGAATTAATAAAAAAATCTATTGTAAAATTAAATATGCCTAAATAATACGCATAATAACAAATAGCAGATAGTTTATGTTTGATCCTTGAAAAATATATTTTTTCTATATTTTATGATAATAATTAGAGATCATGGATGGTTTTAACTAGATAGTGCTTACAAGTGATTCAAATATAATTAGTCACAAATTTTTTAATTATTTGAATTATTTGATTCAAAATAATAAGATAGTAATTTATACGTTGTCCAAGTTTAAAATTATTATCAGTAGTTTTTATTTAATTTCTTACTATAGAAAATAAAGTGTATTGTATTTATTTATTTTAATATAAATAATATTTGGATTTAAAAATTGAATGCAAATTTTTTATTACAGACACATTTTGTATAAATAAAGGGCTTTTACTTAAATTTTCGATAAATGCTATAGATATTTAAAAGTTTATTAATTATACGCTATATCACAGAGTTAACTACTGCCTATAATATTTTTCAATAAAAATACGAGAAAATATTGTTTGATTTATTTTTCAATTCATCATCGTGATTTCACCAACACATAGACGCATAGAAGGGAAGGCGTAAAAGAATCTGTAGGAGTGGCGCTTCATGATATTGCGAGGTTGCTTTTATTTCCGACACTCAGTGACTGAACCTAGAAGGTCTCATTTTAATTAATTCAATTGTCTTTTATCAAATCAAACTATTATATTTGATACTAAAAATCGAAGAAAAGGCAAATGTCTTTAAGACCTACATAAACGAAATTTGAAAACATTCGATATTTATTTTCGATATTTATCTATTTCGATATTTATTTTAAGTTGTTTATTACCGTTTTATTTTAATTTTGAATCTTTAGTTATATAATGTTACATTTTTTACAAATAAAAGAAATTTTTAAATGTATACTAGAAATAAAATGAAATTACATTATACGAAGCTTACAAGAGTTAGTTACCCGTAGATAATTTGAGTAAATCTTAAGAATTACTTTATTTTTTTACATACTTGGTCAAACTAATAAAAAGAACATTTAAAAAATTAATAAATACTATATAAAAACACAATAATTTAAACTAATTATATAATATATAAAAATGTATTGTCGTAACGCTTTACTTAAAGTGTTTATTGTTATTATTATTATTTTGAAAAATTTAATTAATTCGAAAAACATATAAGGTAGTTAATAAAATAAAATTGTGTTGATATTAGCTGTATTATACATAAGAATTCCACAATCACTTAACTTAAATGTAGTTACACATATCAAGATACATATATTGTAGAAGCATGTTTTCTTATGTACTAAATAATGAAGAATAATAATTCTTTTAGTTAATAATAAAATGTGTAGGTTCAAATGTTTGAATTTTTAAAATATAACTAATTTCATCAATGACATTTATTATCAATAAATAAAAATATAATAAAAAAATGTAAACTTGAAAATAAAAAAAGTTTACATAAAAATTTTTTGAGTACACTAATGATCATTTGCAATAGCAAATTTGTGTACTCATGTGTAAAATCTTGTATAAATAACAGCAAAAATAGAAGCGTGTTGAAGCAATCGAGAACATCTGTAGAGAACATATCTTACTTTGTAACTATATTCTTTATAAATATTCAGGAATATATAAAAGAAAATTTATAAACAGTTCTAATACAACTACGGAATTTAAAATAAATATTTAAGTAAATTTAATTTTTTATTATTAACGAATTAATCATATCGTACTAATTGTGTAATTAAAAAATCATTATTAGGTATATAAAACCTTTAATTTATTCATTTATTTAATATATTTTAACAATAAAAATATAAGATTAGTTAATCCTCAATTGCAAATTGAAAACGTGAATAATTAATTAAATAGAAAATATTTTTCAATTTGTTCTCTTAAAAGTATTTATATTATCTATAGTTTCATATATTTTTTTTATAAATAAATCAATAATAATTAAGCCTTTATGAAAAAAAAATTTTGAATTACGGATAGTTGATATAAATTCAATTTGATCGTTCAAAACAAGTACGTTCGTTACGATAAATTAGCCACTTTTATTTATTTGTTTTTAAATTAATTTCAGCTCTTTATACACATGAGCTTTAAGATATATTAATAATTACAGATTTACTAAATTTCTAATTAACCAAAACATTCTAGTTATTAGCAGGTTACGATTTCTAATAGAAAATTTATATATTATTCTTGGCAAGTCTTAGTTTTTAATCACTGCTTTTCACCTTTTTTTAAGTTAGCGTTTAAACAGCTATAAAGACTTGAAAAGAAGTAAATTTTAAAGAAAGAAGGAGTGACTCACCTGTAGGCCAAAGACATGCATTGGAAAAGTTTGTTAAGTGAAGTTTCAATGCTTAGTTGTTGGGAATTCTCAGCGGACGAATTCGAGACAAAGCGTTCCAGGGAGAAGCCGACAGGTCCAATGATGGCTAAACGCGCGACTTCGTCGTCGGGTACCGGCACAGCCAGCTCGTCTTCGTCATCCTGGGCCTCGGCTTCAAAATCTGATACCATAAAATGCCCCGAATGTATTGTCTCGCGTGAACCGCTGCTCTCGCGTTTCACACGGAGATGGCCGGTTCCCGTTATCGCTTGAGCCAGTTCTGGGCGTGACGTTGTCATCATAGCCGAGCTTTTGCGATACATCAACTCGGCCTGCATATTCCTTAACTTTCTGAAAAAAATTTATAAGAATGCGTGACTATAATTCATGTACAAGATATTTTTACACAATTTTTTTCTAAATTTTTTAAATTTAAATCTTACGGAGTGCAGTAAAGACAATTACGAGATATACCTATTTATTGTCTTATTTGGATTAAGACAATATAAGAAGAAAGTAAATATCTATCGGTACTTTTCTTAATAAACCAAATCTTTAAAAAACTGTACGTCAATAAGAAAATAGCAAAAATTTTCAATTCCCGAAAATAATAGTCTGCTGCAAAAAACTTTTGTCTTATCAAGATAAATGATTTAGTAATTGTCATGGTATTTTTGTATATATATACTAAATTTTACAGAAACGTATAACTCATCATTTTTCTCACACCTAAAATATTGTATTGCTAATATAACATAAATAATTACATTCTTATCAAATTCTTATAAATTTCTAATTATATTTATTGCTAATTTAATAATAAAAAATGTATCATAACATTTATGAATTCTGATCCAAGAACTGTGCTACTATCATAAACAGTTAGTTTATAAATTTTATTAAATTAAATTCATATTAAATAAAATAAAAATTAAATACTTAATTTTTTTCTAACATATATTTTAAAATTTTAAAGTTGCATTGCAAGCTAAATGCTGATCCATTGAAACGTGATATATGTTACAAAAGTTTTAGTATTTAATTTCTGCTCCTGCGTGAAAATTCTTGCAATCTATAATAGAAATGAAATATTTCTATTTAAAATATTTTTTTTATGATAGTTAATCAAATTTTAATAAATCATTTTATTGACAATCTAAATTATCAAAGCCAAATACTAATTTACTATTGAGTATATATTATATGTTAGCAAAAATGAAAAAAATTTTCTAATGCATTCAATTTATAAATTATATTTTAAAACATAATATGTACTTACAAATGATAACTGTGTTAAGGTTATATTAATTTATTTATTAAGTTAATACTATATCTTGATAAACTCTAACATAATGACGTTAAAAATTTATTTAATCCTATCTACTTTAATTTCAATTTAAACAAATTTAAACATAAAAAATTACATATTATTTATTTCATAAGAATAATATAAAAAGTTATTTTATTATTTTATTAAAGATTATCTTACAATTAATGTTATGTAATTTTTAATAAATTTTTAATATTTCTTGAAATTGTATTCGAGTTAATTAATTTGCATGAAATACGAAAATTTACCTTTTAAATGATATTTTTAATTAATAAAGTAAAAAAATTAATAAAGTCTTTCATCTGTAATTGATACTTAACAAATAAATTAATAAAAAACTAAATTACTGACAGAAAATTTTTCATAATAATTGTACCCATATTTTTTAAACGATAAATTTATAATGAATTACAAATAATATATAAATAATAATTGAAATCATATAAAAATTTTGTAGATATAAGATTTATAATTTTTCTTTCTTTGATAAATATTCTGGTTTAACTAAATTTTTAAAAGTTTAAGTTTTGTATTAGAATGATAATCGCTGAAGCTTATAATACTTTAATGTACATTTGTTTTTTAAATCGAAAATTTCGCATTTTAATATGTATAAAATATTTTTACCAATGATTGATATTCATTAATAAATAACTAATAATTATTTGTAAAATAAAAATAAAATAAAAATTATGCATCAAACATGGATAAAATTTGTTATAATAACATTAATTTTCATACACGAGAATTGAATTTATATTTTTATGTATAAGGTTGAAATACATATTAACATATATGAATATTAATAGTTGAATGTTAATATAATATTAATATATAAATATTTAATAGTTAAAAATTCTCGAAAATTATTATTATGAAATACGACAACAAGTATTGCTTCCAACTTCTTTTGTACTAAACGAATGAAAAATTCGTGTTTACAAGAAATACGGGCCAAAGTTCTTGATCATTATTGATCAAATTATTTATAAAAAAATTACTTTAATTACAAAGAAACGTACATTTATAATCTATTTAGTGCCACTTTACTTCAAATAAAATTATACATACAATACATCATTAATAATTTAAATAAAATATTTAATAAAAGGATTGTGTGAAAAATAAAAAAGTATTTTATTAAAAGGTAGCGTGGAATTGTATTTAGTAGAATTGATTGAACAAAATGTTACTTAAATAATTTTAATACTAAAATTCTAAATTATATATTAGACAATAGAATTGTATATTGGACAATGGAATATATTCAATATTTTTGACAAAAAAAAATAATATTATCAAGGATTATTTATTTCTCGTTTTATAAAAATTTCATTATTTTTTCTTTAAAAAATATAATTACGTAATTTAATATTCTGAAACAAGTGTTTTACATAAATTAGATAATATCATATTTTTACTATAAACATTCTCTTAACATATTATTTATAATTATATATATAATATATATATATAATTTATATTCATTTTTAGTTTATAATAAGTTGTTTAATATTATAGTAACTAAATATTAATTCAATCAATTTAACGTATTCACTTGTATAATAGTATCATTATACACACTATGATTTCCAGCGTACTATAAGAATGAGTAGTAATCTCAAATTATTGTACAGTATTTTGAAAATTATTTTCTTATTTTTAAAATTATAAATTTTATTTGTTAGTATATAAAGATAAATATTGGTTTAAATCATAACGAAGCTTATATAAATAAATAAATTATTGTGGTAATAAAAACTAATACATTTATATATTATATAGAAGTATGTATTTTCGTTGTATATTATATTACATTACTATACTTGTACAAATATAAACCAAATATAATTAAATAAATTTGTATATATGTATATATGTACATATCTATAACATAGAAGTCACAAAGAATTTTATTTTTATCAAAAACATTTAGGTTGGATTTTGTGATATTTTTTCACTATTTTAACTGTATCAAATTTCAAACGATAATGCAAACGATTTTTTGCTAAATTTTTGTAAATTAACAATCATAGTAGAATATTATTGCAATTTCATTATCATTCCTTAAAGTTATAATAAACTTTTGTATATATTTTTTGAAAACATAATCAATCTAAATGTAAGGTTTTAAACAAAAATATTTTAGGAAATATTTTAATAGAAAGTGTGTGGATGGTTTATTTAGATCACAATTACATATTTTTTTTTAACAGTCTATGATGAACGGGAGTAAAAAGAATGTAAAAATTTGTAAGATTGGTAGTCATTACTGTAAATTGAATATTGAATTTAAATATAATATTTTTCATAATTAATAATATAAAAATAAGAAAAATGTTTAAAAAATTAACAATGCTTTTTTACACGCTTAGTTATAAATAAAATTTAGTAAAAGTTAAAGCAAATTTTCCAGTTTTAAATGATGATTAATTAATATGGGCTTGTTAATATTAATTTTAAATAAAAAACAGTTATATTAGATAAAAAACGTATTGTTTCATGAATATTAATAGGAACATTATTTAAAATATGTCGCAAATTCATTTCTATCTCTTTTAATTCAATTTATATTTCCTATTAAAGAGTATAACTTCAAATTAAAATTCAAATAATACCAGCAAAAAGATTTACATCAAATACATAGAATACAAGTATTTGCCAAAGCAATAATCTATTTCTAAGATTTTAATAACTAAAAACATAAATCTAAAAAAATTACGTTACATATATATTACTTATTTAAAAATAGTTTATATTTCTTGTAATTATTGTAAAGAAGATTCGACTCGTATATAATCTTTGTTATAATTTTCAGTTTTAGTTTTTACTGTACAGAGTTATCGTAGGATTTTTAATAATGTTACTACATTAAGAATTTAATGAAATGTACCATTTTTATGTATAATTATTTGAAATAATGTAGACTAATGATCTGAGTTTAATAATTTCACATTTTCAATACATTACATAAATGTAAACCTAAAACTTGTCAAATCAGATTAATTTTCCCAATTTTTTTTACATAAATTTTGAATCGTAGAAAATGCCGTAGATTTTTTACGGTTGTTAGAATTGTTACGAATTGTTTTATTTCATCATTATTTTATAAAAAAACAAAGATGGAACAAATATTAAATAAATGATTATTTACAATTTTTTCCAATAGATTGAACAATAATTTTGCGATAGATTTTATTAATGATATATTTTGTATAAATTCCTTATTTTATGTGTAACTATTTTATACAAAAAAACCTTGTAAAAATTTTAAGCTGTCTCTTATTAACAATATTTAGAATTTGTATGTTTCTGCGTAATAATTTTGACGAACATAATGTATCGTAATAAGACTTACTGATTTAATCTCATAATTAAAAGAGTGTAGTTATTAAAGATAATGAACGGAAGTAGTTTAATACAATTTAATGCAATATTTTATTAATTAAAAATTTATTTATCTTAAGTGATAAAAAAAGCTCCTATTCATATTCAAGAGAAAATGTAATAATTATGCCTATAGTTTTTACAATTGTTTATTGTAAAAATTAATACGCAACTTATCGCTGTGCAAAGATCTTACTACTTTCTTCCTTATACGTTGTTTACCGGTATAAGCCGAGATCTATTGTATCTTATAGACGTAGAAACTTCATCATTAGGAAATTTTGGAGAATTTTCCCCTATATCCGATAAATAATCGTAAGAAATGAAACTATAGCCGCGACCTTTTCATATTAACACTGGGTCAACCAGTTTAAGAAGTCGGATCCTCCACTAAGTGGCAATACTTGCTAGGATCTGGGAAACCGAGATCCAAGATCGCACACATTGACAAAGCATACTTGCAAACATAATGCACAAATGAACAAACATGATTGCAGTTGGTTGTAAAAATACGTCGTAACACGTACGATGTTGTCCGAATACTGAAGATTTTTTTCTGTTAACAAACATACGGGAATCGATCCAGAGCCCAATTTCTATTTTCCCACCACAGAAGGCAAAAGCGACTTGACTAAAATTTTTAAACCCCCTTATGGCCTTAAAACAATATCCAATATAAAATCGCGTATTGCTGCGCTCGACTTAAAATGTGAAGTCAAACTCCAAAAAGTAAAGCGCATAAGCAAGGGTTATTCGAAAATGTTGGATTTCTGAATCAATTTTCAAAATGATTTAAGAAATGAATATAATACTAGAAACTATAAAAAAAATTGTGCGAAATAGTTTTTAATTCAGATTTATCTACAATCAAATGTTCTAATATACGATAATATACAAACTTGGTAGTTAATTAATATCGAGCAATAGATCTAAATATATTTATAAAAAACAATATTTCAGACAAAATTTAATAAAATTATTTTATTTAATTAAAAATGTATTAATTATTAATAATATAAAAAATGTTAACTTGTGATTTTTTGAGTATTTTTTAGAAAATTGAAAATTTTTTTTTATTCAAGACTTCAATGAGAAAAACTTCATACTTTTATTTTTAAATTAAATTTTTATCCGAATAAAATATATAACTGAATAATGGAACTTAAAATAAATAAATGTAATAAATTTTTTACAAATTAATAATACTTAACAAACTAAAGGGAAGTAATATTTTAAAGAACTTATAGCAGCCGTACGTTATATGTTATAAATATATATTTAAATAAATAGTAAAAATATAAATATACGTATCAATAAACAATAAAGTTGATTTAGAAATACTGGTATACAAAAGCTAAAGGTAATATTTTTTAATCACTCATATAGTTATAGTAATATTATAAAAATATAAATTTTCAGATAACATAAACGCTATACAAAAGACGATAAGCAATGTTTCCCAAAGTTATCAAAAAGGTATAAACGTTTTTTTTAATCTCAGGATGTTATTATTTTGAAAGTAAAATTATATAAAAGTTATCTTAACACGTGTTTATATAAAGACAGAATTTCTTAATTCGTTCAGTGATATAAATAAAGATAATTTATGTATGAAATTTTAAGTGTTATGACTAAATTTGTAATTTTATTAAACTGTCAAAATTTACTTTTTATTTTTATATATATTTCGATATTTAAAATTAGTTTGTTGTCTAATATAATTAATTTTTATCCACAATTATGAAATTATTTTGATGCAAAAACATTAAAAATAATTTAAACAAAATAAATAAACTTTAAATTTTCTAGAACAGTTCATTATTAACTCCATAAGCTGCATAAATTTTAATATTGTAAATACAACTTAAAGTTAATTTAACTGTTAATTAAATTATTGGTATCTTATTTCTGGATGCTCTTTAGCAAATTAGTTTTGGTTTCACCACATGAAATAAATGATTACACAATGATGTAACTCACGAGATTGGATAAATCAACTTTTTTTTTTATATAATTACATTACTTCGGGATATTCTTTTAAGTTAACTATACAAAATATTGAGAAATTCCTTATCTTACTGCAGTTAATTTCAAAATATTTTAAATAAACATAATAAATGTATTTGATATATTATTCAAATCTGATAAGTATATTTATAATTCTTACAAAATATGTTTTTTATGGTTTGAATATTAGGAGCCCAAATAAAATAATTTAGTAGCTTTTTATACCTTATATTTATTTCGCTGACTAAATTTATGAAATACCGTAATTGTTTATGTATTGTAAATGCTAACAAATTATACATCGTCAAATGAACATTTTATGTTTGTACGTTTTATTGTTTATATTATTCCAAGTACATTTTCCGTTGTGCTTTTAAACATGTTTTTTGTAGCTACGTATATGATAAATATACTAACAATATTCTAGTATGTAATTTTACATAATTTTAATATCGTAATTGTTAGTAATAATCTATCGAGTTCTTTACAAAAATGTATATATTTTAATTTGTTAGGCAGGATATTTAACGTTGAAAAAAATAATGTCCGTAACAAAATTTATTTATAAATATTTCGTTTAATGATATAATGCTTATAGAGTATTTTTTAAATTTAATTAAAATCGAAAAATTTAAGAAACTTTATCCCTATTGTAAGTACCATAAAATTCCAAACTTCAGATTCATTTTTATAAAATAGAAATGTACAAAGTATTTTAAAAATAGAATCACATTCAAATCTTCTATAATTACACAATGTTTAATTTATAAAAAAAGATTTTAAACAGAGGCATTAATTATTCCTTCAAAGTACTGAATTCTATTTAAATATTTAGTTTTAAAAGTAGAATGTTCGTGTATATCCGTTAGAAAAATTGTATTAAAGATATCAGAATTGCAATGGAATACTTATATCTATATTTAATATGAATTATATTTTTGTTCTAAAAAACCTTTATAGTAAAAAATTAATTTACGATATAACCTACCACCTTTATATCTTTAATTTTCTTTACGCAAAAACTTTTGTATGAAACTTAATAAGACAATTATATACGATAAAAGTCAATAGAAAACTCAATCAGAATTAAAATTTTTAATTAACTTATTTAAATAAATAAATTAATGTGTATTCAGTAGTCACACAACTTTTTATTCATCCGATAATAATAATTTAATACATGTAACTAAAAATTTAGTGTATATGTAATCTTATCATTTCACAGAATATTTTATAATTCGTTATATTAGTGCAAAATAATTATTTAACATGAAAAATTGAATGCGAAGTTTAGTGAAAAGGATATCTCAAATTATAAAAATTACTTATTTTCTTATTCGTATAGTTATAATTTTGTTTTTTTTGGAAAATTTCAATGAAATGATCAATAAGCTGCTTGTTGAAAAACTTAATCAATTTTATAATATTAGTAATATTGGTACTTCCAATCTAACTACGATATCATATTTATATAAGTAATTCATAATTATATCAATATTTCTATATATTAAAATAAAAAATTTATGTTAATGATGATTCAAATCTTAAAATTATCAGAGAAATACAAAATGAAAATTATGTTTCAAAAATATTTTATATTAAAAACACGTAAGATAATTAAATTCTTTTAAGATATATAAAAGAGTTATTGTTTTTTTTTCATGAAAAAACTAATTAGGAATACATTCTATACTGATTAATGCTTGCGCAAGACAAGTCCGTCTGGATTTATTTCTTAAAAATTAAGCATTTTAAAATTTTTTAAACATCTAACATTAGATAAATCTTCATATCAATTAAAAAAAAACAGCTTATAAATTTTTTCTTCGCAGAAACACAATTTTCATTAATTTTATTAAAATTGTCAATTACGTTTTTTTTTCACAAAATTATTTTGAATATTACATAACCAGTTTTTAAAAGAATAACATTGTCCAAAAGTATATACCAAATATTGTAATTTTTATCTTGACTTTATAATTTCATCGTACTTTTTAATAGTAATGCATTTTTTGTAATCTGACAACCTTATATGTGTATTATTTACGCAATCAAATCGCTTGTTTAATAATCAGTTTCATTGCTTCGTTAACTTGTAAACTAGACGGGCACCCCTATATGAATAGTTTGCCTCCGCTTTGCTTTGACACATCTCGTGTAGATTTATCCCGCTCAACACTGTACTTTTATCGTCTTTTCAACTTCATACCTCGCTTATGCAACTAGCATTATTTAAAGAGAATACGAAATCGGAGTTACGACGTCAAAGTCCATCCGAATGGTAAACGACGACACATTCGTCGTAGATACGACTACGATGCGTTATCAAATAGACAAGGTGCCACACGTTACCATAGACAAAAACCTCTTCACAGTGGTGAGCAACGGATATTTTTGTCTAATCATTTTTATCTGCGTTTTAACGCAAGCTCATTCAAATGTTGTATTAATAACATTATATAACCATATAAATAAATTTTTAATTTTGATTTTCTTGGCCTTTTTTATATCTCGAATAGAATGAAAATACAATAGGCACATATCGCAGTTTTTACGTTTTTAAGAGAGAAATAAAATAAATGGAGAATTGAAGAAGAGCTAATCTCATTTTAAGAGCAATAATTTTGTATATATTAGCATTTATATTGATACTTTTTAATTATATCTCAAACATAATATCATATTTTATACCATGTACTAAGTAATATTTTTGTTTATGAAGAAAATCTTAATTTACTATTACAGTATAATGCACCATTTTCACAAATATATTAAACTACTTATTTTTTTAATGTTAAATACCAAAACTTTACACGTTGTATTTTAAATAATGAGATAAGTTCAATCTATCAAGAATTATATTTAGATTCAAAATGCTTATTCAATAATACAAGTTATAAAAATTCAAGTTTTAAAATTAATAATTAATAAATAGTAGTTAAGTTATAAAAAATATTTAAAATTAATTGTATCCTTTAGTAATTTCGTATTATGATACATTTAAATAATTAACTTTATATTTTTTAAACAAGTTAAATAAAATTAAAATAAAATAAGTGCCTGTATTACATAGCCATGATTTGTATGAACATGTAATTTGAATAAATAATTTTAAATTTGACCTCGAATATAATAGCATAGGTTAGGTTCGTCTTAAAATAAATTTTGAAATTACACTGTAAACATGGTATATAAGAAACAAAGGTTTAATATGCAATCATTCCAGATGATTCAGAAGCCATTGAACTAATTTAAAAATGATTTTTAAAAAGTCTATTAGAAAATACGTATTTACGAAATGGTGGTAAAAATTAATAACTGTGCAAAAAATGTAGAAATAAACGTTTATTTTTTATAATAATTACTTTTTAACCGAAACTATGAATGCAACGCGAACAATAATAGCGTACGTCAGCTGGTTTAACTTATGTCTCACTCCCACTGCCTCTCTATCCTATACATTCTCTCTCGCTTTTTCTCTGTTTTTCTCTGTCTATTTGTCTTATTCCGTCTCGAATTCCTATACTTACTTTCTCTTAGAGGCGCGAACGCACAACAAACTTTCAGAACGTCTAAAAGTCTCGGCTACAAACCAAATTTTTTCAATGTATATTGAATATGCTATGAATAGAAAATGTCTATGCGTGATGTAATTCACAATAAAAATTAAAAAAAGAACACTTTAAAAACTCACCACGCGCACTTCCACACTCATGAAATTGTTGTATCTTGTTTTTTTTTGTGATTTGCGTCCGTCGTGCGGATAAAATTAAAACTAAACAAATAAGATGAATAACTGATTTTTAGCTCGTCGAAACAAATTTCCTCTTTTCGGCACTTTTTTCTTGTACTCCGCACGACGTGCTTTTGTAGGTTATCTATAGAAAGAGAGGGCACTTGTATAGCCGTCGACAATCTTGTATCTCGCTCAACCTCTTTCCCTTCTCTCTCGGAGACTTTTTCTGTAAGTCGAGGAAACATGCGACGAGCGCGTACGTTTTTTTTTGCGAGTGCGAACGTCATACAGTCGAACTTAGGAACACGAAAACTTACAAGAACACTAGTTTTAAAAGGGTAATTGGGTACCGCAAGACGCGGCGCCCGAATAAGACCCGTTAGAGTTATTACGCGGCGCAATGCGCTCTACGATCATACTGAGTTGAGCAGCCGCCATTTGCATGTCTATGTATAAGATACTTGTCCACATGCAACCGCGCACTCTGTAAATTAGTGAGCGCCTCCTTTCTGCCTCTCACTCACTTACTCTTTGTCTCTCTCTCTCACACTCACTCTTTGTCACTATCTTGCTCCTTCTCTCTCATTCACTTACTGTGTCTCTCTTTCACACTCTCTGTCTCTATCTCTTTCTATTTTTCTGTCGACTCAACTCGAGAAGTGATTTTCCTTCGATATGTAATACATGCGCGCGATATATAGGCGCTACTAAGCACGCGCACGTTTATGTGTGCGACAGCTATTTTTCCGTTGTACTCTTAAAACTTTTTCCTAGATTAATAGCATATTGTAGTAACTAGACATACTTCATATCTATATGTTGGTATTTAGCGTAGATTCTTGGAGTACTTATATAACAAGCGGTAACTTTAAATTTATTCAAAGTCATCCATATCACGAATTTTAGTTTTTCTGAAATTTTATAAAGTGAAGTTGTAAATTGTAACTTAGAAAATGATAAATATTTTTAGTCAAAGAAGTTATTTCGATTTTAGAATAGACTATTTATTTACCGTTTCAATATATTTTATTTAATAAAAATTGTATCCCTCAAAAACTAAAATTTACTGATACAACTATATGTAATACTTTTTTATCTATTTTATTAAAGTATATATGTATGTATTTAATTAATTATAAAACATACAAATTTTTTCTAATTAATTTAAATTGAAAATTTAGATTTTCTAATATTTTAAGTTAAATAATAATTGATTTTAAATCTTCATTGAATTAATCATTCTTTACAATGAAATTTAGATTTATTATTTAAATTTTGGTGCACATTATGTTTGTTAAAACTATTTATTGTAATTATTATTTGAAGAAATACCAGATTTTTCGTTTTTAGTTTCAATCTACAAATTAAAGTTAATTAAAAATAAAAAATATAACAAAGTTTCTGTTATATTATATTTTTATTTTTAAAACATTAAAATATTTCTTTTAGTTACAATAAATTATTATTATTAAATAATTATTTATTCGACAAAATTTCTTTATTTAATTTTGTACAATTATTATCATTATTTTTAAATAAAATCATAATTAATATTTGAAATTAATAAAATCGTCCTTATGAATAGATATTGAAATCAAGAAGTTTTAACAGTTGGTAATATAAGTGATATATATATAGTTTTTATCATAAAATATCTTGAGCCTATTAAGGATTGTGAAATATCATGACATCTATTTCATTAAATAATCATTGCTTCACATTTATTTATGCAATAATTATCCAACTTTCCATGAAATTTATATGAACCATGTATGTAAAAATTTTTTTCTCTGCCTTTTTCTCTATACATCCTAGATTTATCATCTTAAAAAAAATATGAAACATTAACATTTAATAGGTATATGCAATTAAGTCTTTTTTGCACTATGTATTCTTTAACTAACTGGTCATCAAATGTGTGTTTCGATATTTTATTTAAAATTTGGTCAATTGTTGAATTTGGTCTACTACTATTGTAATAGTCAATGTTCAAAAAACCAACGCAGTAATTTTTTATAGTAATATTTATACATTCATAAATAGCTACTTACATTATCAGTACATAATAAGGATAAATTTTTTGCAATAAGCTCCAGAAAATATCACGCAAAAAATATATCCAAATTTTATGTAAAAAATATTTTAAATTAATATTAGATAGTTATTAGTATTATTTAAAAGTAATCTATAAGTATATGGTATAACTTACGAAATTGAGTTTAAATCAGTACAGCTGACTATAAATAATTATAAAATAAGTGAAAACATTTCTAAAAATTATTTTATTAACAATATTTAATTTATATTTTAATAGAAATTATCTATTTTGCTTTTTTAAAAAAATTAATGTATCATATTTTGAACTATATCTGCGTAGTTTCTTAAAAGTAATATAATAAAAGAAGGAAAAGAAAACTGGTTAAATTATTTCCAATTTAAGAGTGGACTACTAAGTACTGGTGTTGTCAACGTATTTGATGTATAAATATTCTGTGTTAGCCGTAAATGATATTCATAGATGAAAGAATGATAATCAAATATATAACTTTTTTATATGCCGTAGGAAAGAATATAAGCGCATGTAAGAAGAAGTAGATCTCAGGTTAGTATGTCTGAAAAAACTCTCCATTGTCATAATTAGTGGGAATACAATAATATTTCAACTGTAATTGAGCGAGAGTAGGATTGAATATTCCGTCCCTCACACAAATAAATTCTCTCGGTTTAGTTTCTTGAACGTGTCGAGTTACGACGTGTTAGATAAACTTCTAAAGTAATTATTTTGTGAATAATACAAAAAGAGAGTTAAATCTAGTGGTTAAAGCAACGGCAAAATATCAATAATTTAATATATATGTAATTTACATTAAAATAAACTAAATGTTAAATACATACCGCTTTTTTAAAACTAAAATTAATTCAAACGATTGTTTTGAGCTTTTTAGTATAATTTTGAAGAATTTTAACACTGATTTGTTAGTGTTATTGAGACTAAGATCTAGTATCATATTCGTAAGATAAAACAGTTTTTAAATAATGAATCGATCAATTGCTTCAAATAAAGCAAAGATGGCCTTGTTCTTTAACAAAAATAGGTCTTTTAACAAAAATATTGCCTGTTTCAAAGAAATTTTCTATATAACATTTTTATTTACATTGTTTTCATAGATTATTTTTAGATGATAGTTACATGTATTTTCAAGATATACCCATTTAAGTATAGAACTAAAATCAGATTTGTTATATATAATTTAAAATTCATGAGTAAGAAGAAAGAAAGAGACTATTCAAATAATATTTTAAATGTTGTGGGTTATTAGTTTTTATTCATAATTTTTATTCAGATGTTTTCTGATTTTTAAAAGTTTCAGATGTAAATAAAAGCGTATCAACTTCTCTCAAAAGTAATATATACAAAAAATAATTTTTACTTTGTATAATGATAAAATATAATATATTTAACTTAATTATTATTATTATTTGACAGTGGTACAAAAGTCGATATATATGCCTTCATGATTTTTGAAATACCATAAAATGAAATAAACACTCCACGAGAGTAAATATCATAAAAAGATAGAACATATGGAACAATGCTCAAAACTATATGCATCCTGATACTAAAGTAAGCGCATTATTGTTAACTCGATTCTATAGGAATTGATGATTAATTATGTCAAGAATATTGATTTATAAATAAATGGAATAATATATAATATCTATTAACAAGAGTTGTTCTTGGAGGATAAGTAGTTTTAGGAAAAAAACTGAAATTTTCTATTATAGTTTGCAGCTAAATATGAAGTAGCTTGAAACTAATATTGAAAAATGAATATACTGAAAAAGTATTGAATGAATCGATATAGATATCAGATATCTGAATCAGATTAGGAGGATATTTTTTTACGTTTTTAGTAAATAAAAGCCTAAATAATATTTAAGCTATTTAAATATAAAAATTCTTTCTTTATAATTGGGTTCTAAAAGATTCACAATAGACAGAAGCTTATTGTTTGATTAAGATTAAGATAGTATTAATATTAAACAAAAGCAAATAAATAATGTAAAAAGAACTGAATTATTATGATAAGAGAAGTTGTAACATATGTTAACCTTATTCTTATTCTTATAAAAAGACAAGATTCTGATGTTTCTCTTAAAAATTAAATTTTCACGATTTAATAAAATTACAGTGATCTATTATATCGTTGAAAAATATTTCAAGATAAAAATGTTTCAAACAAATGTGTATTAAAAAATTATGTAATCAATCATATCAAACCAAAATTATAAATACAGTATTTATTATAACAATAATACCGATAAGGCCTTAGTAATTTAAAAAAATAACGTAAGATTTTTAAAACAGTACAACTATTGGAGGTTGAGAATTTTAGAAGGATTTTATCAAAATAATATATCGAAAATTTAGGTGATACATGAATAGAATATAGAATGATTTATCAGTAAGTATTTGAAAGGCATTTGGAGACTAGCTACCAGTTTATAAATTCTACTAAATGTAAAATGGGTAATAACTACGCTCGAACTAATAGTTTTATTTAGAATTAAGAATAAAATAGCAAAAATAAAGCACGTGATTTTAATGAAATGATCTTTAGACGTTGTTAGAAAAGACTAATATAAATATACATATATGTAATCTCAATTTTAAAACCACATAGAGTAAGACAATGTAAAACGAAAACCATACCAAATTCAATTATCAAACCAGTGTTTATATCAGTGTAAACTTAATATAATATTAAGAATACTTTTAAAAGATATCATATTATGACAGAAACAGTGAATATAATTTTGGTTATAAGCGAAATTCATTATAATGTCAAAGTATTTTCAATGGTAGTTTTTCTAGTGAATAAAATGTGACACTTACATTTTAATATACTATTTCAATAAGGCTTATAAAATTATTATTTAAGCACGAAAAATATGCGAATGAAATATTACTAAATCGTATAATATCTACAATATTTTATGTCAATAAATTAGTACATAAATAGTTCGAAGATTGGTATATAGACACATCATTAGTACATAGGTTTTACAGTCAGGAAATAAAATATTCATCACGATATTTAATTTAAAAAGTACATCTTTACTACGATACAGATATTAACTCTATTACTAAGAGAATTTAAATTATGGCAAATACATTGGTATTTACGGATTACTATAATCGCGCAATGAAATAGTTTGTTACCATGGTTGCAACAATCCTTTGGTTGGAATGACGGTATGGTTTTTTAAGATATCGAGGTAAATGATCAAATCGTAAGTTTATTTTACGAAGTTTTTTTTGGTACTTGAAAAATTAATTTAACGTAAAGACAATTAAATTGACAGATATTGCTATCCTAGAGTAAAGTAAAGCTCTGTACATAGCATAAATACTGAAATAGACCCTATGTTGAATTGTTTATGTAAGAACTACTGATTAAATATGTTAAGAAGTTCCAATACTTTCAAACTTGATATTAATAGTAAAGTAATCGAGTACTGAAAAATTGGCTAGTATTGTTTGAAATTAAAATAATAATTATAATTTTTCTATATAATTGTTATCATATCTAAGGGCATCATATGATTTCATAATTAATAATTTCTAAAAATTAAACATTTTTTTTACTATATATAAATTTATTGTATTGAAGAATTCAAATTCTTTAAGAATATAAATAATCTAAAAGTTTAATTAATTTAATAGTTTTTTTCAATTAATAAAATTTATTAATATATATAATAATATAAGATAATAATAATTCATTCAAATTGTAAATTAAATGTGTAAAATTGATAATGTTTGAATTTTTAAACAAGTAAATGGTAACTTTTAATTAGTATTTTCATTGTTGAAAATTTTTATAAAATTTTAATAGTTTGTCAGTTAAGTAAAACAGTTGATCCATTTTCATAAATAAAATATTTCTTCCATTATAATTGTATAATAAAAAACATGTTGTTTTTTTAAACTTCAATATCCCTCTTATCATTTTACGTTACTCAGAACATGGTGTACTAGTAAAAATACAATAGTAATAAACACGATAGGATATAAAAGTTAAACATCAAAGTATCAAGAAAATATTTTAGTTATAAAATAAATCATATTATCTTTTTTTATTTAAATACTTTTTTTTACTCAGATTTTTAAATACTGTTTTTAACGTCTGACCTTGCTTAACAATTTATTTGACTCACATCATAGGACTTTATGAATTTATGAACTTTTAAAAATATTAACCGAATTTAGATAAAAAGGCAAACGCCAACAAAAAATGAATAAAAAAATAAAATAATATACTTTGTTTAATATTATTTTAGTAAGAACCATACATCATTAATTAGATTATATTCTTTTAAGTATTGTATAATGTAAAATGATAAATATATTATAAATAATGTTACTTCACACATAATAGTAATAAAAAATATTTTTAAATAACATTATTTTAGTTATGAACAATCTACCAAAAGTTTTATTTATATATTACCTACGTTTCTTTATTGTTCTTTTAGAAGCATATATTATTATTATTATTATTTATACTAGTTTTGGACAAATATTACGTTATTTTTAAGTGGTTTTTTAATTTTAAGGATTTGGGAAATAATGCTGCTAACGTTATTAAATTGTTATTAAAAAACATTGTTGTTAATTATTCTTAATTAAAAGTGTAGAGTTCAAATCAATATATTAAGAATTAAATGGTGTGAAATGGTAAATGCTATTAATCGGATAAAATTTTATTAATATATTACGCATTTTTAAGTTTTCATACAATTGATAAGATGATATTTAACGAGAAGGATAATTAAAATGTTTTATTATGATTTGAAAATTCTAATTTCTCTAATACGATTTAATAGATTATTTATTATTATATATATATATATATAGAATTAAATTACAGTATTTTTATTTAAATAGGCAACTAATACATTATTTTACTTCTAATATATGTAAGTATTTCTTAATAAATTCTATAAATATATTATTAAATTATGTTTATTAAAAAAGGTGTAACTGATGTGTTTATAAATTTAATTTTCCTAATTTTTTATTGTTGAACATTAATAGTATGTATATACATTTAATTTTTTACATGAATAATAATATTTAACAGTTTGATATATGAAAAATAATTTTATTACTTTTATACGTGAATTAAAATTTTTAAACATAACTTATTAAAATATATAATGATAAATAAATAATAAAGTCTTTAGTCTTATAAAAAAGAATAAATCACACAAGTTATTGATATAAACAAAAAATAAATAGAGTATCTTTCTACTTTTATAATATTTACTAATTAAAAAAATTACGAATAATGTTTTTCCCCTCATAATTAATATTTATTTACATATAGTTCAATGCATATATATGCATTATATATCTCATCCCTAATATACGGGGGATGAAAGTGTTAAAATGCAAAATGCTATACCAATGGGTAGCTAAATCATTGATTTTTTTATATTACTTATAAATTATTATTTTTTATTATTTTTATTAAACAATTAAATAATTTATATATTTATATTACGTTTATAGTAAATATTATTATATTTATAATAATAATAATATAAAAATAATATCAGAAGTAATAATCTTCAGAAAAAATTATTATAAGGATCATCTTATTTTTATATAATTATAGTTTAAAAAATAAATAAACAACGTATAAATTAATTGTACTGATTATAAATAATTTTTTCATTATACAAATTTAATTATTTGAATGTAATTTAGTAATAATTTAGTATAAAAGATTAATTTTCATTTATGAATGATATTTTTTTATGGATTTACTTAGTAACGTTGATCATTCATTTAAGATCAATAATAATAAATTAAAGTATGATGATTAGTTTAATTTACTTATAGATACCGAATTTTGTGGTTTAAATTTATTATATCTGTCTGTATGTATTTTTGTAAAATTAGATAGGATTAGAGTGGTTAATAATTATTTTGTAATATACATGACAATAGTAGCAAATTTTTTTTAACTTTATATAAAATTAAGAATATTATGTTAAGTGTTGGAAGTCAATTTTTTCAAATTTTATTATTGATCATAGATATTAGTGCAATCATGATTATTTATTTAATGTTTTGTTTATAATATTTATTTATTTAGAACTCTTAGTTAAGTTTTGAAATAAATCCTTAAATAAGCAAAGTTGGATATAATTTGAGGTTCAGAAAATGAAAATGTATAAAAATTATAAAATCGTTCAATTAAATAGCTTTATATGAATAAAAATTTGTATATTAATAGCAATGAATTTTATGAAAAAACTATTCTAATGAAAGATTTATGTATACATATTATTATTATTATTATTATTATTATTATTATTCTATATTAATAATAATAAATATAGAAGAAAATAAGAGAAATGGAATATTAGTAATTAATAAATTGATATAGCCTATAAACAGTTTTTTTATTAATATGAGTGCACTTAGTATGAATATGTTGTAATCAACAAAAATTTTATTGATAAATTAAATAAGAATTTCTACTGTTGTAAATATAAAATATTCTATGATCGAAAGTGTACATATTATGAAATTATCTTTATAAATTTTCTACTGTGTATGCATAATTATTGTTATAACTTTTTATATTTGATATAAAGTTAAATAATATTTTATTTGATTGATATAGTTTGAAGGTATAAAAATTATATCTAAATAATTTTTGTTAAATATTAGAATCAAACCATAATCCGTACATTTGAAAAATAATTTTCGTTTCAATCTGTATTATAAATTACTGTATACAGATTAAAATTATTGAAACTATAAATACTGATTTAGATTTTTTATTAATATTTTTCATAATGTCTTTCTTATATTATTATTATATTATATTATTACATTATATTATAATATTGTCTTATTATATTTCCATTATTTACATATTGCTACTCATCGAAAAATGGTGATAGCAGCACTATCAGTCATAGGAATAATGTAAAATTTTTTTTTCTATCATGTATAACATTTTCTTTAATATTTTTTTTATTTAATTTCTCTTTTCTTTTCCCCTCTCTTTACTTGTATTAAATAAGAGTAGTGATTGAGTTTGAGATATTTTACCAATTGTTTTCTTACTACAAAAATAATTATGCATATTCAGAATAATATGCTTTTTTATATTTGAAGTTTTGTTTTTATAAATCTTTTGAGAATATCTTTATTTCAACACAAAATAATTTAATTTCTGAAAACATAAAAAGTACGAAAATAATTAAACTAATTAATATGACCCATCTGCTAAAAAATTGTAAGATAATTAATGTATTAGCGACTATTAAATAATAACATTGTACTATTTATCTATAAATTATTAAAAAATATCTATAATAAATATTTATTTGCATTAAGTTTAGAAAAAATAGGGTTCATAATTTTTTAAGAAAAAAGATTTTAAAGATTAGTATTGAAATATGGAAGGCAATTATCTTTTATCTTATGTAAAAAAAATTTTTTTTTAATTTAAATTATGTAGAACATGAATCGACTGTTTATATTAAATATAGAGCATTTATTTAGATGATGTATTTGCTATAGTAATATTTTTATCATTTTTGAAACGTCTTTTTCTCTTAATAAAAATTAAAAGGTTTCAATATTGTGGATTTATATAAAAAAGAAAGAAAGATACATAGAAAGAAATACAGATAGCATAAAATATTAACATTTAAGAGTTCATTGAAAGAATTTATAAGGAAATTTTTCCTTGATAAATTTACAGGTTTAGATATTTCTCTATCTCTCTCTCATTTTTACATGGTTGAAAAAAAATATGCATCAGATATTTGTAATAATCTTTGTTGGTATTTTTACAACTTCACATTTAATTTTGTAATTTTTTGTTTATTTTCTTAAATTTTAGTACAAAGAAGAATGCAGCAACGTAACACTCATCCTTTGAATATTTATAGATATTAAGTGAGTTGCACAGGCTTCATCTCTTACTGCTGCCATGGGGCGAAAAAATATAACACAACAATGAATGAATTTCTACTTTAGTATTTGCTTATCACCTTAAATACTATAAAAAGAAACATGGTAACATTTTTTTCACAGTTAAGACATCAAAATAAAAAAAATTGTTCGATGTCAAAAAAATTGTAATTATCAATGAGATTTTTATTTATGAACATTAAAACCTCATTTTGTAGAATTTCGTCCAGCGACGAAACTCGAAGTATGCTAACAAAGTTCGTTTGTGCACTGAAGAAATATTTTTCAAAATCAATCCAGAGCTTTTCTTTTGATGGTTTATGATTGCTACTATTTATGCTACTCTATTTAAGCAAGCCCAATTGATGAATTCATACCTAATTATCCCGTTCTTTTTTTTTTTAAATAATTAAAAGTTAAATTTATACGTTTTTCTACTGTTTGAAAAAAAATATTAATGGTATTCACTAGGAACCAATCACCAAATTAAACAAAAACAAAAAAAATTAACTAGATTTAAATAAAATATCTTGTTTTCGAAGTAAACATTGTGCCAAAAATCATATAAAAAACTTTTACTTGACTGATTGTGGTTAAGGTTTGCTTCAGTTAACACAATACCGGGAATAAAATGAAAATTAAAATCCAAAAGAACGGAAATTTTCTTTTTAACTTTTTTTTGATTGAATTTTTCCGTGTTTTTTATTGTACACCTTTCGTTCTCTTTATCGTCTCAGTTTCGAGAAAGTGTTGCAGGTTTTCTTTTGGTAACCCTAGGCTCATACTAGGTTATTATCTCTTATGACTCGGCAAGTTCGATCGTCTTTTGGGTTGTCTCTCTCTCTCTCACTCGTTTCTTTTTCTCTCTTTACTTCTTTCTTTTTCTCATTCTCTATTATCTCTCTCTCTCTCTCTCTCTCTCTTTGTATTTCTTTCCCACTCTCACTGTTTCTCATTTTATGTCGTTGTGTTCCTTTTAGACACGCACAAGAC
Source organism: Platyscapa corneri (assembly GCA_018907185.1). NCBI lineage: Eukaryota > Metazoa > Arthropoda > Insecta > Hymenoptera > Agaonidae > Platyscapa > Platyscapa corneri. The sequence goes on along the minus strand of JACCHW010000018.1, from coordinate 2,927,686 downwards.
TAGGAAGAATAATTATAATATTTGTTTTCGTTCGTTTTTTTCTCTGTTATCTGACATTTTCATTCGTGCGTATCCAGTTATACAGAGATATTCTGGTGTTGTATTTTTCGCTCTTTACTGTAGTGTTTTTAGCTATTTTCTAACAATAAATTTAGTGTGGGATCGGCTTCACCTCGGGTGCCACTGTAAAAAAACAGAAAAATTATTTTAGGGTGATTGAAGATAGCGCTTATTTCGACTCGTAAATTTACTGTATGAAAGCTTGGTTGGCTGTTACTTAGGCTCGCTTAAATTGGCATTTTTATTCATTGCATCATGAGCGCTTGATATAAGCTGGAAAACAGCACGTAGAAAAGATGATATTTATCCTGGTGTCGAAGCATTAGTAATTTTTCTTCCGCTTAAGAGAAGTTTATTCAGAAAGTCATGCAGCATTTAATCATCGTATATTGTTTCTTTATACTTGTTAAAAAATATAAAGTCCTGTTATGGAATGTAACAAGTAATATTTTGTTATTATATTTGCAGAATTATAATAATACTAATATCTATTTAAATTTTTTAGTCACATGAATAGAATTAATCAATATCAATTTTTAATCGAAACATATTTTTGAAAAACTGTGAATTTTATTATATTTTATTCATAATTGTTATTGATTAAAATAAGTACATTACGTTAGGAATTTGCATATTTTGTATTAACTTTGCATTATAGAATTATTATGATTTATAAATAAGAGGATAAATCTTACCTTAATATGAATTTATCCATTTTTTATACAATATTAACTCAATAATTCAATAATTTTAATAATTTTAATTTTTGAATTAGCATTGTTAAAAACTATAAAAAACACTTATATATATTTTTTTTTTGTTTCAAATTTTAATTTACAACTATTTTCTTATGTTTTTAATGCTTATTAAAAAATGAAAAGTTTTGTGCGTCTTTTATTCCTATTTATATTTATAATATTTGTATTTTAAATTTATCTTAATTTGAACATAGCTTTTTAGTTTAAATCTTAAAGAATTATAGAGAAAATAATAAGCCTGCACTCATTTATATATTAAATATAAATAAAACATATTATAAAAATTAATAATTTAAACACACGTGCTGTATCAATAATAAATAAGCCTAATTAAAAAAGCATCGTTTGTATTAGTTTCGAAGCAGCAACATTATGAACTATACTGTTATAAACTACACTTAAGATACTATTAGTTCACTTCAATTATGGAAATTTATTTCCAACATTTCATAGCTTATAGATATTTCGAAAATCAAAAATATTATCATTACCAGTAAAAGATAATTAAATTAATCGCAGCATTATATCATTCTAAAAATGGCTCTTTTTCAAGCAGCAGAAAATTATAAATTTAAATAAATGAAATATTAATAAGGAATATCTTTATGTATTTAAAATGTTCATTTTTTAATTTGAAATGTACAACTTTGTTGCATTGTCTTAATTTAATAAAATATACGGAATTATTTATAAAACTGAGTTTTTAGGATATATATATATATATTAAATAAAAAATATATATATACAAATGTATGAATCGGTGTGTGTCTAAAGCATTAAACCCTTTGAGTTTTCAGATAAAAAATATAAATATCTTTTTTAATAAAATTATTGTATACAAATTTTTAAATAATTCACTATTTAAAGTTTTTTAATTAATTTTCTAAAACATGGTGTAAAAAATATTAAAGTTCAAGGGGTTAATTTGCCGTAGATATAAATATAAGTAATACTATACCTTTTGAGTTTAAAAGAATCCAGCTGTTCTATTACATATCAGTAAATAATACGGTGTATTATAATAATTTTTAAATCACTCAGCAGGCAAAAATTAGATAAAAAATAAATAGCTTTATAAAATCCGGGATTGCTGACGATAAAAAAATATCTTTAAGTGAAATAATATTATTTTTTTATGTTTTGTTCATTTTGGATCCTGGATGATGGAATACTTAGATATTTTGGCTAATTTTAAAGGAGAATAATGTTACAAGAATTATTGATAATATTAAATTTTTATAAAACTAAAAAAAATATTTTTCAAATAATAAAATGCAAATATATTTTTAAAATAAGTTTAAAAATATTTTTATTTACAAAAATAAATGTAAAAAATAAATGACAAAATAAACGATAGTTTTTATATTTATAAAAAAAATTATTAGTTTCCTAACCGACCATTAAAAATGTATATAAAAGTTAAATAACAAAGTAAATAATGTATCTATATAACAGATAAAAAATGAATGTATAGTTAAGAAATTTTATTGTCCGAAACCTTATAATGCATAAAGTATAAGAGTAAATCTATATAATTAAATCATATATTATTATCGTAATTATCAAGATAAATATTTGTACACAGAATTCGCTAATAAATTATGATTGATTCAAATAATAAAAATCATAACAGAAGTTATCTGATTTTATTTTGTAAATTTTTCCTTTGTGTTTTCATTATTTTTATTTTTTAAATCTTCATATAATATAGTAATTGTAGACAGTCAGAAACTCATGATATAGAAAATTATAAAAGTAGAACAAAATAATTAAAGATGCTGGAGAGGAACGGGAAAAGAGAAAAGCACAGAGAAACACACTTAAGTAAAATCGTAAACATATAAGTTTATATATAGATATATATATATATATATATATATATATATATATACATACATACATATACATATATAAAAATTAGTATAAACTAATCTATTGTCGAATCGAATGAGACACGAATGACTTACATGCATATTCATTACTTTTATAAATTAGTTAAATAGAGTTAAGGTATATTATTATGTTTATGAAATATATATAAATACAATCATCAAGTTTTAAATTTAACATTCTAACATATAATAACACAATTTATAAGTATTTTGAAAGTATTTCATCCTTAAAATAAACTATAATTTTTGTTTTAAATGTACTAAACTTTAATTATTTTAAAGAATTTATATACGTAATATAGTATAAATCAGCATTCGTATAAATTTATATTTATAGTTTATTTATAAGATAATTATGAATTATTTACAATAATAATCTGGCGTTTACTTTAAAATCAAAAATATTTATACCAGTAATACGTAATATTTAAATATGTTTTTATCATGAAATTATAAAATACTTTTTTAGATAAAGTAATATATTTTTCTAATTATAAAAATAGTAATTCTTCTAATTAAAAATCTTATTCAATTTTCGTCCAATAATTTTTAATATAATAAAATTAACATTTCGAGAAGAAATTTTACTTTCTTTCGATATAGACATTAGATTCACAAATTTTTTAGTATTAAAAATAATTGCATACGTTATATACATTTTACTGGATTTACCATAAAAGTTAGAGTAAAATCTTATGTTTATTAATCAGGATTTTAACTGAATTATAAAAAAATAATAAGATTATACTTTTCGTATTTAAATTACAGCTATTGATATATATAATAAATGCGATTATTTTAAAATATTTGTTTAATTTTACAGGTTATATTGCTCTGTATCATATTATTAATTGTTTATCGTTAGTAGGCGGATCATTTATTTAAGAAAAAAACAATTGTTAGTATTATATGCGTTTTATAATTGTTACTATTTTTCACTTTTTTTTAAACAAGTATATTTAGAATATACTTATATTTTACTAACTCTTTTTAAACAATCATCCATACCGTAGATTTATCAATTCATCATACTATTTTATTAAAAATTTTACTTGTTATAATATGTCACATGAAACGTTGGAAATAGCCGAATCTTACTAATCGGCATGATTTCTATTCGTGTATAAATTCTCTTTAATTTATTTATAATTCTCCCTAAATTCCTTAAAAAGTATTATAACAATAATAAAGTCGCGCGATAAATAAGATATTTAAGATAAATAAACTTTGCTATTACGGTGTAGTGAAAATGTACGGAGCGAGTGGTTTTTCTCTTCCATATTTCTATAATTAAAAAGATCAACATATATAGTCAATACTTACTTATAACTAATTATAAATGAAACTTAAATACGGCATTATGCTAAACGAGTAAATATTTCAGCGCAGCTCGTTTTTTTTTGTTGCTCTATTATGGCGAAGAGCATCGAGATCATTCGTCTGTTTTTTCGCGATACACACAATTTCTATTAAATGGGTTTAGTCCAGGACTTCGGGATTTCCGTTCTCGTTTTTTCAAATATTAAGTAAAGGTTTGTATTTTAACTGAAAAAAACTTTTATATTTTTACCTTCATAGGTAACTTTGTAAAATAAATGATAATAAACATAGATGCAATGAAATATTTGTAATGTGATTTGTTTCAACGTTTTTGTTAATCTACGACTTATTATATAAATATCTCTTAAAAATATTAATAGTATGTATGTATTACAAATTATTATATTTAATAAAAAGAATTTTATACTAAGAGTTTTTTATATTATTTAAAAATCTGCAATTTAAAATTTTTAATTTTGTATAAACACCTTATGAAAAAATAAAGAAATAATTAGTAGAATTTTTAATGTAAGTTTTAAAAAATATTGTTTGATAATAATGAAAATAGTTCATTCTAGTAGTTCTATGTATTAAGTTTATATATAATATTAAATTCTTCTGAAGTTACCAATAATTTCTTGTTAACATTATAGGATGTTATATAAATTGATGTTTTATTGATTACTCATATGTATGGTTTTATGTATGAATATATTGGATTTTTTTAACTTCGAGTATTATTAAAAAAAAAGTTTTAAATGCTATTATTAATATTTGCTTTAAAGTAGATTTTTAAGATTTAAAATCACAAACACAATTATAAATAATTTAAATAAGTCACTCAGTGCAAATTAAACTTTATGTTTTGAGGTATTGATAGGCTAATCAGCTGATAAAATAACTGCCTACGTTACAAGACGCTTGACTTCACTATTTTAATACTAAAACTTGATTATTTCAAGTATGTAGTAAGACAATCATAGATTACTTGTAGAATATTTATATTCTTATTGACTATTTATAAATCATCTAATACCACAGTCTCCATAATATTAAATTATCTAAAATTGGTCCAATTTTGTTTATCTACAGATTTTTTTTCAATTTGTTAAATGTTTCATTAGTTTTAAGAGTTAGCAATCAAAATATATAAATTTTTCATATTTTATAATTTCAAAGTTATTTGAATTAATATTAAAGGTAAGTATTTTGAAAAATTATAATATACTAAAATACAGGAATATTAAGAATTAAAATATTAAATAATTTCGAGTCAAAGCTGTACTTTTGATAAAGGAGTACATAATTTTCTAAAATTAAATTTTTTAGATAAAATAATAAATAATAAAGCAATAAAGATAAACAAATTTTTACTAAGAAATATATAAATCTTAATATTATACCAATTTTTCCTGTAAGTCCTGGACAGGTTGAATATTTATCATCTTTTGACAAATTATCAAAAATCCCATTTTCTCATTACATTATTGTATGAAACCGTTTTCATGTATTATTTTTTATAATTTAAATTTTTACTGAATAACTAAATATATCTATACTCATATAGGTATCATAATCTTGCAAACATCAAGCTCACAATCATTTAATTTTAATCATTTAATTAATTTAATCATTAATTTCACCGACGATCACCTTTCTACATAAAATTAAATTTTATTTGTTATTTTTCCATAACGTTTTTAATGCTTTTTTATTTTTGCCTTTTTAAATTTTATTCAGCTTTTCGATGCTAAAGTTCGTTTTTTATATAATTTTTATTGTTTACTTTAAAAATTTCTGATCACTTACTTTTGTTAAATTATTTAATATTTGCCCTACGAGTAATATGTGTTTGTTTGTATGTTAAAAAAAGAAAATTATACTTAAAGGATAATAAAAAAGGGAATGTTCAAATATTAACAAAAGTTATAATGTCGTACACGTCCATTGTAATCTGTGACGAGTACTTACACTCAATAACAGTGGCAGGTGTATCTAATCATTGAATATATTTATATACTTTATTTTCTTTGAATTTTATATATGAATGAACAATAAAAATTCTTTCAATTAAATATTTTTTGTGATCATTGAAATTAAAGAAAAAAATTAAGTCATCTGTATTATGATAACTATGTAATTTCAAAATCAAAAACATTTGCTTTATAATGAAAAGCTTTAGTTGATTTAACTATCTCGTGTTTAAACAAAAATTAAATTACTCACATTATTAACTCTTTCTCTCTCTCTCTTTATTTCAATGAAAGCATTTTGCTGTTCAAGAATTGTTGCAAACAAATAAACTAATTGTGACTATATCATTGAAATAAAGAAAAAAATATATTGTAGATACAGTGATTCATTTTTAATAAAGTATAGTAATTCGTTCTAATTAGAAAGGTTATATATAAATGAATGAATGAATAATTTGATTGTAAAATTGGCGCCTTTTTTGTAGTAGTTGAAAATGTTTTCCTTATCATGATTCATTTTTGTTAATATTAATTTCATAAGTGACTGACAGACAGAATTAAAAATTACTTAGTTACAATGTAAGTTCGTACAATTTAATAAAAAAATAAAAATATGAAATTTCTGTATTGTATCACTTAATTTCTAATTTAAAAGTGATTAAAGGTGCCAATTTCAACAAGATATTTGTTTTTGAATATTTAAAGGAAATATGAATCAATGGAAAAAAAATAAAAAACTCATGCAGGTATATATTTTAAATATTCTTCTGTATAAAGAATAAATCAAATTTTTAGTTTATAACTTTTAAAATCGCACTTTTCGCAAAGAAATGTTTTACTTTCAGTTTTCACAATCACAATAATGTAAGCTGATATTTTCTAAAAGCCAATTACAATTGCTTAAAATAGAAAAATAAAGATAAAGGTGATGTATAAAGCAGAGCAAGTGTATGGGTATTTAAAGTACTTTAATAATAAATATTAAGCGAAGAACATCGACAATCAGATAGATATATTACAAATATACGAGCATGAAAGATATTATAAAGAGACTGCATTTAAGGGTGAATTATATTATCTAGATGTGTACGAAGGTTAATTCATTCATTTCTAGTTTAATTTATTTAATTTTTTATAATTCTTGCCTATTTCACCAATAAACCCGCGGAAAAATCTATGCAAAATTTGTCTTCGCGTGACGAACATTTAACAAATTGTTTTTAAGCTTAAATTTACAGCAATAGGTTATGTCTATATCATTATGTACAATTGAATTATATTTAAAAATTTCTAATTTTCTTCCTTCTAAAACTCACATAAGATCATATAAATTAACTTTAAAGAATCGTTTCCGTAAATGACGAATTCTTAACATTATTGCGACATATTCTATAATATGTAATCATAAGAGCGTGTGCCCATATACAATTTAATATTGTGCAATCAGATGCAATGATAGTTGTATTTATGAATAAATCCGTAAAAGAGTTGTTTTATTTAATAATCATCACTGCACTTTATCATGATATTGTTTGTGATAGAAACTATCAAAGCGAGGAAAAATGAAAATTTAAATTAAAATTGTTTTCAAAATAATTGTCATTACAAATCAATTAGCAAAAGGCTAGAGATTCTAATTAGTAAATAATACGTATATATGCATACGTATATATACATACGCAAATGTACGCCCGCTCATACATTTGTTCATACACACGTTTAACCCATAATGCGTATATACATACACACATACCCACACATATATACATACTAGCATACATATCCATATATATGTATTATAATTTATAGCCTGCACAAAGCATTTGAAAAAATAAAGCATAAAGCTTGCAGTTGAAGAAATAGAGCCAGCATCAGTTAAGGAAAATTGGCGTTTGGAAAAACAAGGTTATTGCCTCGCAGAAAAAACATTAATATTTAAAAGGCACTTGTACGAAACAATTTGATCGTAAATTTTTGTTTCTTTTACGCCGAAAAATCAAATCCAAACAAAAAACATTACAAGCGTCACTAAAATCGGTCTAATTATACAGTGATGTTTTTTTTTGAAATACGATGTGGTGTAAGTACGGTCGATCTTCAACTATAAAACGTTTTCCATGTTTTTGTTTTTCTGATTTTTATAGAAGTCCCGACTAATAACACCATGCGCAACAGTCAAAGTAATTAAAATCTCACTTGGACACACTTTTTCGTTAATTCATATCATATACTTCCCCTCGTAGAGGAGAAGTTATGCTTATCATTTTTTTGCTCTTTTTTAGTTAAATGCAACTGCAAGTCCAAGGCAGTGTGCTTGGCTTCCGTATGAAAGGCATCTATCATTTACAAGAACAGTCCAAAAAACACAGCCCACATTAGAATAATCCAGTGTACGGTGTGAATTGGGTTCTCACCATCTGTGATCTTTCTGGCAGTAAACTTCAAGGTTTCATCAAGAAGTACCACTGGAATTGAGAACTTCATAACAGTAAGCCACTCATCTACAGTTAGAGGAGTCACTTGGAATACAGACTGAAAAAAAGAGTTTTTTTTTTAAAGATAAATAACTAATCAATTTGAATATTACATGTTCAAGGTTAATTATTAAGATTTTAAATACAAAATAATTCGTTTAAACTATATTATTTAAATTAGATGCTTAAAGCTTAAAATTATTTTTGATAGACTTAATATATAATTATAACTATGTATAAAACTATTATGATATTTTAATTTAGGTGTTTTTTACTATTTACTAACCGAAAGAACATCAATGTGAAGAATGACGAAGTGGAGTGTGAAAGAAAGTGCCATCGAGGCAATCAGCCACAAATTTGACCAGGGTGGCATATTCACGAGAGATTGATTTTCAGACAAGCTATGAAACAGCGTAAAAATTAATATTAAATTATACAATTAATTATAATTAAACAAAAATTGATGGCAATTGTTAATTCTTTTAATTCTAGTTCAAAAATAAAATTGTTAAAAAACCTGTTCATAGCATTTAACATCTCAATAGTAACAAGAACGGAAAGAGCCATGGTCATTGGATGAGGATCATTGAAGACTTTGCAGTCAACACCTTTGAATTCATCACCACCAGCAATGCAAGCAAGGTGATGAGTCTGAAAAATATTAATAGTTAAATTAATTATTAATTGATTGAAAGAATTAGGTGAATTACAAGTAAAAATTATTGTATATTTAAAAGACAATAAGTTTTATATTCTATAAACAAAAAATTATTAAAAATGAGTCGCTATTATTTTTGTAATCTTAAAAAGTATTAAACATATTCAGATGAAAAAGCATTTGAATGGTACTTATTGTAAAAATATTAAAATACTATACCAGTTGGTAATAGTTCATTTGGGGTCCATTAGGACTGTACAAGAACCACCATGCTGCAGATCCTACAGTAGCCGCGCCGACGTATCCACCAATAGCTAAATAACGGAAAAAGAGCCATCCAGAAATAAGAGATTCATCTGCTTTACGTGGTGGCTGTAATAAATGAAAATTTTTATTTTATTTAGTTATTTAATATGATAAACTTTATTATTTTAGTATTGATAAGTAAATTTTGTATTAATATTTTAGATATTTGATATCTAAAATACAATACAAAGTTTTCTTTCGTAGATGAAGGACATGAAAAGTAATGAAAATTCACCTTCTGCATGATGTCTAAATCAGGTGGATTAAAACCAAGGGCAGTGGCTGGAAGACCGTCAGTTACAAGATTGACCCATAGGAGTTGAACTGGTATTAATGCTTCAGGAAGACCAAGAGCAGCAGTCAAGAAAATACTGAAATAATTGTAATATTAAAATATTTATAATATTACTAAAAATCTTTTATTTTAAATACACGCTCTCTATTATAATTAAAATTATAAATTTTTCAAATATATTCGAGATGACCGACATACTTAATGACGATTTAAAGTAAACGTCGGAAATAAATTTTAGAATATAAATTAAAAAAGTATAATTATTATTTACTCACAAATTTATTTTCGTTATTTAATTTTACCTGACAACTTCACCAATGTTGGAAGAAATAAGGTAACGGATAAACTGTTTCATGTTATTATAAATGGCACGACCTTCTTCAACGGCAGCTACAATTGAGGAGAAGTTATCGTCAGCCAATACCATCTCAGCCGCAGATTTTGCTACAGCAGTACCAGATCCCATAGCAATACCAATTTCAGCTTTTTTCAAAGCTGGTGCATCATTTACACCATCACCAGTCTATTAAAAAATATACACCAGTAATATACATAAAATAGTTATTGATAAATACGAAGTTAAAATTCAAAGTGAATTTTAATTATAAAAGCGATTGTATGAGTTTATTTGTATGCAATGTAAATTCTCAAATAATTATAATTTATATAATATAATAAATTTCTATTAAAAATAAGTTGTGTTCTATAGAAAATATCTTACATTTAATTTAAAAAATATTTTTTAAAATACAATATGCTGACTACAAGAATATAAAATGCAGTATAAAGTACATTCGATTGTAAATCTTTACTTCATTGTTTAAATTATCAGAAAAAAGTGAACTTTACAGAAACTTTCCTTTATTCTCTACATCAAATTAAAACAGTTCTGTCATAACTAGTAACTAATACTTCTGATTTATTTTTGGATATTACTAAATCGAAATTTTATGATTCCGAGAAGTAGTTATTAAATTTTGATATATAATAAAACTCACCATAGCAGAGATCTCATTCATGCTCTGAAGGAACTCAACGATTTTAGATTTATGAGCAGGTTCTACTCTGGAGAAGAGCCTTGCCCGAGCGCAAGCAGCTCTCTGTTCAGGAATTGACAGATCATCAAACTCGCGTCCAGAGTAAGATTTGCCGGTTGTGTCCTCGTCCTCTGTGAAAACTCCAATCCGCCTACAAATGGCCTCAGCAGTAGCTTTGTTGTCGCCCGTAATAACGATGACACGAATACCGGCAGCCCGACACCTGACTATAGAATCGAAGACTTCCTTTCTAGGTGGGTCCAACATGCCGACCACACCAACAAACGTAAGTTCTTTTTCATAGGTGTAGAATTTGGTGGAATCACCCAAATCCATATCGTCAGGCTTCAGTGGATGATCGGCAGTGGCTAGGGCTAAACAACGCAAAGTGTCGCGACCAGTACCATACTGACGAGTCAGTTCCAAGATACGGTTCTTCAATGCCGTGGTTAATGGGAACTTCTGTGAGCCAATGCGAGCGTGCGTGCATCTAAAAGAATGGTAATGGATAAATTATGTTTATAATTAGATTCAGATCTAATTATCAATTTGGTTTTCTAAATGTTTGCATATCTTTAATTCGTTAAAACTTTGTACATTATAAATTATAAATATTCTGTAATTTATTATTAAAATCATCGATTACGCAAATAAGCATAACGGTTTCTAGTGATATATATTTATATGTCTATTATAAAACACACGATTGTTATATTAAATTTTCTTTTAAACAAATTTTTAGGTAAATACAAATTTGCCAACGTTTATTCTAAATTTATTTTCAAAATTGATTTCTTTGCAATTGTTATGGTATAATTACCTAATAAAAAAGTTTATATGCATAAAATTTACATTTTTATTGTAAATATCGTACTACTCAAAAAACGATAATAATTGACGTTTATCGCATAATTTTATAATGAAATATTGTTTTTAATATATTATAAAAATATATTTTGTATATATTAAATCAACTGATAACAATAACGTATAACATATTTAAATATTAATTTACTTTAACATTTTATATACTTGTTAAATATACTTAGTTGGGAAACGAGTAGATTTTCACTATATCTATTAACTTTTATTATGAGAGATTTTTTAATATTGGTTAAAAATGCTTAACAGACTAAACAAAAAAAAATTGTTAAACTGATTTGAATTGAATTGAAAATTCTTAATGTTTTTTTTTCAAAACTCTTTACTTTTTAATTTTTCTGAATGCATAAAGCATCTTCAGAAAATTCATAATTTTTTAAACTGTCTTATATCTTATTTAACCCGTCTTAATTTTATAAACAAAATTTAAATTGTGTTTAAAGTTTAACTGACCTTTCGAGAACACCTTCAGGTGCTCCTTTGACGAAGAGCTTCGGTCCAGTTCCTAATTTCGTCGATTTTAATGGCACACAATATGATGACATAGATTTACGATCACGTGAGAACTCAAGAGTAAACTCTTTTTTCCATTTTGTTTCAATGTCTTGTCTTACAACGATAGCAGTACCGCGGCGATCAAGACCGGTCTTATTTACTGCGAATGGGTTGATCTTCTCTGCTAGGACAATAAGAGCAGTTTCGGTAGCTTCACCAACTTTTTCGAAAGCTTGCTTAAATTCATTGAAGTCGATGGCTGAGTCATTGCACATAATACAGATGGTACTGAGTTCATGCAAAGTTTCATATTCTGATGCACGAATTTTTGAATCTTTCAAATATATTTCACCTATTGGTTCGTAGGTTGTACCAGTAATTTCGAACTCGTGGAAGGCACAGTCATTGCCATCAATCCTCTCAAATACGAACATACTGAAAAAACGTATTAGATTTAATTTTGTGTTTCGTGATATTATTAAAGAAACATTAAAGTAGTAACAACGATGTCATTTATTTACAATAAATTTAATTTAAACAAAGACAAACTTTATTCGAAATTTTAAATCAATTTTTGGAATTTAAGAAGATAATTATTCATTATTAAAAATCCAATTTTAATTTGTAACGATAACTTTTATACAGATTTATTAGATTTGCACTACATTTTTATACTTTTTAAATGTAAACTCATACACATTTGAATATTTTAAGAATCTTTAATTAATTAAACACATAAATATATTTAAAAATTTTTTACTTTAGATCTTTAAAATCACAAAATTAATTATAAAATTAATTGAGAATGTTATAAATTCGGGTTTACTAAATATTTATTACAAATATTCGCGTATAATAAAAAATTAAGTAATCAATAAATTTAAGCTTTTAATATTGCCATTTGCCTATGATTTGCAATTTTTCTATATCTCCCGATATACATTATTTTTATTGAAGCTAATGCTAATTAAATTCACACTAATGTACGCGTATACATATACGTAAAGTATGAATATTTACAAGGAAAAAATTACCTAGAATAATGAAATGTAAAAATTGTAAACTCACCGATTTACAGACATCTGATTAGTGGTGAGAGTTCCAGTCTTATCAGAGCAAATGACAGAAGTGCAACCTAGTGTTTCGACAGAAGGTAGAGATCTAACAATAGCGTTCTTCTTAGCCATTCTCCTCGTACCGAGAGCGAGACAGGTAGTGATGACAGCCGGCAAACCTTCGGGAATGGCCGCCACAGCAAGGGCGACGGCAATTTTGAAGTAATAGATAGCCCCCTTGATCCAGGAACCACCGTGGGCCGGATCATTGAAATGGCCTATATTAATGGCCCATACGGCAACGCAGATAACCGAGATAACTTTTGAGAGTTGCTCACCAAATTCATCAAGTTTTTGTTGCAATGGGGTCTTAATTTCTTCAGTTTCTGACATTTCTGTACGGATCTTACCGATAGCGGTGTTGAGACCGGTACCGATAACGACACCACGAGCTTTACCAGCAGCTACGTTAGTTCCCGAAAAAAGAATATTCTTCTTGTCCTATGAAAAAAATGTAGTTCGATCAATTATACAATGCTTTCTCTTAGACATTTAGTAGTTTAAATTTAAATTATTACGTTGCTTCACAAAAACCGAACTATGAAAATCTCTGACCTTAATACAATCAACAATTGTAGATTTGTTCAGAAAGTAGCTATTATAAAGCAGTGAATTTGTATCATTACAATAATAGTACATATTATTTATATAATTAACTGGTTTGTTTAAAATTCTGATAATTATAATGTTGCCAGAACGAAAAGGTTACTATTTATTATGTAATATAAACTTACAAGATAAGTTTATCGACAAAATTTTAACGTTATTTTCTCCCTAAATTTATATTCAAAATCTAACTTTACTGGATACATTTATTTAATATATTAAACTTAGACAAAAGTTGAATTTCAAAATACGAAAAAGATTCTTTTCTGTTTTAGAAAATAAATAGGCACGATCTTGCATGTTTGATTATCAAGAGAAAATTGTATATAAGACTCATGAAAATGGAATTATCGTTTTTAAAACATCATATGTTTATAAACGTATCTAAGGTAAATGATATCAATAAATAATCATTGAAAAATAAGTGAAAACTAACCTGATTAACAGCTCGGGGATCGGGAACGGGGTCCGTGTGCTTAATAACTGAAATAGACTCTCCAGTCAAGATGGATTGATCGATTCTAAGGGTAGTTGAGTAGATCTTAGTTAGTCGGATGTCAGCTGGGACTTTATCACCAACCGAGACTTCGACAACATCACCAGGTACAATTTCTTTCGCCCTGATACGCTGAACTCCAGATTTGTTACCCCTAACGACTTTTCCCATTTCCGGCTCGTATTCCTTAAGTGCTTCAATGGCCGATTCAGCATTGCGCTCTTGCCAGACACCGACAACAGCGTTAGCAATAAGAATCAACAAAATGACAAAGGGTTCAACGAACGCAGTAAACGCATCCTCGTGCTCTTCAAATAAAGCTAATACCTGTAAAAAATAAATGAGATGCCATTAAATTTATCACTGTATAATTCGAAGAAAAAAACGACTAATTTTAATATATTTTATTTCGACAAAAATATAAATAAATGTATAAAATGATTTTTAAATCTGAAAAAATTACAAGGTTACATCTTTTTTAAACAGTATAAAATTATTAGGATAATTTATAAAATATACTTTTTCCAGTACATATGTATATTTCATATGCCAATATACTCAGTCGTTAATTTATTTTAATAATGATTACAACAAAATAAAGAAAAAAACGAAGTATTTTTCTATAAACTTATTTTATTTTATAATGGTATTGATGATACGTTACCATAAAGTAGAGAGTAGATTAATGTTTGAAGTTTATTTAAAATGTATAATAATTTATTAAATTCAATTTAAACCTCTTAGAATAATCCTTGTATTTTTCACAACAAAATTTAGCAATACTATATTTTATAACAATTTATTCTAATAATATATTATATTTTACAATTTTATTATTTTTAAAATAAATATTTTTTTAGGTTAGTCTATTTTAACATGTAAAATTCATCTTTCAATATTACAATTTCAATCACAAATAATATGCAATATACACTTTTTAAAATATTTGTTACCTTAAATTTATTCACGTATAAATTATTGTTTCATTTTCATTAAATATAAAAAAAAAATTCCTTTGTAAAGTATATGCTATTATTGTTTTATGACTTCTTGTTATCATTTTTATATGTTTTGAATTACTTAGCGAAAAATGATATCGATCTAGAGTCAATGATATTCTCAATCCACATTTATATATCAGTCATATTTCGAAAGCACCGTTTAACTAAAAAATTAATCATTGACTGAAACGTATATTTTAAAGACATCAAATCAAATAAATTAATTAAATTCAATTTCATAATCAAAGTCGAAGGTAGTTGACTGCATGATATAAGCCATATGCCCAATAATGTTATTGAATAAATTACGTTTTTAATTTAATCCTAATTATCTTGTACGTATAGAGATGAGATATAAAAGAAATGTTATAAATACAATTTCATTTTCACATCAATTCTACATTTTTTATTGGTTCTCTTACGTAATTCGTTTTTGAATCATTTAAAAATTAAATTTCAAAATTAGAATTTCATGATTATTTATTTCGTTATATAAAATCGCGTTTGTATCCATTTACTTCAAAACTATTTTATAATAATTGTAGTTAAATTTATTTTTGAATAATTTTAGTATTATTAAACTGCAAATAGTCGATTATTGAATATCCAATACGTTTAGTATTATGGAATTAAAAAATTCAATACATTTATATTAAATTAGAAACAAACCAAATGTCCATATTTCAATTATTCATTTGACTATAAAATTTTATTAAAAAAACTATCTTAAATGGATTATTCACTTTTGTTTAAATATTTCTTTGATATATACAAAGAATTTTCAAACTAAGGCCATTATATATTAAACTGTAATTACATAGTCCAGTAGTGTGTCGTCAAATTGTTATTAATTTTTCTTTTCGCCTTATCTTTAATACATTCTAAATTTTATTACATTTTACGTATGATTTGCTTTGTTAACTTATAAATGTATATTAATTTATTTTTGCAGCAGTACTATTAAAATATAATTTATTCAGTTTCAATGATTATTTCATATATAAATATGCATTTATTATTATCGCCATCTATTAAAATGATAGTACAAAAAATTAAAATTATTATTATCATAAAGTCTAACTTTAAAAGCTCGTTTGTTTATTACTACCACGCTAAGGATTGATAAAAATTATACTTACAAAAGAAATAATAGCGGCTAATAAAAGAATCTTAACTAATAGGTCATCAAATTGTTCCAACACAAGTTGCCAGATTGATTTTCCTGTAACATAAATAAAAGTTATAATTTAAATTTTAGCTCGGTAATTATATTTTTATTTTTAAAATATGAGCTATAATTGTTTTAACTGAGTATTTTATGTGTATTCAAGTATAAATAATCTATTTCTACTCCACCTTATTATTGTTTAGAACTGAACGCAATAGCTTATAAGTTATGAAAGTTTTTATTTTTTTGTTTAAATTTAGATTATTATATATATCTTATTATTTATATTCATAAAATTAGGCTATCTTTTTGTCATTTCTTAAACTCAAAAAAATATTTATATCGTGTTATTTCTTATCCTTTTTTCTTGTTGAGCAATTATACCTAAATTTTATATGCATTTTTCACGATAATCAAGTGTATTTAAAAATATTAGGTAGTTATCTACAAACTACCAAGTTTGATATTAATTGTAGTTGACAAAAATGACATTTAAAAATTTATATCTATCATCTTATCATTATTAATGAAAATCTTAGGTTTAATTATTAGAAATAAATCTCAATATTTGAACAAATACAGAAGTCTATATTTTTATTTTACTTTAATATCAATTTTATTCTGATTCACTGAGAAAATGATTTTACCAGAATGCAAAGAAAAAGAATTTTTAGAGAATAAATTTTAAATGAAACTGTAGGAAGCGTATACTTTAATAGAATTAATGTTTTATTATTTATAGTTATAAACTATAATATATGATGTATAATTAATTATATGTAAGGTTTTCTGCGAAAACAAGAAATAAGAATCAATGATAAGAATGAAAATGCGCCTACTTTAACCATTAGTATTAAATAAGTCCTAGTAATAGGCTTTAATTAAGTCATCACAACAGTAAATTGAACCTGGACAGTTTAAATTCTACTAGCAATGTTTTTCATACGTATTTTAAATAAATGATAATTATCAAAACATGCCCTTGGAATCTCATTACGCATATATTGTTATTCACGTTATGTCATCTTAGTCGTAGTAGCATAATTTTGTTATATTTATGATGTTAATTGGAACTAATTGATTGTAATTATAATTTAAAAATTTATGTTGTACTAAAAAAATTGAGTAATAAATAATAATAATAGTAAATAATAAGTAAGGTAATAATAAAAGTCGTGTAAGATAAATTTATAGCACTACTATCGATTAAAAAAATATTGAAAATTTTTATAATTATTAGGATAAATATTGAATAAAAATAATAATTTTTTACACAGTATAATTTTACTGATCACGGAATCGAATAAATTTACCATTTCACGTTTAATCAATTAATCAAATAGCAATTGAGAAAAGGGGATTATGAATTTTAGTATTAACTTAATTTTTATCTTATAAAATCTGTTATTCTAAAAAAGATTACAAGATTTAAAGAATATTGAAACTAATAAAACTTTGAAAATTATGAACTAAAAAAATTTTTTTATTGTATATCAAACAATCTTTATATACTAATAATTAATACAAATTAAAATGTAATAATTCTTAAATTTTATTTAATAGATTCATTTTAGATTATTCTCTCTGTATTTGTTAAAATTTAAGGTAATAAATGCTGTATATTAATATAACAAAACTGCTAAGAAACCATTGTCGTTTTCTATGCAATGTTAAAGTTTCAGCATTTGTATTATTAAAATTTACAAAATTAGCTATCTATGAAAACACGTGTTGTGCTTGGCTTCTGCATTTATTTAACCTACTTATATCGTTTTGTTTACGCATAATGATTTTTTTGCAGGATAAACGGAGAAGAAGAATCGACTCAATTTTTGATAAAATGATGTCACGTGTAATGCAGTATACGAATGTAGAAATGTTAAAAATAAAAACTGAATAGAAAGTTATTCGCACTAAATAATAATTATTATTCTACAGCAACGTGTACTTAATTAATTTGTTAGAAAAATATGAAAAATTTTAGTGCTATTGATGTTTTATGAATTTGAAAGTATTTTTTCCATTGAAAATAAATACAAATTTTTAAAAATTTGAATAAACAAGCAGAAACATTTTTGTAAAATTATTTTTGGAATATAATATTTCGATAATATATAATTAAAAAATGTTAATATATATATTGGTCAAGTAAATATTATAAATAATTGCAGGTCTAACAATTAAATTGCAATGAAAATAGAACTAGAAAGTAAATGAAGATAAGCTATTCAAAAAAACAAATAAGGAACGAATAAGTATTTTAACGGTTTATGTTTAACTAAAATTTACGCTTTCTTGATATCTTCACAAATAAATATTTTTATAACAACCTTGACTCTCTTACATAAAAAAGAATATAATACACGTATGATAATTTTCTTTACAAAAATAATGAAAAAATATTAAAGAAAGCCGAAAATAAAGTTGAAAAGTTGGTCGAGTGTAAATGTCTTTATTTCTGTTATATTTATTTGTAATAAAAAGAGACTAAAATTTTATGAGGTATCATAGGTGGGACTAAAAAAAATTATTTTTCTTAAAATAAAAAATGTGTGGAAAACCTGTAAAAATGATTGAAAAAATATGATCTTGATGAATGAAATGTGGAAAAATTGTTTAATATAAAAAAAGTATTAGTCTAAGAATATGTTGTTTTCTTTGAAATATACCGAATTTTAGAAGATAGATATTTTCTTGAATGATATTTAGTATATATTCTTAGAATATATAATTTTTATTATAAATTAAATGAAAGAAAATTAAAAAGCTTATATAGTACATACACATCAAGTCAAGTTTAACCTGTTAAATGACAAAAACAACCGAAAAAATGTAAATATAACATCAATCAAATAAAAAATTACGTAGACACTTTGCAGTATAATAGATATTATTTATTTTTTTATTTATTTAAAAAAATCTTATTCATTTATAATCAATCTTTATGTTTAAAAAAATTGTTTTATAATGCATTTAACGTAGTATTTCGCTCTTTATCTTATTTTCTTCCTATTCATTTATCTATCTATCTATATTTTTAGTTTATTTTTTTTTATTCATTTAGAATTATATATTCCTTGTTACGTATTATGTATGATAAATTAAAAAAAAAAGTACATGGATTTTTTATTATTTAAAAAAATTTGTAAATTTTATGAGATACATAATAATCAATAATATTTTCAAATAATTTTTAATCTATAAAGCATTTACACAATACACAACGTAATTAGTTTGTCAAGGAAGTATATTTTGCATGAAAAGTTATACTTTATCTAAAGTTTTTACAGTTTTTTATTATAAAAATATATACACGTAAATCATTAATATATTTGTTTATCAATGACTGCACTATAATTATTGAGTTTTATTAATATTTATAATATTATATTTAATATTTAAAAATTTTTGATATTATTTTTTTTTGGGTAAAGATATTATTAATATATCGTTAATGTAATTAATATATTATCATAGATTTAAATATTAAAATAGAACCAAAACACCGGATACCAATAAATCATATATAATAAATATATTTTTGTAAATATATAAAGTTTAAAAATATCGAAATTTATTATGAACATATTGAACAAACATAACTGATAGATTACTAAGTTGTAATAAATTAAATCGATTGTCTTATTATGATTTATCTTTTAAAATAAATTTATTTATACTTTTCGTTTAACCTTAAATACTCCTGTAAGTTTTTAGGTATTAGTTTGAGTATTATATGGAATTATGTATTACATTTAATTCTATCAGTCTACCACTTTCATCGATCTTATATTTCAATGTTAATCTTATTATTTAAAATATATGTATGTATGTATGTATGTATGTATGTATGTATGTATGTATGTGTACTTATACAACCTTATTTAAAACATAAGTTTTAAGATGAATTACTAACCCTCTTCGGCTGGTAGTTCTGTAACATAATAAAAAATATTTCATTAGTCTCAATTATAAAACCACAAGTATATTTATATATATATATATTGATGTTTATATATTTCAAATATTTATATTCAAACATAAAAATAATAATTATAATAATAATAATATCATTCAATATTATAATTTAACTAATCGAGTAAATTTGACATTCTAAAAATATGTGTACTGTAAAATTGAACTGAACAACTTCGTTGCTAATATATAAAGTTTATATCATAGATGATATGCTCCGAGATTATATATTACGTTTATATTTTTAAATTAAATTTATAAGTTCGACTATGTAATCCAGTTAATTTTATTCAGATAAGTTTTGTTCCTGTACATTATGAACTAGTATTGTACGAAGTCAAAATTTTTTAATATGTACATTGACAACTGCAGAAATAATATTGAAAAAATTTATTTTTAAAATTTTATATAAAAAATATATAAATCTTAAGACTTCAACTAGTAACTTTAAAAATTAGTGAAAGTATATTTATTACTAATAATACTAATTTTCTTTTGTAAATTTCTCCATGTATAAATTATTATTTGTAAGATCGAAATATTTTTTGTAAGCGTTTAAGTTAAATAACGTTAATTATACTCAATTTATTATTTAGAAAGTTAATTAAAATATTTATTAGTTTAAATATGAATATTTTAAATGGATTATATTTATAAATAATATTTGTTGTAGAATAAGAAATTAAACAAATTTTTATCTAGTGTAAATTTTATTTATTTTTTCTCTTTCACAGAATTTTATAAAATTACTGTTATTGCAATAATTTTAATGTATATTAATTAAACTGAAAAATATCTTTTATTAAGACTAAAATTATTTATAATTAAACTTTATGTCTATTTAAAAGATTTAAATATACTTAAAATATAATATTTAAAGTTTTGAATGTATTTAAAGATAAGAATTTTGTATACTCAATCATTAGCTTATATTTGACTACATGTAATGATTACTCCATATTCAAACTAACATATTTTAAAATTATATTATTGTATAAATGAACAAATATTTATTTTTTCATACAGGTTTATAATTATAACTATTAAGTGAATCATATAATCAATGTACCGAATAATAAAGTAAACGGTAACATGCACATTTTTCAGGATACTTGTGTAAGATCTTTTATGAATTCTATAATGATAAGAACGTTTTAAATTTAATTTAGATATTTTAATTTTAATAAGTAAAATATATTTTCATAACAAATTTATGTTTATAATTAATAATACTTCATAAAAAATAACATATTTTTATCCAATACTTTATATTTCATTGTTTTAATTTTAATTTTATGGAACATGTTTGATTTGAAAAATCATTATCACGAAATTCATTATTAACCATATCCATGCAACAATGCTTATCAAATACAATTTCTAATTTAATTGAAAATTAATATTTGAAATTACATATTTTGTTAAATTTTTACAATTTTAAATGAAGATAATAATCTTAATAATATTTATTAATATTTATGAATAACGAATTTATAATAATAACAATCTATAATTGTGAATTGTAAATTTTTTCATTTCATTATTTGCTTTCATGAAGGTGTGTAATCATTGTAGATAAAGAAAAAATTTTTTTTTCAGATTTAGTTTCTCTCTAGATATTAAAGCATGAAAAGTTGAACTAAAAAAACTGTATCAATGAGTAATTTATAATAATTTAAATTTATAATAATTTATAATATATTTCATGTAAAAACTTAAGTTTTAAATTAAAATTAAGAATACCAATAATAATAATAATAATAATAATATTAAATGGAAATAAGAATTAAAATGGGAATGGTATTAATATACGTAGTTACTGATAATTTGTAAATCTGGTTATACATTTCATTATTTGTGAAGGTTAAATACATTTATTAATGTACCTAGTGTGATTATTAAATTGATATGAAATATATCTTTATAAATAAAGCAAATTATTATTATGATTATTATAATTGCGTTTAATATTAAAGTTAACGTTTTACTCGTAATATCATTTTCGACATAGAATAATTAACTGGAAGGTACAATTTAAACATTTTTTAATCAATACAATTATAAAAATTAAATTAAAAAATAATATAAATAACGAATTTGAAATTCGTAATTATAATTATCCTTTCACAAAAAAATTATTAGTCTTATCTATTTAAAAAAAATAAATTAAGATAAATATAAGTCTCAATAATCCTACCGAAATAATTATTTTATATAAGAAATCTTAATTTGAATAGAACATATTTCTATTTTTAATAATGACAATTGTGATTAGCTATATCTTAATACTGTTTTTCACTTTTCTTATACACAAAGATAAAACTGGATAAAAGTTAACAGTAAAAATGTTTAAATAATTCACATTGCTATAAATAACTTAATCTAATTCAATAAATGCAATAGATAAATTTAGTATTTGAAATATCATTTAATTAATCGAATTAAAAATATGTCTAAACATAGGTATTGTTATATTATTCTACTATTTTTAAAGTTAAATTTTTTTGCGGCACAAAAAAAGAACAATCTTCAATTACAAATTTATTTTATGTTTTTCACTGATAAAGTAACTCTGATTCTATATTAATCATCTATTAATATAAATCATTTATCTACTTTTAGGAATAAATACAAAATAAATTAAATTATAATTTTCATTTTGAAAACATGTCGAATAATTTTATAATTTAACGACATTATTTTTTAATATTTTTCGTACATAGTAAAAAGTATTCTTAGTACACACTGAAAATGACTGAATTGAAATATATTACTATAAATGACAATGTAATAATGGATTATAATCAATTAAATTTTTAAAGAGGAAATAAGATAAGCAAATAATCTGATTGTTTATTTTTAGGATGATGAAAGAAAGAAAACGAAAGTAGTAATGCATAAAGATAGAAATTAAATATATAGTATACGGATAATATTATAATAAAAAAGGGTATAAAAAGTAAGAGTGCATTGATAAACGTGTTGTTCTTACAGTTACCAGAATTTCAGATTGCACCCGATGCACGTAAATTTTCATTCATCACCGATAGAGATTAGTGATTATATAAATGCATGCATCCACCTATGCATTTAAATCTTGGTGTATAACATGATATCACGTACAGACCGACCATCGAGTACAACGGTAGCATTTTTTTCATTCTAGTTTGTACCTATACGACAACGTATATTTGTAGTCGTACCCCTTATTGATCTTTTCTAGTAAAAAATAATCTGCGTATAGGTTTATTCAATTCAATATCTTTATAAGCAAGTTTTCAATCTCACTTTTACCATATTTCTGTACTGACTCATTAATAATTATTCCACGTTAAGAACGTACAAATTTATAAAAAAGTTAATAAGAGGGGGTTCTTTATTAAAAAAATTATTATTCAAGGCTCACAAAAAATAACATAAATTAGAAGAGAGCTATCAAATGAAATAAGAAAGAAGCAAGCAATGTAAGATTTCGTTATAGTGCAGTGACGCGGTACGAATATTTCACACGATGTTGAGCTTGATAGTTACAAGGACACCATATTAATGGCGTCAGTCGATGTCTAAGCAAACTAATAATTCAATTATTTGCTCGGTATACGTTTAGATTAGTCTTTATAATAGTTATTTATCATTAACGACTTTAAAAAAATACTTAGCATATAAATAAATACTTGCTCATGTTATCTGCAATTTATCATTTTTTAAAGGTTTGTTTTAAAGAAAGAAAATTTTATCTATAGGATGGCATTACTACTTAACATTACTACTTAACTTGACATTACTATTTAAATTTTTAATATATTTAAAAAATATTTATTTCTTAATTTAGATAATGTAGTTTTTTAATCTTTACTTTAATTACATAATTTACATCATTTGTATTAAAATTTATCATTAATAAATTTAGTAAATTTTAAATATCAAAAACAAGTGTTAGCATAATAAGAGTCGCGTGAGTAATTTAAATTTTTTATCTAGTTTGTCTCGATATGAATGGTTAAAAATTCATTTCCATAAAAAAATTATTGATGTTGTTGATAATGATGTTGAAAAGAATTATTTGAAATCGAATATTAGTTCTGAACTATGCTAAGAAAAGTTTTGATTTTATGTAAAATTGTATTAAAATCTACTTATTAAAAGATGTATCTAAAGTAATTTAGATTTAAAAACAATATACAGAAGTGTAAAGAAAATAAAAATTCATATACTTAAATTTTAAAATATTTTTATATTACCTTATATTGTCTATTCGAATGGGAAAAGAAATCATCTGTAAACTTTTTTTTGTATATTATCAATAAATAAAAGTTATTCATATCTCTTGGATTAATAAGATGAAAATTCAATTTGTAAAAAATAAGTTCCAGTTTATATTCAATATTTTATATTTTTTATGTAATGAATTATTGATTTTACTTGTTATGTCCCGTTTGTTCAATCTACGATGGAAATTTAAGAGAATAAATTAATTACAGTTTTGTCAAAATTAAGTTCAAAGATAAAAACATTATATTTTTGGCTTATTAAAGTATAGTTTGTAACATGATTTTTATCTACTTATGAAGAATTTTTAGACAAATTGTTTATTAGATTTAAAAATTATCATAATTTTGAATAGAGAAGTAACTGTATAGTATCTTCGTATAAAAATTAGCCACTTATCTTACATTGTTTAGCGTAAATAATATTACATCTTTTTTTAATGTTTTAGGAGGAAAAAGAGTTCTTAATAATTAAATAAAAATATAAAGTGCATTGAGGCATTGTAAGAATTATGCAATGCGGTTTTAACAATTACAAGTAAATGTGTACAACAATAAATATCAATGTATATAATACATTATTAGAACTAAAATTGAAGCTGAATTGTATTATTAAGATTCGTGTACTAATAAAAATAATAAAATAAAATAATGCATTAAAAATTATTTATTTTTGAAATCTTAATTTTTTTCATTTTTATATCCTAATGTTTTAATGCAGATTAACTGATAAAATATTTCACAATATATGAATCTGCAAAGTTTTAAATCCCAAATTGCTTGACTGGCTTCATAGAACTTTCATTTTTAATAAATTTTATAATTAGAATTGTATTTGTTAGTATACATTCATAAAAAATTTTTTTGTAATAAAATAATGTAATGTAATTATTATTATTCATTAGATATTAAATTAAGTCAAGATATATTTATATAATATGAACGCATATAATATCAACAAAAATAATGTTAAAGTATGAATTCGGACTGGTCTCAACATTGATATAATTAAATTATAAATTTTTTCAACTTAATCTTTAACTTAAAATTATTTAAACAATTTACAGCAAATTTTATTATATTATGTATTATATCATTTATATATATTAGTACTTTTTGTACAAAGTAAAAATAACATTGTCACAGTAAGAAGTAAAGGATAATAATAAAGAATAAAAAGCCTGTATTTTTTGTAATGTATTAAGATTCAATGAACAATTTATTGAGTTTCAGAGGTAAGATTGATTAGTCAGCAACACTCGTTGCGATCGAGTAGAAAACTTGTCAGACACATATGCAATTTACTTATGAAATTTTATGTATTCTAAATTTTCAATATAACAATTTTACGCAATATTTAGACTTTCGATTATAATTTAAATTTTTTTGTACGTGTACAAATATTTTTTATAATATTAATGTAAAAAATATGGAAATACTTAAAGACTTCATTTTTGGTTATGTTAATATCGAATTCAATTAATTAATATGATTGATGAGATTTATTTGTCAATCATACGTAATTTCTTTACAGTAATATTAGTATGTTTAATGTGTTTCAAAAGAAGACTTGTTAAGAACTATAGATTCATATTAAAGCTATAAATTTCGTAGTGTTAAAAAAGTTTATTCCATCGTAAAATAGTTTGCAAAATGTAATAGTAAAAATAAAAAAAAATAAATATAAAAACTAATAAAAAAAATAGAGTTACAATGGAAGAGATAAACGGAAGATCAGAGAAAGATAAAATTATATAAAAAAAGGTTACTTAGATAAAAATTAATGCAGTTTAATTTACATACAAATAGAGTAAGCATAAATTGTGAAAATGAATATAATTGCATAAAAATTCTGAATTCCGGTAAAAAAGAATGCGTGAAATTTGAAAAATTTGCACAATCGAAAGCACGGTGACGTCTGTCACTGATTAACGTCATTGACGTTGCCTTCGCTACTGATAAAGCCTCAACATATCTTTCCGACTTCTACTTCTAACTATCAAACTTTTTAAAAAGTTACTTGGTACACCACTTGTATTTATCTAATTATTTTTAGTTTGCTCTCGTCAGATTAATTAGATTTAAAGTTTTCTAGATATTTTCTTTATAATCATAATTTTTATTTAAATTTTTTCGCAAATTTTAATAATTATTAATAAATTCAATGTATTTCATCTGTATTTAAGATGCATACATATTCACGTATTGCACTACAATAAAATTTTAAAATATATTTGTATCAACTAATTTATAAATATAAACGTATAATTTAAATCTATAATTCATTAAAGTAAATTTAAAAATATAAAAAAATTATATATAGCTATGTGTCTAAATAATGCGATATAAAAGTTTTTGTTACCCAAACTTTTAATTTGATATATTATATATACAATAGCTCTGTTAATTTTTTTAACAAAAATATTATACGCATTTTTGTAAATCTCATAAACAAAAATATTTAAGATAGGAAAATATAAATAACTTCCGTTTAATAAAATCTAACATTACTTAATTTTCTTTTTTTTTAATGAATGATATTCCATATTAAATATTTCCATTATTCTCGGCTTTAATTTAGTAATTTAATTTTTTAGATTAAATTTATAATATTTACTTAAATTAATGGAGTAAATTAATATTACTTAAAATATTATATTAAAATTAACGTAATAATGAATTTTTCATTTGTTAATTTAAACTCAAAATTAAAAAACTAATTTAATGTATGTAAATCAAAATATGACAATTATTGATAAATTATTTACATAAATAGTACAAAAATTATTATATAAATAATTAATTATAAATATCTTATATAATACTCACGCACATAATATTACAAAATTAAATGCCTAATATAATTTTTTTCTTTTTTTATTAATATTTATAAAAATATAGAAAAAGTACAAATAAATAATTGAGTGAAGACTAAAAATTAAAAAATTATATAAAACAGTTAATAAATAGTTTAAAATCTTAAATATTAATTTTATTAATAATAAAAATTTTTAAATAACATCTAAAAGAAATAAAAAATGTAAGAAAATAATTATATAAAATAGTAGTAAATAGATTTCAAGTAAATGAAAAAATACTTTCAAGCTATTTTGTTTTTGAAGAATTAAATACATCTATATTCAAATAATTATTAATGAATTTGGATAAAAATTAATCTAATAAAAAAATGTACCTGAAATAATTTTAAATGTAACAATTCAAGTTTTATGTACGTTAATTATAATTTATTTATAGAAACTGAATTTTTATGAAAATATTTATGCAAACAATAATACACTATTGAAATGATTGTTGGATTGTACAAAAATTAAAGTATCTTTTATTATATTATTATTTTAGACAAAAAATATATTTATCGATTTTATTGACACAACCATGCAAGGGAATAAAAGCATGATTTACTGGTGTTATAGAGTGATAAGATTATCTTTTATTCAACAGAAAGTAAGAAATTCATTAATATACTTAATATTGATAAACTGTACAATATAAATGTGAAGAACACTAGAATCTATTCAGTACTTCTGAATAGAATATAAAATTCTGAAATTGTGAATGGAACTTAAAAAGGTAACCTTCAAATAGAATAAAATAAGTATAAAATGTAAATCACGAGTGCATGAGACTAATTGAAAAACAATCGGCTGTTTAATGGATATTCAAAATTATTTTAGATTTGTTGATCTATTTGTTGAGATTTAGATATCTATAATGTACAATAAGTTAAATTTTATGCTTTTAAGGCAGAAACCGAAATGCTCAAACTACAACTTTTACACATTTTTAAAAACAAAATATCATATTATTAATTTATTGCATGTATAATATGCAATATATTATATTATTAAATTGAGAATATCAATATTTCAGATAATAGTTAGTAAAAATCTTGTTGACTCCAGTTCCTTATTTCTTAATGTCTTTCTTAATACACAGAAATAGTTAATAAAAATAAAAATAAAAATAGAACTTAGAATTTTTTATTTCAAAATCACAAAATATAATTGTTTAAGTTAAAAATTCTTCTCGTCAGCTGTTACATTTTATTTATTTATTTTTAAAATATTAGTGAAAATATTTTGACCAAGTTTATCAATTTAAAATAATTAATTATTTGTATTTCGTTAAATCGTTGATTTTAATAAATTTAAGAAATCAAATTCAAATTTAAGTATAAATATGTATTCAATCTATTCAAATTTTATTCAAGTAGAAAAATTTATTTTAAATACGTACAAGAGAAGTCACATGGACAGTCGAAAATTGTAGAATAAATATTTTGTAGAATACTCCCTTTAAAGTATAATAATTTTTGAAAAAAATTTTATAGCATATTTAGAAAAAATATTATCAATGTTATAAATTATTAAATATCTTCTTCAATATTTTTTAATCATTTATTGAATTAAGTTTTTGAAAATGATAAAAGGAATAGTTATGAATTTTAGTTTATATTACTCTGATATTATTATAATAACTTGTTTATATATTCGAATAATTTTGCGTCAAAAAATGAATTATTATCTTAATGTAACTTGTGTATTTAGATACACTTAATGTATCTAAATATACAATTAATAGTTTAACAATAAATTTTATGTTTTATTTTTTATAAGACTTTTATTTCAAAATAAAATCTTTCAATATTTGTAATAGATTACATATCTTTATCAATAAAATTTTTTTAATTATTAATCTTTTCAAAAAATGTTGTACCATCAAACTATATTCTCATATCACAAATATAAAAAAGAAAAACTGTATTTTTTATATTTAACAAAAATAAAACTTTATACACTTAAAAAATATAAATTAAGTTAAAGAACTTATTTATCTATAAAAATTGTTATTTAAAAATATTTATTTTAACTAAATAAATTATATTGTAACAATAAAAATTATAAAATCATTAATAAAAATTTATTATTAAAGAAATCATCAATAATATTTCATATTCATAAGAAATTGATAAATTTTAATTACTTAAAACTGTAATGAAAACCTTTGTACTCAATTTTATTAATTTAAATTAATTTTTTACTTTTAAAAAATATAAGTTTGTGGTTAAAAACTAATATAATTATATATCAATATAAAAAATTTTAATAAAATTACGCATTTTCATTTTTTTATCATTTCAAATTCATAGACAATTTTAATAGTTTCACTTATAAAATATGTTTGGGTTATAAATGACGTTTAAACTTTTATCATTTATTAAATCTAGAATTCAGAAAAACTACAAAATATAAAAATTTTTCTTAAAACTTATATACATTTAAAAAAAATTAATTTTACATAAATTAAATTGAAATATATACTACAAAACTTCCTTTTTAAATAAACATTTCATTTCTTTAAATTAAGAATTTATTTCATTATGTACATAATTTATTTGTATAAATCCACTTTTTGAAAGGGTTTATTACTTAAAAAAAAATTCATTGAAATATCAATATAATTTAGTTGTTTTCAATTTGAATACAATAAAATAAAAAATCATTATAGTATATAACACAATTAAATAATTTAAGATATATCTTTTGCTTATATATAAATTATTTTAATTTTTAAAAAAACCAAATTTTACTCTTAAAATTTATAAGAAATCTATGCAACAAAGTATATGGTCAACTATAATGTTTAGAAAAAACTATTTCTATTTAACATTTTTTTTAATAATTATAGAATATTACTGAAATATATATTAGGAACTATATTTATAAATTAAACTTTCATAAATTGAATTTTTGATACTTGATGAGTCGAAAATTACAAATATTGCATTAAACCTAATACAGTAACTTATATATTTAAAAATGAATTTACTTACCATTAAGACCATATTTATCCTGATTTCTCTTAACTTGATCATTGGATAGACCCTTGTCAGGATCAACATTGAAATAGTTGTGGATATCATCCACAGATTTACAATGAGCGTCCTCCATCTTTACTTTTGTTTCAAAATTAGTTAATCACTTTGAACGTTCATTCACCTAATCAGTTTCTAAAACAGAAAATAAATAATTCATTATGATAAACCATTTAAATTACAAATTATAAACTATAAATATAGGTAAATAACATTTTTTTACAATTTAAACGTAGAATTTTTAAAATTTATATCTATCTACATTAATTAACATCTAAAGTTTTGTGGCTGAAAAGATATTGTTAAACGCATAAAAATACGTATGTGTGTGTACGCATGCATATACGTTGAGATATAATGAACATGTGTTTACGCGCGCTCGTGTATATGCCCGCGTTACTTGAATGTGTAGGTGTATCAGCGATAATAAGGTTTGGTGGCAGAGTTAATCTCTAAACTAATAAGTCAAAATGAACATAAACTAATGTTCTTCGATTATTTAAATCATAATATAAATAAAATTTTATTTATTTAAATCGTCATGAAGCTGACTCCAACTGGTCAATTAATTATTCAAATTAAGAAAAATACGGAATCATGGAATAATGAAAACAGATAATGTAAAACTTTTATACATATTACTCAGCACATTGAAGTAACGCAACTCACTCAGATTGCGCAAATGTACTTATGAAAATTATTAATTTTATATCATAAATGGATAAATAAAAGTTAAAAGTCGGAAGAAAGAATTTACGCATCAAAATAGTTAACTATTTCGGTATTTTATAGCAGAAAATCCGTTTAAATCCTTAATTCTCCCAAGTTGGCAAATAATTCAGTAAATTTATATTTGATAATATTGATAAGCTTTTTTACCCACTTTCCAACATGTATACAAAAAAATTGAATATAAAAATTACACGTTCAGCACCATATCGAACATTTCCTCCTCCGCATTTAGAAAAAAAAAGAGTAAAAATCCTTTCGGTCAAAAACCACGTAGCAAAACTCACCCTTGTTAAATTTAGTTGCTGAAAAAGCAAGTGAGAAAGTAAGTGAGTGAGTGAGAGAGAGAGTAGGTGAATGAGTAAGAGAGAAAGGGAGAAAAGAGAATAAAAAAACGAAGAAGAAGATGGGCCTACAAACGTGGCCCGCGTTGAATGGACGCGGTAAGTAGTTTCGTCGACGAAAGTACTTCTCTCTCTTTCTCGCTTACGCACTATGAAGTCAAAGGAAGAAAGAGAATTCATAAATTAAAATTACACTTAATATCGTATTCGCCTGTTTTTTCGTCACCTTTCTTCTTTTTGTCACTGTTACTTCCTCCTCTTGGAGGTTAGGAACACGTCTACGATTTCTTCGCAGACGACAGTAATAAGGCTTACGATTTTTAAACTACTAAGGTTGCACACTCGTGAAAATGAATATCCGAATAGTAGGTGTTACGTGTTTGATGTATATACGTATACGTATACGTATGCACACGCGTTGAGCGCTATATAATCACTTAAACGATAGAGATAGAAAGAGCATGCGCTTCTTTTCTACGGGCGTCGTCGGAAACAGTCTTTAGGAAACATCACGCGATTTCCCGTGTCCACTCGATTTTCATCCGAGGCTTATTGTCATGCTGTATATTCGTTCGAGCCTTGGAAATGCACTTGCTGCACACAATTGCAGTGGGAGAAAGAGAGGGCGACAGCGATGAAATCAGGCGATGATGACCGTACTACACAACTCTAACCAAATCTTTTCCTTTTCGCGAACTGACGATTGACACTATAGTACATGAACACGAAACGTAACTCGAGCTTTTGAACACTGGAAGAGACTAAATGCGTTTTGTCGTGTCTTGCTAGAGACACGAGCCAAAACGGTCGCACAAGCAAATACAACGGTACGAAATGCAAATTATCATCGGCCGGCGCGCTCGTTGTATTCCAAATACTTGCGTGCCCTCTTGCGGAATCCTCAGTCAACAGCTAGCAGCCCGGACTTGACCCACTTTCATAAGTTTCATTGTATTTTTACCATTTACCGAAATGTTATGGAATTCTTACCCAATTAATCATTTTAGTAATTGGGTTTTAGTTTCAATAAAAAAGTTTTAGATATAGGAAGATAACTCATTAAGAGTTGTGTGAAATGCACTATTCGAAATTCGCGCCATAGCAGGGTGGCGGATTTTGAGCCGAGACCGACAAAAGCATGTGGAGCAACGCCATTGGCCCAGGGGTGGTTGGCTGTTGGTGCGTCTGTACATCTAGCGTCTCTCTCTCTATATATCACAGTCGCGCGTCGTGACGCACTGCCGTTTTATTTTAAGGCGCCTGCTTGGCTATTTCCTTGGCGCGTATTTTAAGATACGTTTGAAAAGGATAAACGGCGCATTGTAGGCTTACATAACGCATCACCGCAGCCACCGCCACGGCCTGGGATGAGCAGCACGACGATGTCGTGAAGGAGTTAAAGATGCATTCTACAGTTAGCCTATACCATCTCATTGTTTTGTTATTGTGATTCTTTGCTCTCATTTATTTTGTTTTTGCAATACTTTGCATTTCGCGAGGTATATATACATTGCGTTTTATTGTCACTACATGTATATTAAATTTTGGTAGATCTTATGCTTCTGCTTGTCAAGGATTTAATTTCATTTTTCGAAAAACCAATAGCATTATTTCAATTTTTCTCAATATTTTTCCGAAAAGATTATTTTAATTTAACAATAACAAAAATCGGACTCAATCCGACATTTCTTCTCGAAAAATAATATTCAGTTTATATTTTAGAATTTAAATTCTTATTAAATTATTCTAACTTATATGTTCAAGAATGTTTTTTATATTTTTATATATTTATTAATGTAAAATTTATTTTAATATTTTATTTTAGGTAAACGTTATAGTTACTTCAGTTATAATCTATGTTTCATAATACTAATTGAATATAAAAATAAAAATGTTTTATGAATGTTGTGAATTGAACATTATTTTGTGTATATGCAATTTTTTCCAATAATTTTTTGTTTAATATAATATGTCCATAACTGTATATATTTTAAAAATTACAATTACACAAAAATCGTTTTCATAATATATTATGAATAATAAACTTTGAATAATATATTTTATATTATAATTTTATTTATTTCAGCTAAAATTAATAAAAGTGTTTTAAACTCAAAAATTTATTTAAAATTATGCTATTATTGAAATGAAGAGCAATAAGGAGGGAATTATAAACAAGTAATTTTTAGATTTGAGATTTTGAATCATTGTAGTTCTTATTGATGTAATAAGAAACTATTCTAGCGATGTTTAAAAAAGTTTTATAGTTTAAGTGAAGAATGCACACATCGAAATTTAAAATTAATCATTAAAACATGTAATTATTATTTTGTTCCCTATTTTATAATTACATTCAATTTATTTTGATAAACTTTAGTTGTGAAAATATAAAGAGAAATATAATAATCTTACACATTTATAAGTTAAAATATTAAAAGAAGTGAAATATTTAAAATTTTTTATTTATATATCATTATTTTGAAAAAATACAAGCAGGTGTTGTTAACGCTATATTTATTAACAATAATAATTGAGGTGATTAAGAATCGATTAATTGAAACTTTAATGTATTTATAATTTATTACATTCTATATTTTTAACAGTAATTTATGCACATGATTTTCATTTCTAAATCTCATTCAATATGATTTATTTTAAAATTTAACGATCAAAATATAAGAAAAATAATTTGTATTCAATCCTTTAAAAATAAATAAAATTTTGTATATAATGCACGTTTATATATAACATATATCTTATAAGTTATTGTATTAATAGACTATTATACATAAATGACTATATATTTTTCATACGTCTGTTAATTTATATACATTAAATATTGCATATATTTTAGTAGGATTTTATAGATTCTAAAAAATTAAAAATATATATTTTGGGTAATATCTAAAATTTTTTAGTAATATGTTTTACTTTATGTAATTACTTCAAAAGTCTAAGTTTCCAATTTTATGTTTTAAATATAAATGAAATTTTTTAAATTATTTTGAAAATAAAAATGAAATTTAAAAAATTAACTGAATTTACTTTATTTTTATAATTCATTCTTATTTTTTTACATTATAAAAATTTAACAAATGTAACTTATAATTATTTTTAGCAAAAAACTTAGTATTTAGAACTTCATTCGACAGCTTCTCGATGTTTCGTAGTTTAGAAAAAATATTAATTCCAAAAATACTTAAGCAGATTTCTATCAAATTTTTAGATTTATCGTCTATTATTAAACAATTATTTTCCATATATTTGATTGTAAATTTCAAATAAATATTATAACAAGATATTGCCAATATTTTGATTATGATTGAAACGATTTAAAAAAATTTTGAATCCATATTTTGAATATTTTTATTTATGTATTTTTTAAAAATCGTTATACGTAAGTTTTTTGTTTATTTACACAATGTAAATTATATGAAAACAGAAGTTTAAATAAAATTCACAAGTGCAAAATATTTGTACCGTTATTTTGTTCTATTAATTTTTCTAATGATTCTACTATATTTTTTTTGTAATTAAAAAAAATATATTTGCAATATTTTGGATTATATTGAAAGCTAATAAAAATCGTACTTAATTTTTGAATAGATTTGAAAACTCATTAGTAAAAATTATGGATAAGTAAGCAAATTATTTTGTATGATTAGTAAATTGATTTTTTACTTATTCACTCGATATTCGCCCATAGCACTTTTTTATATATTGACCGCAACGATAAGTAAGTAGTGAGATATGATTTAGTCCAAATTATATCACTCATCCTTAAACTTGAGGTATCTAAGACCGGTACCACTACGCTGTCTGTTTCGTTAAGGTCACGGCAGGGTTACTCACCGGCAGACGGACATTATTACAATAACGGTCTGATGTCACTCATTTTCATTGTCGATACAGTAGTTAAAAAAGAAATTTTCCTTTGCCGTTGCTCTCGTTGCAAAATAAAATA
The DNA here is from genome assembly GCA_018907185.1 of Platyscapa corneri. Taxonomy (NCBI): domain Eukaryota; kingdom Metazoa; phylum Arthropoda; class Insecta; order Hymenoptera; family Agaonidae; genus Platyscapa; species Platyscapa corneri. The sequence continues at coordinate 2,891,971 of JACCHW010000018.1, read as the reverse complement.
AAAAGAGCTGAATAATAAGTCTAATATTAAATTACCTTTTAACGGAGTACAGTGTAATGTATTTGAATATCCAAATAAGCTTAGGATGCACATCTATAGTACTTTTTTTCCTTCATTGTTCGCAAAATAATTATAACAAATGAGCGTTTGCAAATGTGTAAAATAAAAGAAACACATGTACGCCCGAGGTACTAGAACTAAATTTTGCTTGGTGTTGGGGTCAAGAAGTAGAGAACGCTGGCAGTAGTGATGCACTTACGTAAGAACCCTCACCGACAGTGGACTTTCGCGGCCTTGAATGAAGTTTGAGCGAATTCAGGGCGGGAGGTGGCAACGGCAACGACGCCGTGGACCCTTGGTCCTTTTAAACCCCCTGTTGCGTGGTGTCGCTCGGGCCGGTAGGTGGGGCTCACGCAACTCGTGCCGCGGTCTCTCGGTGTACTGGCGGCACACCAGCTGTTCGCGAGCCCCGGGGCAACCGAGCCCGCGCGTGCTCGAGCGGACACTTTTAGCACGTCTGTCGGTTTTAGACGACTTCCTAATTATTTTGGCAGGCTGAGCCACAACCTCTGCGCTCGCTCTCGCTTGCTCTACATTACGTGTTCTCTCTTTGTCTTTTCCTTGGTTGCTTTGTTTTATTTTACCGTGGCTTTTTTATCGCTCCCGGCGATTCCCGACGTGTCTCTTCCTCTTTTTGTTTTGGTACGGAGCTTTCAAGAGAGCCTTCGTCTGAGTCCGCCTCCACGGTCTGTTGATGTGACCGATGACCTTCGTACGACGCCCGGCCGCTGCACCTTATTTCGCTTATTTCATTTATCTAAAGAGAATGCGAAATCCTAGGGATGCCAAGAGAATTATTGTTTTTCTATATGAAATTTTTTACTTAGACTAAATCGATTTTTCGATTTTCATAATTTTTCCGTCTAGACTTCGTTTTTCAAATATTTTTTTAGATTTTCTTACAATAATCTTTAATTTCTTGAACATTTAATTTCTTCACTTTTTAATTCATAATTTATAGTCTTTTTTAGTAAAATTTTTAGTAAAAATAATCTATCATTTATAATAATATGTAATTATTATAAAGAAGAAAAATAGACGAACTTTATTTGAACTTAAAAGCTATCATTTTTTAAGCATTATATCGAATTTTTATTTAAAACGTTTAAATATTCTACAGATATCTTAAATATAATTAAAATTTAACTATTTTTATTTATATCGTTAAAATGAATGTAATTTGATTCCTTCTAGTTACTTTATTACTGTTAATAATAAAGCTATTCATAAATAGATTTAAATATTATTAAAACCTTATACTTAACACATATTAAGGATATAAAAAATTTTTTTTCATTTGTTCTCCATAAGAAAGTAATAATATTCTATGCTCACAATCTTTTCTTTTAAAAAAAAAATAAATCACGTTGTAAATTTATCACTTAAAATTATATTTAAGATTTCATCATTGTGATAAATAAATGAATAATTTCAATAATATAATTTCAATTTAATAGTATAACATATATAATTTTATAACTGTAAAAACGTAACTAATTAGGAAAATGTAAAACTTAACCGAATACAAATTTTTATGAAATGGTTATAAAGACTTTTTTTGTATTCAATTTATCAATGTATTATTTATCTAAAATATTATCTAGTATAATTTACAAATAAAAATATATTTACAATTTTTATTTTAAGAATCAAGGACATAATTTATAAAATTTATTTGTTACACAATCTTCTTATGCTATAAATAAAAAATCTATTGTTTTCAAATATTAATAGTCACTTATAATCACTATAAACTCTAAAAGCAGTAAGAGACTTGGGATTTTACTTTCAAGTAAATTTTTAAATCAATTAAATAACTTTAATATAGAGGACAGGAATTTATGGTCTTGCATTACATTCGCTATTATGTCTCATCAGTTGGCAAAACCATCAACCTCTTTTGATGATACACTTTAATTTAAGTTTATTTATCAGATCGCAGTTTTGCCTGACCTGAAATTATATTGTAAACATATATTCATCATAAAGATCTGCACTCACTTTAAAATCATGAACATCTAAATTCACGCAAGTAAAAAATTTTTTTTAAATAATATTTGAAATTTAAATGATTAATATTTAAAATTTTGTATTTAACTAATAGTAGTTTATCATTTTCTCTGAGGATTAAATAAATATTTGTTAAATGGTAAATCTACTTTTATCAAATAAATTTCATACTATCCATGATTGTAAAAAACAATTTAACAAACATTAGTTGCATGAGTATTTGAAACGTGAATAAACATAATAGTTTTGACTTAGTGTCAAAATGTAGTGTGTAAAATAAAAATAAATTAAAAATTCCTATTATACACTATTCTTGATAAATTATTAAAAATAGTTTTTCATTATAGCTGAATTCGAAATTAAATTTTTAATTTCTTAGAATATTAATTAGCCGTATTAATGGGCCTATAATGAAAAGAAACATGAATACAACCAAATTTTTAACAACGAATTCACCCGTATGAAAATGAAAGTATGATTCAACAAAAGGAGGTGCAATGTTCGCACGTCCTTGAGGTCGAAATCTTAGTGCGAGTGTCAAGTTCATTATAATATAAACGAAGGTTAAGGACTTGCATTTACAAAAATTATGGTTAATTGTTCAAACTAATAGAATGAGTTTATGGAGAATATTATAGATACTTCATAATGATAATAAAATTATAATTTTTACTTTTGCTGTTTAGTTTTGTGCCTTATATTTAACTTAGCCATTAAGCTAATACTAATTTGACTTAATACGAAACTTTCTTTTAAAATTATACAAAATGCTGTAGTTTCTTTTCATTGTACAATTTCATAATCATAAACAAAGTTTAGTTTAAAACATAGCTCGGAGGAAGGGAATAATGGTAAATTTAAAACGGAATTAAAATACAATTTTAATATCGTAATCTTATAATTCTTTACTTGTTGTTTTCAAAACTATTATTAATATAATAACATCTATAATTCCAACATGAAATTAGGTATAGTGATAAAAAAAATCTAATGGATAAATCTAATAAATGAAGCTATAAATTTTGAAATATTAACTAATCTGCATTAAGTTGGTTGAATTTTTACGTATAACATAATTTCAAATATCGATACAACTCATAGTCATTATGTAGATGTAAATTGAAGAATAGCAACTTGTAGTATTGAAGTAAGAATATATTAGAAGCTCTATTGATTAACACATCGAATTTTTAACAATTTCATTATTTGGTATCTACACACAAGATAAATCAAATTGTTAATAAGTAATAGTGAATTTATAAAGAAAAGAAAGTTCATAATAATTTGAAATTGTATAAATAAAAATTTATTTGAAAATTTTGTATATAATCAATTTTTTAATACAAATAAATTCTCATTAAATTGAAATATACAATACCAGATTACTTATGCTAATATTAGATAAAACCAGCCTAAAGCTATGAATTTAAATTACTACTTTTTTATTATTTTTATTTTCTTTTTTTGTTTTATTTAAATATCATAAAAGTTCTAAGAACTATTATATGTGATTTTTTTAAAAATAATATGTAATCATTTTTCATTACAATTTGAAAATTTGTATTCTAAAGTACTTAATTCTTTTTTACTAAAACTTTCTTCTATTTAAATTTAAGTAGTTATGTAAAAACTTTTAACAATATAGTATATATTTTCCAGCATAGAAATTATTTTATACATAATTTTAAAAAGATAAATATAAACATTTGGTCAAGTAATATAATTTTATACCAAATATTTTATACTGCAGTAATAAAGATGTACTGTTTTAAATAGAAAAGAATAATAATATATTTTCATTTTTATTCTTTTTAACTCTTTGTAATTTTATATGATGAAATAAATTAAATTTCAACTAAATAATAAATAAAATTGAACGTAAATTTTTTTATATACATGCCCCAAATTCTTAACAAAATAAATTATGATAAAAACATTTCATCATATATCTTGAACATTCATATTTTCATTCAAAGTATTTTAATTTTTGAAATTTATATGGACTTATAGATTAATGATTAAATATATTACATATTCAAGGTACTATATATAAATATTAAAAAAAAATATATATATATATTCATTTTACGGCATTTAATAAACAATAAGTTAATCAATTATACAGTTTTCTTTTATTGATAACGATATGTAATTGTAACATCAATATCTATATACAATAAATATGTTAATAGATAATATAAATTTATTATTAAATATATGCATAAACGATGTAAATAAAACTTTTTTTTAAGAATCGTAAGTGATATTTATAAAGTATATGAAGTGATTAATTTTCACTTTTCAGGTCAAAACTCAACGCTTTTAACGTTTCAAATTTAAAAATCTTACCTACGTTCTAAGCTGCTTTATGGAAAGTTTTAGTACTTCTAGCCAAAAGTTCTTTGTCCGCATAATTTTAATACAAGTTTAAATAAAATTTTTAAATTATAAATTTACATCAATTTATCTCCATGTACTAGATTTTTCTACACTTTATATTGATCAATTTTTTTTTTATTTATAATAAAAATTCTTTTATGTAAAAGCAAATATATTAAATATTGACAATTAGAATATCAATAGTAATACTTTTTATTTATCGTTTGGAAATATATGATTGAAAATTATTGCGATGCAAATTTATGCAATTTATTCATCAATAAACTTTGTAGGTTATACATTGAGATTTAAATAAGAGTTATTTTTGGAAAAGATACCTATACTCAAATTGTATAAATGAAACAGATCTATAAATACGGAAAATTTGGCTTTTCAACGATAAAAATTAGAAAATGTTACGTGAATTTCGAAAACTTAAAATTCATTTAAGTGTATTAAATAAAAATTAAAATCATTAATTTTGAAAATTTAAACATATAATCTTCTTAGACTTTTAAAACATGTAATTTTAACTTATTATAATTTTTATTTGAGTGTGTATAATTATTTAAAGAAGAAAGTCTATAAGATTGATTATATTACTATAATAAAAAATTGTTTTTATATAAAGAAAGTATAAAATGGTTTTTAATAACAATAAATTTAAAAATTTTTTAAATGCATCATTTCAAAACTGTTCGAGATAAGAAATTTATTAGTAATTTGTAAAAATTTTAAATGGGAAGTTTATTTTTTTCAAATCATTATTTCTATGAATAAATTAAAAAAAATTTTTTAAATAATATTTTAAAAAAACTAGGAAAATATGAGAAAAGTGTTAAATTTTCAATGTAGAATTCTACATAAAAATAATCTTCTAATTATAAAAATAATTTTCTATTGGTCAAAATATTTAAAGATTCAATTATTAAATGTAAAAAAATATTTACTTTTTTTTAAACGCAACTCAATAATAACTCACATTTTATTTTTACAATTAAATTCCTGAATTATAATTAACAAATATTGTTTTTCTTTGCAATATAATTACACATTATTAATTGCATATTTGTAATTGAGAAAAACCAAAGCATTAATATTTCATACAAAAATATAATTAAATAAGATTATTTTAATTTAAAGTTGATTTTGTCGTATAAATTTTAATTGACTCTGATTTATATCCGAATAAAATTACATAAAAATCAATATTAATACCATATATACAACGTCGCAAAAAATATCATGATAAGAAAGTAGTTATATTTAAAGATTTCTAACACAAGGACTAAATTCAATAGAAGATAATTTCATAATAAAAACAATGTAAATAAAATAATTTTATTATAGAAACTTTTATTATTTAAAAAATGATATGTTTTTCTTTATAATTTATAAGAGCAAATTCAAAGTGAACTGCAGTATTCTAAATTCATATAAACATTTGATACCAATAATTTTTGCAACATTGCTTAATATATCAAATAATTCGAATTTGGGAATAGATATTATTGTTGATAAAGCTATACAGTTTGTAGCTCTTTTTTGTTAAGCATGTTTTTTGAGTAGAAGTCGATATTTTTAAACAAAGAAATTAATCATTGATAGAATTTTCAGGCAAAACAATTTTTTCCAATGAATACAAAATCGATTTAAATAAAAATTACTAGTTATAAAAGAATTTAAAGTTTTCCAAATTGTAAAGCTTTAATCAATGCATTTTCATCTAAAGAATTCACAAAATAAACGATTTCTTTTCGTATAAACAACGTAAGGTTATCTGTTTCCAATGAAAAAAGCTTTTTTTAGTATTCACAAACTAAATCGACTCATTTGCAGATTGCTCACATAATTAATTGTTTACAACAAGCAACAATGACCACGTCTTACATAAATTAAAATAAAAGTCGTAAATTACAAGCAGTTGAGCTGTGCGTGAATCAGTGGCAGTATTGAGTACAAAGACAAAGGTAATTTTTACGAGTAGCCGAGCGCGAGATATTCGGTTACTCGCCTCTAAGTTTCTCGCTAATAGCGCACCTAGCCAGCAATCCTCGCGCGAAACGCTCTTGCACAAGCGTGGCTTATTTTTAGGCCTAAGGTGCACACAATATCAGGGGATTCACGTTCGCGTTCTTCTAACGCTCCGCCCAGAGCTTGTACCTCTCTTCTTTAGTCGTCGCTGTCACTATATATATATATATATACACATTTATCTTTACTTAAGGGAATGTGACGCGATTGCTCGATTATTAAAATATAGTATGAATATCTCATTCCTAAATATTATCTCAAACGTTAAATAATTATATATCTAACAAAGTTAGTGGTCAATATATTTGTGTTCATTGTTAATTTAAGTGTTGACAACTAATTTAATAAGTAATGAATTTCTGATTTAAAAAAATGGTAAAATTTATACAAAAAATATCATAAAAACTAATCATTATTATTTTTAATAGATTTAATCAATGATTTCGATAATGGAGGAGTTCAGTTTTATTTTGAAAATATATTAATAGAAGGCTTTCAAAAAATAATAATTCGTCGAAAAAGAAATAAAATTCAGGAAAATGTTCATGAACCACGTATACTTTTTCAATATTTGCTGTCGATAGAATAAAAAATGTATTATTCTCATTTAGGTTTTTCTCGAAAAATTTATATATTTTTTAAAAAAGTTAACATCTATATATTATAAAAAAATATTATTACAATAAAAAAGTTTAAAAAAATATTTTTATGTTTAATTAAAAAATATGTATAATATGATATTACATTTAGCAATTTTTAAATATATTTATTGAGTTACTATAGTATTAACAATAGTAAAATATGTATTTATTATATTATATGGTTCAATTGTAAAATTTCTATTTATAATCATATTTTTTATATTAATATAGTCTACAAATTTTTTTCATCAACTTTCCACGATAATAAATTTAAAAATTTGTACAACATTATTGTATGGAACAAAATTTATCGCGTATTTGAATATTTTGATTTATCTTGTTTTTTCTACAGAGATATAGTCATTTTAAATTTAATATATTTTAAAATTCTACCCACACTTTTTCCGATGATCTGTGTTTGGTATTATGTTGGTACATTTCTCCGACTATTAAATGCAGAAAAATCAATCTTATAATTTTATAAAATTTTTATATGCTTTTATTTTCTCAGCGTCTACAGATGATTATAAGGGGACAATAAATGAATGTTTAGCCTAAGATTGTTATAATATATGCAAAAAGAATGACCATCGTTATATGTGATAATATAATAAAAATCAATCATAGCAATTATTTCTTATAATTGACATAATATTTTTATCTTCTAAAAAATTAATTAAAAGAAATACCTACCTACTAACAAATAAAAATTTATGAATACATTGAGTAAAATATATATATCAAATTACATATGAGATATGTTATTTATTATAGTTATATAATTAAAATTAATTTTAAAACAATAATTATAGTAATATTTAATAATACTAACAATGGTAGTTTATATATTTTTTTGTATTTTTTTTTATATAATGGGCTCAATATTTTAATATAAGTATTAAATTATCATCTTCCAAAAATTATTAATAGAATTATTTTAATAATTGTTTATTCTATAAACTTTGAATTCTAGATTATATGTAGTAACAATAAATTAAAAATTTCTGCATATCTCCTTAATATTTTTAATTGAAAATATATTTTGTGTTGTGTATGATGTCGAAAGCTTAAAAAATTTCACTAATGATGGCTACTTATAATCTAAATATTTCATTTGATAGCATACAAATATTAAACTTTGACATGATACACTATTTTTTACTTTAATATAGTTTTTTGTATTTGGAATTAGTATTATATAACTTAATTATATTGTAGACATTGATTACATTAACTATTGGTATCATTATCTTAATGTAAAAATTTTTTGTCTTTCTAAAAATATTTTTTTAATTAGTATTTTAAAATATATTTAGTGAAATGAATCGTATTAATAATATAGCATTTTTAAATTTTCTTATACTCAAGTTAAGAATAAATCTCCTTTATAGTCTATTATTACATGCTATAATATTTTATACATATTTAACCATTTATATACAGATAATTTTCAAGTAAAAATTTCGAAATCTATTTGATAAAGTTTTAAGAAATACATTTTTAAGCTAAAATATAATTTTATGGAACATATATTTCTACTTCTTGTTTATTTAAAGATTTTATTACAAGAAATGTGCACAATTAATTATTTTTCATTTATGATTTCTATATGAGAAATATTTTTAAAGTTAGTGATCGAATATAAAATTAAATTTGATATTTTAATAACATAAATTTTGTGTACATTTTAATGAAGTTACTTTCAAAATATTGCAAATTATTATGATTAAGAGATAAGACTACATTTAATATTACATAGAATTAATTTAGAGTTAATCCTCATATATTATATTCATAAAGGTAATATTCGTATAAAATTAATATATGAAAAATATAAATAGAGGCAAACTTTGTACTTAAACGTATTTTTATTTAACTTTTAAAAAAATTTGGTAAAAAGGTTATCGCTTAATTAAATGTTTAATAAATCGTTCATACAAAATATATAAATAGACATAAGAGATACTAAGAATTATCTCATCAGATTCAAACATTTAAAATGAATTTTTGGCTGACGAATAGATTCACAAAAATTCGTATTATTTGCAAGAAAAATATCTAATCGTTCTTAAATACTAGAAAATAAACAACCAACAATGTGTATTTTGAGAAAAGAACGAAATAAAGTAAAATGATAATAATGCCAAAAATTTCGAGTGACTATATGAAAAATCCGTCTCGCGGTTAATCGCGTCTCGTCGCGATTTTCACACGATTCCTCAATAAGCGCGCCAACGAAGGTCGCCGACGTGTAACGTAGCCTTCGAGCTTGGAAAAAGTTAAGGAAAAGTTGAAATTGGCGCGAAAGCACCGATTCGGACGTTTATTCTCAGATAGCGATTAACCTTGCCTGGGATCGCTGTAGCATGCGTTTGCAAACACGTGTGTGTCTCCTGCAATCAAACCGTTGCGAATGCATACGAGCATGCGCGCACGTTGAGAATTACGAAGCTGTTTTTCCGATGTACGACGAGACACTCGCTCCCGGCCAAAGAATATTAATAAATTGTAAAGGTTAGAGGAGGTTTGTCACTACCAATCAATATTTCTATTACCGTTTTAAAATATTCTCGAACGTATATGAATCTATTATCGGTCAAATTAATTGCGTTTAAATCATGGATTTAAACGGTTCCACTCAAACTATACCATGTGAACCGATTCACAATAAAAGTTTAGTAGCGGTACTTTATGTATATTTAATTGTCTGCACTAATAATTTGAATATACAAAATTATCTTACGCGCAATATTCAAAATTAAATTTCGTCCGTTCAAAATTAAACATAAAATATATGTTTACAATTGAACTTAAATCCAACATTGTTGTAGAAGCATAGTTGAAAACAATTTTAATACGTGAAACCAGAAATGGTCAAGATAACTTTAAATGAATACTTAGTTTCCATTTTGACTAAGCTACAGAAATAAACATTTCTACACAATTAATCGACCATTATATTTTATATAATATATAATTTTTATAAGCTTAAGTTATAGTGTAATTTAAAATAATTCTTTTGTTAATAAAAATAAAATAAAGAAATTTTATAATTTAATTTAATTATATAAAGTTGATTAATTATATCAAATTTTAATTATATCAAATTTTGTAGTGCAATAATTATGATATTGTAATATAATAGTAATCATTTTGAAAATATGTATCATATATAAGTTTCTTTAAAAATAATTATATATTTTGTAAAAGGTACAATATAAAAGACTATATAAGATGATTACAACAACAAATTTGTTATTCTTTAATTAAATGTTGTATATTTTATATTATTCCTCCTATTCTTAATAACCTTGTATAAATTTAAAAAATGACGATAGTTTTATTAAAAAATTTATTATTTATATTTCTTAATATATTTCATTTACTATTTTTAAAGGGTTATCATTAATATTTGCCATTAAATGATCTAAATAAAAGTATTCTCATTTAAAAAATATATATTATTATTAAAAATATGGTTATTGGAAACTATATGAGGGTCATTTTTAGTGAATATTCTAATTCTTTTATTCAAAATAACTTTTTTGCAAGCTTACAAATCGTGCTTCTGCCTTTTGTTTACTTGAAACATTAAATTTGTCGTTCGATTTTTATTTTTTTATATTTCGTATAAATGCAAATTTATTTTCAAGAAAAAATTCGATATTTAAATTATTATCTATTACTGTTAAGTACTATATAATTAAATTTTAAACTAATTTACATAATTAAAAAAATTAATGGTTGATATATTTTCTATAGCCTATTATTAAAATATTTTTTAAATCAATATTCAATATAAATTATATTATATTTAATTCTTTTCCTTTTTTGAATGAATTTTGGTTTTATACGTATGTATGAATATATGTATCGTTAATTTAAGTTAGGGTGTATCGTGGAAATTTTTAAATAGATAATTACATTTGCACTGATTTTTGTAAAAGAAAAAAATAGTCTTAGATTATTACTCAAGTAAATTCTTGATATTCTATCTTCTGTATGTAAGATGGAATTAGTCCGCACTATCTTATCCGGGATTTCAGTAAACCGAATAAGAATAAAACGCGTCATTGTAAATGTATAAATGCATTTTCGTTCCATAATATTCAATAATTTTATAATCTCATTATACTCTGTACTTTTGTTCATCAAACCCCATATCATTGTATATCGTCACGATATCCTTCTCATTTAATTTAACTTTTAATATTTACTTTTAAATATTACATTTAAATATTTAATTTAACGTGTATATTTATAATTGCATATAATTATAGTAATTGTATAATTATTAATAATTATTAAGATTAATTTTTTTTATTAATGTCTATATAAAAATTAATGGAACAGTTACTTAAAAAACTTTAATAAATTAATTATTTGAGTAGACTATATAATAGATTGCAAATAACATTATTGTAATAATTAGATAAATGTATACAAAATACAGAAATCTTTTATAGTTGTAAAAGATTATATATATCATTTTATTGTAATTCAAATACAATAAAATTAAAATTATGAATGTTGTATTTTCGAATATTTCTTGATTATAAAAAGCTATTGATAAATTATTTAAAATATTTTGAATTAATAATAAATATTTCCAAAGAATCTATTTTATAAATGGTATATTTATTAAAAATAATTTTCAAATATTAACTATTTAATATTTAGTACTTTATATTTAACCTAACTTCATTTTATTTAGTTTTATAATAAATTGCATTCAATTTCTATTTTCATGCTAAAAAAAAAAAAAATAAAAAAGGAAAAGTACCTTACTATTTGAAATTTAAAATATATTTTAAGTTATATCGATTCTCGTGTAATGTGTATTTAATACAAAAATTCCAACAACCATTATATCTATGAGTGGCGTCTAACAGCGACGAATATTATAAGTGTACGTGAGTTAGGAGAACTGTCGGCACTAACTCTACATCAATCCACTTTTTTAATATTGGATATATCTTTATTTAAAAGATATATAAATACACTTATGACTTGTATTTTTAACGTGATTCATTAACTGACACTTTCCTCTAAGATACATAAGACTAAAAGTAGATCTAATATCAAGTAAAGTTTTATACTTTTTCTTCAAAGCAATATTCAAATAAAGTTTCTTTGCAATGAGTTTATGCTTTAAATTTGAACCAAAAGATTTTAATAATACAGTGAATTTTTATTTTTATTTTACATTCGTATAAATATATTTTTTAAATAGGTATTAATATTTTATCGTATTAATTTTATAAGTAATAAAACATATTTTCTCAAAATTTTTTCTTCAATAGCATAATATTTTCCCCTTATGAATTATAATTTACACTTGGATACTATATTTCTTTCAACGATTTATGTTGACAAGATAATTATTGACTTTTTAAAAACTTTTATGAAATTTTTTTAATTAAAAAAAAATTGCACTTTTATTTTTAAATTCTTATAGTTGAATTTATTGTAATGAATTTTTAATAAGTTTTTCTATGTAGTTCATTATTTATTTAAATAAGTTTATTTTATTACGTATATTTGCATATTTTATCTGTTTGAAATTTCATATTTGAATGGTATATAATAACTTTAATCATCTTAATTATGATATTTTATTATTTTTAAATAAATCAAAACAAACAAAATTAATAATATTTCGTTTAATTTTTTGGAACATTACATACACTTTTAATAATTTAAAAATATAATTCATTAATCATTAAAGACTTTGACTGAAATAATGAATAGAACATTATAAAAAAAAAGAATCTTTGAAAAAATGTAAGAAGAAAAAATAAAAGGGTAAGTGAGTCAATATACACGTGTTCCTAAGATGACATCGCCAGATTTATGTCATCAGTTGTAAGGGAAATGTTGCGTGCAATACTGTCACAGACGCTGATGTCTAGTAGTTTGACAGCGACAATACATTTCGTGTGATTGACATATTCGACGAGTTCGTAGTTTTTGAGCACTCCTCTCGGCTGTCAAATTGCACACGGAACTGATTCTTTACGTATACATGTCATATAGAAAAAAAATTTCTCGCGTCTATTGCGAAACATAGATAATATTTTTTACATGTCTATTTTGATGTATAAAAACCGGTTTATTTGAATAATTGAGCAAATACGCGCATACCATTATTCTCATTTTTTAAATTTATATTTTGAAGGGACAGTATTTATTGAAACATAGAAGTTATTACCCTTTTATAAAATCAACATTCATTTTATAAGATTTAAAAATATGAAAATTCATTAAGAGTAAGTTTAATTAATTTATGTATGTATATTATATTGTTTCCATAAATTACATTTGTATACATAAGAAAAAGATTTTCTTATCTTTCTGTTTATATATTGTAAAAGTAGCAAAAAAATAATTTTATTACAGCAAAAATTATAAACAGAATTTTTAATTATACTAAAAAGGTTTTTAATTTAATTTTTAAAATATATTTTTATTTAGCACGGGTAAAATATAGTTTTTAAATTCTATTCTACATAATATCATATGCACCAATATGCGGACTTTTTAAATCAAAATTTTAAAAAATTAAAATAAAATTAATTTACAAAATTTATTTTTCAAAATAAGAAAATTTGATTAAAATTTTTTTAATATTTTATAAATTTGAGGATATATTAAATAGACCGAAAAAATTTAATTATATATCGTGAAAATTTGAATACAGAATTTAAATAAACAAGGTATAATATTGAATTATAACAGTAACAAAACTCAGCAATGGGTTATTTAAAAATATAATATACACAAATGATGAAATAGTAAGGTATTCCTTTTTTATTTGAATCATAGACTTTTCTACTTTGTCTACGTCAAAATTCTTGTTATTTTGAAATCACTCAATGATCTACGATGCTTTTCATACGGAGAAAATATTTGATCTTCTGGAACGAAAATTCGTAAAAAACATCTTAGAGAGACGAAAAAATGTGAATAAACCTTCCTGCATGACCAAAAAAAAGTCCACCAAAAAAAGTAAAGAAAGGTGGCCTCTTAGATTCAGGCACATAGAAACGCTCTTCGTGCGCATGTTTAAAATACGGAGGCGTATGCTGAAATTGCTCAAAATGAATTCTTGGCTCTAGTGTTGTAGGTCAGTCAGTTTAATGCACCAAGGTCTGACGGGGACGCGCGTCCGTACATACGATACCCTCAATGCTCGGGGAGATAGCGCGTGAAAAAGGTGACCGATCTCAGCTTCTATTTTCCACTGCTCTCGATGTTTCTTTCGTCTAGCTCACTGGGTTTACCTAATCAGTTACATTAGTGTGACGAGTTTTCAGGTTTCAGCAAATTTTTCGTATCTATGGAAATGATTCGCATCGAAAACGAACGATCAAGAATTAATTCCCCTTTCTCTCTTCTATTATTTGAGTTTTATTCTTGATAGTACACTATTTGATTGATTATTCGTTATCTACAAATCAATTATCATATTTCATTATCTATTTCTCAGTTCTTCCGTACTAAAAATTTAAACATTTGATTTTGATACCACGTAACTATTCTAAATACTTCAAAGCATACTTATAAAAGTATCTTAATTAAATTTTACATTTAAAATATTATGCATATTCTTGCAAAATCTGTAATTATTTCTTTATCAAGCGTCATTTTTAAAAAGTAAATAAAGTTTAATGCAGGTTTTCATTACTTATTTATAATTGAAATTTATACATTTTACGAATATATTTAACTTTATTATAACACGAGAAATCAGTGTAAATTAGAAATTGAAATTGGAACAAAAATATATATTGTCTCACGTGAAAGCAATTGAAAACTCAAATTAAACTCATTTATAAAATTTAACAAATTTTCATTATAAGTTTGATTTATTTTAATCGAAATTAATTTATATTTACAGTTCGTGTATAAACTACGTAATGTGACAGAATTTTCATATAAACTGCTTGATTTACATTTCTATTTTAATTTAGAAAGTAGTCTATTAATATTATTTAGTAAAATTAATTTTTTGGGATGAATATCTACAATTTCGTATCATTGTACGAAATATCTTAATCAAGAAAAGTTTTTGAGGCTATGGGATAATTTAAATAATAATAAGTTAATATAAATTTTATTAATACTATTAATATACATGTATTATATTGTTATATTATATATATATAATGATTACTACAACAATATATATATTTATATATATATTTGATGATACGATATTCAGTTTAAATATTAAAATCTACTTTAGTATGATAGGCTGAACTTAAAAATGTATCACAAGCACCCATCCTTCTTATTATCTGCTAGATTAAATCATAATGCATATCATCTAAAGAATATAAAATTTTTAGAATTTTTGCAATTTCTACTATTTTAATTATTATAAATATTCTTATATTACACATATTATTATTACATATATATATACATACATATACATACATACATTATATATTATACCACATATTTACATATATATGTAGTTATATTCAAAGTTGATAGATATAACCGTGATTATAAAAATTAATTATTTTTTATACTTACTAAAAAAATATATTGCAATAAATATTTTATCGATTTCTTACTTTTAAACATAACGAATAAAATTATAAAAAAAAATCATGTAATAAAAGTAATTTTTACAAAATTTAAATCAGATGAATTATAAACTTGATTTTTTAATGTAGTATATTAGAAACCGATATTTATAAATATATAATCGGAGATTAACATTTAAAAATAATATGCATATTTTTGTAAAAAAAAGAAAAATTATTCACGGTCTTTACTCAAAGGAAAGATTGAAAAAGAGAAGATATTGAGAATAAATAAACTAACAAGACAGAATTAGAATGTCAATCGTACAGAAAAAGTGGCATTAGCAGTGCTCGGAAAATCAAAAATAACCTGCACTCTCTCATAACTACTGACCACGTTTACACCAAGGACTCTGTCAAGCCTTTTCAAATGCTAAATTACTAAACTGATTTTTCGTATATTTGTAGTCACTTATTTGTATTTGTCTTATGCTATTTTAAAATTTGATTATCTAAATTAAAAAAAGGTAAATAAAAAAATCGTAGTTTTAAAAGCATAATATATTGATTGCTGATATATTAATGGCATATTTAATAAATTTACAATAAGCCACAAATTTAGGTTTAGTCTAATCATTTCACAAGCAATTAATATATCACTTGCTTTCTACTTTCTCAGATTCTACAAGTAAAACGAAAAGTATACTGCTATTATTATTAATGTAATTGATATATACAGATTAAAATACTGTATTAAATAAATAAAATACATCACGGAGTGGAAGATCTTATGTCGAGTTCACATGGCTATTGGCACAAATGATATTGATTATTATTAAATACTGCAAATTTTTAAAGAACTACACTCGTTTAGGGCCATAACGGTCATATCGTTAACGGTCCGAGTACACGTAAATAAACACATTCCAGATCAAGCCCTATCCCACCGTGTATAGGCTCGGAATATCAAACGACATTATCGAGAGACCACTGAATTTGATTGTGCACTTGCGTGAGCACATATTGAGCTCACTAAGAAACGATACCGATCACATTTCGACACAGAGTGAGCGATTTCTTTTCTTTTTATCTTTCTACCTTTTGATTCATTACACTCATCGCAAGGGTGCCGAAGCCCTTTCTCTCCAACATACGCGAATCCAGTCGGCGTCTTATAACTCCAAGGAAGAAACACTTGCTGCACACTGCGAGGCGCACTTTACATTTGCGACGAAATTACACGCCCACTGACCCCCATTCCCCATCGAACGCACATCACATCCATCATTAAAAAAAATCATGATCATCATTAGCAGCGGCATCATCATCATCATCATCATCAAATCATTATACTATCATCAACATCAACAACAAGTGACTTACCGATTCCGGCACTATAAATGAACGTATGGGCTCGCGCCACTGGATTGGGAGGGTGGGCGCGTCCCCTCCTTATCTGAGCCGCGCGCGCCGGCTCGAGGACCGAAGCCCTGCTCGGCGAACCGCGGGTGATACAGAAGCGGCGGTGGAAGTGGCAACAGCTATCGGTGTCTGGGAGGCGAGGAGTACGGTTCGCCGGCTGCCTGGACGATAAACGGGACACCACACGACAAGAACCGCCTGCTTAAGTAGCGCGGCTGGGACTCGCTCTGGCGGCGTCTATCACAAGCTAAACGGCGACGGCGGCTCCTGGCTGACGGCCAGTGACGCGAATCCACGATCACGGGCACGCAAGGACCTGTGTCGGGAAAAAAAGGTTCTTTCATCGAAAGAGCTCGATTCTTTTTTCTGTCGAGCGTAAAGAAAACTCCATGTACTCGAAATTTACTTGATTGTGAGTTTTCGCTTGAATATACAAGTAATCCCTATATTGTGCATATTAACTTCACGAATAAAAGCGATAAGTTGATGCTCAAAGTTATAATGTTCGTTAATTTGTTTTATAATTTAAGAAAGCTCATTATGACTATTCTTTGTGATTTCTGAATATCTTTCAAACTCTTCTATGATATTATTATTAAAATACCGAGAATCAAAATAATTTTTATCTTTGTTAACGGATTGGTTTTTAATTTAAAATTGCACTTCTGATGTTAGGAATCAGTTAATTTTATTTTCTTAAGTTTATCTAAAACGAACAAAATTATCTACACATCGATTATTATGGTTTTACAAAAGTAAAATTCCTTGTTTTTTTTTCATAATTTTTATGTACCAAACAAATAATATATAATAAATTCTGTATTGAATAATTGTAAAGGAAATATTTTTTTAGTTGCTTCTAATTATTTAATAAAAATTAATATAACTGCAATTGACGTTGAAAATAATTTTTTTTATTTCTCAAAATTTATTTTATAATTTAAATCAGGTTTCTTAATATTTTCTCAATATATTTCCATGACTTCGAGGCAATAAAAAAATTTTTATTTGAAAATATTTGTAATTTTTTTTAATATTGTAAACTATTTTCAAGATTTAAAAAGTTAATATGCTAAAATTTCCTTTATTTTATAAAGGAAATTTTTCAAAATAATTCAAACAAGAAATAAACATGAAAAATAGATAAACTGATAATAAAAAAATAATTAATAATAAAAGATCTGCGATAACTTTGATGGAGTACTACATGCTTAATTTCTGAATGTAATCTTCATTATTTTTCATAAAATTCTGTCAAAATTGATCGAAAAATCTAAGTAAATTTTTAGTTCCTTAAAAATAAACTATGTAGTTAATTTTCTTTATCTGAGTAGATAAATAGTTTTTTCTTATTTATTAATTTTATTCTCTCTCAATTTAAAAATAATTATTGAAATAGAAAACTAATTAATTTCATTATAAATTGTTCAAGAAACTAAATGAACTTTTATTTAAAAATATTTAGTTTATTAATTTACCTTTCATTTACGTTGTACAAAGTGTTGTATTATGTATTGTGTTATATATTTCACTGTACATATTTATATTCATAGAAGAACTTGTTGTATTTTTTTATATTCTTTTTGTGTGTGAATTCCATCATAGTTTGTTTTATGAAAAATATTGCTTACTGTGTAATGAATTAGATTAAACTTGACTCATTTATTAATAATTAATAATAATATAGTCAATATTTGCAGTTGCTACGAACTATCATATCACTTATTAAAATCAGAAAAATGTCATTATAAAATATAGAATAAAAATGGAATATTACGTTTAATACGATTAAGAGGTACACACTTGAACAAAATATTTGTCAAAATTGTAATTAAAAACATTTTTTAAAGTAGTTTAAAAATAAATTAAATATCTTAATGCATAATTAATGCTTAAGCTTACAAAAGATTTATAAGTTCACATACTGCTAATAAGGTTGATTAGTTGTATTATTAAAAATTTTCTTTCGTACGCAATTAAGAAAATTGTACATCAATAATCTCTGATCACTTGCTTAAATTATTACCATAAAATTATTAATCAGTTATATTAAAATTATAAAAAAAACTTTAACAAACTTCAATAAATATTCATTCGTATAAAATTTTGCATTATAAATTTTTTAATTTCTTAGTGTATTTTATGAATTAGTTGTTTAAGTTATTGCTTATAGTATTGAATAGCGAGTTAATTAAATGTAAAATTATTCGTCTTTTATTCAATTCTTATTTAACGGAAACTTGTAAGATACATAGATATAGAAAGTAACGTTAACTATGATAACATATTTTATATTTTGTTCCTTTGCATTATTATTCAAAAAATTTCATAGAAAATTTTACTAAAATGCTTAAAAATAGTTCTCAAATAAGTTGCAGAAGAACTTAATTTTTATAATCGCTACTATAGATAATAAAGTATTTATTGATTGATGAATAGCTAGCTTAAAAATGGTGTTAAAAATATACAGAATAATATTAAAAGATTAAAACGACGATTGTTGATTAATTATTTTTACTTATGAATCGCGTATATTATCTTTGTAATCATATTTTTTTGTTTATCTAAAATATATACTTATTATAATCGGAGCTGATAAGTTCTAGTTTAAATATTTTATTGATAAATGCGAATATTATTATGAAATATAGATTATATCTTTCTTTAGTAGAATGTGAATAAATTTTTTAGCGATTGAAAGTTTTTTTTTATAAAAATGTATTCACTAAATACAATCTTGTACACAATCGACCATTTAGGTTAATTACTATATATTTTTTATACAATAAAACTATACAATGAAAAAAATTATACTTTATTTATAATTATGTATTTTGTATTTAATAAAAGATATATCATTATTAAGAAATATTAAAATATTCAATGACAAATAATTAAACTTAACTTATTTTATTACAATTAATACTTTCATTTTCGAAATTTATAAATTTGTTTGGTTATTGCTGTTATATTTATGATCAAAGTAAAAATTTGTTAGTAAGTAAAAATGTATTTACTAGCATTATTAAGATATACCATGCTTGCTCAGTTTATTGAACTAAAATTACATTTGTCCAACAATAATATTATTATTGCAATAGATAAGTTAAAAATTAATGGTGATTATTCCTATTACCCGAATTTTTTTTTATTTTTTTAAGTATTACATTTTTTAAATTTACTAAAATATTATACTATTTAAATTGAATTTCTTATTAGAATAGGAGAAATTATTCTTGTTTTTGTGATACTAATAATCATTATTTTAAGATTAAAATTATGTTTAGTTCTGCAAAAGTTAATTTTATAAGTATGAATTATTTTTAATCATTTTTTGTTGGAAAACTGTAACAGATTCGTTTATATCCCGATTTGCTCTCTGAATATTCATCTATTATTAATCTTTTTGAATAAAGTAAGTATTAGTAACGTTAACTACTAAAAACCATTAAATTATCTACAAATGAATTTCAAACAGAGTGGATTATTTTATATAACATTAAAAAAATTATAGATGGTTAATTTTATTATTAGAAATAAAATGTCAAAATCTGTTCTTTTTGAAAAATAGTTTTGTTATCTTATTTCAATATTTAATAATAGTTCACTATAGGTTGTAGTAAAATTCATTTGTACAGATATTATATTTATGCTAAACATTAGTTTTTTAGGAATATTAGTTTCTACTCTGTAAACATATGTATCACTTTTACTTAATTATTGAAAATTAAAATATAGAAGAAAATATGCCAATAAATTGAGGAAATAGTTTTTGAATAAAATTGTTAACATTGTGAATAAACAATATTAAATATAGAAACAAAATTTTTTTTAATAGTTATTATAATTTATTTCATCTATGCGTTATTTTCTACTAATAATTATTCGAATGCGATATACAATTTCTTTTTCAAAGAATATTTGTTCAAATTCTTTGTTTGAAATATACCGTAATTAGTTTCAGTGTTCTAGTATTATAATTAAATATGTAATTATTATTTTTAGTGCCTTTATAACATTTATATTATATTATTAAATATGATGTTTGCAATTTAAATATAAATTTATAATAAATAATTGTATTAAAAAAAGCATATAAAAAAAAAAAATTGATTGCATACATGAAAAAGGAAATTTAGAATATTTTATATTAACTAATTTAAAGGAAAGTTGTGAAGATATTATTATTTTACATCTCGTAATTTGATAAATTACAAATTTATTTTATATTTATTTTGTACAAAAAAATTTTACTAGTATCTATGACTATTTTACAATATATTTTTCTAATTATGTGTTAAAAACATTATTATAAAATTAAATTTATACTTTAATTTTATTTTTAATATTTAGAAAAGAAAATAATTTATTTTATATTATTAACCAAGAAAATATTATTTTTAACTAATATAATTATAACATTAAAATTTTAGCATTAATTTTGTATGGTAAAACAATTTAATATTTTTTACTTTAATTAGAATCAAACATGTGTGTATTGAATATGATTATATTTATTACAAATTCTTTTAATGAGAAATGAAAAAATTATTATATTTGTTTTTAAGTAGAATAAATGCATTTGATCAGACACTGCGATTTATATTTATCAAAAACCGTTTAAAAAAATATTGCCTTATATTTTATCTATTATTTTAAGTTTGAGTAACATAATTAAAAGCACGCATTAAAAAATATTTTATAATGCACAATGAGTCGATATAAATACTTACGATTATATTTATAGAAAAATTTATTATGTAATATTAGTACACTGCAGTAATACAAATTTTTATAATGCAAACTTAATAAATTTAAATCTTATGTTGTATATGACAAATTCATTAAATTTACAAATTTGATATAAATTAAAATATCAAAATTTTTTAGGTGATTAATTAAAATTATATTTATTTTATTTTTAGTAATTTAATTTCAACTTAAAACAAAGTTAAAAGGAATATGTTTTTATGCACACTAGTTTAAGTGAATTAGTTTATTGTATCGAAAATTTAACAGGCATGAATCACTAAATTTATAACTAATTTTGAAACTAAAAGGGAGTTTATACAAAATTTTTTTTTTAAATTGAAAGCTTATAAATATAGATTAGATTAAAATTTTATAAAATATATAAAATAGGTTGAATTTCAATAAATAATATAAAAGCTAAAATCAATTAATTTTCAATATAATAATAGATTCATAGGTCATCGTATTTCTGTAAAACAAAATTTTTATTTATTGAGCTTGGTTATTCAAATGTATTTACAATAATAATTTAAATCTATCCAATTTCATTTTTTAAAACATTATCATATAAACAAGACCATTTATTTAAAATTTAATAGTAATTAAAAAAATTTATTCAATAAAACCAAAGTATATTATAGTTTAAATCTCGAAAAATATGTTAGTATTCTAAATACTATTTTATGCGTGAATACTAAAAAAAGTAACCTTAACAAATCATAGATTGATATGAAACTACAAGTCATAATCATGTTTGAAAGAGGAAATATAATAATTATCTATAATATTTAATGGAATATATATTTTGGTCAAATTTATCGATATATTATTGTGATTTTATAATATTTTAATGTAATCCTTATGCATTTTTTATATACTACCCCTACATACATTGCGATGATAAAAAGGAATAGAGAAAGATTGTTGTTTTAGACAGATTATCGTGATTTACGTATTGAACTGTCCTTAATCTTCCTCCGGAATCATTTCTTTCTAATATGGGAGAAATTTAAATCACGAATGAACGGATAGGGTGGAGGACGGGAATTTGGAGCAAAGGGGACTTGCGGAGTTTACAGATAACGTAACGAAACGTCGTTCTTTGATATTCAACGTTTAAAGTTTCGTCTCGTAACATGTTAATCTTTTTTTGATTTGAGCTATCATGATAATGTCAAGATCACCTAAATTTGGTAATTTTTTAGAACCTAAGAAAACCAATCTATTTAAATTTGTTCGTTTATATTATTAATTACCAAACATTTTATGTTGTTTGGAATCTAAATAGTTATTAATTCTATAGTATATGATTAAATTGTGAATTAAACATAATGGGATTCACATGATAAAATTATTATTTATTTATAAGAGCCAATTGAATATTTTCCTCAATGGTTTTTCAATTGATTTCTTAAACTTTAAAAATTGCCAATATTAAATATATTAAAATTTACTTACACAGTATTTTTAGATATGTACAGCATACAAGAGACGCGTAATTATATCGTAAATAAACGCGAATGAAATATCAAAGAGTTTTTGAACTTTATATCAACTATTGAATAAACCTCAAAATTCTAAGTAAGTGTAGATTTATTACACGAAAACACGAAATGACCTAGAAACGAATGGAAGTAACGCAAACGATAAAACCTGTACCGTAAAATAGATTTTACAGCTTTACTCTCTACGCCTGTCAAGAAAAAAGGATATTGCTTATGAAGAAAGATCATAGAAAAGTTAAGTTTATATTTCTTCTATTTTCCGTAAGCTAGGGAAACAACGCATGATTGACAATAGTAGTTGTTGATAGTTAATCATTTTGACGCATAATCAGATGCATGCCTGAGGTGTCCGCGTGCTAAACAGTGAATAGTGAAAAGTGCGAGACGCTTTTATATAAGCCACGGCAAGAAAACGACGAGAATAGCGACGTGCGCTTTGAACCGAGCACGGGAGGAGCGACGCGTTGCTCTATTTTTACGAGCTTATAATGAACGTACACCGAACCGGGATTCCTCCTTGTCCTGATATTTTGTTTATGTCGCACATAGTTCGGTGACTGAGTGTCGATGGACAGGTAAGTACTAGCTGATGTATCATCTTTTCAACTTTCCACCAATGCTTTTATAGAAGAGTTTATATTATGAATTGAATCTTAAATCTCTTGATGCAATGGTACTTTGTCAGTAAACCCTGGATGCGAGCTCAAAGGTATGGTATTTCACTTCTGATTCAATTCTGTGTAAGATAATACTTTCATATTTACGTATATATATAACAATAATAATCATAATAATCTCGAAGTACTTGTATAAACTACATTTTATTATATTAGCAAGTATTTTTTATGATGCATTATATTATAGAATAACTGCTTGTAATGCTTTTATTAGAACGACGGAACTAATTATAATGGATGAATTATTTTTAAATAATTTTTCAGCTGTCTATAAATAACATGATTTATATGTGAATTTATTCATATTTATTGTTATTACAATTTGCATAATCTTATTTTTAGCATGACCGTAGTATTTAAATTAACAACGAAATCAACTAACAATTATATTGAAAAAAGTAAATATTATAAAGTATGTTCGTGCATCGAGAAATTCATTAAATTATTTTATTCATATTTTGTTAATGA
Source organism: Platyscapa corneri (assembly GCA_018907185.1). NCBI lineage: Eukaryota > Metazoa > Arthropoda > Insecta > Hymenoptera > Agaonidae > Platyscapa > Platyscapa corneri. Next base: position 2,867,486 of record JACCHW010000018.1, on the reverse strand, counting down.
GTCTTAAGTAATATAAATAGTGTATAAAATAAGCTATCTAAAAACAATAAGTTGATAGCTGTTGAACCGAAGTAAATTACATACAAACTATTGAATAATAAAAAAAGATTTTATATCATCAAAATAAAATCTTATTATTCATGATTCTTTACATAAATATTTCATGATCATTAAGATATCTAACCAAAGAAATAAAATAAAAATTGATCTAATAACATATTTTATAGTTTTTTTTTATTTTAAGACAGAGAACTTAAAAATAAATAAAAAAGCTTGCAAGTATTATTTTTATGAATGTAAGTTTGATAAGAAATAAGAAATAAATTTCTTAAAAATTTGTATTATGATTTAAAAAATTTGAACTATATTATACAATCTCAAAATTACATAAAACATTTTAAACATAAATTATCTGTAATAAGATTTACTATTGATCAATAGATCACTGAAGACTAAGGGAAACTAAAATATAAATAAGTAAAATCACAATAACTTCAAACACGTAATTCGAAATAAAATAAAATTCTTAAATTCAATTTTCGGTATTAAATTTTAATGTAATCAATTTTGATTGATCAACATTTTGCATTATCTATTTCCAAAATATACTGAAATCTAATTAGATTATTAACCATCTTTACACAATAAATTTGCAATAGAATTTTTAGTTTCATGAACTAAATTTTCAGTACAGGAAATGAAAAGAATTTACATTGCGTAAAATTTTCACTAAAGTCAGAATCCTATAAATCTTATAATATTTTTAATCAATACGAACGTGAAAAATTAATCAATATAAAACATAAAACAGTTATCTTTGTAAAATTTATAAAATTATTTTATAAACATTTTTAATAAAGAACAACTTATGATACAATGGTTTAATCATTATTAAGTTTATAAACATATTGAACGCAAAATTAATTTATTAATGCTTACTAATTCTAAGACTAATTGAAAACTTAAAAAAACAATATATTACATATTTTATTTGTTCATATAAACAAAAATTTGTAATCAGATAAATTAAATTATTTTAATTAATTTAAAATCGTAGTCTGCTGTAAATGTAATAATTAACATTATAAATGTTATTGGCATTTGAGTCATAATAGATTTAATAAAAATATCGAATCATATTTAAGGTTATATTTATCCGTTATATTCTTTATAATGCTAATTTTTTCAAAATATAATTCGTGACATAAAATTTTCATGATTTTTTAAAATAAAAATTATTTTCAGTAATTATTATAATTTACAAATTAATTCTGTCTTTTAATATTGTAAAAAAATATTTTAAATAAAAAAAGTTTTTTAACTTCAGTATAATGCATTGGTTACCTGAAATTTATTTATAAATGCACTGATTTTCGCGTATTAATTATTAATAATCCAAGTTAAATAAAAATGTATGAAAATGTTCGTACTTGAAACGAATAAAATTTTTAAACTGTTTTGCCATTTTTACTACTTAATTTTTAAAGTAATTCAAATATAAAACATACTTTAATTAAGGATTAAATCTTTTAATAAACATAAAAAGATAATAATTATTTTTAATTCTTTCACAGATGAACTATATTTAATGCTTAATATATTTTCACAGATTTCTGATATTAATTTGTGTACAATTATTCTTAAAATGTATTTATTTTTAAGTAGTATAAGCATTGAAACAAAATAATTATTTGTCTATAGATTCTAAGCTGTTATAGACGAGCCACCTGACGGTGTTATTAGAACTTTTATGCCGATAAAACAGTATTCTCTCATGCACAGTATCGTATTTATTGTTGTAAATTGTAAAAACATACTTAAAAAACAATCCATCTATTATAAAAATCTTTATTATAAAAATATTTGGTATGATTCTATCATAATTTCTTTCTAAAAGGTATAAGAAAGGATTGTCAACTATTTTCTTCAAAACTTCACGAATAAAACAATGGGGAAATAAAATGTTACAGCAACTTTCTCGTCCGAATTTATAGTGTCAAGTTGCTAATGAAAACATAGAAATCATGAATATAATTTCTATATAAAAATGAATTTAATACAAGGTAAACTTTGACTAAAATTAAAATACTTTTAAATTTATAATATGACCAAGATTACTAATAAGTCTTAAATAGAGAAAAGATTATTAAAATGTAAAAATCGTAAAATTTCATTATTATAAAGCATTTGAGTTTCGTATTTTCTTATCACTTTAAAAAACGCTTCTATTCATAAAGTATAAAGAAAGTATGTCAATTATCTTTAAATTTAATGATTAAAATAAAAGAAAAACGGAAAATCAATTAATACAGGTGACTGGCAAGTTCACAAGTTGAGTCAGGACTAAAAAGTGTGATCATTGAATGCCGAGGTAACTTGTACTGAATTGAGAAAGTATCAGTAAATTCCTTATTTTACATTTTGTACTACATTTGGAAATAGGTGAGGGCCTTTTGTGAGAGAATCCCGGGATCCCCGGTTGAGCTCGTAACAAAGTAGACAAAATCGAACTATGAGACGATAGCGGTGGTGGGGGAGGAGTATGAAAATCGAAAGCAAAATGGACGATGAGAACAACAGAGAAAAACGAAAAACAAAGATAAGATGAAGAATCTTGAATGCTCGCAAAGTATAAATCCAAGGTGCGGATATTTAGACGGGTCCGCTTGGGTTTACCGGATAAAATCTTGGATGAGTAATATTGGACCGAAATATAAATAGTTTTAGCCAGGTACATAATTCCCGTAGTTTCTATCACCTGACCGTTCGTGGTGAATCTCCACACGTTTAGACGAGTGTACATCACAGCCCGAAATCTCGTCGCAGAAAAGGTGTTTAAAGATTCTTAAAAAAAAATACAGCGAATGGGCGAAAATTCATTAAACAAGAATAACAGTTGCACACTTATTAATTTATCCGATTTTTATTTTTATTTAAAAAACCCCTTTATATAGAGTAAACGAAATTTTATTAGCGAATGATTATGACTAGAAGCTAAAATAATAAAATATAATAATATTATGGCCAATATAATACAATTTTTTTTAACATAAAATGTATAAATTTTCTATTTCAACTAAATTTAGAGATATAAAAATTTATGGTAATTTACTTGTAGATAACTCTGCATTTGTTATCATGAAATAATAATGTTTGATAGTTAAATTTTTAATGGGAATAGTTATAGCTAATTACACATAATTACACATAAGTATTGGACTCGTGCTCTACTTAATGGAAATAACTATAACCTGTGTAATTTTATATATTTAATTTAAATTTAATCCATGATATAATGAATTTCATGCTTCAATAGTTTGTGGTTAATTGCAGCTTATTGAAAAATATAACACAACATATTTATCAAAGATACCAAATAATATTATTGAGCAATTTAAATATTAGTAATATTTATATACTTTTAAGACTATGATTGGTTTCATCTCCATAGGTAAAATTAATCAATAACTTTTGAAATCAAATTTAAATAAAAAATGTACAAAAAATTTTAAATTTTCTATTTTACTTCAGAATCCTATTTGTCATCATTTATAACACTGAAATGATTATTATTGGCATTTTTTAAAAAGATGAATAAGATATTCACGAAAGGAATAGAAATAGCGATGAAAATTAAATTATGTAAATTTCTTATTTTAAAGAGCAAATACAAAATTTAATATTCTTCTTACAAATTTTCTTGGATTTTTAAATTATAAATCATGGATATATCAGTAGCAAATTATTATTTATTGTGCTACTTTTAAACATAAATGTCTGCAAAAAAAAACAATAATAAATGATATAAAAGCTTTATGAAACTATAGTGCGTTAAAATTGTATATTTCTATTGCTATCATTGCCTAATTAGAAAAATTTGTCAATTACTTAAACATAACATAAATATATATTTTACGTAAATGGAAATATATATTGAAGCTTCATCTTAAATGTTAAAAAATTGTATCACAATGCTAATTTCACGCTGAGATGTTGGTTTGTAACAATTAAAGGTGTGTAATTTATTAATTGAATAAAAAATAGTTTATAAAGAAGAAAAGATAGCAAATTAAGGTATAATATTTATGAGCATGTGTGGAGAATAAAAATAAAAAGGAAGATAGAGAGGAAGAGAGCAACAATTCGCAGGCGATAGTCAACTAAAAATACGTGGACTCCTAATCAGCGGCCAAGTGGGCCAGAAGAGCCAAGTAAGCGTAGCTCAACGTCCCAAATATAGTCGGACATCTCCCTGGCTCCTTCATGTTCTTCCTCTTATTTCTTGGTCTCTCGATCGTTGTGTTACACTCCTTCCTCATACTTCTAGTTTTGGCAAGAATCGTAAAGTAGTACAAGCATTTGTAGACCCTCTAGATCATTATTGTCATATATTACGGAGCAACAGATAGAGAGGGGCAAGATAAGAGGAGGTAGGAACAGAGATAGATGTAAGATTCAAGTTAAATCTCATCGTGCGAATATAAATTATTTGCGTATATTTGGAACATTTTTGTGTAAAATAATCGTATTTTTCATTTTCTTTAATCAGTATATACAGAAATTATATGAAGCTTTATTATTTGCTTTCTTCAATCGCTTAGAGAGTAATATTTTTGTCTCTTTACATTATAATATATCAATCATAATATTGTTCTTATATTACCAAATTCATATTATTCCCTAAATTGATCTAAACTATAAACTAATTTAAAAATTTACTTATATAAGTTAAATAAATTTAATATGAATTAGATCTTTATTGCTAATCATTTATATTTTTAATATAAATACTTGTTATATTTTATGAAAATACTATTAATTATGAATTAATAAATAAGTAAGTAGACTTAACTGTTGGGTTACATTTCCTAAGATTTAAATCTTGAATTATATTCGTTACTCCGATAAACATAAATAATTTTTGAAATTTAAGATTTAAAACACGAATACAGTTTAGAATTTTTATAATATTTATGATACAAAAGCGCTATCAAAAACATTAAAAACTTTCATGATTTTATTCATTATTTTACAAATTAAATAGTTTATATTGAAAAAAATCTATGTAAATAATAGTAAAAAATCACAAATATAATGCATACGTCTATATGTACATAGTAAAAATAAAAAATTTTAAAATACTATATTTTATGCTTCACATATCACACTGTATAAGCACCTTTTCAATTTTTGTATTAAAAGTCGTACATATTTTTGTTATATGTAGTTCAATATATTAACTTTCTTTGCATGAATGCAAGCTTTTTGTAACTTATAAATTTTGATTTCACGGAACGTAACTAATATTTATTGTCGTCAGAATTTTTTTTAAGTTGCATTATTTTCAAAATAAATGAATTTCAGATATTTTATAAGTATTTTTCATTAATAATAGAGAATATTTGTATTATATTACTAAAAAATATTAAAAAGAAATCAATTAAGTAACCAAAGTTATATGATTTTTCATAATATAAAATTTTTTAGTAATTAGGTAGTAATACATTACCGAGACTCCTATTAAGTCATATTAACATGTTTTATTTTCACAAAATCATTCACCAAGAACTTCAATAAAGTTGTAAAGATGTCAACCAATTATTTCCAATACATCAATTCCATCCATTAACTGTAACATCGGTTGCGCGCGCGTTCGCATTGTGAATTTATTATCTAAGTTTTATCACTAAAAATTTCTTCTTTATATTGATGTGGTGCATTTTGTATTTTTATGTAATTTTATTGCGTGCTTTACTGTTGTAATGGCTACCTTGAGATGAAAGATAGAAAGAATTATTGCTGAATATCACAGAAAATTCGAATCGACCTTAATTAAAAGTTCTTAAAAAATGAATGCTTTAACTAATAGACGATAATTTGTCGAGCAAATTGTTTAAGAAATTATGTTTGTGTTTAAGATGGGAAGTTATTGTTTTTATAACTGAAGATTTTATAATATTCATAGAGTAAACATGAACTACTAATTTCTCTTTTTGTTATTGCATAAAAAAATCACAATATTATTTGTATATCGAAATAGATATCGTCATAAATTATAATTAATTTTGAGTTTAATTCACCAAATATTGCATATTTATTAAAAAAAATTTTCATTTGTAAATAACAATTTTTAAATAAATTTATATATGTTTTCTTTTTAAGTCATAAAATAATGAATATTATTTTTCATTTTAAATATAAAAAACTGTTTAACGATTATTCAATTTTCATCAATATTTAATTGAAATAAATTTTAATTCATTTTTATAAAAATCATAATTATTCTTAAGTTAAATTCTTTTTAATTTTTATACATTTATCAATAAATCTTATACATAATCTTATAGTAATAACCATTATAATAATTCAAATGAAAAAGATTAAAAATTTTTTTGAAAAGTTGACTTTTATTAATATAAAACAATTTGAGTCAAAAGATAGAATATAAACGGTATATTAAATAGATTGTAATCATACATATTTATCATACATAAATAAGTAAATTGAAATAATAAATTTTTAGTTTATAATAAATCGATAATCAATTACAATTAAAATTTCTAAGTATATTTTAATTTCTGAATAAAGTAGTATTTATTACTGTAAAACTTGTTTATACTTATAAATTAATTATAATATTATTATATTAAATATATTATAAAAAATGTAAGATTTAAAAATTGTGAGCTAATATTCAAATTTTAATTTAAAGATTAAAAGAATTATGCATTTTGGTGATTTTATATTACACGTAAATCTTTCGTTACAATTAAATATCTCAAATGAAATACATATTTTCAAAAATTTTTAATTTTATTCTAAAGTTTAATATAAACTAAATTTTAAAAATAGAGAAGCTAATTATAAATTATATTTTTAGACGAGATGCGTTAAATTTGTTAGCTAATTTTTTTTTTTTCTATTCCATATTTCTTAATATGATATATATTTTAATTTTTCTAATACAAATTAAAAATTACGAACGCTTTGAATAAATAAATTATTTAGCTTTTTCATAGTGTTTAAATCAATTCTTATAGAACAACATAAAATATTTTTAAATATTTTAATTTTAATAAATATTAAATATTTCCAAAATTTTATTGTTTTAGCAAATATTTATAAATATGATTAATAAGTTTATAACAATTTACAAACATATTCCAAATTTATCATCAAGATTAAGTTGAATATTTATCTTATATATTGCTCTACCTAATAATAATCAATTAGTTTTAAATTAAAAATTAATAAGCAGATATTTTTGCAATCAAAATTAGATTTTTATGAATTTTTTTATATCATAAAACATTTTAAATAATTTTTTTTAATAAATTAAGAAAAAAAATTTGATTCTAATAAACTATTCTAGTATTGGAACAAATGGTATAATTTTCATCTCTTTAGAATTAAAAATATTTTAGTATAGTTATATATATTTTTAATTCCATTTATCAGTATTTAGAAGTAATTATGTGCATTTATTATATTTAGAACGTTAACATACCTATAAAAATATGTATTTAATATACTGTTAAAATTTTTTTTTTTTGTAATGAAAAACACAACAATCAATGTAAGTAGTTAAAGTATTAGCAATAATATATCAGAAAACAATATAGATATACTATATAATATATAAAATTTTTGCTATAAATATATATAATATAAATTAATGTATATATTTGTATGGTTGTAAAGAAAATTTTATTTATATTATATATTATAAATAAAATATTATACTATGGATATTTTTCATAAATAAATTATTTTCAATGACTTTTCATAAGAATGATGAATTTATCAATTGCGTTAAAAAAATATTTAAATATACGTTAATCAAAAATAAGATAATTAAAATAAAATATATAAGTTTTGTTTATTCTTATATATCATAATTAGTTGGTATTGAATATCAACATTTAAAAAAATCTTATATAACATTTACAACATTAATTATGAGAATATCAATGAAATTAATATCGATATTAATTGATCCATATGATTAATTATTGATAATAATTCAAATATAAGATTTTAAATTGAATTTAAAAAATTTATTGTGTAGAAAATCAATTAATTATAAAAAATTTTTAATTTTCCATACTATGAAATTTTATATTTATTACAAAAATAATACATTCTAAAGACATAAATGGTAGTTATAAATGATTTAGTTCTAATACATAAAATATAGATGACTTAAATATATATAATTCTACATATGATTTTTTAATTATTTTCAAAAAGATGCGTTAAAATGAAAATAACAGTTCATATTATTAATATTTATAATTACAGAATATGCAATAGTCAAATATTTTAATATTTTGTGATTGAGACAAGAGATTAATTCTTGACTACAAATATATATATATATAATAAATTTTATAAATTATTTTGTATATAAAATTATTAGTTAATAAAAACTGTTTTAGAACATTAGTGTTTGAAAATTTAGTTAATCCATCTACTCCCATTTTTTGACAGTTTCTAATAAAAAATATTTTAATTAATCTTTTTTTACATATTTTACTTCAATATTTCTACCAGATTATATTGAACCATTCGGTATTATATAATTTCATTAATATGTAGTTATAATTATTTAGTATTTATATTTAACATTTTCTTTTTAAACTAGATGAAGAATTAAATACGTATATAAATGCTATCTTTTTTGTCTATATAAATGAATTTAAGATTTACACAATTACTTTTAATTCCATATAGTTATTTTTAGTATGATTTAACTATGGCATAGACTTAGATTAGAAATAAGAGTTGGATTACCTAATCTTTAAATTACAAATCTATACATGTTTCAAGAACGTATAATATAAATTTCAAAGTAAAAAGTTTTATTGCTTAAGTATTAAAAGAATATTATTATAATTTTTATGAAAAATTGTAGAATAGTTTTTCCAATTAATTATATTAATTTAATAATTTCACGTAAACATAATTTTCAATTAGCTTTTTAAAAAAAAAAAATTTACAAAATTGTTATTTTAACAGTAATTAATTTTTGTAATATCGTGCCGATAATCAACTCTAAAATTGAAAAATAATTGAAAAAACAATTTATTTTATCTTTAATTCAATAGCTATAAAATATTTATGATATTAGAAAATGAATAATAAATTTTATCTCAAGAAATTTAAGAATATAAACAAAGATTCTTTAAATAATAAAAAATTATTTGCCAAGTAAAATAAAATTAGTATGAGTTAGTAGCAATGAGACATAATAATGCATTGCATTGCTATTCATACAAATGTTTACAAATTAAGCAGTTATTCGAGATACTAAGAAACCTGTGTGTCCCAATGTCATGGTCATAAATTAAAATTGAAATAGCCCGCGAAAATTATTAACTTGCGTCTAAACATAATTTGTAAACTTTACCGCCGATAACATCTATTATGAAGGAAGATAACAAATTTCCATTGAGGCATGCATCAAGAGTAGTCAAACGATTTAATTAAAATCTGCGTTTGTATTTGATTTCGGCTCATTAAGTGACGCCGCCATCGTTACGTCTTTTTACTTGTTCAACCTTCGCTGTATGGTTCTAAAAATAAAATGTATATATACATGGAATGAGTGTTTATAAAATTATAAATAAAATGACCGCGCGCGCGGAAATTGAGAGTTTCTTCTAGAGTCAGGGCGGCGGCAAACTTGTCGGAAGTATACGTTTGTATTAAATCAGGCAGTAAGGAATAATAATGTAGTATAGCCGTTGTAACTTTTGTACGCTTACTCTTTAATTCGATCTTTTTGGCAGGTTATATTTGTTTAAATTATGCATATTTTTTTAATTTGCTTAAAGTTTCATATCTGGATTAAAAAAACTATTTGCATCGAAAGTCTAAACGTTATAATCTTAAAAAAATCTAATTCAGCAAGATATTATAAAAATATTAAATCTTTTATTTTTTCTAGAGCTAATATATATATATATATATATCATAGTAATATACAAAATATTAAGTATTTCATTATTTACATACAAATTTTCTAATACTTATACTTAAAAAGTTTTACTTTGTATTTACATTTATTATATAGTTTATTTTCAAATAAAAAATATATTTAAAAAAATACTTTTCTTAACATTCATTTATTAAATTTGAAAAATAATTTTTTTTTTAAATGATTATTGAAAGCTAAGATAGAATTAATAAATGTTTTCGTACGTAATTTCAGGAATTTACTATTATGAAATAAATTGATTAAAAAAGGAAATAAACTAATGAATCTGAATCGTTCTTTAGAAAAATATCTAAGTATTTGAAAGGATTATAATTTAATAATATAATTTTACAGAAGAATTAAAAAAAAAGGAATTTTTGAATATAATGATATTTTTTTAATTCTTTCCATGATGGAATACACTTGCAAGTGTATACGCTAACTAACCAATAAAAAAAATTATTAACTGTTAAAAATTCTTATTGTTTACAAGAATATCATTTTCTAAAGTTGATGATTAAATTGTATTAAAAAAGAATAAAAAACAACTTCTTGTATATATACATACTGTATATTGTATATTGTAATAGTGTAATAAGAAATTGAAATTCTGCCATTATAATTACTCGTCCTGGAGTCGTTAAAAATCGTACATGTAAAAAGTTTTGGAACCATAAAATTATTAACAAAAATTTAGTAAATTTGACCAATTAAAACTAAAAATTACTAAAAATTTCGTAATATAATAATTCTTTATAAATTCTAAACTGAACAACTCTACCCCTAAATAGATTATATTCGAAATTTTAATGAGGGTTTAATCGTATATAGTCTCTTTCATTTTTGAAACACATTCTAATATTCTTAAATTTGAAATTGAATATAAATGAATAAAAAAGGAATATAATATACATTTTTTATAATGAAGCTTATTTAAATTCATCGTAAAAATCAAAGATATGTAAAAAAAATTAAAAAACCATACGAAATCGTCTTATGGGAATTCTAAAATTTTTGAAAATATTAAAAGTTAAAATATTTCATAGAATAGTCTTTAAATTTAATATTAATTAGATAAAGTTTATATTTAAGTATTTTTAAATATACTATAAATATAAAATGTGCTGACAATTTTTTATATTTGATTTATAGACCAATTTTGAATGATTTACGTATACGCTTTAAAACATAAATAATCTTATTTCGACACTTTAAAATAGTTTTAACTATTTCAGTTAAATTTTTTATTACTATTTAATATTGTGAGTACTTGAAAAACTATTGTTTAAAATAAAATACAGCATATTAGTATATTTTTAAATATCTTATCAGATGATATAAAATTCTTCAATTTTATGATATTAATTAATACGATTTAATATTATATTTAAACTTTATACATTGAAACTTCTATTTATTTTAGTTTCTTAAATTAAACAATGATCATAGTTATAAATAAGTATCAGAGAAAAATGTTAATTTGTAATAAATCAAAATCAAGTATGATTAATATTATGTGCATAAATGCGTGGCATTTTTATAATAAATAAATATTTAACTTTTGAATTTTATTAAATACATTGTATATAAAATAGAGAATAACTGATATTTATTTTTCAAATAAAATATCTTGAAAATATTAATTTTCCACTAATAATATATTTAAGAAAATTGTATACCTTATGAAAAATTAAATTAAAGGTAATAATAATTTTCGTAATTTTTCACAGACAAAATCATATGTATTCTCAAAGTTATTCTGGTTTTAATTATTTAAAAAATAAATAACATATTAAATTCGTAGAAAATTTAAAAAGAATATTGCCTATTTACAAATATCTTCAACATTCTATAAAAATAACTATTAAATCTTAGTTTCTTTATAAGTATTTTACTTATAATTTTTTTAAATAAATATGTTTATCAATTTAAGTATTATTTTAAGTTCACTTTAAAGATTAATTATTATCATCTTAAATTGTACATTATATATTATCAGAATACTTTTATGTGAATGGTAAGAATCATTGATATTTGTTACGTAATTGTCTTCAATTAAAAAAACGTATTATAATATTTTTCTGGGTTATTGAACAAATATTAAAAGAAAAAAATATAAATGATCAATTATAGATAAATATTTTTAAAAATATACAAATAATTTATGTTATACTTTTCATATTTTAGTTTTCATGACCGTGATTTATTATTTAAAAAAAAAATATTTCCAATAAGCGAAGATATACGGGTCTTTATTTTAATATAATCGAATTATAACTGTAATGACGTAAACAGAAATTAAGAAAAGTAACTCTTCATTTCAAATAGTATAAAATATTGCAGAACAATTGAAGAAGTGTCTAATCCCAAAATAAAATAACACGTTTGTACAGATTAAAACTTTATTTCGAAATAATTAAGACAAAATTATAATTATATATAACTCATTGTTCTTATCCTTAAATATAAAATTTTTCAAATTCAATTTTAATTCAGTATGGTGCACATTAACATTTATTTTAAGTTCAATATAAAATGATATTTTTTAAAAAAATGCAAAAACTGAAAGATTTATTTGAAATTTTTTTATTTTAGAATTCTTAAGATGTTTGATTTTTTTATTGTTACTTTCCTTTTAAAGAATAGTTTTATATTTTAAAATAATGTGTATCCAAAAAAGTATTTTTGTAGATAGACTATGCATATTGAAATAAACTTATAATTTCAATTACTTTTAAAGATATTTACAAGATATTTTTACAATCGACCTAAACTTAGAAGAAAAATTTAAAAACATAATTACATTAATGGAGTAAATAATAAGTTAACATTATTCCAAGTACAAGTGAGTAAATTTAATATTAATGATAAATAAAAAGAATTTCATAAAAATATATGGACAGATATGTACATGTTAGAAAAATTTACTGCGAGCATTATAATAATTAATAAAGGCTTATTAATAAGTGCTGATTACTGAAAATATATCATATTTTGGGTTACATTTATATGCAAACATACATTATTACTGAAGATATTAATATTTACAATTATATATTGTACCATATACTTAAAATATTCTTAAATATATAGACATAAATATCGCACCGAGTTGATTGCCACTATTAAATCACATTTTTTTTATATTTCGTATGCGTAAAGAATTTATAACTTAATTGCAAAATTATGTCAATTTTTATTTGTGTAACCAGGTGCTGTCGAATAACTTCCTTTGAGCATAAACTTATTCAATTTAATGTATGATTTATATAATAAGAATATCTTTTCATTCCATATATATTTTATAATTCTTTGGATTGAATATTGTACAAAAATATTATTCTGAGTGTTTAAGATGAATTTTTTGTTAGTTTTTTTTCTTAAATAGAAATGAGCGTATTATAACAGCTTCATGTATTCCGCAACATTAAATCGCAACATTTTGTAAGAATTTGAGATCTGGCAAAAGATCCGTCGATTGTAAAGAAACTTTGTATTTAAAGAAATCCAAAAAATATTTGAAAATGAGTAAAAGAAAAATCAGTTCCTTTCAGGTCTGGCATCGCCGCTGATATTAAATATATGTGCAAGGGAACTTGGCTGTGAGGGGTGGGCCGGGCATTGTCTGTGATCCTAAATTATTCGTCGAATTTACTGACGTACTACTGCAATCGCGGCGTTGGCACATGTTAAGAGTAAATGCGCGACGTTGTGGAAACTTAGAAAACTCTCATCTATCATGTTGAAACGCCTCACGCGAAAATAGTCGCAAGGATATCTAAACAAGGTCGTTGCAATGCGCGCGTCGTTCTTCGTGGTCATAACGTAGCAAAGATTTGAGGAGGAGGAGAAGGAGGAGGAAGAGCAGTAAAAGGAAAAAGGGACTATGATAGATAACAACTATGATAATAGTGTCCAAGATAATTATAATTGCGATTCATAAGGAAGGATCATGCATTACTCTTGTACATTTTCGTAAGAGTAGCTGCAACGCCAATGAAGTGTTTATCATAAATCATTGAGGCCGCATTTTAATTTATAAAATTTAAAAAAAGAAACTATTTTTTACTTATTTTTATAAAAATAATTTTTATGAAACATAAAATAGTAACTTTTAATTTAAAAAATATGGGGTTGCATTAGTATATGAAATCGTTCAGTAATTCAAACCGTACATGAATAGTACGCGCAGAAGAACTTTATAATCATAAATCAATACGAAAGCAATAATTTTTTATCATTAAAGTTAAAATAAAAAAGTGATATTTATTTATATATAAAGTTGAATTAATTATTTTAAATGTTAATTTTTTTTATTTATTATTGCTCTAGTATTGATTCAATGGGAAAAACAAATCGCAGTGACATTAATGAAACAATTTTAATGCTTTATTTAGATTTATTTAAATTATAAATATTTTTATAATATTAAGATATACAATAAATATTAAACAACGGCATAAAATAAGAAAAGAATATGAAAAATCAACCTTTCTTATTATCACAATTACGCATCGTAGATATAATAATCTTACATTTTTAAAATATAAAAAATCATTTAAATTTGAAATAATGATTAAAATAAATTACACGAATGAATTGTTATGCCCTTAAAATGTTTTGTTTGAAAATATTATTGAGAATGGCTATTCATTTTTGTTCACTATTCATTTAAAATTAGTGAATTTAGTATTAGATTATTTTTATATGTTAGTATACTTCAATCCACATCTTATTTTTAAATCACATTATGTATTTTTCTTCAAAATTACATAATACATAAAATTAATTTTATTACACTAATAATTTTTAGTACAATGAATCTTTATTGTTATTTAAATGTATACAAAAATTTAATTTGTGATGAAAAAGTAATTATATTTTTAAAATTTATGAATAAAATGTTTAATTACGAAAATTATTAGAGTTTCATATTAACACTCAAATAATATATTTAGTCCTTATTGACATGGGAAAACAAAAATAAAAAAGAATCCTACTATTGTAATTAATGACCAAAAAAGTACTACATATGATTGTATAACCGTATACGAAGATATAGGTTTTCTGCATACAGTTTATGTAGTAGATAATATTTCATGTTATTCAATTACCAGAAATATTAAATTATAAAAAAATATCGAGCACTTTTTCTTACTTAACTCTGAATATAAGTTTTTTATTTCTATTTTTGCCGTTTTAACGGAGTTAGAAAATGTAGCTTGTTTTATTTGGTTCCTCTAAGAAAAGGTTTTATAAGGTTTTATAAAAAATATTTATCTATTTCATAAATTGCCTCAAAATTATAAAAATTATATATTTATTTTTTTGTACAAAAGAATTTCATTAATTAAAATTTTTAATTATAATATCGATCAAAAACAAGATCAACGTTAAAAGAGGACTAACAATTCTTAAATTTGTCGAGCCAATTCATAAGCAATCAAAATTTTGACATTTAGAAATTAGCACTTGTAGGTGATCTTTTTAAACTGTATGCTGGTACGGACAATTTTGTGTTATGGCAAAATATGAAAATCACAATCAGATTTAGATATAATTACATTTTAAGTAACACGAGAGATTAATTTTTTATTTATAAAGTTGGCAATGCTACTAATAAAAGAAATAATTTTCTTCAGATGATATTTTTATGAAAGGTACTAAAAAAAATTAAATTTAAATAAAATCTCATTATCTTCATTTAGCTTATTGGATATATTAGTTATATTGTAAGATTTTAATTAGTTAGTTTTTTAATAGTTAATTATTTTATAATAAATCACTTGTAAATATATGAATCGTATGTAAATATATAAATGATTGTTTAAATAAAGTTAATTGTTGAATTTTGAATAATTTTCATCCGAATTAAGTGAGATACAAATTTATTTTTCTGTTACTTTTCTAAGCTTTGAAAATTTTCAGAACAAGATTTTTATAAAATTAGCTTAAATAAGTCACATAAAATTAATTTAATTTCAACATTGTCGCGGTATTTTTCATAATTTTTTATTGAAAGAAATTTTTTTTTAAATGAACAATTTTGCATTATAAAATTATAATGTACATTTAAATTACCTTTTAAAAATATACTGATTACACATAAACAATCATTGTATATTTAAAAATCGCATTAAACTAAACATTCAATTAATATAAATTTTAAGATTTAATTCTCATTTTAAATTACTGACTTATTAAATTAAGAACTTGTATATATTTAACATTCATATAGACATATAATTTTATGTTAAAATTGGTAATTTTCGATTTGTGAAAAAAAAATAATTAAAATAATATCCAATTTTTGAAAGTTATCATATATTTAAAATTTAGATTTAATAATATATATATATATATATATATATATATATATATATATATATATATTTAAAGTTTAAAATTCTTTACAATTATAATATTAGGAATAAACTGAAAGGATGAAAACAATAAATTTTAAGGTTTTCAAATCAACGCTAAAAGACTACATTTATTAAAAGAAAATAAAAAATTTATTAAACCTAGGCTGTCTCTTATTTGATAGTTAAAACATATGTATTCACAATAAAAGTATAATTAATCCCGAGCTATTAGTTAAATATTAAATTGGTAATGTGTAAATGCGATAGTAAGAGCTTACGAGCGACATCGAGTATAAGAAAGAGAGTGAAAGAATAAGTGCATTATTAGAAAAATGTAAATTTTATATAAGAAAATATAAAAGTCAGTGATTAGAGAAAAGCGGTAGTCACGAAAAAGAAAGAGCGATATGTAGAAAAAAGGTTTTGTGACTATTATGTTATATGGATGAGAAATAATGCGGTTGCCTTTCATGCATAAAAAAAAGGAATTGGGTCGGTGAAATGGCTATTTTTGTGACTCCATGAGAAAAAACGTTATCAAAGGAGGTATTGTAGAGAGAAACGTAAAATAAAATATGTTTTTGAATTTCTACTAACTACTATTTCTTTATACGGTCTAGTATCAACACAATGTTTGGAAATTCATTTAAAATACAAAAATCGTAAAAGAAAACCATGAATTAGAAATTTCCAAAAGTAATATTGTGGATATCATCATTACGTACGTTAATACGTGCATATGACCAGCAAAACGAATATGCGAACGCAATGAAATAATTATTCCTATTTAAAAACCAGAAATTAAAGAATAAATACCAGGCGCAAAAAAATTCACGAAAATCAAAAAGACGTTACACATTTTCGATTAGTCGCAGAAAGATGAACCAGTTCGAAAATGCTTGGAACTTCAGATATGAGAGATACATCAGACTAAAATGGTAGAAATATGACGTCGAAAAATTATTGAGATCGAGGTCTCTTGTCTCTTAATTATGTGAGCATGGCGATGTAATAAAATGTCTATAGCAAGACAAGGAACTCATATATACGATTAGTCGAATGAAAAGCGACAGAACAGAAGCTGGCGATGATATCCAACTGAACAACTACATTTTGTCGATGCTCAGTAAAAAGAAGGAGATGCACATTGAAAAAGCTAAGTTATTACCTCGCTCTTAAAAAAAACATAATTTTCTTGATGAAACCATTGACAATAGAAGTGAAAAATATGGGCAATGCAATGTCTGATCAAAGTTTACAACGCTCTCTACGATGGATACACATTCATAGAGTTATTAACAGACATTAACAACAAAGCAGAAATAAGAAGTTTTTATGATCGATCGCAATAGTTGAAGAATGTTTTCCAGTATCAAATTGATAAACATGAAATTCTTATGCTAAGCAAGATCTCTCCTACAGTACAATTGTAGATCATGGTGGTTCACTGGAGGAGGAATATATATAAGGAAAAATATATTGATATATATATTATCATCAAAATTTTTTTTAAGATTTATCATCGATAACTTCAACAACAGTATGTAAAAAGTCAGAGGGATTTTTGGAAAATTCATTAAAAATTAGGCAAAATAAAATTAATGTTACTAGTTAAATTAGTTACAAATTTAATGAACATTGAGAACTTTAAACGACACCATAATAAATATAAAAAGAGAAGTAAAATTATAGCATCAAATAAAAAAGTATAAAAGAGTATATGGATTGAGTATGAGAGAGAATCGATGATTAAGGAAAAGAGATCAGACTTATTTACGGACGTCTGCATAAGAGATGGACATTATTTGTATAATCATTTGTGATTCTATAAATTTTAAGAGGAGCTTCAAATGAACATCATACCCCGGGGTATGCTATTCAGAGCACTGCATTTATTAAACTGAAAAATGGGTTAACTTAAACTGTCAACAACCTGATTTTTGTTTTTCAACTCTATTTTTTGTTTGTTACGAATGTACAAATCACCGATTTTGTAGAGGATGAGTTGGTATTAACAATTTCTACTACAAGATTTTAACACTAATGTATAATTTTAATCATATTTACAGGAGAATTATACAACAATAAAATGCAAATGCAAATTAGAAGTACAGTGGTAGTAGTAAAACTCTGTTAAGATATCTTTAAATGACTGAATCACACTGCAGTATAAACTTCGTGATAGGGTCTGATACGCATGCGTAAATTCAGGGGTGCACTATGTTACACTGTGACACAACTTTCACGTTTTCTGCTGATGAATGTAACTGTGGTACCGATGAAGACTCGTGATTGAGATCGTGTTACGCGACGTGACATGTGTAAATTTAGTCGCATGTGCACACGTGGGCACCACTTTTCGCGGTAAGATTTGAAAGTGCTCATTAACTGGGGCCTAATGCTATCACTAATCAGTTACACTCTTTGCACTAATAGATTATAACCACAGATATTATCATGTGGACATGATTTTATGCTTTTTGATTATCTCTAGAATACTTATTACTTGTGTTAATTGGCCTTTATCGAGTAAATCGTAGAAGTACTATAAGCTTGATAAATATGTAAGCATCGAGTGACTAACTAATTTAGGCAAAGAAACACACGATTAAACAAATCAACCGTGCAATAATTGCAAAACAATGAGCTCATTATTTTGTCTTAATGCGTAGAAGTAACCATGAAATAAAGCACAAGTTGAAAACTTCTGTTTTCTTTTATGCATCACTGCATTGGACGACAGATGACGCGTCGATACACTATTTCGCGGGTAAATGTCGGCAGCCACAAGCTATTACCGGAAAAATTGAAAATTGCAAAAAAAGTCAGGAACTCAATTACATCAAATCTTTATCTTTTATAGTGATCACACATGAGCCATAAAAGTTATATCTTTTTTGTAATGTAGTAATTTTAATAAACTTATTTAACTTTAACTAATTTTTTTATTGAATTAATCCTTTTTGGGTTATACGCACTAAAATTCAAAATTCATTAAATTATTTTTAAATGTTAATATTTTATATATGATTTGTAACAACGAATTGTGGATCGTTACTCTTTAGAATCAGGAATTCAGAAAATTTTAGGTGTCGAAATCACAGTTTTGATTTGATTCTATTGTAAAAAATAAAAATAAATATTCAATTGTTTAGAAAATAAAATTGTTACTATAATATTATAATAATATATAAACGTTAATTTCATGAAATCATAATAATAATAGGTTATTTACATTTATGATTTCTTAATATAAGGAAAATTCTTGACCCAAATGTGATACAAAAGTAGAACATTTATTAAGTGTTTTTAAAAAAAAAATATATGAATATTTTTATTTTTATAGATAATGTCCAAAGTAAATTTCAATTGTAATGGAAAAGTAAATATAAATGATTGGCAATTAAATAATTCTAGTTTACTTCTACAAAAAGAAGTAGACAATGTGGTAAATGGAAAGAAATCATGGCCTGATGATCTGAATTTAAAAATTTTTGGCTGTGAACTACCTTCAATAAATATTATTATAAATTTAAAACATTTTGTTAGATGTATGGAGTAAGTGATTGATTAATATTATTATTATTGTTTTTTCTATGATTTAAGTGTAATCTATTCATCTTTATTAATAATTTATGAAATTTTAACTTTTACATTGATTAATATTAGATTATATTTATTAGATGTGAATGTGCCTTGAAAAATGAATAATTTATTTAAAATTTATTTTTATTTTAGAGCACATTTAAAACTACTTGACAGACATGAAAGGTTGCTAAGTTTTGGAGAAAAATCTATAACTGACAAGCAAATAGATTTCTTTTTAATAAGACTGAACATTTGTGAATTTCTTGTTTATTTACGTAATTGTTTAATAAGGTAAACTAAATTATTTTGTAAAAATTGATTTTTGCACTCTCATTATGTATAATACTCTTGAAATTTAAATCATAGTATGCAAGAAGAACATTTTGTACTTAAAGATATAGATGATGAAACGGAAAAGAACTTTGATGATTTACTTATTACAATCCATAGATTTCTTTATCGATTAAATCAAATACCTGATTCTACATTTCTTTATGCCATATCAAATGTTGGAAATAAGGTATGAAATTTTGTAATAGTTGTTTAAAATTGATTATACAAAAAAAATTAGAAATAAAATTTATGTTTTTAGTGTCTTCAACCAGAGTATCATATGTATCATATTCATCTTGATTTACGTTGGTTAATGATTTCACTTATTTATATAAAAAATAATTCACACGAATATTTACTTAATAATTCTGAGGATTTAGAAAACAGTATTTATACAGTTATTCGTGATTTAATTTATATTTCTTTAAAAATATTTGGAACTGTAAGTAAATATATTAATAATTAAATAAGTAAATATATTTTTGTATATTTTATATGTTTTCAGATTCCTAATAGTGATTTAAAATCAAAAACTCCATATAGTTGTACATGTATGAGAGAATTATGGATTATGTTGCAAATATTTACAGATGATTTGTTTATGAAAGGTAAATGTAAGGTAAGAACTAAAAGAAATGTGTTTTAATTATATATTTAATTATATATATACTATTCATTTGTGTAGTTTAAAATTTATATTTTTTTCAGATATTTTGGATTTATATAAGCTGTATTTTAAATCAGCTATTTTCAAATGATTTCAACAACGATGTTATAACATTCCAAAAAAATATAAATTTACCATACTGTAAAAATCCAGAATTATTTTGCATATGGCTAATATACCACTTAACATTATTATATGGGTATAATAAAAATGGTGGATATTGTAATAATCCTTCTAGTCGAGTAAATTTTTTTTAGTTACAGATTTTAAATAGACTAGATGTAAAAATATCATTAAAATTTAATAGAAGTTTAAATCATTTATCTTTAATTTATATAATTTCAACATTGAAAAAATTTTTGAATTTAAACTTTATTTTACTTATTTTTATATAGTCGAGATATTTTTATTATTATAGAAAAATTACAAGAAAGTTTTGTTTATATATTATGGTACAATTTTATAATGTTTCATACATTAAATAAATTTATTTATTGCTAGTTTATGGAAATTCAAATGGAAACAAGTATTGATATCGTAGAAAAAATTTTGAAAGTTTATGTAAATAAGGGTGGCAAAGATGGTGCCAGAGATGAAATAGATGAGGAGTTATGTGTCATTATACCATTACTTTATGTTTTAAATCTTGAGTGGTGGAAGCCACAAGTATCAATAATTACATTATTATGGGATTGTTTTCATCGCAGATTAGATCAACCATTTTTAATGCAAACCCGAGGTCCTTGGTCCACATCGAGTGAAAAGTAATTTTTTCTTATATCTAAATAAAAAATTCATAAAAAATTGCTTGAATATAAATTATACTTTTATTGTAGAAAAACTCCAATTGATATTTTAAACCAAGTTAGAGATAGAATAAAAAATATAAATGAAATAAATAATGAGTCCAGTTTTGGTTTATTTTTACGTTTATTAGGTATATTTTACTTATTCAATAATAAAATTTATATAAAATTTTAATTTATATATATGTATATATATACAATATTTTTTTTAAATAATTACTACAGGTGCAATTTTACAAAAGCATTATAATCGTACAGATTTAAAACTTTGGAATCAAATAAAGGGACGAATTTATTCGAGATTTTCACAAAATAAAATACAAGAATTCTCAGAATCTGGTCTTTATAATTTTATATCTCTGTTCCTTACACTAGCTGTTACTGCAGATACTATTAATGTGGTAAGTTCTCAGAAATATATTTTAATTCAATTGCCAAGTTTAATTTAAAGTTATTAGTATTCAGCAATGCTAAATTTGTTACCATCTGTACTTGAATGGAGTGATTCAGCTTCTGGTAGAAAGTGCTGCTTAATTTGGAAGAGTAAACTCGTAGTCTTACTGTTATACAATGAACAGAAACTATCATTTAAAGATATAGCCGAAGATTTCACCGAAATGGTAATTTATTATTTATTTTGATGTTAATACAAGGTATTTAAAACTGACTGATTAACATTCCTTATAAATTAGGCTAATACAATAAGTTGTCGAAAAGATGAGTTTTCTCGTTCTATGATGATTTGGTTCATAGATGTTCTTAAAATTATCTTAACACAGAGTGAAGATTTTGGACATTATGAACATGCCTTTCTTGGTGGATGGATTGATCGATATCTTTTAGAATGCCCTTTTAATAAAGGAAAGATTTTGACAAGTATTCTTTTAAAAGTTTTTGAAAAATGCAGTAATCTTCAAAATATTAATATCATGGGTATTTCATATTTTTATATAAAATTTAATTAAATTATTGTAAAATTAATGAAGTATAATATAATAATAGTCTATAATAAATTCTATTGTGTTTCATAGTATTAATAATATTAAGTTTATTATGTGTGAAAAGTCTAATAAGTTAGATTTTTATAAATTTTATCAATTAATTTTAGGAAGTTCTTTAATGTTAAATGCATTATGGAATCATGCTGCTAGCAGGGTTCGTCAAATGGTTATTACTTCCAATTTATGTATAGAGTCTTATGAAAATCCTACAAAACTAGCTGTGGCATTTACACTAGAAGCATGTCGCGATCCAACTATGGCAAAAAAATATAGACATTCTGCAATATCACTTTTTCAACATTTTACCACATCTGTAATAATAAAAGATACAAGGTTTGAAATAATTTTACATTTTATTAATACTCTCTACTTGTGTGAAACAATGCTTATTAAAAATTTAATTTAGGATTACTAGATTATATTTAACTTTGATATTACAAAATATTACTGCCTTAGAACATTTAAAGAAAGAGATCTCAAATTTTAATACTATTTGTATTCAGGTAAACTCATTTTGTCAATTAATTTATTTATATATTTTTAAAAAATTTTCTTTTATAGGTATGGGTAAAATGTAGTATATTAAATTGCGATAATAATAATGAAAATAAATTTCTTAAAAATTATATTACAAATTTGACTGAAATTAAGGAAATTTTAAATTCAGAAAGTAATATGAATGAATTTCTTAACAGCGATGAATCAATTATTAATTTCTTAATGATTCTATCAAAAAAAAGAAAAATACTAGTGGTGTGTATTACACTTAATTATAAATATTAAATGATTTAATAAATACGAATTTTAAGTTTTTTTACAATTATATTTTAGTCAGAACAACAGTGCATGAATTTTGATATAACGTATAGAGCATTTTTCCATAATATTGACAAATGGGCTTGTCAACTTATAAATGAAGAAAATAAAGACACAAAACTTTCGTTTTGGATTTATCGATGTATTGGGACAGTTATTCTTTACTGTTCACCAATTTTATATGTGAAGGTTCAGTTTTAAATTTACTCATAAGATTAAAAAAAATGTTTAATATTTATATAAGTTTTTTTTTAGAATCAGCCAAATAATATGTTACGAATGTTAATTAATAAAGTGGCTCTACCTCCTGAACAACCGACTCAGCACCATTTAACATACCATACTCAGAAAATATTTTCGATGATAATTTTAGGGATGGAGAATTTAAATGTTAAATCAGACATATCCTTACAAACTTTAATTAGAGAACTTTTTGAAAAGTATCTTCCATTATTAATAATAATTGATGATAACAACGAAAACTCTTTCAAGGTTTCAGATACTCTTTCAGAATGTTTTTTGAAAACAAGTTCCAATTATATTCGTTTAATCTTGGATATATTAGTACGAAATTTCATTACTATACCTAGTGGAAACACTACACATAAACTTTGCAATTTGGTGAGATTAAAAAACATATACCGAATTTTAAATCAAAATAATAATTTAAAACTAAAATTAAAATTATTATCATAGATAATGTTACTATTTAAATACTTAATAAAAGCTGGCGAAACGTATCCAGTTCATGTTGTATATTCAATTGTTTGCGTTTGTATATCATCTATTCTCATTTGTTATATGAGGGTTTATGAGCACCAACCATTTAAGCAGCAAACAATTGATTTTTTCCGAGATTTATTTTTAAATTTTCATTTAAAAAACACGCCAGAAATTAGGTTTGTTAAAAATATTGTACATATTAAGATAAGCGTATTTTTATCATGTATTGTATTGTTTATTATTATTTGCTATATCATCATTTACTTTTATTTTCAGAGAAAAATTATATGACGTAATTTGGAGTATATTAAAAAAACACATTGCATCAGATTCAAAAGTGAGCTTTGCATTTTTAAACAATAGTTTAAAAATAGATATTGATCTGTTCAAATATTTGTATTCAAACTTTGAACAAAAAGTATCAGAATATGAAAGAGAAAACAGTACAATTGCAGCGGCACTAAGGTACTATGAACTATTTAATTATGATTAACGTTTTTTATATTTATTTATATGACTGAAATATTTCTTTTTTATAGATACTCACTTAGTAATGTAAAAACTTCCATAAAAACTTTTAATTCAAAGTTTTAAGAAAAATATCTAAATAAAAAAAAGACTAATACCATTTTAAGTTATGTGATGAAACTTATATAAAATTTGACACTGGTAAAATGTATTATATTATATAAGTTGAAGATTAATATTTTGAAGATTCAATAATTTATTTTCGATGGATATGACGAGACCGATAAGATTTTGGCATTGATGCAGAAATATCATTTAAAAGTAAGGGTCATTTAATAAAATCAAGACGTGAAACTGCAGAACGAAGAGCAGTACGTAAAGATGGTTCCATGTTACTATTTACTAAATATTCAAGTCTTTCAATATAGGAATCAATGTTTTGCAGGGTTGCTCCTTCGTATGTATCTAGTAACAAAAAATAAAGTAAATTTATGTAAATAAAATCATATCAGAGTATAATAATTTTTTTAAAATTGATATTTTATTAATTTTAATTTTATAAATTAATTGTGAAACAATTTTTAAAAACATTATTTCTATTATACCTGCGAGTGGTATGCTTGAAAAGCAAGAAGTTAAATTAGACCGTAAAGCTGCCAAATATCGTTGTAAGGTCTGATTAGTTGTCTGTTGATGATTTGTCTCAGTTTCCAAACGATTAACTGCTGCATGTAAACTATCTACATGTCGTTGTAAAACAGCATTTTGCGATTCATAATCCGCTGTAGCTTTACGTAGTTGTCTTAATTCTGCTTCACATGCTGTAAATAAACAAAACATATAACAATTAAGTTCACTACACGCTATAAAATATTATAATGTACCTTTATTATGATCTAAAAATTCTTCTGTAAAGATTGGGATATCGACTGTTCCAGAATCGTCATTTTTTTCGTTTCGTTCCTTAAATTTATGAAAAATATTATTTCAAAGGTATTAAACATTTTTTATTTTAAACTAAAAATAATACACTTACGTTTTCTAAAGTGGTTCCAGTTGAAGTAATATTAGTATTACTAATATTATTATTATTATTATTATTATTGTTATTATTAGTAGTAGTAATAGTATTAGTAGTAGTAGTATTAGTAGTAGTAGTAGTAGTATCAGTTCCATTTCTCTCTTTTTTCAGTTCATTTTGTTTATCAGCAGCTTGTTTTTCTATATACAGTCTATAAGCTTCAGTTTGTTTATAATCATTAAATTCTCTATTATAACGTTCTTTATCTTGTTCCGCAGCATCCAAATAATGCTGGAGAAAAATATTATTATTTAAAAAAAAATGTTTATTTACTTTTTAATTAAATCCATCAAATTATATGAACCTGTTTTTTATCTATTGGTAGCATATTCCATTCAGTAGCTAATTGCTTTGTAATTTCAGAAAATGGCATTGTGGGATTTTCATTTCTGACTGTTTCTCTTCGATCATTCAAAAACCTTAACAATATGTTTAAATTAATGAATCATAGATCAATTTATAAAAAGAATAAAATGTATTTAATCATCTAGATTTTATTTCAAAATTTATTTTGTATCTTTTGATATGCATAATTTTTATTTAGATTCAAAATTAAGAAATCATTCCATTTTGAAAGTATTTTTTTTATTTAGTTATAATTTCTTTTTATACAAACTACTGTTATATTGTTTTTATATAAAAAAAGTATGTATTTTTTTATACGTGATATTAATAAAGAATAACTTTTAAAAGATAATTTAGTTTTTAATAATTTGTTTAATGTAAAGTTTTTCATAAATAATACACGTTGAAAATAAAATTTGATTACCTAAAATATCCTGTAAGTGGTTGTTTAGGTGCTGTAGCATCTCTTGGATATTTTTTCCGTTTCTTTGGTCTACTGCTTGTATTGTTTGCGCTAGAAGAATTTGTTCCTTTTTTAGGTGTGCTATTTTCTTGAACCGGCTCAGGTTTATCATTTGTTGTGATTGATGATTTGCTACCTATTAAATTATATTTTTAATATATGAAAACTTTTAATTATAGCAGTTTTTAAAAATCACTTACTAGAAAGATCTATTTTTCCATTTAAATTTGAATGTGAAGATTCAATGTTATTTTCATTAACATTATTCATAATTGAGCTTTCGTTCATTTTGATTATGTATATATTATAAAAATATATAATAGGTACAAAGTATTGTAATTATTTTGTTTTAAAACATCACTTAATTTACTGAAATTTATAATTCAACAAAAACATATATTTTAAACAAATATACAAATATAAATTTATACACATTTATACACACACACAAATATATTTTTTTAATTTAAACTAATATGTTTTTTTTTATGAAAAGATTTTTTATTATTTACACAAATATTTTTAGCCGAGTGATAACAACGTGAATTTTGTAGGTTAAGATCAACTCCTACCAGCATTACCCTTTACCATCGTTTTGAGAATGGAAGTGTTTTCTTGTTTCTAACATCAAATCCAAAGTATTCGATATATTCAAACATATTTTTGTAATCAAAATATTTCATTATATAAGAGTTTTACAAGATTTCATTTATATATTATAAACACTGATAGTGTATATTATTTAAAGTATTTACACAAATATTTTAATAGAAAAATACTTTTAGTTTTTTAAAATATTTGGAATTTTTAAATGAAAGACGCATGCGTGATTTACTTTTAGCTTATATAAGAACATTATTCTATAATCTTGACCAAAACGATGTTAATTCTTTGGTAAGACACAGCTATTTAAATACTGATTTGATTACAAAATTCTGGTGAACATAAAGGAAAAATAAATTTAAGTTTTTCCTATGATGAATAAAAAAGAAACTTTGATACTATGATTTTTTTTCATATAAGATTAAATGGTAATACGATTTGAATCCTGATAAGAAAAGTAATTTGTTTTCAGCGTATTTTCCCATTTTCAAATAAATATATTATTAATGAATCGTTAACAATATATTAATCATGAAAAAATGTTCCCGGCTGTGAATAAATTAAAATATAGGTGCATCAAAATTAAACAACATAAAAAGAATTCAAAAAATTCATTTGTTTTTATTTAATAAATAATCTTAATAAATAGTGGGAAAGCTTACAATATTTGCGTTTTTTTAATGAAAATATTTAAATTTATGTTACTAATAGAAAAATAATACTATATTATTAATATTAGATCTAACAACTTATGATTTATGTTACTTTTTAAAATTATATATCATCCTTTATGAATAAAATTAAAAAATAATAATTTATGTAATTTATGATAATCACTTATTATTATATGATTTATTATGGAGTGATAATGAAAATTTAATAATTTTATATTATTGAGAAATAAATGCATCTATTTTGGATCAAATTCAGTTAGAATACTTAAAAAAAAAGATAGTATTATATCTAAAATTATAAATTTTATTAAATGTTTAGTATTATTTTTTACAAATGTTTATATTTTAAAATTAGTCTAAATTTTTGTACGAATATTTTTGAGAATATATTGAAACATCAGTTTAAAAATTTATATGATTATAAATTTTTTAATAAAATTCTTTTAAAAATTTATTGAGAGAAAATACATAGAAATATTTTATTTAATATTTTTCATTGTTGGTTTTTAAAGTAACATTATTATTTACTTCTCGAAATCAATTATAATATCTTGATTCAGTCTCAAAAAAAACTTTAATAAATACGTATAAAGATAAACTAAATTAATAAAATATTATATTTATAAAAATTTGCTTCATTCAGGTTTAATTGTCCTTTCTACTCGATGAAAAAAATAGATCTCGATTGGTTTTGAAGATACAATCCATAATCAAAGTAATTATTTTCTTAGTTGAGAATTGCGCGTGTTTATATACTATAAAATTGGAGAATACAGAATACTTCGTGTTTTACTAGATTTTTGATAATGAACTAATTATTGAAAAATTCACGCAATTGCGACATTAATATTACAACGATTGTGAATTATTGAGCAGTTCATCTTCCATTTTTAAATTGAAACTATATTATGAGTACAAGTAATGTAGAATAGTGAAATATTTTTAGTGTAAAGTCGTTTATTTTAATAAATAAAATGAAAGCCATTCGAAAAAATAATCATATTCTTAAATAAAAATTAATTGTTTTATATCTTGATACCTGTAGCTGGGCCTTTAAAATACAAAAACCAGATAACACAACTGGTTCATTCGTTTCTAATATTGCTATTTAATGTTTGAACAAGATATGTTATATTACCTTTAATGATATTGGGGTATACAATGATCGAATTCTATATAAATATATTATATCTTTTTTTGAGAAAACTCCATTCTTACGATACAAAACAACTTTAATACAATTAAATAATTTCGTTTTAAAATGTACCGTTAAAAATATAATAACCTTCTTAATATATAGATTTTTTTATATCTTAATCCTGAAAAAGTTAAAAATTTTAATTTATATTTACTGATGTGTTTGATAATGGAGAAAATAAATTACTAGGCTTAAATCTTTTACCAACTTGAAACAACGAGTTTTTTGTGATATATATGTATATATAAATGAATTTTAATTATTCGGTTAATAATGATTTATTATTACAATTTACATATAAATTGTTGTATATGAAAATTTATATTTACAAGAATATAATCTTAATAAGTTAAATTGAATATACTGGATTGTTCCATGTGTAATCTTGTTCTCCTCGTAACAAACAATATATGTAAAACTTCGAAGCAAAATAATAATATTGCCACTCGTTTTTTTTGTACACTGACACACTTAGAAAAGGGTAATTGAATCTGTATGGTTCTCACTAGTTCTTGTTAAAAGAGCTATTGTCAACATTTGAGAGAGTAAGAAGAAGAAAGAAAAATTGAAACAGATGTATCTATTGATATAATGAAGAGTAGAAGTATATGTGTCGTCTGGAGAGAGAGAAATATTGTGTAAGTAATCGACAGGATTGATAGCGACGACGTCCTCAAGATAGTCGCAGTTATCAGGCTTCTTCATTAAATTAGCTATAAAGAGGTTTAACTTAGTCAGAGGCTAGTTTGACATCTTTGATACGCTACATGCTCCACTTTATTTTCTAAACGCCAAAAAGATGATTTCCTTATTTCTCATTCTGCGCTCGAATTATTTTTTGTTGATTATTTGAAGCTTGGCCGCCCTAATCAATTATTAATGTCTATCAAAAACTCCGCTCCCCTTATTCTGTGTTTATAGACGATGTAAAATTTGAAGGGATTATATGTGCGGACGAACAAATCTAATATCTGTCAATTTATCTACTGGAAAACTCATAGTTTGTCCTGTTGAAGCTCAGTCGTTATACGTTTATTACTTTCATCTGATTCATATAAAATAATATCACTATATAGCAAAATTTGTTTTAAAAAATAACGTATAATCCGTAAATGTCTTCAATAGAATAAATTCAATTATGATAGTTAGGATATTGACAGAGTCTCGCACGATCAGAATCTCTATACAATGTCTGCAAGCAATAAAGTATAGGGAAAAAAGCGTTCACATAAAATATATATCCAGAAATATAATTAGAAATTATTTGAATTTTTGTAAGCTTATAGTAGTGATAGATAAGGCTGGAAAGATAAACTGTAATACGTGCAATAAGACATTACTTAATGCATTACTTTTCAACCATATAAAACTGTTAAAAAACTGTTGTAAACTAATTTAAAAAAAAACGTGCAAAAATATATATGAAGCTATTTTATCAAATTAACAAACTTTCTGGACGTTTTAATGAATACACAGTTATCACTTACAAAATTTCAAAAGAGTAATTTCTAATTAAGAAATATTTCAATATTCTTAACTTTACGTTTTTTAAGTTTAAATAATATTCCTTAATTGAATGAATTCAGTACTTGCTTGTATAATTCCATAATAGAGGAAGTCCATTTGCTCAAGCAATCTCTAAACAGATGTAGACATAGGCAAGGATAATAAAGTTCTTGAATATTATATATATATATATATATAATTTAAATCAATTAATATCAAGTTAATCATCCTGAATCTAACTACTTAAAATGACTAACTGTAAAAGAATGTATTTTTTCTACAAATTTAGAAAAATTTTGTGGAATGAAATATTTGATGAAGAATATTCAAAAAAGAAGTATACAAGAAACAAACACAAGTATACATGTCATCAGAAAATGATTACAGGTGAATAAAAGAAAGTTCTCGAATTCTTTTAGCGTGTGCAGTACATACTACCAGAGTTGAAGTTGGCACTGCAGTTTTTGAACCTTACAACATCTTAATTAAAAAGAATAACCACTAAGAAGTTAAATACGTAGAAAAACACATTGAAAAAGTAGAGATTTATATTATATTAAATTATAAAACAGAATAAACATTAAGAAAAGAAGGACAGCAAAAAATAAAATAGCATAAGTAAAAAAAAAATAAAATGAGAAAATCATTCTGTAATATAGAATAGACAAAATTGTACATAAAAAAATCGTTGAAATATTAGAGAGATATTTGAAGAAAAAAAGTACTGGACATAGAAGAAATAAAAAAAAGCACGTAAAGTTCAGAGAAAGATGATATATGAATAAAATTGGTAAATATAGTACATGCAACCACTAATATAATGAATTTATTGTTAAATGAAAAAAGTATATTTGCAGTTTAGATAATAGGTATAATTACATTTATATATAAAAAAATGAGAAAAAAAATAGGTTATAAAATTTATGGATACTATTTTTAAGATTAATACAGAAATATTAAAAAGAAAAATAAAGATATATGGAAAATACAACTAAATGCATTGAATACACTATAACGAAGGTATCAATTAATTATATAATAGAAAACATAAAAACAGAAAGAAGTGTGAATCTAGGGTGCCCTTTAATATTATTTAAAATAGTTCTTTTTTTAAATTCTTTTACAGACATAAAATAAGATATGTTTAAAGAATTACGAGCTAAATATATATTCGGAAAAAAGAGAATTACAACAAATTTATATAAATGTATAAGATATAGTTAGATATAGTTATGTTCAAAAAAATTGAAGAAGATACGAAAAATATATTAAAATATTTATATTAATATTTAAAAAGAAAAAATATTGATTTTTGAATGAACTTTTATGGATCTTTACATCTCAACGTATTGATACAAAATGTGTCAATCAGTTAACGCTGCCAATTGACTTTGGCACCATACTAGTCCGTGCTGATTTGCCGAAGGAACCTCATCGGGCAAAAGATCTATATCAAGAATATAAAAAGAGACAGCCAGGTCTTCAAAGATATAGCTTACTTGCTTTCAGAATTAATTTTATGCCCAACTCTGCACCATTCAGCGCAAGTAACAGCAGTATACCTATATATATATATATATCTAATCATATCCTTTTACTATTTTGGGGGAAGTACAATCGTCTTTGCCACAGAAATAAAGAATTTGAACATTAAAGTATAATGTGAGAAATTAAAACATACTGGAAGAAGATACCAAATTCTTCAAACAGAGAGTTTCCCACTTTCCTCGATCTTAAAGTAGTTTTTTAAGAAAGCGGACTTTACAGGTATCTAAAAAAGGAGTAATATAAAAAAGTATCTATAAAAAAAAATTTGTATAGAATTGAAAAAAAATAAAAATATTGAAAGTCTTATTCAAAGTACAATAATGCATGATTTACGAAACTGAAATTTGAGAATGAAAAATAGAATAAAAACAAAAAAAAATATAGTATTTCGGAAAATTTTATTAAAAATAAAAACAGTTAAATTTTAATTTAATTTGTGATGTAATAAGTACGTGTGAAGTAATCGCAGTAAAAATTTCTTTGAAAAACGTAAACAATAAAAATAAATATTAGTTCACAGTCGAATAAGAATTTGTGTTTAAAAAACCACTATAATTTCTTCTAATTTTCCTTAGTGAGAGATTATTTTGTATTACGAAAATATGTATTTAAGAAGAGGCATTGTTGATATAAATAATAAGACTATAGAAGTAATATTCAATGATACCTTCTAAGTGCATTTTTTAGTAGAAGAAATATAAATTATAAAAGTAAATAAAAATAGTAAAGTTAATTTGAAAAAAAAAGAAATATAGTACGATGTAATACTCTTTTAATATATTCGAAAAATATTAAATATAATTATGATTAAACCTTCGATATCTATTCTATATGAAAAACGCAAAAAATGGTAAAATATATGATATATCAAGGGTAATAATAGAAAAAAAGAAAAAGAAAAATATTCTTAATGTAAGTTCATGCAAAAATTATGTTATTATTATTATTATGTATTTTAAATTACGTATTTTAGAATATTTTGTAATAGTATCGTAGGCATTTTCATGTAAGAACTTTGTCTATCAAATATTAATTACGATAATATAAAATGGTAATATTGAATAGCGAAATTTCGAATTTTTATGTGCAATGAATATATTTTTATTTTTAGATGATTTTACAGTCAAATAAAATTTGTTCTAGCTATGATCGCGAGAGAAATAATATATGAGTGAAAATATCAAATGCAAGCAATTCTCTGGCATCATAAGTAAATTCATTACGGCGGTTCAAACATATAATTAATTGCAATCATATATTTAAGAATTCGACTTTTTCTGTATTTCATCTTAGATAAACTGTAATTGTTTTTTGAAATTAACAATAAAGTAAATAATATTAAAGATTTATTTTAAACTCGTCGAATTTGCAATTTTTTTTATTATAAAAATTACATCTATTCGAATGCTGTAAAAAAATATTATCTGAAATTAAATTTTGAATACATATAAATGATAAAATATTTGACCAACGGTGTAATCTTTTTTAATATAATTGTTGAAAGGAAGAAACTAACAAATAAGTTCTATATACTTATAAAATAAATTTATTTTGGTTTTAAGTATTCTGTAATTAATAACAATTATAATAATTAATAATATTATAATAACAATAATATAATACATATCAAATACATAAGTATTTTTACAAATTGTACATACATGATTGTAAAGATAAAAATCAATTTTTTATAAGTTACTTTTTATGCTTTTACTTTTTATATGTTTACTGATTTATTTCTTGTAAACGATAAAATATAAATTTTGTTATCAAGATTATAGATTGATAATTGTTTTACAGATTTATAATATTATATACTTTTAGTACTCAAATAAACTAATTTTTTAGTACTCTAATAAATTCTAAAAATTATATAATCTTATAATTTATATATGTAGAAAAATAATTGTAATAAAAAATTTATAAATTTTATACACTATTTATATTTTATATTAATTATTTACACAAAGTATAGCGAAAATACATCTAATTATTTTAAATGATATCACATTGATATATAACCTAACGTCTATTAGGATTAGTAACAGCTCCAACGAGTAGTGTCACTCCGAGTCGGTCATTGGACTATTTGGAATAAGAATGGTCTATCAACTACAACAACTCCAAGTTTAGTTTTTGATTCGAAGACGATGAAAATATCTTTTACGTGGAGCTAGAAAAAAATTTTTTTGATTATATTATTTTAGTTAAATTAATCAATTAAAAACATTAAATTTTAATAAAAGTCTAATTCAAATTCTTATAGTCTTAATTTCGATAGTTTTAATAATTTCAAGTGATTTTAAAATTTTTCTAAATAAATAATATAAATTAACATAATGAATAATTTAATTTAAATTTATAAAAAATATTGTATTTTTACTTAAGTACTATACAATTTAAGTAATATTTTTAAGTAATATTTTAATTTACTTAAGTAATACATATCTAGTAATGATTTTAATTTCACAACGAAACTAATGTTATATGATAATAAATTAATTTTTTACTATACATATATATTGAATAAATAATCATTTTATTAAATCCTATTTTGATATATAATTTTATGACATTTAGCGCTACAATAAACCAAGGGAAAATTTTTCATAGAATAAACACTGATTGTTTATTGTACTGCGTTAGCTGTACCAAAGCCTTTTTATTTCCTGTCTTTCATTACTAATATTATTATTATTATTCATTACTAATATTACTTAATTTTATATACGTAATGAAAGACGAGTTTAGCGGAACAAAAGAAAATCAATTATAAAGTTCCATCAGCGTACTCCAAAATTTATAATTGTAAGTATTAAAATGAATAAAACGTCAATAATTCGAATAATTAATTGACTTAACATTAAAGACCTCATCTTCAAGTTGTAAATTCTGTAATCATATGGATTTAACATACATAATTAATAACTTCCATCAACAAGGACTCAATAAACTTAAATTGTACAATGGATTTAGATTTATAACTTACTTGTAAATCTAATATGATTCAGTTAATAAACTAAAAATTAATATACAATAAAATTAAATTTTTTATTTATAATAATTATATACAATTGCTAATATCAGACATATAAAAAAATTTTATTTAAAAAAAAATAAAGATTATTTTAAAGTAATTTTTTTACGGGAGAGTTTGATTAAATAAATTAAATTAAATATAAAATCAATTTGAAAGAGTCAGAATATATTTTAAAAAATTTTCTAAATTTTCTTATAAATATTTAATAAAAAACTATTATAATTTAAATTTATTTTATATATTCTTTTATTTGTTTATTGAAATAAATGATATAAAAAATATTGATAATGTAAAAAATTTTATACAGAAAAAATTTTAAGCATATAATTAACATGATAATTACGAAATTAGGTTTTGCATGAACTTAATACATAATGTGTTAATTGTTTGATATACTTTTTTATCTTGAACATATAAAAATAATGTATACATAGAAGAGATCTATTTAAAAACTCTGATAACATTAAGACCGATACTGGGAATAATAAATCGAGATTATATCAATTAAGAAAATATTATAAAAAACGAAAAAGAAAGTATTACTATCATAATCTACAAAATGATAATTTCATAAATAAAATATATTAATCTATAATATTTTTTAATAGTTATATTATACAAAAAAGAAAAATTTGTAAATTATTTACAATGATAAAATCATTTAAATAACGGATAACTTAACCAGAACTTGAAGCATCATTACCGTCTTCGTTCACATCAATGACAACCTTTTGAACTATTTTACCTACTTTGAGTGGTTCATTGGATATACCGTGGAAGTTTGCGTTTCCATCAAACATATCAGTCATACCTAACTAGAATTTGAAAATTTTATTATGAGAGTTCTATTTTGTATTTTAAATATTTTTATTATCAATCGATTAATGATAAAATGAGTTATTTTAATGTATAACATTAAGGGTATTCAGTATGGAAATTCCAAACATTGTACAAATATTTTAAATAATTTATAATATAAAAAAAATTGAATATGTAAATGGTAATATATAATAAAAAAAATTTACTTAAATGATTTTTGTTGAAAATTTTGTAAAAATTCCATAAATTATTTAGTTTATGTATATCATTTGTTAGTATTGCAATGTTACAAGTATTCCTAATAACTTTATTTTATTGAAAATTATTTTTCCACGAGATTAATTTATTTTTAAAGATTTAAATATTTATTTTTTATGACTTTAAAAGGTTTTATAAGTGGAAGTAAACTATGAAAATTATAATTTACATATCAAAAATAAAAATTATGATTGAATTATGAACTTTTATTTTTTAATAATTTTCTTTTTAATTTTTAAAATGTTTATCAATTTATCGGTATCTGAATAGAGATGGTTGACAAATAAACTATTACCGGTAGTACTTTGTTAGATTTAAGAAGAATATTCAAGAAGACTATAAATTAACTACTAGGTAATATATCTCTTTTTTGCAAATTAATAACCCAAACTATAATATATTATTATAATGTGGTATTATAAAATTACTTCAACGTATTTAGTTTATCTTTACAAAGCACCTTTAAAGAATTATTGAAATTATTATAATTATTTGTGTAATGCGTAAATAATTTATACTTGTTGTAGGGTCATTTTCAGGTCAACGGAGCTCTCGATCCTGAATTTTGGAAGATATATATGTAGATCTTGCACATAATAGCTAGAACCAGCAAGACGAGTTCGATTGAAAGATTCTAAGTTCTCTACAATATGCTTTAAACCATCGATTTCGTTTGGCACAATGATAATCATTTTCAAGTCACTATTCTGTATAAATTTTTAAATTAAATAAGCTTTCAAATTGGATTATAATATAATTTCTTGAATAAAAAATTCTCAACTTACCTCAAAAGGAAGTTCAACAAATTCGGCTTTCAGATCAGGAAGTTCACCGTAATTATAATAGCCAATGCTAAACATAGTTGGTACTTGCTCCTGAGTATTTGAATTAATTTGAAATGTTCGATATTTGGTTGTACGTTTTTCAAAACTATGACCCCACTTTCCTTTAAAGTATATACTATTTGCGAGAATCATGTGAGTATCAGAGTTGATTTCACCTATTAATATTGATTTTAATTTTAATGTTTAAATTGTCTATTTAAAAAAATTGAAAACTCATTTATATTTTATAACTCCATGAACTTCAACTTTACATATTATTTTTAAAAAATTTGATTCGTATTTAAGCCTTTTAAATTAAATTTATCTATTTTTATAATACAATTAATTTTTTTACTTAAAATTTTATATACATGTTTCTATAATATTTTTAGGTAGAAAATTATGATAATAACTTTCATTTAAAGAAGTAAGTAAATAATTTTTATTTCATGCCCACCTGCGTATATAAAATTACGGGACATATGATCTATGTAATGGTCCACCCAATCGTTGATTATTTTTGCAGATAGTTCAGATTGCCTAATGTCAATAGCAACGGGTTCAGACAGAAACGATTTACTAGTCAATTGCATATATTCAGCTCTTAATCTATATCTTCTATCTATGCAAATTTTATTTGCAAATTTGAAGTTTACCCTTTCAATCCTCTAAAAGAAATAATTTTTGTATGTGCCATTAACATATATTTTCTAAGCAACATACTTTTTATTAAGACTTAGATATAATAACATGTTTTAAGCATAGAAAATAAAATTTGTAATATATAAATTATTTTTTCAAAATAACTTTAAAATTGTACGAGATTATAGAGGTTTTTATTAAATCTATTAACCATTTTCAAAATTAACTATGTCAATCAATATCAATGAACAAGTTAGAATTTTCTTAACTTATTTTATTAATAAATATAATGATAATTTAAGTTATTGAAACAATTTTCATTATTCAAGTAAATAGAAATGAAAACATGTAAAATATAAGATAAAGTATTACAGAGTATAAACTACTGAAATAATTCAAAGTTTTTAAAAGGTATAAAGGTTAAAAGATATTTATAGGAAGTGAAAAAAATTACAAAAAGTGAGACAATATTAATATTTAAAATAGAAAAACTAAAGAATTTACATTGATTTATGCTTTATAGTAGGAGACAAGATGTTTTTTAAAGCGATTTTGGGAAAATGGTTAATTATTTTGCCAAAGTTAGTTTGAGTACTAAAAAGTGTTTTTTTTTTAATGAAATAACAAGAAACAGTAATATTTAGTATTAGAATACCGTCAAAAAATAAAATTAAAATGAAATTAATAAGATAGATATACAAAAATATTAAAAAAGATAATACGAGAGTTATAGAAACAATATTTATAAAAATAAAATGCTAAGCAGAGAAAAAAAATATTAAATTTTCTTCAAGTAAAGTAAAAAAAAAAAAAGAAAATCAAAGCATAAGACTGGGAAGGGTAAACAATAGTATAGAAAAAAAAGAAAAAGATCTCAAAAAAACATGCAGATACAGAAAGGGCAAGCATAACAGAAATATTGAAAGATATATATATAAATAAATAGCTAAAAAATAGCAACACTAACTCAATAGCAACAAGCAACTTAATTGTAAAAGAAGAGAAAATAAAAAAATAAAAAAATTGAGATAGAAAAAAAGTTAATAAAATAGGAATAGATGTAAAAAGACATGAAAATAATTTTAGTAGAATAGAAATAAACAAATAA
The DNA here is from genome assembly GCA_018907185.1 of Platyscapa corneri. Taxonomy (NCBI): domain Eukaryota; kingdom Metazoa; phylum Arthropoda; class Insecta; order Hymenoptera; family Agaonidae; genus Platyscapa; species Platyscapa corneri. The sequence continues at coordinate 2,828,631 of JACCHW010000018.1, read as the reverse complement.
AGGACAAAATAATAGAAGTAGAAAAGATGAATGAAGCAAGAAACAATTGAAGTAGATAAATGGAGAAAGAAAAGAAAGAATTAAAGTAAATAATAGTGAAAAGATAATATTCGAAGATAAAAAATGTTCAAGCAAACAAATAAAATGAAACATAACAATGAAAGGGATGACAGTAAATGAAGAGTAAGAGCTATGTTTGAAAGCTAATTTAGAATTAGAAATAAAACTAAAAATACACGGATCATAAATAAAATATGAATGAAAAAATAATAAAAATAATAGTAAAAAAAGAGAAGTTCAAATAAAAATCTCGAAATGCAAAAGGATTTTAAAAGGAAGTAATGTATATATATAGATGGAAATAACTTTTAAATATCGATGTAACGAAAAAGAAATAATAAAAAAGTGTATGAGATCAAAAGAAAAAGGATCAAAAGTATTATTATTAATGAACGATAAATTTTCTAAGAACAAATTAAAGTAGTTATGAAGTGAAAGAAAAGAAAAGTGATTTAATAAAAGAAGAAAAAAGAAGATACAAAAAGATAAAAGAGAAGGTAAGACAGCCAAAAATCTAAAGACAGAAGAAAATCAAGATTTTAGTAAATTAATAGAAATACCTCAAAGCAATAGTAGTAAACAAATTTTAATGATATAAAATATGCTAAAAAATCAATAACTGATGAAGATGAAAGAAAAAATATGAAAGAAGAAGCAGAAATAAAAGAGGTAACAAAATTTAAAATGCCTAGGAAAAGCTAAATCACAAATAAAACGTGGAAATATGAAGAAAAAACATTGATACAAAGCATGAAAAGAATAGAAGAAGATTAAAAAAAATTTGAGAATCATGGAATGGTAAAGTATTCTTTACTTTAAAAAAATAACAAATAGAATACAAAAAATTTAGATTATTTTAATGGATTCGAAAAATAAAGTGTTTATAGGAATTATAAAGAAATATGATGAAAAAACTCATACAAGAAAATAATATAATAATGCTTAATTCGATTTTTTAAGAAAATGAGGTACAATAGAAACAATTTTAAACTCCTATAGATAAACAATTAAAGAAAGAAATAAAAAGAGAGGAAATTTAGAATTGCTTGAAAAATCAGGTATAAAAAGTAATTCACCAATAACACAAAAGAAATACATGGAAAAAATAAAATAGATACTTAGTCAAGATACTTATTGAAATGAAAACAGGAACATGAGTTAGGCAAGAATGTCACATGAGTTCAGCATTATTTAATATAATGATGGCAGATTTATAAAAAGAATTTTAGAATTCAATTTGTAAATAAAAATGTATAAATTATTCTTAAATAAACATTAAATAAATAAATATAATATACGAATTATTTAAGTTTTACCTTTTCAATATTTAGATATTTTAGGATACAATATTTTTTATACGGTAAACATTTTTATTTGGTTTTGGATTTATTTAGTGTTATTTAGTATTATAAGAATACAAAAAAATGAACACGGCTCATTAATATTTGCGTAGTATTTATGATAAATTACTATTAAATATATTTTTTGAAAAATTTATTTTTCATAACATACAAAAAACTGTATTCAGAAAATATTTTGTTAATATATAAAAATAATATGATGATAATTTATATATTTTTAAATTTTCTATTCTATTCCAGTAAAAACTAAGACTAATTGAAAATATTTAAAAAAATGTTTTTATTAATAATTACTTTTATTAATAGAGAAATCATCACCTAGTAAATTTTCACCATACATAAAATATAATTTTTTTAAATTTAGGAAAAAATGTGTTTGATTCGCATAATTATTTGTAAAATTATTGATGAAAAGAAAAATTATTTTGGTTTTATTTTATAATATTTTATACTCACGTACTTTTATTAAACTTATCTATTACTTGACATATAACTTTGAAGTACTTGTGATCGTACATTGTAATTTTATTTATATGTTTTACGAATTTAAATACATATTACAAATATAAATTTTTACGGATATTTTTACTTATAAGAAAGTTTATAGAAAGTATCAACTTTTTAAAAATAATGAATCAATGACATAACATGTGTATATTTATAGTTTGTAGATTGTATGGAGCGAACACCTTGATTGATTAATAATTAAATATTTTTAATTTAATTCGAAATTTTAATGATTGGGTTGTTGGTTTTTTTCTTCTATAAGTAAATATCAAAAAGATTGACTTACGTTAAGTAGATTTATGAAATTCTGAAATTCCTGATGAGTAACGACATCATTAGTGGGAAGATGGAGAGCATCGCGAATTTGTCTAGCAGTTCTACCAGCAGCACCATATGCAGCGATCGATAGACCAATATGGGCATTTAAAGATGATGCGATTACGTTTCTATTCTTGTTGTTTTCCATTACTTTCTGCAAATTTAAGTTATTCAAGAGTTGCAACAATCAGTGATATCCTAAAGAAAATTTATATTTTTAGAAAAAAAATATATATATATGTACTACATCTACAATTTTTAAAAAAAGCTTTAAATATGATATTTAAATTTTTTTAAATGAGATTATGAAGTCAATTTAATTGGATCTCAAAAAATTTGTACTTTTTTATCGATATGTTAAAAAAAATTAATTTCACTACTATTATAAAATTTTATTTTTGAAATATCAATTTAATAGAAAACCACAAATTATAATTATTTATGATACAAGCTGCAGAAAAGATATTAAATGAATATACGATAGATACCGACCTTGACAAAAGTAGTAGAAAACATTTTGAAACTTTCACTTAGGTCCCTGGCTGGTTGCACTGTTTGGACACATACTACATATAAACTGAATGCGAAGATAATTTTCACTGCAACATAAATTAGTTGCTCATATAATTATTGGTATATTACTATTAAAATAAGTAAATCAAGTTTTTTTTAATATAATATAACCAGAAATTACAATATTACAATTATACAATTTTATAATTAAATAATATTTACATATAATTATTAAAATGTATAAATATTTAAGTAGTTGGTTTGATTAGTTTATATATTATTTAAATATAAAAATTAAACATTTGTTATTAATTTATTTTGAGAATTAATGTTCTTTGTTGACATAATTTTATAAAATACATCGTTGATAATTTCTCAAATTACCTTCTTATGTTAGGTAGTTTAGAATTTTTACTAGAAATTCAAAACTATAAAACTATAAATATCCAGATTATTCATTTTCTAATAGATTATAAAAGTATCTTTTATAATATTAATTCTAAAAAGTGATCATTACTTATAAGAGTTCAGAAAATTATTTTAAAATTATCTTAAAAAATTATATTATTCAATTTGTTGACTATATTTTTTTAAAAAGATATAATAAGTTAATTTAATCTCTTAAAATAGAATTTAAATTAATTATTTATAAGGACTATATAATATTGAAAAAACTTCGTCAAAAATCTCATTTTTTATTTTAAAATTGGAGCTGACACATTTTATATAGACCTTCCCTATAAAAATTTAACAAAGAAATAATTAAAAGACCATACTTCGAGATTTTTTAGGTAGGGCGAAGATCTTCGAATATATAATTACTGCTCTGCACTAGTATGATCAAATAAAATGAACAGTGTTAGATGAGTAATTAAGTAAATTCTGCTAATTTTCATAGCATATCAACACATCAACATAGATAGCAATATAATACCGAAGATTTAAACTTCGATAAAAATATATAAATCTTTTATATAGATATAAATCTTTATAGAATATGGATTAATACAATGAAATAAAAATTGAGGATCGCTTGGCTTGTTTTAGCTAAATCAACTAAATACTTATAGTCGAAAGTCCTATGTTTGTACATCCATTTAAACAAAATGTAGCTCTTAAGGGAGTATTTTGTTATTTTCTTTTAATACTATAAAGTAATTTAGTATCAATGAAATAAAGTTATCTTTAACATTACAGTAAATACTATCAACTAAAAAATCTATATATACTAATAAATAATATATTTAATATGGCTAAACAGGTAGAGTTACAGAATGTATTTATTTACATGAGTTACTACGTGTTTTAAAAGTTTACAGTTGTATCTCTAAAGGCTTCCATAATAGAAGATATAATTATTGTTAAAGTTACTTTTTTATACTTTGCATATTATTATTAAAATTATTATAGTAATAGGAAAATATAGTCTTAAATTATACTATTAATAATTTAGAATAATAACAGTAAAAATTATAAATATAAAATGTAAAATCAATTAATTCTGAAAATAAAATACTTCATCAGTAATAAAGAATAGATTGATTTTGCATAATATAATTTAAAAATTTATTTTGATACTACAATAAAAATAAATAAAAGTAAAACAAAAATATAAAGAATATTTATAGACAAAAATAATCGTTTTTCTATGTATCGGAACGTTGAAGTCTGATATGAAGAAATATGATACCTAAGATATATTCGAAATTTCAAATATTTATTACATATTTTAAATTCAGCTTACGTAAATAAATCCTCTTAATAAATCCTCGAGTTTTGGATACTTTTTTTTTTTCTCTTGTTTTCCAATATTTATACTTTATTCATAATCTATTATTGCCCCCTTATTACTTTTCGTTTTTTCTTCTCTAAATAATTTCTAGATAATACAAAAGAATAAAGTTTAAAAGGAAGTAGAAATAATATATTATAATCTTGATCATAGATAATAATTAGTTATATCAGATATACATATATATATAAAAAAATTTTATTAAAGAAAAATAATACGAAAAAAAACAAAGTAATATAACAATCAGTATGATAAATTATTCATATTTTTAAACTAATGCAAAAGTCATAAAACACAATAAATTACTATTATGTTTATAGATGTTTGAATAGTCACTTTACTTGTTAAATAATATAATTAATGACAATTTTATTTTTAGTAAAACGTATTCCTTTAGAAAAAGTATAAATGCATTAATTATATATATAATATACTAATTAATATTATTACAAAAGAGAATTTAGTAAGTTAAGTAAATTTAATATCATACATTTGAATATCATCAGCATTTATAAATTTACTATTAAAATAAATTTTATTTGGATAAAAAGTTAATTTTCCATTTAATATATTGATTTCAGATCGAGAAAATTTTTTTATTATCACATACAATAAACCTTATTTTTTAATTACTTAAAAGTTATTGGGTCAAAGTTTGTTTTTTATTTTATTTTGATTTTCATTATTAGTAAGGCTAATTATTAATTCAGCAAACCGATATAAGTATTTCATTATAACTAAATTATACCGCTATAATTTCTCCTAGAAATGATCAATAGTTGCTAACTGAGTAACTATTATAATGAATCACTCGTCCATTTGAACCTTTAGGAACGTCAAAAGAAGTAAATTATAAAAAAATTAGATTTATTTAATCTTCATCAATAAAATATAGAAATAAATGGAAAAACACACGAATTTGGCACGTAATATATATTTGTAATTTTTTATTCATTTTTAGCTGATAGCGATAAGTAAATAAATGTTAATATACTTAATAACTAATAAATACATCAAGAAACTAAAATACTTAATAAATAGATTCTAGGGTTTTACCAAAAAATGTATTGTAACTGTATTTTAACGAACAATATAGGAACTAAACATAATTTATTGAATATTTAAAATTATTCAGTATTCAATATAGTATTGAAATTTACTCCAAGGCAAATTATATACAGTATTGTTAAAAATTAAGTAAACCAAATGAATTAAAAATGCTATCATTCATTGAATTAGTTCTTTAAAAAGTAAGCTAATATTTAGAGATGATATACTATATATAGAAATCAATATTTACTATCAATAAATAAATGTAGCTATTGTATTTAGCACAGCTTAGAAATATTATTAAATGAAAAATCATATTTTTTATAAAAGTTTTCAAATATTTGGTATTTCCAAATAATTGTATTATAATAAAATAAATGACAAAAAATTTAATATTAGATCATAAAATATATTTTTATATACTAAATTATTCTTCTTAAATTAATTCTCTAATTTATCGATTATTTGATTAAGAAAAAATAAAAATTTATATCGAATAAAATAACTTATTCATAAGTTTTATAAAAATTTACGTTATCTATATTATATATTAGTAGTTGATTTGTTTTTTGATTGTGTAGGTATTTGAAAAGTTAATATTTAATGAGTAATAACAAAATTACTTATTTAAAAACGAAAAATATTGTATTGATTTTATATTTAAATGCAAAATACCATTTAATGTTATAAATTAATTATAACTTAATGCTTGAATTCATATTATTTGAATAATGTATGAAACATTAAAATCTATAAAAAAATTTTAAAATGTTAATTCGGTGTATTTGCTGAAGATTAAATTAATATATTTGTGACATTTATGGCTATTATTTATTGAGTTATTTTATCTGAATTCTAGACATTGATATATATCTATATATATATATATATATATATATATATATATTAAGATGTAGTTTTAATAGTGGGTACAATTCCACAAGATAAGATTAAGATTATAAAGCTATTGTCAATTTCTTTCATTTTAGATGTATTTTAAAAAATTTTCGGTAAAGTGTTCATTGATGGGCGCTTCATCTGTATAAATCAAAACCTTTTCAGATGAAGTTATTCAAAACACTAATAATAGAAGTTATTTTAGAAAATAAATTACATTATAAAAACTGAATCAAAATTTATAAACAAGTATTTAACACTTTAAATAAATCATACTATAAAACAACATTAACAATATGTGATCAATATTTTCTTACCAAAAATAAAAATGAAATATAAAAAAATTGTTATTAAAAAATATTTCAGTATTATTTTAGACAATATTTTTTATTGAACTACAGTAATAAACTTATTATTTTGTGTCATACAATAATCGATCAATTAAAACTGAAGATTATTCAAAGAATTATAATTATTGATTACTTGAGTTACTGGACGAAAATAAAAAAAAATCGAGCAATGTCAATGATATATTTAAAATTCGTATTAAAAAATCTGTTTCGAATATTAATATATACTTGCGTATTTTTTTTATAAAATATTGATCATGTAAGTAAGAAGATTAGATAATAGGACTTTAAATTTATAGTTTTTGGTTTATTGCATTTATGCTGATTATTTTCATAATTAAAAAAATAAACGGTAAAATTGTTTCCATTTTTACTATCTCAATAATATAAATAACTTTAAATAGTTTAATTGAAAAAATCAAAGTAATATTATCAACAAGATAAAATTAGTTAGAAATCAATATTTTTCTTATTGATACGCCTGAAAAAATGATTTCATTACTACAAAAGTTTGATACAGACTTAATTCTAATAACGAAGATTTGTTAATTATAAAATTTACATAATTATAAGTTTATACAAATTATATACGCAAAGTTGACTTTAGAAAATACAACCTAATAGTATAGGACAATAATTATTTACTAAAGAAAATAAGTTGTAATGTTATAAAAAGTAACTTTATTGTAAAACCTTATAAAATTATTTTATTATCTTAGAATCATTTTCCATAGACTAGCGAAAATAATGCAATTAAAATATCTAAGTTATGTATATATATATACATAGAAAAGTCATAATAAATGATGAACAATTATACCAGAATACCTTATAAGCATAATATATGAAATTAAAAAGCATGGTACATTAATGTCTAATCACATCGCAATCAAAGTCAATTTAATTGCTAAATGAGTAATCCTGACAAGTTTTAAAAAGGTAATTATAAATACAAGTTTTTTAATGTTATGCTATTTAATTGATTTAAGTAATTAAGTGATAAGGGATTGAGGAATATCAAACTAGTGATTAGTGATATACGGTCTGAGAATGTAAACACAGTATAATAATATTGAGTATCTTATGCACTTGGTACAAGACTTTAAAAATTTGTGTTTTTATTTATCATAAGATTTAAAGTTCAGAATTCGTAAATATAAATTTTGAAACAATAAAATGGAATTAAAGAATTATATCTTACATATTTGACAGTGATAAAAATTATTATTAGATAATAATAATAATTATCTGAATGGTATATTTCTTTATATAAAAAATATCGTATTCGAAAATGCGCCTAAATTTTTTTTTTAACATAAAGAAAGGTATAAATTTACACAGAAAATTTTCAGATTTTCTAGACGTTATCTAATTAAAATATGTGTTTATAAGAATTATACTTGTACAAAAAAGAGCAATAATAGATACTTACGGGGCAGCATATTGGTTTAACTAGTATTCTATCCTCTTCTATCTTTCCACTTATCAAACACAGTTGAAACTGAATATAAAACAAGGAGTTGATCGCTATATAAAGTGTTTAAAAAACACATATGTTGTAGCGAGTAAATAGTATTTGCTTGTCTATTTCAAGTTAAAGAATCAGTGGCAGACAAAATATGTTGTAATGCATACATAAGAATTTTGGCATTGATTATTCCAATCAATATATTATTATGATTCTCGTATTTCTTACTTCCTCAATTTTTAGTTAAGACCAATATATAGTATCAAAAAGTGCATACGTATATTAGAACAAATCCTTTAGAAATATATTGAGAAAACTAGTTTTTCTTTTTGTTAAGCTGCTCGACGGCATCTTTTATAAATGCATTTATTATATTTTTACTTAAAATTTTTTAGTAATATTATAAATGAGATAATAATCAATAATAGAGCAAAATAGGGAGAGAATGATAAAATAATAGTTTTTCTATTACGAATTTTAAGATTATATATGTTTTTATAAGTAGAGAAGCATTTATAAATACATTGTCATGCTTTAAATCATTAAATATAGTTATACATTATATATAGATACATAATTCATATTTACGTTAATAATTGATATTTTTATATATGATTTTGGAATTGTCATTTATTATTTAATATATGACTACATAGAAGCTATTCTTCTTTAAAATATGTGAGATTAATATAAATATAATATTGGTAACAGTTATTAATATTTTATACTAAATAATTTTAACAAAAAGAACATAAAAGTACATTTAACAATTGGCATCCAATAAAAATTTTTTCTACATTAAAGTTTGATAATACTTGTTTGATAACATATAAGAGAGATAGTTCAATATTTAGAAAAACATATTTCTTAATTTTTATTTCACGAGTTGTTTATTAATATTACAAAATTACAAAAAAGAATGACGAACGTAATAGTATAATAATGTTTTGCCTTCGATAAGACAATATTTTTCTATTACTAACGTCATTAATTATTTCAATATAATAATCGATAGCTAAAAAAAATTTTTCGACTACATTGATTAGATATTATACTTATTAAATTTATTTTAAAATACTTAAAAAACAATAAACTTTATTCTTTATAAATGATTTGTTTAAACAATGAAGTAATACACATCGTACATTTTTTTGTACATATAGAAATTTTTAATAAAACTAAAAAAGGAAATATATATACATATTAATTTCTAATTAATAATATGAATCAATTTTAAATAATAATATTTATATATTACAACATTTTTCAAAAATAGCTTATACGAGATCAAAAATTACAATATTGAAGAAATAATATATCCAAATATTGTGGACATTATCTGATAACTTTTGTTACTTTTTGATATTAAATTAACTAATATTATATGTTTAAGAATTATTGAAATATCAGTATTATACAAATGAACTGATTTTTAAATGAGATCTAATCATGGACATTTGTTCTATTTTTAACAATTGTTTCAAATATTTTTGTGTCAATATATTTTTATTTAATTATTAAAAAATTATAATTATATATTTTATTTTAGATTCGGTGTATGTAAATATATTTAAAGATATAGTATTTTATATTTTTTTAATACCAATTGATAATTTTTACAATGAAAATGGTTTTTATTGATGAATACCAACAATAATAAATTTTAAATAAAATTTGGAAATATTTTTATATTTTAATAAATAATTTTTTTTATTTTATGTCAAATTCTAGAAACTTTTGTTAAAATTATCAAGTAAAATTAATTTGTAATTAAATTTAAATAAAAAAGCTTACATAAATAAATATATGGAGTTTGATTAATATTTATTTCAAATAGTTTATTAAAGAGCATTTTATTTTATAATCTATAAGCTGAATATAGGTTATTAATTGCTTAAGTAATATCTTATATAATTTATATATTTCAATATTATTATCTAAATATTATTATAATGAAAATTTTTATATTGCTTTATTTTTGTAAATAAATCTATTGTATGTAGAAAGTACAATATTTATAAATCGATAAATTAATAAATTAATTTTTTTATTGCAAGTTAATAAATAGACTTCTAAAATCAATAAGTAATATATAGTTTTTCATATTTAAATTTTAAAATTTATAATTAATCGAAAACGTTTTGTTTTAATTCCTTATAATAGATATTACAAATAACTATAATTATAATTAATAGCATGAAATGAATAGAAATGAAATATTTTCATTTCTATTTGTTCTTTACCTTGTTCTATTTGAGTTTTCAAATATTCAAGTGTTCATGTATGTGTCTAGACAAAACTGACTATCAAATAATTTTAATTTTCGAAACAAGATGTACACTTAATGTCCCATTTTTTCTTTCAAGCTGATTAGAATTAAATTAAATCAAAATATGTATGAACAAAAATAACCATATGTAAGTTAATATATGTTCAATATATGGATTAATATTAATAAATGCATAAGAACCTAATATGAATATTTTTGATAATGAATAATTCATAATTGTATTAATATTTTTATATGATAGTTTGTTTTAATGATACATTATGAAACATATATAAAACATATGATAGCAAGTTCTGAAAAACAATGTATTATAAATAAAGACATTGTGAATATGATAGATATTGATTATTATTTTTTACTTGTTATATAATTAATTAATTCATAATTTGAAAAATATAATAAACAAATAATACAATGTTACTTTTAAGTTTTCTAACAAACTTTATAATTGAATAAAGCATTTGTATTAATTTTTAAAAATTATTATATTACATTTACAATGCATAAGTATAAAAAATTATACAATTATGATGGATTTTTATTGCTTAAGAATTAAGTATTATCTAATGCTTGCATATTTGTTCAGATGTGAATCAATAACATTCTATTCTCTGGAGAACATTACCTTGTAACCAAGTAGCATTTCAAATGATGATTATAAAAAACAATAAATTTCTATATTTTTGTGAATTCAAATATTTGTATAAGCTATCCAAAAGTATTATTGTTCCAGTATACTATAATGTAATGAAGATATTGTTATATTTTTAAAAATAGATTAATGGAGATATATAATTTTTGATAGACAAAAAATACAAATGTGCATGTATACATATACACACAAATTATTAATTAAGCAATCGGGTAATTAAACAATCTAAAATAATCCTAAAATAGCTTAAAAACTATTTTTAATTTATTTTAAAATTTTATAAACAAAAATAGAAATAAATTATATTTTATTATACATTATTCTATGATGAAAAAAAATTGAATTAATTAATCAATAAATGAAATAAGAAACAACAAATACTTTAAATAAAATGAAATATTAAATTTTTTATTATTTTCATAATAAATATTAAATATAAATTTAGTATTTTTAACAATTAAGGTTCATGATGAATTTAATTTTTAATTTTATTAATTTTAAATTTACATTTACTAGTGCTATATAAAAATATTACCTATTTTATAATATAAAATAATAAGCATATTATATCAAATAATAGTAAATATTAAATTTATTTTGAACTGAATTTTTTATTAAATAAGCAGATTTTATAAAAAAAGTGGTGATTTAGATTGAAACATTTATTTTTTTTAAAAGTTTTGCTTGTTTCCAAATGAGTATTTTAATATTATACAATAAAAAATTTATAAGAATTATCTTAGCAGTACCACTTAATATTTAGGAATACATTAAATTTTAATCTAGCATGTTTATAATTTAATTATTGGCCTGCGTTAAGAAACCTAAATATTAAATTTATAAACGATAAATTAATAGAAAAAACTTTATATAACAAACTGTTATTATTTTTTTTAAATAATAAATAAAACATGCATGTAAATCCAAACAGTAAATAAATTATGATAAGTTTTTTTCCATCGAATAGAATAATTTATAAATTGTTCATAAATATTAATATTCTTTAAAAAGCCCAATTACAGCAAATGTTCTAAGTAATCCTTTAAAATAAAAAAATCTAAGATTTTGTAATATAGTATATAATGTCATCATAAGGAATTAAATTTTAAAATAAGTGTCTACAAATATTTTATATAAATGTTGAAAAATAATAAAATTATTCCGAATATGAAAATAAACAAATTAATTTTTTTAAATATTGTTTTGAACTGTTTTAATATAAAAAAGAAATACTTTTTTTCATTCTCTAAGGATTAATACGACTTGAATTCAAATTTGTATACTAACCTGAAAATATGCAAGAGTAAGATGTAATCGAAGGATTATTTGACAAAATATGAAAACTATTCTATTGATTATTTTAAAGTAATAAACGTTTTACATAGCTAAATTAAACACTTGTGTGAAATGCAAAGTTTGAAAAATGCATAAAAAATACTTGTTTCATTAAATTTTGTTAAAGAAACTTAATTTATTCAATATACTTTTCAAAACAATTATAAAAAAATTTTTTAATGCTTTAATTTTTTTTTTAAACAATATTATTATACGTCTTGTATATTATCATAAATAAATTTGATTTTTTTTTCATATACCCTATATAAATTATATGGATTATTATATTAAAATATTTTCTTGTAATAACTTACATAAAATAGTATAAAAGAATAATAAAGAAATCAAAAAGAAAATAATCGTATTTATCTGATATCACAAGCAGCCATTTACTATTGGAGAATTAAGAACTTTTGATACTTTTTGTTCTTCGTTAGATTTTCTTAATTGCATAAATGTTCATGCTAAGAGTATTATAAAAAAAGAAATAAAGAAAAAAGATAGCTTTTTTATTGAAACAGCTGTTTTTGCACTATCTTACATTTTTTATTAAAATCAATGATAAAGGATTTTTAAAACATTGGCACAACACATAGTATAGATAAATCGCAAAAATGAAAAATGAATATTCGATAAAAATTCACCGTATATTTTTATCTATATATTTTATATTTAAAAAATATTAAATGTATGTGTGTGTGTGTAGCATTGTATAAAAATATATTCTGTATATTAATATAATTTCATATGAGGACATCATAAAATATATGGTTATTATGATATACATAACTCTCGCTAAAATTTATAAATATCTATATAGTAACATTATTTTTATTTTTATAAGATTTTGTTAAAATTAAAAAAATTGTAATATTACTTTTTCAAGTTATCTTTTCATTTGAAAGCTTATTTGTTTATACTTTGCCTGATGCGTGTTCGATTTGTTTGATCATATGAATAAATGCATGAATAGTGGAGCTGAAAATACTTTTCATAAATATTGAAGGAACTGAGTTCAAATTGTTATTTAAAATTACTTTATTAACCTTTACTTTTTATTAAATTTAAATACAAATTAATAATAAGAACCTATTTTAACAAAGACAAAAATTGAAAACTATAATTTCAGATTAATGTATTGTTTATGACATTTTAAGAGTTTAGAATACTTTTTTTTAAATCACGATAATAAATATTATATTTATCTGTATTTAAAATTTTCCTTATAAACTTCAAGTTACTGCAAATAAAGTAATTATTCACCAAAGAAATTTACTTAATATAAGAAGCATAAATTATTTACATAGCTTGTATATGGGATGAGTTCTAATAAATTTTTCACACTTTTAATTTATAATGCTTGCCATTACTTGTTGTTTTCAATATTTTACAGAAACTTTTATGTCGACGTAATATATTTTAATATAAGTATTTATACTATTTATTTCATCTAATAAAAAATAAGTATTAATATAAGTTTTGAGATTACATATAAATTTCCAAACGTTAAAATACATTTTAATTATTTACTTAGATATAATTTATAACTATATCTAATAATTAACAGCGTGACGACGTATTTTAAAAATAGCTCTCTATTTACTAAAAGTTAAATTTAATAAAAAATGAATTCTGTTTTTAAATAAATTAAAGACAACATAACAGTATATACATAAGACTTTAATACTTAATTGAATTATAATAATTTCAGAATAATATTATAAATAAATGAAATATTTTTTTCATTTTTATTTTTAGAGTAATTTTTAGAGTGAATGTTTAAAAAAATTTTCCCACATTTAGACGTATACTTGTACATCATTTTATACTTAATAACTTATATATTATATTGATGATTATAATAAGATTGTTATATTGAATTGTTGTAATAAATTGTTAAAAACAATGGGCATGAATTTAAAAATTTATATATTTATATATTATAGTTTTAATTAATTATAGCTTTGATTCATTTTTACGTACTTTTTGTTGTCTTCTTTTTGTATAAATATATATTTCAAAAAATTAAAAATTAATTATATATTTTTTGCTTATATGTTCATAGTTCAGTGTAAATGTTTTAAAAATGCTTTATAATTATTATCTATGATTTACATAATATTTGAATGAAATATTGGAAGCTTCTTTGAATTATTTTACTTTTGCATAGTATTAAGAATTGGGGTTTTTGGTGGAACAGTGGACCAACACATGGAAATTAAGAAAAACGTAATGTACAACATAGATTCAAATAATTCTACATAACTTGTAAAACATTTAAAAATGATTATATATTACTTATAAATGATATCGTTTAAAAAAATTTAAATAACGGAAAATACAATAAGCTTCGATATTTTTATTGTAGGATACAATTTGGAAAATAAACATTAAACAAAATGACAATAGAACAAACATAAGAATAAATACAGAATAACTGTTACCGCTCTTTCATTTTATAATATTTTCCCCTACCATCTACCTCGTTAGAAAAAAGCAGAACTATGATCGTAGCTCTCACTCTCTTTACATTTAAATTTATTCTGAAACCATTCATAGACTGTTGTAATTGTATAAATACAATATACCGGTCAATGTCTAATTATATTAGTTTACTGGAATAATGCTTTTCTTTTTTCTTAAATGTTTAACTAGAATTTAAATTTAAATTTAGCATAAATAAATATTATGCGGTTAATGTTCAATTCAATGTGTTGTGAATTATAAAAATGTTTTTTAAAATAGGCTTTTAAGAATTTGTTTTTTCATGATTTTATTAATATATACTTAAGATATTTGTTCGATTCTTGCCTAGATAGTTTAATAAATTAGAATAGTAAAATTAGTTTAATATGTTAAAGTTAAAATAATAAGTTATTTTCATAATAATAACCTGTTCAGTAATTTATCATTTTAAAAACATGAACTTACTGAATCCATATAAATGCATTAAATTAACAAAAAATAATTTATGTTTTTATCAAAAAAACAAAATTTATTAATTATTTTTTAATACTGTATCAAAATGGAATTAAATAATTCACAGCTAACAAATTCTGATTCAAACAGTGAAAATAGGTTTTTATCTAATCTCTTTAGTTTCTAAATAATATTGATGCTTATTACATATTTATTATTATTTTTAGTTTAATTTATGAACAGCAAATATGGACTTTTATGAATAATACAATTATAGCACTTTTTTCAACATTAGATGATGAAGAAATTGTAACTGTAGGCACTGAAGAAAGTTTACATCAGCTTTTAGAATCACTACTTTGTAGATTTAACAATTTAAATATTTTAGTTCCTCAAATGACAAGTGGTCCTGTATCTATAAATGTACAAAGAAGATATACAGGTAAAATATTACCATTATTTCATAATTAAATTAATCAACATAATTTAAAATTATTAAAATAAATTTTTGCAGCTTTTACAACATGGTTGTTTGGAGCAATGTTCTATTTAATAAATCTACCTATTAGTAGAACATCACTAAAGAAAATTATTGATATACAAGTGTGTATGGTACGAATTTTATCTCGTCTTAATTTAGAAATGCATGAAAACATTTCATCTGAATACTTAAATATTCTTGATGGTAAAAACTTAATATAATAATTTTCAAATATAATATTAAATTTAACTAAATTATCAATATTTTTCAATAATGAATAATATTTGTTCGCAGAATTAATTTGTTTCAGTAATCAAAATAAGGATACCAAAGAAATAAAATTAAATAAATTTCAAGCTGATCAAAGTGCAATAGATTATCTAAAACTTATACCATTTCCAGTCATAGTAAAATATGAACAGATTTCATTATTTCAAACTTCCATTTTAAAAGTAATTTAGTTAATATCTAATTTTTTCATTATGTAAAATCTTAATTAAAAAATATTATTTTAGATTATTTCAGAATCTGATGTTTCTGTATGGTCCAAAAATAAACTTAAGTCCCAACTCTTAGAAATTTTAGTTTATTCTGAGCCTAGCGTAAAACTTACTGCATTAAAAATTTGCATTGAAATGTTTGATTATTGTTTATTAAATGATAACGTAAGTAATTTTTTATAGAAATCATATATTTAATAATAGATTTTAGAATATAAATGCAAATAATTATTTCCAAAAACAATTTGTTTTTGATAATTTACTATAGATTCTTTTTATACATTTATTAATCTCTACTTTAGGATATGCAGAATATAATTTTATTTGCAACAGAAATTGTAAAATCATTATCAAATTGGAATAATAGAGGACTTATTTCAAATAATTTATGTCAAAAATATACAAAAACATTAAAGCAGCTTGTATCATTAAGCAATAATCCAGTTTGCATAAATTTTTATTTTGAAATTTTATCTGCCTTGGTAAACCGCACTTTGAGTCAGTATATTTAATATAATTTGTTGTTATTAATATGTGAAAAGTTAAGTTTTTAGTTAAAAAAATTTTTAACTTACTTTAGTATTTTTTTTATAGATTCTGATGTATTAGAAAATGAAACATATACAAAAATTGAAAATCACTTGTCTATATTTCCAAAATTTTATAAGAAATTTGAAATAAAAAAATTTTTATTTTATTTTGAAAAACATCAGGTATGTTTATAAATAAATGATTTCAATATTAATTATTGATTGATTGATTTTTCTATTTAGCAATTTATGAAGATTCTTGTGTATTTTATTATTCATGAAATTGAAAATAATGACTCAAATATTGCTTCAACTGATATTAACCGAATCAGCAAATTATGGACTAATTTAAAAGATTGTTTTCTTAAAAATTTACTATTAGAAAAATATGAAGAAACTCTTAATTTTCTTCGATTAATTAATTTATTAGATTTTCGACTTACTGAAAAAAATATTTCAATAATTTTAATGGACACTGATTTAAATAACATTCAGTCTCAATTTCTAAAAGTTTTAGTGACTAATAATTATCATCAAAACAAATTAATTTTTGAGAATTTCACCCAATTAATTTGCCTTAGAGAAATTGATAAAAATGAAATTCAAAACATATTATCGCTACCATGGCTTGATATTAATGCATTATCTTCCAAGATTACAAAAACTCATCTTGCAAATGCTAAATCTTTAGATTTTGCAACAAAAGTGAAATGCATAAACTCTATCAGTAGATTCGGCAATGGCCGTCATCGCTTAGATATATTAAATATGTGTATATCCAGTTGTGAAATTGAATTAGGTGTTGCTAGTATTTTGTAAGTAAATTTTATTATGTAATGTAATTTATTTTAAAAAAATCGATTAAAATTTATTTTTTTTTTAAATTGAAGAAACTGCCCTATGCTATTACTGGATAAAAACATTAAATTCGACGATATTGTGGAACGAATTCTTATACCTGCATATAACACCCAAAAAATTCCTATTTTTGAAGCAATTGCTAATATTCTTGGTCAACTAGCATGCATAGTTTCAAAAAATGGAATAATTATTAGGTAAAAATTTAAACGGAAAATTTAATTTACGTTTTATAATTTTAAATTAAATTTATATTGCCTTTAATTGTTTTAATATTACTTTAATAATATGAATCGCATAATTTACAGAGATCCATCAGATTTTGAAAAATTAATTGTAAAATGCAAATACTGTGATAATTCTCAACATGAAACTGTACATAGACCAGAATTTGTGTCTTCAAAATTTGAAACATATTTTAATTCATTTTTTGAATTACTAAATTGTAATTCCAAAAGAATTCGATTCAGTATGTCTAAAAATTTGATTAGATTATCAAATCATATTAAATGTTTCAACAGTAATTTATTAGCAAAAAAATGGATATCATACTTACGTGATGACAATGAAGAAATACGTAAAAATTTTGGTGAAGCAATTGGATTTATTTTAAACAATCGAATTAATTTGTCAATACCAAATAAATTATTTCAAGATAATATACCAGTTGATTTAGAAGAATTAATAAAAATGATAATGGATCATTTTATAACTGTTTTAAATGAATCATTGGATGATTGTAATCAATCATTACACCAAACTTTATTATTTACTGCTAGAAACGCAGCTTGGTAATAAAATAAGTTTTCTTACATATTATAATTGATATACAAGAATAATTACTAAAAGACTAATTGTAATTTAAAACCTATAATGGTTTGTATACAAAATGATTAAACAACATATTATTAATTTATTTCAGTATACAATCTCACCTGACTGAAAGACGATGTCTTAATATTTTTATTTTGACAATTCTTCATGTTAAATCATCCGCTCAAATAGTTGCATTAGCTACAAATGCTTACAGAGAAGTTGCAATGTACCACAAAGTGTCTTTGAAGACAATGTATATTCGTTATAAAAAAGATTTCTTAAAAGTATAATTTAAATAATTATAATTTTGTTATTTCATAAACGTGTCGTTTTCAAATTATAATTTTTTTAGATAATGATGACATTAGCAGTATATAATAGAATTAATCATGACTATAATATGTCAACATCAGTACATAGAGTAGCTAAATGCATGGGATTTCAAGGGTCTCGACAATTGTTACGTAAAGATGGACATCATGCTATATGTTTTTTATTACCTCAAATAATAAAAAATAGAAAAGCAATCACTTTATTTCATGATATTGCTGAATTAATTAATGCAGATGAAAAAGAGATGTTTAAATCTTATTTCCAAGTATATGAATTTTCTATATTTATTCTTTATTTCATTCACCTTTATATTTATATATATATATATATGCATCTAAATATTTATTACATTTTTTAGCACATTTGTTGTCGTGTATTTTTATTTGAAAGCATCGAAGATGGTATACAAATCTTTAAGATTGTTTCTGATATAACTAAGACCAGCATACCTGTTTTAACAGCAGATTCTTTCACAGTAATAAAATTAATATTTATGTAAGGCTAAAAATGTTAATGTGTTTCATTAAATAATTATTTTTATTATATTTACAGCTTATAATTAGTGAGTTAATGTTACATTTTCACTCGCAAAAAGAGAAAGTACTTAAGCATTTACAATTTTTATCAAAATACGATGATCAACAAAACATCAGTTTTGAATCTAAGAATGAAATTGTAAGATATATAGATTTATTCATTTAAATAATTTTTAGGAAATTTTTTTTATTTTACTTAATTATAATGTAATTCTTCTTCAAATTAAAGGCTCAATATTTAAATTCAATGTTACATGGTGTTCTTGTCACTTTTGATGCAAATCTTGGCTCAAATTCTGAAGAAATTATGCAAAAATATGCCCTTGCATCACTTTCACAAGTGATATGTTTTATGGGACCAAACTACATTACACAGTATAAATATAAAATTTTAGCTACATTAAGAACATCTCTTATGTTTACAAGACCAGGTTTTAGAAAATTAGCATGTGATGCTTGGAATGCTTTCCTTAGAAAGTAAGTGCATATGTATATATATATATATATAGGAATAGAAAGAATCATAATAAATACAAATTATTTAATAATTTTTCAAAATAACATTTATATACGTAGTTAATTATTAATTAATTTAATTAATATTAGTTTCTATTATTTTTTGATAATAATATTATTTTAGTACATCTGTAAAAGAATTAGGACCTATGCTAGCAACGATATGTATGTCTTTAGTACCATTACTTGAAACTTATCCTAAAGAAACTAATGCAATGTTAGAGTACCTCTTAATAAAAAATAAAGAGCTTATACAAGAGCATATGTCCGATTTATTTTTTATAAATGATTTGAAAGTATCACCAAATATATCTACACGAATTATTAATCATAATAAACAAACAAGGTATATCTATTAAAATTATTTTCTAAATGTTATTTGTAGATTTTGTATTAAAATTTTATATATATTTTGTAGACCAAAAACTGTAGAAGAAAATTTGAAATTATGGATAAAACGCATAATTCATCAAACGGATGAAGTACGATTGAAAGCTCTTGTGTATTTACAACAATTTCTTGCCAAAAATCGTAATGCGATTAATGATCTAATATTGTCTGATATTAATGTCCATCCTTTAATTGTAGAAGTAAATACGTATTTCTCATTAACTTCATTAAATAAATTTCTCCTTTTCTTAAATGAATTAAAATATTAAATTTAAATATTTGTTGAACTTTTATAGTTATTGGATACGCTAATGGCTGGATGTCAAGATAAAGATGAATCTATTTGTATTGCAAGTGGAGATTGTATAGGAGAATTAGGTGCAATAGAACCAAGTCTTTTACCAAGAAGAATAATTTCTCGAGGTTTAAAAAACAATATACATATATATATATTTTTTTTTTTAAATATCACAAGTTTTTTTTAGTATTAATAATTAATAATATTAAATTAATAGTATTATTTTGTTACAGATGATGTAAAATTTATATCTGATATGAATCAAGAATTCGCTTATAGTTTATTTTGTGAACTAGTTAAAGACTACCAATCACAAAAAAATACACAAAGTATGGATTGTTTTTCATTAGCAATACAAGTACGTAAATTTAATTTATGTATTAAAATAAATAGTTTATAAAATTTAACATTGTTTTTAATATGATATAATATATGAGATTATCTTATTATTTATCTTGTTTCTAAACCATTCATAAAATGTTATTAAATTTTAATAATACATGATAGAAAATTAAAATTGTTAAAAATCACAAATTTTTTTCTCTCGAATAGCAGTACGCCCTTCTTTTAAGGTGACTAAGAAAATTTGTTATCCATAGTGATAAATTACAATTTTCCTTATATGTATAGGCATGGATATTTAAATTTTAATTTTTTACAACTAAATTATCTTTTTCCTTATATTAACCATTTAAAATTTTAGCTTTTAAATAAGTATTAGATCATTTATATTTTTTTTACATCTACATTCAAAGTGTGGCCACCACATGGTTTAATAGATATTGCAATATCATACAAGTAA
The DNA here is from genome assembly GCA_018907185.1 of Platyscapa corneri. Taxonomy (NCBI): domain Eukaryota; kingdom Metazoa; phylum Arthropoda; class Insecta; order Hymenoptera; family Agaonidae; genus Platyscapa; species Platyscapa corneri. The sequence continues at coordinate 2,807,059 of JACCHW010000018.1, read as the reverse complement.
ACAGCAAGAGAATAACTTTTGTAAAATAAAGCCTTTTTCTACTATTACAAGTTTCTGCTCATAATCGGAAATTCTTACATGTTCATAGTTGATTATTATTTATACATTATGATTATCTTTTATTATATAATATAGCTTAATAATTAAATATAATATAAATACATATCTAAATCATGATTAAATATAGCTTGAGTAAAAAAATGTATTAAAAAAATAATTATTTTACTATAAATAATTACTATTAAAAACTATTGTTGCTATGGCTTATTTTCATATAATACTTAATGTTTTTATTTTGTAAGGAGTATGTCTAATACACTTTTAAAAGAAATTATTTTCCTTTAGTAACATATAATTCAAAAATTTGTGTCAAATAGTAAATACGATAATAAATAAATATTTATTCATTATGATCTAGAAAACATTTGAAAAATTGCAAAGATAAAAATAATTATAATAAATTAGAGTAATTTTGGTTTCATTTAGACACTTCACCTTTAAACTTCACTTTTTAAAAAAATTTTCCATAATTAATTTAATTAAAAGTAAATAATATAATTTAATATTTTTTAAATTTTCAGGAAATATTAAGATCATATCAAATTTCACCGGGCGGTAAAAACTGTAAACTTTGGAATGAGTTGCCTTCAAAGATTCAACATATGATTTTTCCATTATTAACATCCCATTATACAATAACGACTGCAAATAATGACGTTGAATTTCCAAATCCCATTTACGGGTTTGTTAAACATATTATTTTCATTAATTCATATTTTTGTTTAATTTATTTAATATTCATGGACATTCGTTTAATTAATTTTATAACAGATCAGAGTCAGGTTCCACTTTTGAAATGTGGACTTTTAACTGGATAATTAGTATGTTGAAAAGTATAGAAGACAATACTGTTAGCAATGTTTTAAATGCTTGTCGCCCAGTATTTAAGCGCAGTATCAAAATTATGACTTTTTGCATTCCTTACATTGTTGGTATGTTAAAATATATTTAAAATTTCCTTTTATTTCAAGTGACAGAATCAATAAAAAAATTCAATAAATTTAAGCGGATATATAATAATATAAAATATAAATAACATTATAATATAATTTATAGCCGATTTTAAATTATTCTTAAAATACAGAAATATTAAAAAAATATTACTCCTAAAAATTATAATATAAAAAACAAATTTTAAATTCCGTACAAAAAACTTGATATTATTTAAAATTTTCTCAGCTTACGTGGTATCGAATGGAACATTCAATGATATTCGAAAATTAAGCACAGAAATGTTGTCAGTAGTTGCAACAAATGAAAAATCTAACGTCGACAGAGAACTTTCCCGTCATAGACCATTACGTGCTCAAATCGATGCTACATCGAACAATACCAGAGTATCTGATGAAGCTAGACGAGTTCGCTGCTTACAAGTAATTTTTATTCTTAATTTCATATTAGGATTTATGATATTATATAATTAGTAGTATTTAAATTTTTTAATTTAACGGAAATAAACAAATTTTTTGATAAAGTTTTGTACAATTTTTGACACAAATTTTTATATTAGAAAAATGTTTATTTTTATTTCAATAGTAATTTGTTTTAATAATGTAAATTATATTTCTACTACTTTTATAAATATTTTATATTTTATCATATATTTAATAAAATTTGTTTTTATGATCGTTATAATAATTATTATTAAATACAACTGTTTTAAATATTAAAAAAACAATATTAAAAGTAATATGTAATAAACATTTTAAATAATTATTAAATCTTTTTTACTTAAAAAACAATATCTCTATACTTATAATCTTCACTTTTAATATATTTTATTTTTGAAAATAATGGATATTGGCGTGTAATATGGAATAATATTTACATTATCTATTATACAAATAACTCAAGCATTTCTTTTAATCTTAATGCCATACCATCAAAACTACGAATTATAGCGATTACTTAAAATTTAATATAGGATTCTTAATTATATACTTATTTAAACTAATTATTATTATTATTTCAAAGGAAATAATTTATTTTTCAATTAAAATTTTTATAAAATTATAATATTTACTTCTATTATAAGAAATAAAGCTAAATTCTCATTTGGAAAAAATATTTTAAAACTGATAAATATATATATATATATATTTCGAAATTTTATTTTTAGGTAATATTTCGATTTTGGATCACTTGCAAAGATGGTTACGAGAAAGGCGAAAATCACGCGATACACAATATGAAAGGATTGAAAGTATTAGTCAATCAATATTAAATAAAATAAAATATAAGTATAATTGATTATTCAATTATTAAATTGAATATATTTTAGAATTTTGTGATGGCTTTCCGAAATTGCTGCTTGCTCAAGGATGTTACCAATCTTACGAATATCATAGAGCACTTATTTATTTAGAACAGCACATGGCTTCTAGTAAAAAAGGATTGTCTGAACCAAAAGAGGGAGGCTTATTAGCTGTAATTATAAATATTTATTAAATCTTATAAATTTATTCTTTGACTGTTAATAACAAATAAGTTATTTTAGAAAATCTATACTCAACTGGAAGAACCTGATGGTGTATCTGGAATTTTAGTGAGTCAAAATCAGTGTCCTACTCTTCAACAACTAGTTTTAGCTCATGAAGTCAGTGGCCAATATCAGGTATATAATAAAAAAGTAATATACCTAATATTTTATTTGCAGAAATTTTATTTTTTTTACCGTGATTAATTTTAAGTGCTTTTTATTAAGTGTCCATGTGTAATTCAAATTCTATTTGTTACTTTATCGTATTTACTATTTTGGTTGTCTTTAAATAGAATGCTTAAAAGCTGAAAATTTTTATTTAGGATGCTGCTACTTGCTATGAAAGATTATTACAAAACGCCGTTCCAAAACCCAAATATCTACAAGGTATGATTCAGTGTTATCTTGGATTAGATCAACCATTCACAGCCATGAATATAACAAAAGGGGTATTGGAAAATAGGTAATAATTTAAAGGTACATTAAAATTACCACTTAAATATTTATGAACATATGATATTTAATTACTTAGACCAGAACTTGAAACTCTTATCTGTGACGCAGAGCCTTTTTGGAATTTGGCTCATTTTGGAAAAATCGGAAATGATTCCAAAAATAATTTTAAGTTAAATCTTCTCGAAGACTTAAAGAATTGTATAAAACCCGATGTTATTTCAATTAAAAAAAAATTGTTATCCTTATTAACTGCTTCATCTAGATTAGGTGCTTATGAACAAAGTTACTCATATATTATGAAGTAAGTGTACATATAGTTTTACATAAATTTTTAATATAAATATTTATTTAAAAATTAATTTGTATAATTCCAAAAGAATTATTTTTACTATTACTTACATGAAATAATTTTTCCGTTGTTGAAGTTGATTTAAAAAAATAAATTTTAATTATACAATATAATGTCCATGAAATTATATCCTATTGATATTACATTTCATGGTATTTAATGTATCAAAAATATAATACTTATTAAAATGTTTCACAATAAAAATATATAATCCATTTAGAACAATATAAATTACAAATTTGTTTCTATTTAAGACTTCACGTCGTAAATGAATTCGAAAAAGCATGTTCAATGATGCTCGAAGATTTAGAAAATTTACCTGTAGTATTTGAAGAATGGGAAAAACGTGATAAATTAATCAATGCTTCGCGCGGTGCCGAGTTCGTTTTAGGAATGCGTAGAGCTATTTTAGATTTAGCCGTACAACTTCAATTAAATTCGAATACAGACAAAACTATTATTACTGAAGAAATTGGAAAATTGTGGCTAAAAAGTGCTAAAATAGCTAGAAAGTAAGTTAATAGAATTTTAAATTATTATATAATATTTATATGAATTTAAAAAATCTAATATTATTTGTAATTAATTCTTGATTTTTACGTTAAAAAATAAAATAATTTCCATGAAGAGATTTTAAACCTATGATAAAATTAAATGTTTTATTTATTATTAAAAAAAATTTATAATTAAATTAGAATATAAAATCAAATGCCAAAACAGAATTAAATAATAAGTTTAATAAATGATTTATCTATGTTTTGTAAGCAAGAATTATTTAAAATAAAAAATTTTTATTGCTAGAGGAGGATTGTATCAGCAAGCATACATGTATATTTTATCAGCAACTGATTTTTGTCCACCACAAGATCTGTGTATAGAACAAGCTCAACTATACTGGCAAAAAGGATCTCACGAAGATGCATTAATAACTTTAAGGCGCTGTTTGTCAACATTTTTTAAACCAGCATTAGAATATAAAAGACAACCTCCTGGAGCTTTTACAACTGAAAGAAAACAGTATGCTAAGGTATGTATAGATATTCATAATATTCAACAACATAAACTTCTTTTAGTAGTTAATTTTATTACCTTTAAATAATATGATGAATGTTGTAATTACGTATTGATATTATATGCATTATAATTGTTAATAAAAAATTAAAGACAATTTAAGATACACATAATAACATTAAAATTTTTACATATTACTTTTCTTACTAAGAATAAAACAATGATAAAGTTAAATATTATTTAAAGTATTTACGTAAATTTAAGAATACGTCAGTTTTTGAAATTAAATATATAAAATAATTTTTTTATATTTAAAACTTTAGTGAAATATTTAAAAATATTAAAAACTTCTATTTTTATATTTAATGTAATATAATACGAAACACTTGTTTTAACATAAGCAATTTGTTTTAAAAATTATCTTATAAAATTAGACGAAGTTACTATGGGCAAAATACAATGATGAAACCTTGAATGTTGATGCAAATGGTAACATGACAAATTATAAAGAAGCATATGAGGTTTGGAGGGCTTGGGAAAAGAGCGGCCTTGCCATTGCTCGGTATTACGAATCTGTGATAGATAAGATGACGGATGAGGAACGTATGTCACCAAGCGGACGGTAAGTTATATTTGATATTGAAACGCAAAAATGTTACATCGTAATTTGAAATTAATGATATCTTGTTCTTTATTTAAATTTATAATTTTTGAAAATATTTATAAAATATATATAATATTAATTGATTTAATCAATATTGTAGAAAAAATTAAAAAGGTAATTTAATTCTTTTTTTTATTAAAGCTTGAACTAATTTTAACATTTTAATTTCAAATTTTTAATCTTTTATAATTTTATTTATTGTTTAAGAATATGAAATAAATATATTTCAGTCAAGATTATACTCTAATTTATCCAAATAAAATTAAACAATGAGTACGTGGTACAACATTTGGTATCATATCAAAGTGTACGTTATAATAAAATGATATTTTTAATTTTAGAGATATGCAGACACACATTGTTAATTATTATGGCAAATCTTTACTTTGTGGTTGTAAATATATTCATCAATCGCTCCCTAGGATGTTGACCGTATGGTTGAATTATGCATCTCGCGCTAGAACACACAGCATTGCTTCTGATAATGCCATTACAAAAACATTAAGTCAAATGACAAAAATCATAGGTAAATACACTTTTAAAATTGTATCTCTATAAATTCATTAATACGAAATTAATATTTAATAATTTTTTTACATAGTCGTTTTTAATTAAAATTTGAAATTATTACAGAAAATTGTAATATAATAAATATTTATTTTGTAGTGAATATTCATAATAAACAAATTTATTATTATAGTAAAACCATATTTTAAGAAACATAATTTCATAATTTTATAAATATACTTTGAAACCTTAAAAATTTTATGAAAAACGATATAAAGTATGTTTATTAAATTATATTATACGTTATTTTTTAGAAGTTTATATAGAAAAAATACCCATTTTTATGTGGCTTACGGCATTTAGTCAATTAGTATCAAGAATTTGCCATCCAAACAAGGAAGTTCAAAACACACTTTTCACATTGATTGTCAAACTAATAAAGGCATATCCCCAACATTGTTTATGGATGATGGCTTCTGTTTTTAATGTATATTATTAAGTTTTTATTATTATAATTTTTTTGAATGATTCAATAATTATTTTTATACTTTTTAGTCATCATATTCTGCACGACAAAAATGCTGTAAAGAAATACTTAATCGAGATGCATTAAAGACTCCAGAGATGATAAAATTAATTCAGTGCTATCATAAGCTTTGGGAAAGGCTAGTTGAACTTTCAAACAAGCATATACCTGAAGTAAATCAATTTTTTATATTTATTTTTAAATTAAATTATTATTATTAAGAAATAAAAAATTTATTGTAGGGATTACAAAATACAACTGTAAATGTACTTTCAAGATCTTTACCTAAGTTATTATCAGATTCTGAATTCGGTCCTATAATGATGCCAACCTCTAAGTTTAGACAACTTCATTTGCCAATGAAAGGAGCTTCTATGGACCAGCATAATCCATTTGCTCTGTAATACGACCAAACTAATTTCAACTATGTCATTATCACATACATATTTATAAGATTAAATCGAATTTAATATGGATATCATAAAGTTTTAGTTTATATAAATAATAAATTTTTCATCGGTCTTAAATCATTAAAAAATTATTAATAACCATTTAAAATTAATTTGAAGAACAATAGTTTTTATTAGTAGTAATAGTAACTATTATTAATAATTAATTATATGGATACTAATATTAATTTCTTTATGCTTATATTTATTAAAAATAAATATAATTTTAAAGGATTTTAGTAAAAATTTAGTGTCGATAATATTAATTTTTTTAGTAATTGGGTGCAAATTGTTGGAATCGAAGAGCATGTAGCTGTAATGCCATCTCTTCAACGTCCACGACGAATAGCCTTGCGAGGATCCGATGGAAAGTCTTATTTGTTTATGTGTAAGCCCAAGGATGATTTACGAAGAGATTTTCGTTTAATGGAATTTAATGATATTGTTAATAAATATCTTCAAAAGGATCCAGAATCTCGTAGAAGAAGACTCTACATTCGGACTTACGTAAGCATAGTTTTTTGTTTTTTGTTTTTGTTTTAATTAATTTCTATTAACTGTGACAAAAAATTTGAAGAGTGTAGTACCTTTAAACGAAGAATGTGGTTTAATTGAATGGGTACCAAATTTACTTGGATACAGAAATATTCTTATGGGACTATACAAGGAAAGAAATATTTTAATTTCTCAAAAAGAAATAAGAATGGTGACATGTGGTAAAAAACTTACGTATTCGCTATAAAAAATATTACGTAATTAATGTAAATAAATATATAATAGATCACATTATTTATTTTTAGCACTTAAAGATCCATTAGAAAAAAAGAGACACGTATTTTTGGAAAAACTTATACCACGCCATCCTCCACTGCTTGGTGATTGGTTTCATTATGCTTTTCCAGATCCATATGGATGGTGAATGTTATTAATATACTTTGACTTGTAAAATTTATTATGTTAATGAAACAATTTATAATACTTAAGTTTTTATACAAAAATGTGTAGGTATGAAGCTCGAACAGCTTACATTCGTACTGCAGCTGTTATGTCAATGGTTGGATATATACTAGGATTAGGCGATCGTCATGGAGAAAATATTTTGATCGATTCAAAATGTGGTGATTGTGTTCATGTAGATTTCAACTGCTTATTCAATCGAGTAAATTTTTTTATTAGTATAATTTATATAAATATTTAGTACAAGATTTATGTATTCTAAAATACTAATTTGTGCAAAAATTGAAATATTTACTAAAATGTATATTTTTTAGGGCGAAACTTTAGAATGGCCTGAAAGAGTACCGTTTCGTCTAACTCACAACATGGTAGAAGCAATGGGACCATTAAAGTACGAAGGGCCTTTTCGACAATCTTGTAGAACAACAATGAAAGTTTTACGAGAACAAGCCAGTACACTTATCAGTGTTTTGAAACCTTTTGTTTATGATCCATTAGTTAGTTGGAATAGAAATCAATTAAATGATGCTGGTGAAAAAACAAACGAAAAAGTAAAAGATAAATTATAGATTTTATTTATTTTTAAATATTAAGTTTAAATGTTTTATATTTTTGTAGGCTGTTGAACATATTAAAAGTATCGAGCAAAGATTAAAAGGTATGGTGGGCAGTCGAGGAAAAAGATTAGAAGCGTTAACTCTATATCTTAGTGTTGAAGGACAAGTGAATCACTTAATATTAGATGCTATTAATGTGGACAATCTTTGTCAAATGTACATTGGTTGGGGGCCTTATTTATAAAATACTGTTACCTCAAAATTATTGTATATTATGTGACTTTTATATACATAGAAACATTGAGACTATTAGATATAATATAAATAAGATTGTGTAAATGAAGAAATTTTTAATAAACCTTTAGAATTAATATTTTGAAATTAAGTTCATTCCATAATAAAATAATTACATACTTAAAAATACAAAATGTTCAGTCATAATCTATAGAAATTTTCCACATCGTATCTCTATTATTTAGCAAATGTAATGCACAATATAAATCATTTATGGACATTTTCTTTCTACTTGACTTTTGCCACTTTCTTCGTATTCTTGACTTGATATCCACATTTGTTGAAAAGTTCCAATTGAAGCTAAAATAGAGCCTCCTATCCATGCCCCAAATCTACGTTCTGCACATCCATTAGCACTTATTAGTTTGAGCCTCATACTGGATGGTATCCTCATTGATAAATCTCTGTTCAACCGTTCAGGAAATCCCTAAAAATAATTGTTAAATCCAATATTCCATCTTGATCATATACAATAATAGTTTTTATTCAAAACTAATATTTAAGGTGATATAATTACAAATTTATTATAATGTTTGTAAAGCATTTTTGATAAATTACACTATTCTTTAGTTCCTTTTTATTATTAAAATTTCATATAAAATAAAAGTTTATTTCTACATTTAAAAAATTAAATTATTGTTCTATAAAATGAAAAAATTCTCTTAATGTCAATAAATTAAATTAGTTTATCAAATGTTCCTATATAAATATTTATAAGCAAAGGGATTAATATTTATATCACTGTTTAGAAAATAATATAATTACCTGGATAAATGAATTACCACCAGTCACGACAACACTACCATAAAGAGCTGGTCGAACATCCACATCACACATACCAACACTTGTTGTAACTATATGCCCAACTCCAAGCATTGTGTTACCAACCATACCTCCACGCATTTGTACCATACTTGGATCAAATAAAGCTTCGGGTATACGAAATCTTTCGCATCCGAAATCCTGTCTATAACCAGTTGGAAATTCATAAGGAACTGCAGGTATAGTTGACACAATTTTTTCATCATATGGAGTTTCTGAAACTTGAAGACAAGTTGCTTGAAAGTCTTGAACCAGTTTTTTTACCATATAATTATGCCATGACTTTGTCACTTCTGGAAGATTTTTCTTTTTAACCCATCTAGGCTTATCATGATCTTTTACAACTTCTTTACTTCCAATCATATATGCTGGAGAAAGATCAACATCATTTTCCTATTTAATATAAAAGTTAAACATTTCTTAAATAGATCTATAATTACCAATAATTCATAAATTATAAAATTATTATTATATCTACACCACATTGAAAAAATGAATTATTTTACATTATGCAATTTTAAATTTTATTGTTAATAAAAAAATTATTTTAACTGTTTATGAATGTATTATTTTTGCTAATTTTATTTCAAATTATTATAAAAATACTTACTTGTAAGAATTGTCGACATTGCATAGAAATATAATCACCACCAAGTGGAGATTTTACAATAGCTTGAGTTAAAACAAATCCATCTTGAACAGGTATAGCTGATGTATGTGTAGCTCCACTGTCAACAACAATACCAGTTGCTCTTCCATTTGCAAAAGCTGCAAGTACAGCATTTTTTACAAGAAAATAAGCTGGTACATTATATTTTTCAAACATTAGTTCGGTCAATTTTTCTCTTTTATTTCTAACATTCCAAGGTGACTCAGAAAATAATACTGGATGATATTCAGCATCAGATTGAATAACCTTTGAATAAGTATAGTCCAAAACCTAATAAAAGTAATAAATTAATTTTTTTAATGTCTTAAAATCAATAAAAAATTAAAACAAAAGATAAAAATTTACTTTTTCAAAATGATCCCAATCTTCAATCATACCATCTTTCATATAACTTACTACTTCCATTCCCTTACGAGGTACATGTAATATTGTTGTATCAATGTAATACTTTGGAGTACTTTGTGTAATATTATTATCTGGTTTCTTGTCATCTACATCCATAGGTTCTATTTTTGATGCATTACAATTTCCATCTTCTCCAATACCCACAACTGCTGGAATTTCTGCTTTTGGAGTATCCTCTTGAGCATAACCTACTCGTAATGAATGGTGGCCCAAATCAAAAACAAGAGCTCCGATTTCATCTCCACCATATAGCATATTCGACATATTGTATAATTAGATTAGTCTAAAACAAGTAAACATATTTGAAGCAAATTCAATTTATTATTATTTTTTGTTATGAAATCTAATTTTTAAATATATTCATTAGTGATTTTCTGAGTTTATACAAAATTTTTAAATTATCAATATTAGCTAATAATATTTACTTAAAAAGAACATGCAATTATTGAATAATATTGCACAATTTTAGATAAGCTTCAATAATTACATCTTTTTATATTTTAAGAGTTCATACGTAAATGATAAATAAAATAATATAATTTTTAGAATTCTATGGAATAGTAAATAACGCTTACATCTTTCTTCTATAAAAAAAATTAATAACGAATTTTCATGGGAAAAAGTTAACTATTAAAATGTATAAACATTACAAATGCAATAAAAGACGCCAATAATATTTTATAACCTATGGTCTAACCGGCGGCGCAACAACACAAATTCATCAATCATCAATTTAGTTTTCTTTTACTAAATAAATATGTGGCGCCCCAGGAAGTCACACGAAAAAGGGTTGTCGCGCCATCTTACGGTAGAAGTATGGAATATAGGAAAAAGCAAAACCTGTACGTATATACTATATTTTAAATATCCTTGAATGTACAACCAACAATTGCGAGACATCAGTGTATCTCGCCATCTGTCGGTCATCGACGAAACGCGTAAGAAGCAGTACATTTAATGATCAATCGAGCTAAAGAGATCATCACATCTTCCCGTGCATGTTTTCTTTGATCATTTTTTGCAGTTTACCATAGTTTTTAAATTACCGTATTCACTGTATTAGTCATAAATATTCTATGCTCCTCATCCATTTCAATTTTATTTTCTATGTTTATGAATTTACGTACTATTTTTAACTTGTTCGCGTTCCTACTAAAATCTATATTTTTTTCTTCTTCTTGCTTTTCCAATTTATATTAGTTATGTTTATTATATATTTAAGTTTAGTACTTTTCTTTCAAAACAATTTCAAAATAATGTCAATAATTCGTTCAATTCTTCTGAATTTTTTAAATTTCTCCTCAAAATTTTTCTATATAATTAATTATAATAATATTATTTTTAATATATCTCAACGTTAATGTATGTGAAATTAGCTTGTTAGCATATGCTTATAAAATTTAACTGCTTAAGGGGAAAAAAATAAATTTTAGATATTAATAATTTTGATTTAATATATTAATTAGAAATTTTTTAAAATCTTGCATTATCTTCATTATAATGACTTTTCAATAATGTCAATAATATTATTAATAAAATATAATAAAAATATATTTTTCAAAATTTTTTAATTTTTTTCATTAAAGAATTAAACCATTGCAACATCTCAAAAATAAAATATGAATTCACTAATATTTTGTAATATCTTTAGAAAATTAATACATGTGTACGGTTCATACTGTTACATTAAAATTTTTTATTCTATTTTTTAACATATTTTTTAATTATTTTTGGTAGTATTTTCTACGTATTCGTCCATATAACTATCAAACTATTCTCCTTTTATCAGGCAAACTGATAGTATTCAATTAGTTTATTATTATGTAATTAATTTTCAATCAAATTATTAACTTTGATCTTTTACTACATGCTTTATGATTAATCACCGAGATAATATTTTTTTTACAACAATTTTTTGTTTATAGGAATTTTGAAATTTTGTGTAGTATAAATATAATTTTTAAGTTTTCACTGATTTGCGATTGCTTGCTATTGTCAAATATAAATAAACTACTCATTCATTAATAATTTTAAGTATTTTTTAATAAACCGTATTTCTCGTTGAAAAATGTTGTATTTATACTTAAATTTAGTTTAAACATTATTTTTTTTATTAAAATAAGTGTTTATACTATCTACTTTTTTAAATTCATTTTAAAACTTTTATTTTTTAATAATAATTTCATCATTTAACAATAAAATTTAAACTATTCGAAAATACAAAATATCTTTTTAACTAGATGTAGTGTACAGTACAATATATAGTAAAATTTATGTTTTAAAAATATTTATTAATTATAACACTAATTTGCTTTTATTTTTAAAATAACAACAAATCTTACATTAAAAAAATTCGATCTTTTGAAAATTCTATATTGTTATAATCCCTTCAATTACAATAAATTTATTTATTACAAAAATATCTTTAGAAAATATTACGTACATGAGAGTTTTTTATTAATTTTTTAATTTATTTTTATTTATTTACTTTTTATATTATTATTTTTTATATTTTATTTATTTTTATCTTAATTTTTTTTATTTTTGCATTAATATAGTAAATTTATTTTAATATAAGTTATAAAAGAAGAAATATAAATTTTATTTTTGGTTTTTTTTAATGATCATTTTATTTTATTAACATGCTTAATGACTACCAATTTGTAAAGATTTTTTAAACATATTTAATATATTAATACATATTAACTATTTAATCATATAGTAAACATTAATTTTCGTTATTTATAATTTTTTATGTAAATTTTTTATTAAATTTTTATAAAAATAATATTTTTCATTTCGGGATATGGAATAAAACCTATATAGAAATTATACTTGCAATGCTGATAATTTTTATTTATTAATCAATATATAGTTTAATAGTACATTAATACGGTACATTAGTAAAAATAGATAAATAAAAAAACAACTCATAGTGACATTTACAGGTGAATAATTATGTATAAAGTGTCTTTTCATTTTCATCACTGTTTTCAAAGTGGTGTTAAACCAAATCATATACAACCTGTACATCTGAGACTAAATTCTTTTTTATGATATACAAAAACAATAATTAGAAGCTTTCATTTAATTGTTTTATTTTTGTTTGAGAATTCACGCTTTTAGTCATACAAACTTGAAAATTAGTCAGAAAGATTTGTATTTTTACGCTCGGTATTTAACTAATTGAGTACAATTACTTTTAAATAATTTTGATGTAGTAGTTTAATTAATAAAGATTTATAAGTCATGTTTTTTCAATAATAAAATAAATTAGAAAATATAACTTTCTTAGCATAATACTTATCTAGTAGATTTTAGTACCGTGAAATAAGATACAGAAGTTTTTGTTACCTAAAATTAATTTAAAATAAAAGTATTAAATTAATGTGCAGATTTATATTTATGTAATTTTAGAAATTATAAAAATGTTTATTTATATATTATAAAAATCGTATAATACCATAGTAAAGTTCTCTAAACATATAAAAAATAGTTTTGCTTTAAGTGTGATCGGCTTCAAGCTACGCATTATCATTATAATCATAATTTTTTTAATTTTTATCGAAAACGTATACCATCCAGAATCATATCTATAATTTAAAACTTTGTTAAACTTAAAATTTTTAAGAAATGGTGTTTTTATATGTTTATTAAAACAATAATTTGTATAATTACATGCAGTCACTTATCATTAAGCTCTCATTTATTAAATATTGACCTTGACAACTGTAATAAAAAAGATGAATGACTTGGGCCACTGCAAACATTCCATTTCTTATCATATCGTAGTATTCACCCGATTTTAAAATTGTCTAAAAAAAAACTATTATTAATTTTTCTTTATTTTAATTATTAGTTGTTAAACAAGAGCAGTGCTAGCTAAAAAATTATTACCAAAGCTCCAGTAAAACTCATTATAAACATGTTTAAACCCATAATAAAGAAAAAGGAATCACTGTAAATACTATTTATATTGTCGCAATATCTAAGAAAATAGTTATTTAAATTAGAATTTTTATAAAAATTATTGTGCTATTTTATATTGTATTATATTATATATATTTTTCGACAAAACATTATATTTTAAATAAAAACATCAACGTAACAAATTCAAATTGGATACTTTACTGAATAATTTTGTTATGCCAAATAACAACAGCTGTTATTTTTTGATAAATATTGTCATCATATTTTCTAATAGATCTTTTCTCCATTCCAATATTTTTAAGTCGATGCCTTAAAATAATTGATTATGTATATAATATATTAGTTTCAATAATCATTTTAAACTTTATTTTTCTGAAAAAATCTTACATTTCTACCAATAAAAATATAGATTCTACTTTTACGATTATGATAAATAAAATAGTTATGCATGTAAATTTTACAGAAGTACCTATTACAAAATATATACAAAATATATAAAACTCTAATTTAATTCATAATTTACGGAACATTTACATAAAAATGAATTAATTTGATATCCTAAAAAATTACCATCCATACATGTAAAAATAATAACTAATGAATAATATACTTAAAATTTAGTTTATAGTAAGTATTTTTTATTTTATATTTATAGCTATTCTTTTAGTTCTAATGTAAACAGAAATCATAATTAATGGACATTTATTTTACTGAAACCGGTATTTACTTTCCAAAGAAAAGAAAACATCTTCTGAGAGAGAATGCACACATAGATAAATTGACGAGAAATTCTAAATTTGAGTGTATATATTTTCTTTTAATTTACGTATTAAAAATTAAATACAATTTTTTAATTGAATTATCTACATTTATATAAAAAAAATATGATATGAAGATATTATTTTTTTTCATGCAATAATTCTAATAATACTACATATAAATTGATAATAACCAAAACCTTTTAATTATATACCAGAATACACTGTTTTTTCAAACATTTTAATAATTGCATACTTTTCATAAGGAGAGTGAATTATTTTGAATATTTGTTAAAACTAATAAAATTAATTTTTGTCGAACTATATAATTTCCACTTTAATAAATTTCATTTTCATACAATTTAATAGTCATAAAAGGTTATCAGCAGACAATTAAAATCAGATAAATTTGATTTTAAAATGTTATTTTTAGGATATAATATATTTATTTAAATGTAAGTAAAATAAATACGATAAACTTTAATATTGGTAATACTTCTTTTAAATAAATCATTCGTAAAAAATAATCATATTTAATCTATAAATATTAATGTAATAGCTTCTCTTTGTTAACATATAAATATCTTAAAAATTAATATGTAAGAAATTTTATTTTTTAATTTTAAAGATAAAATATATATCATATTATATATTTTAGTTACAAATTTTAATATACTATACATTAAAATGCCTTAAATTTTATATATTTATTGCTTGAATTTTTCCGAGATTTATATTTTATTATCGACAATAGTATATAATATCGTATTATTTTTATATTTGATATTTATAATGCTTTTCTCATCATATAATTTACTATGACTAATATTATTAATAATTTTACAATTTATGAATTTAACATACCCAAGAATAGATAACATTCCACAAGCGTGTTGAACGCTATTAGAATAAAAAGTATCGGTACTAACTGCACATATGACACCCATTATTGTCGTTATATAGGAATGTATTAAAATATGAAAAAAATATTTTTGTTCATCGATAAAAAATTCAGTCATATAAAGTAATTTCTTAGGTCTTGATTCATTTAAGGGTTTTATTTTATCCAGGACGAATGGCGTTAAAGGAGAAAATAAGTAAATACACAAAGTACCATAACACAGATCTATATATAATTTGTTTTGTAAAAGTAAAAAATTAAAGATTATGTATATTTTAATTATAGTTATATAGCTAATTTTTTTTTTAAATAATGTAAATATATAAAAAAAAAGTATTAAAATTGGCAATAATAATTAGGCAATAAATATTTAAATATATGTATTCTTTAAAAGATTTTAAATTTCATAGAAAAATTTAATCTTATGTGATTACTATATTTCTAATAAAGTAAAAATATTATTGCTATTATAAGATTGTTATTATATTATTATATGATTAATATATGATATTATTGTTAATAAATTGTTAATTATTAATATCAATTATGATAAATTTTAAATTACATTAATTTAAAAATAAAATTTTGGAGCATAACAAATTTTTCTTACTATTTATTTTTATAAATTTTTACTTACAACTATATGTATAAGTCAATAATCTACCAAATGATGCATATTTTGATATCAATATTATTTCTGTTTCATTATCTAAATTATTCCAATCTTTTTTAATTTCATCGAATATAGTTTTTATCTATAACATAATTAAAATAAAATGTTTATTAGTAAATAGTAAAATTTATATAAGGTAAATAGACTAAAAAAGCACATTAAAAAAAAATACGTAAGCATGATGCACAACAATATGGAAAAAATAAAATAGAAAATGAAATTCCTCTAGAAACAAATAAAAAAAGAATAGAAGAATTGGGAAAAAATTTCAAAGTTATTATATAAAAAAATTTAGAAAAGCATAAGCATTTATAGAGCATAAATAAAAATAAAATAACTTAATGAATTAAATAAAAGAACAGAAAATTTAAAAATAATAGAAGGGAAAATAGTATTGTTTGAAAAAAGACAAACAAATAAAAATATATCACAATACAGGGAGTGAAATAAAAAAATAAATAATAATTCATATTGGTTCAATGTATATTGTGGAAACAATAAAAACATTTGTATATTTATATATAATGATACAACATATCAAGCAAGAGATAACGATTAGATTTCAAAAATATTAAAAATATAAAATTAAAGAAAGTTGGAAAAAATACGTAATTAAAATACCGTAAAATACTGATGAAGGATTTAATACTTACTTGTAATGAAAAAATGCTAAGGTTATTTCAATAAAAATATAAAAAATGAAGATACTTAAATAAAAAATTAAAAAGAATAGGACAGATATAAAACTATTAGAATGATTTTTTGTAAAGTTACAGATTTC
The DNA here is from genome assembly GCA_018907185.1 of Platyscapa corneri. Taxonomy (NCBI): domain Eukaryota; kingdom Metazoa; phylum Arthropoda; class Insecta; order Hymenoptera; family Agaonidae; genus Platyscapa; species Platyscapa corneri. The sequence continues at coordinate 2,789,810 of JACCHW010000018.1, read as the reverse complement.
ATAAGAATAAAAATTAAAAGCTGAAAATTCATAACATATGAAATCATAAGACTTACAAAAATATGATTAGAAAAAAGATAAAAATAGAAGAACAAAAAAAAGGATATAAAATAATAATTGTAATAATAAATATTGGTGTAAACAGGGATCACAAAAGAGATACAACAAGAAAAATATACTTTCAAAAAGAAGAGAAAAAATATAATGAAAAGGATATAAGAAAAGAGCGATTAAGTTATAAGTATTTATAAAAAACTAAATGTTTTTCAGTGTAAACATAAAATTAAAATATAGTGTATATAAGAGAAAAAAGAAGCGCGAAAAATACAAAAATCAACAACACTATGATACAGAAATTTAGGAAAAGCAGTAATTGTAAAACCAGATTTCAACTCTAAAACTACAGATTTAGGGTATTAAAAAATGAAAAAAAAGAACAAAGAAGATGGAGAAATAATAAGTTAGATGGAAGAAGTAGAATATTATACCTTAAATTATAAAAAAAGTAAAAAACATTCTGATTAAACTTGTATGAAGAAATAAGAATCTTCAACAGTTGGATAAATAACGTTAAAAAAGAGATAGAATTAAATATAAATAATACATAAATAATCAATAGAATAGAATTCAATTATCTATCTTGAGAATTAAGTCTATTGAAAAAAAGAAAAAGAAAAGCAAAGACAATTGAAATATATATTAAAAAAAAAATGAGGAAAGTTATGAAATGAGTCCAATAATATAAAAATATGGAAAATATTTTTGTAAAAAAGGTTTTGTATTACTGTTATATTTTTTAAAGAATAATAATTATGTGATAGATTTTAGTTGAAAATTTAACGATTTAAACTAATTTGATGGATAACAGTTTTATATTAAAAAAATTTTTTTAAATTAATTTTTTAATTGGTAAACAAAATAAGTAATTATCGCATAAGTTTCAGTGTCGCCTAGAAATTTTCGAAAACGTTTATATCATTCGTAAAATCATAAAAGTTACATAAAATCATCATTATTAGATTGATTAGCATTCTTCAGGTTAGTTGCACTTATTTCTACAGTATAAAATTTCATGCAAATTCTTCTATTTAATATATAAAATTACTGTATACATTAAAGTACATCTCATTTATCGATTAGCATAAGATTAATTAAGTATTAGAATTATCCAAAAATCAATACATATGTTAATAATTATATTTTATTATTTAATTTGTTAATTTATTAATATATTGTTATCTTTTAATCTTATATTGTATTTCCTATTAAATGAATTGTATTTAACTGTTAAATATAAATTTTATTTATATTACAATATTGTAAGAAAAAGCAGAGAATGTTTAAAATCATGGACGAATGAGATCACAAGTTTTTATGAACAATAGACATATTAGCTTAATTTACAAAATATCGTTATCAATCATTACATCGTTATAAAAATCGATCGGTGGCTACATTATCGGAAAATTATATAATGCTCGTTCATTCATTAACAACTTAGAAAGTAGGAACACATTGAGAGGTTAAATTAATCTACATGTTAAAATCAACTACTGATAGTCGCAAATCAGTCTTAGTTAATTATATGGAGGATAAAAGGTCAGTAGTATAAAAAGCAAATATCAATAAGAGGTACATTCTTTATTATAAGAGGTATAGTCTTTATTTTACTCTTTCCATCTTATTCTATAAGAAAAAGTGGATAAATACGAATAATAGGTGTGTATTTATTCATAGCAGTTATATATGATACTAAAAAACTGTTACCTAGTATGAATGTTTTTTTTCTATAAATATTTTTTTAACTCAATTTTAACTAAAATATAAATGTTTTTAATTAGTAAATTAATAATAAAAAATATTGAAAAATAAATATTAGATGAAAAACTATTTTATATATTTAACAATTATTTAATATTAAAAATATCTACCATGAATGCTTTTCTACTTACTGTGTATATAGCAACATTTTATGTGAAGTTTAATTTGAAAAATAGTTATTATATAATATAATATTAATATTCATAATAATCAATGACAATGTTATGTGTAATATAAAATATATAAAATCAGGAATTTAAAAATATGAAATTTTGAATACGCTAATTATATGTAAGAAATATATTATAGAGTTTTAATATATATTCCCTTATGATTTTTAATAATTTTATTAAAATATGAACAAAGAAATTATAAGAATAGATATAATTTCTTATATAAATATAAATTCAAAAATATATATCTGGTACATATAAAAAAATATTATTAATGTTTATTTGGTAATATTATAGACATACATAAATATACGTGTCACTTATTTTTTAATTACCTGTTTTCTTTTAAAAATAGTATTGCAATATTTTATCCCGATGACTAAATTATATATAATTGGGCAACAGGATTCTATTACATAATCAACGTTGCTTCTAATTTTTACAAATTTTATTATCTGCAATAATCAGATACATATGTATAATTTTCTCAAAAAATTTAAATAAGATCTATACCTATATATACACACTTCAGGTATTAAAATACTGAAGTGCTGAAAAATCCAGATACAAATAAGAAATTTTGCTAAAGTTTGAGATTGATATGGCCACTGTCCGATTAATGACATCCAAATTTTATTAATTTTATAGTATTTATGAATACAATAACTATCGATACTCATTATTTTAAACAATAAGCCACTAACACAAATGATGTTCTTCACTATACTTATTTAGTTATCCATTGATTTTATTTCTTACCTATATTTATAAACACTCTAGATTTCAAAATCGCTCTACGTTATTAGACTTAATTTTCACTTATAAATCATTGTATTTTCTTATAATTTGGCTTTGTACATACATAATCTCTTTTTGTTCTCGGTCTATACTTAATGCAATTACTTCGATGCATACAATTTCTTTCATAGTTCGAAGATTAAAGAACATTATCTCACCTATTATTGGATGTTCGATATAAATAATTTTGTAATATTCTCTTAATTACATGTGAATACGTGTAAGTGAGGTTTAAATTAAAAAAACAAGTTATTACAAAAATATTTGTATTCACATTTCACGATACATTAAAAGTTTATAATAAATTTCATTATCATAGATTATGTTCACCCGTGAATATGGAAAAAGTCACTTACAAAAATAGAGTTAAAAAAAAATATGGATTTTAATATCAATATTAACAATATTTTGAATTGAACTGAATTATTTAATAAATCAATTATAACACAAAGTGTTGAACGTAAAAAAAACCTGTTCTAGTACGTAGAGAAATACAATTTTTAAGCAATTTGTAACACGGAAAACATTTTTCTAAATTTAAAAAAAATGGCTACATCTCCATTGTCACGAGCTAAAAAGAAACTTTTAGAAAGGAAGAGGTGATCGGTACAGTCATTATTATTTTTATTATTACTGTTTTTGTTGTAGTTGTTTAGAACAATTGATATTTTGTTAATTGAAATATACGTTAATTCTAAATTAATTACATTATGATTATTTTATATTTCATTATTTTATATAATTTCATACGTTTATTTCTGTTTTTTATTTATAGTTTTAATATTATTTTTTAAGCACGTGACTTTCTCTATTATAATAAATGTTGCATAACACATTCAAATCTCTTTTTCTTTCATTATATATTATCAGTTATTTGAATCAGCTCCTTACAATATTACTATACACTCTGTTATATACTATACACAATATATGTTATTCTCCAAGTATTGTTGCTAAATACTTTCTCATTTTATTACTAATTCTCTGTTATGCTAATATCTTCATTCGCGTTTTTCTTTTTACTCGTGATTTCTGTTCAAAAAAGCATTTTTCTAATATTTTTTCTAATATTACTCTAATATATATATATCCTAAGAATAGCAAATATTCTGCTAAAACGTCAAATATTTTAATTTCCATTCTTATTTTAATGTCTTCTTTAAATATCTTTTTGCAATGTTCCATATTTTCCGTATTGACCTTTTTGTTTTTTAGCCATAAATTTTGTATTTTTCTCGTCTGTGTTATTTTTTATTTAAATTTTTACTATAAACATCGAAATATCGTTATCCTTCTTTACATGTTTGAATTTATTATATTTTCTTTATTGATCTATTAATTTTTTGTATTGATTCTTATAGATTTCATATACATCATTTTCTTTCTTCTACTTTCTTTCTTAAATTTTGAACCAGAAAATTGTTTTCAAAATTAAAAAAATTTTTTTCTAAGTAATGTCAAGAGTCATTTACATTAAGTATCACTATACCATCTGCACATTTTAATATTTTTATTTTTTTTCTTGTTTTATTCTTAAGTTATACCAGATTTTTTAAATTTCTCTCCCTAATCTACCATTACTAAATTAAATAACGTTGGAATCATCGGTTAGCCTTGCCACGCTGATGTTTCTGTTTTCATTTCCCCAATAATTACATTATCTATTTTTACTTTTATTTTTATTTCTTAATACAGTATCCTTATGCAATTAATTAAAATTTTTTATATCTGATTTTCTCATACAATTCCATGTTTAGTGCTACCTCTTATATTTGTCAAATATAGCTTTTACATTTATGAAGTATGCAGTTCAATAGCCCATTTATTCAATACATATTTCGTATACTAAATATATTTTTCTTTTAAAACTGAATTTTGTAAAATATTTTATTTTTTCATTAATTTTTTTACAATTTGTTCCATGCCTTGGATTGATGTTTTTCCTCAGCATTGGCACCTTTTATGCGTTATTTTACTTCTCTGAGTTTTTATTTATTTTTATGTTATTATTTCTTGTACTTGCTTTCTTAACTTTTTCATATCTGTTGTTTTTATTTTTTAACGTTTGTCTACATTTTTCAATACACGTTCTTTCTTCAATATGATTTTAATACGTATTCTTTCATTAATATTCTTTCAATATATCTTTATATTGAATATATACATTATTTCTTGTTTTGATTTTTTATTTGTTTGTGCATATTCAACATATTCTTTTTATTGTACCAAAATTCTTCATCTAGACATATAATGATTTTTATTCTATTTCCATTACACTGCTTTTCTATTGTAATTTTTTTAATCTAATTTTTTATATTAATTTATTTATTTATTTTTTCTTTAATATCTTTCGATATTTTTCTTCTGTTTCTAATTTTAACTTAGTTTCTTTTTTTTCAAAATACTTGTATTTACTTTTATTACTTAAAGGTATAATTCAATTTTGGTCTCTATTTTACTATGTGTATATTTTTTTACTATTAAATATTCTACTATAAAAAATACAACATTACTATAAAACGTTAAATCACTGCCTTCGTCTCTTTTTTTATTATTTAGTATAAATTATCGTCTTTCAGTTATCTATTTTATTAATTTTTTCCATTATATATTTTTTTGTCTTTTGATTTTCCTTTACATTATTTTTTGCGTTTATTCACCCCTTTCCCGTATTATGAAATTGTAATCAATATCTATACTTTTTTTCAAATATTATTTCCTTTTTTTTTATAAATATTTCACTATCTTTTAACATTTTTATTTCTTTTATATTTTATTTCTTTTCGAATTTTTCTAATTCTACTTTAATATTTTTTCGCTATTTTTTTATTTATAAGTTCATAATTCATACGTTTTTTTTATTTTTAACTCAATACTGAATTGTAAATTAATAAATATATTCGTTATTGTTTTTAAAAAATCTATAAAAAATTCATCGTTTAAATTTAATAATTACAAAATCTATCTTAAATGAATAGTTTACTACTTTATTTTTATTTGCATACTGATAATACTTTTTAACGTTACAATTTCTTATGTCTCTACGCAATACAAACTATTTTATTGGCCTTCAAATTTAAAAATTGATTTATAAGAAATTTTTAAAATAATGAAATTTTTCAACTGAATAAATTAAATAAATTTAAATTAAATAAAAATAAACCATAAGAATTGCTTAAAATTTATTAATAAATTTTTTATCGAGCGGAATTACTTTTTATAAATAGAAAGGCTACTATCGTCTTCATCGCAAGGTAGATTTGGAAGAAATTTAATACACTTTGATAAGTTAGGTATATATATTTATATTATTACTATTCTGTTAAGATATACTAATTCTGCTCTTCCATTTTTTAATTTCCCTTTTACGTTTGTTGTGCTACTACTTTCTCCTTTGTGTGGCTGTTTCACATATTTCAACTACTTCGACGAGGGACCTTTTTACTAAAAATCAGAAGCACCATAAATGTACAAGGTGAAAACAAATATTATTTAGTACTGTAAATCGATTTACTCCTATTTATAATTATTTAAAAAACAGAAACAGGAGAAAAGTATTAATACAGAATAAAAACTTTATAAATGATGCATATTTTTTTATTTTATAATTATTATAAACTATTTAAAGAAGAGAGTGTTACATACTTAATTTAAAAGTATATGGTGATAAATGTAAAAAGAAATTTTTTCAACAATATTATTTTAGTCGTTATAATTGAAATAATTTATATTCAATTCATTTCCAAATTCCAGATGATGGATTTCTTTAAATGTAAATAAATTTTTGTAAAATGTAATTATTACAAATATAATATTTTTAAAATAATTTTTTATTCATACTTGTGACCAAAATTTTCATTAAAAAATAAAATATATTTAACTTTAACTACTGATGTATTTTCTATACTTTATTTAACATATAAACGTGATCTAACGACCATGAAATATGAAAAAGTAGTTTTTAAAACCTTAAAATAAAATAAAATAATCAATAATTAATTCATTCAATCTTGTAGTATATATAATATAGATAGTATATATAATACAAATGGTTACCATGGCAAAATTTTCTAGAGTTAACGGATAAGACATGCATTCTATTAAACAAGGTCTTAAACATCGTAATATCATCATTTTAATGAGTACTCCAGTTTTTATTGAAGTATTATACCATCCTGAATCAAGTCTAAATACAAAAAATAAACTTTGTAATATATATCGAGCAAATATATCATTTTAAAAATTTACAATTTCATTAAATTTCAATAATTACATGCAATTATATACTTTATTATTATGGTCGACCAACTCTTGACTATGATATGCAAAACAGAACATATGAAATAATTCAGCATACGTAAATAATATGTATCGAAGTGACTCGTTTATATTTTTCCACCTAATAATAACCTAAATATAAATATAAATCAGATTAAGTTATTTATATCTTGCATATTTAATCATTTATTTAAAATTTTGTGTTGTTGTTATCCAATGTGTTAATATTAACTGAAAAAAATAATTCTATTGTCTATAATTTATTTAGAAATCTTCTCAAAAAACAAATACACAATATTTTATTTTTATTTTATAGTAGAGTTTTTTTCTATATTATAAAAAACAAATAATAATAATGTATCTCCACATTTTAAAATGACTTCAATATTTTACATCATTGAATAATGATATAATATAATTACCGTTAATATTGTTATAAATCTTTCAACAACAAATTTTTATCTTGAAATTTAATCTGTAATAGCTAATACCTTTGTCTATTAAACATATAATTGTATTTTTTGCGTCAATTTTCCATGATTGTATCTCATTTTATTTGTTAATAATTTCACACCTGCATACTACTTTTTTTATTAGTATCAAAAATACTTAAACTTTTAGTGTATTCTTTGCATAAAAAAAATTAATTTTTTTAAACTTAGAAAATTCTTTGAATGTTATATTTATATTTATATATATATATACATACATATATGATCACATAAACATTGTCTTATATTGGAACGTTTAAATTGAAATAATAATATTTTAATGAATAAAACAAATGTTTTATTTCCATATTACTACATATTTTTAAACTAATATCGGTATTTTAATGCATTTAAATTATAAGAGAATAGAAACAGTTATTCATTTATTTTTAATTTAAATTATAATAAAATTACAATATATTTACCATAAGTCCACTTGTACAGGTAAGAGAGATGAGAATTAATATTATTATAGCAAATGAAGTACCAACAAGATAATTGAAATCATACACTAAACTAAAAATAAAATATTACTTTTATTGCTTATTGTTAACGTAAATTAAAATTAAATAATTAATTAAATTTAATTTTAAAAATTTTCTTAACTCAAGTATTTCGCTATGTAAAATAACACAATTTATTATTTCTTGATATGTTTTGCCATAAAACTGTTCATTATATCTTCTGTTTTTCATACTTGTTTGAAGTCGTTTCCTAAACACAAATAACTTCATGAATTATAAAAAATATAATTGAAAAACAATTTTTAATTCATTCAACTGATATACAAAATTTTAAAGTAATTCTCTTCAGCATTAATATAATATAAAATAACTTTATAAATTAACTTGAAAATTTCTTTTATTTCACTATGATATTAAAAATTTCCAATTTAAAAATAAATAACATAAATTATTATATATTATTATACGTTATTATATATTGTTTTGATAATAAATTTATTACATCGATTATTATAAATTTTTAAATATTATACATTAATGAATAATAATCTGAAAATGAATACGAAATTAAAAAAAAAAATTTTTAAGAAACTAAAAAAACTATCTTGAAATTAGGCCAATTATTGTATTTAAAAGTCATTTTAATGTTAACTTTAAATTAAATCAGTTTTTAGTTCTAAAAGAAGCTTAATTTTAATGTGCCAAAGAAGGTTGGAATCATACTGTACATAAACTGTATATTGTACGCTTACATACTTCTAATGTTTTTCCCTGATCTAAAAAGAAGCCGTAATAATTTGCGTTACTCGAGTAGGAAAATTCCCCTATAGCTATAAACCTATTAATTAATCTTCTCAGTTGTCTTTTCAACAAAGTGATAACAAGTATCTTACTCGTATAAGTACCATACCCGTAGTCATATACTTAAGAATCATATTTATAAAAATAATAACTTATCCAATTATCAACATAGGTTGAGAAAAAAACAGCACCTATCACAAGTTCTTGCGAGTAACAATATTAACAATACTAAAAATCTGAATAAGTGATGTCACTTTGCAACGATTTTCTCAATGAATTTCTGTATTATCTCATGAACAAAATTCTTTCATAGCTTACTGACTGCAAATTCAGATTAGAAGTAGATAATTTATTTAACGCTCATTATAATACAATTTTGTCAAATAAATTAATAATAATTATTCGATATATAGATGATATTGACCAACTTCCTCCCCGATAATAAAATTTTTTTTTCACATGTTTTGTCACTAAAAGAAACTGGTTATTTTTTACTCTGAATCAGAAATTTAAAAAAAATTGTACCTATTTTCATTATAATCAATCACATCTCTGTCATCTGGAATTATTTGAGAAGTATTTAGAAATTATAATCAAAGGAATCTTAGTTGGCGAGATAAATAGTCTTTACTAAAATTAAAATCAACACAGCACTTCACTTACTATAGCTGTTTTCCCAAATAACAATAACTCCTTACTTATAAATGAAGAAGAAAACTAAATCAGCATTTATGCCATTCTCATATGGATTTCAGCTAAATTCCAGTGATTTAAAAGCGTACAAGGCAAATTTCAAATTTACAAATTTACAAATTTATAGATCTGCAATAGATTTTCCATTCTTTGTTTGTAACAAATATTACATTGATCTAAATTTCCAATTAGTTTTATCGTCGTAATAAATTGTTTGTAAATAATAATTCGCTGAATTCGAAATTTGATATGAATATTTCAAAATTATAAAAGATTTTTTTTAATTTTGTTTTTTGGTATTTAAATTTATACTACATGAAATTATTACTTAATTATTAACTGCTAAACAACACTTATATTATTATTAAATTCATTATAGTTTTTTTTATAATTTAAAAAATTTTTTTATAAAAACGACTTCAATTTGTATGAAAATGTAATATTTAAGGTCATATTTTGAAATTTATATTTATGATTTCGAATAAATCTTCCTATAAAATAATTAAATAAGATAATTTTTATCTCTCAATTTTTGAATATAAAATGAAATAAAATATTATATTTGTGAAATTTGTGAATTTAGAATAAGTAACATAATATTAAAAAAAAGCTTATACCCGAGTATTGTGAGCATTCCACATATATGCTGAATAAAATTTGCTGTAAAAGTATCAAGTGATATCAGAGGAATAATACCAATCATACCTGTTATATAAGCGTGCACTAAGCGAATATAAAAATACTCATCATTATCAATCGGATATTGAATAAATAGTTCTAATTTTGGTCTTGATTCATTCATGGGTCGTATGTAGTCCATTATAAATGGCATCATAGGGAATAGACAAATAAGAAATAGTGGCCAAATTGTAACACCTACAAGAAATTACATTAGAAGTTTCTATTAATATATTTATTTAAAAATTCAAACTCTTCTTTAATTATTACAAATTACTATGATTTTTATCATTTCTTAAACACAACATTAAATGATAAAAAAAACTGAAATAACAATCAATTAAATAATTATATTTTCTGATATTATTTTATTTCTTTTTCTTTTTATTCTCTTCTTTTTTAATTGTGTAAAACACAAGAAAATATATTGTAGATATAGACTTGATACAAAGTGTTGACTCATTTATTAAAAACATTTGTTAAATTTTATTATCAATATTGAGATTTTATAAATAAATTTCTGCTTACCAATATACATCCAATTCATTATTTTTCCTATTTCAGAATAACGAAATAAAATTTCTTTTTCCCCTTTATCAGATAAACTTTCCCAATTCATATGGAATTTTTCTAGCAGATATCTTAACTGAAATAATATCAACTTACGTGATAAAAGTATTATATATTTCTTACATATATTTTGTTTCATCTCATATAAAAAACTGAACTATGATGCAATATTAAAAAACTACAAATATATAGTGTATGTATATCATTCATTACTACAAATATATAGTATAAATATATATCATTAATTACTATACTCGATTTAAAATTAATTTATTTTAAAAATCTTACATATCAATTAAACATTGTTTTAAAATTTTGTTAGTAATTTAATTTATAAAAGTTAATGAAAATTATATCTTTAATAATTTGTAGATCATATAACTAAAAAATATTTTAAAACTTAAAAAATGTAATACTAGTACTACATAAAAAATATTTGTTTGAAAAATTATTTTTTAAATAAATAAATATTTTCTTAAGAAATAAAAATTTAAATATAATAATACTGATACACGCTACCTTTTTTTGATGATAAATTAAATTAGTAAATATTATACTTAAAATCGTATTATATAAGAATAGTATTGAAGTTTCAACCATGTAGTCTGTATGATTCCAATGTTTATATAAACTTGAAATCTATAATACATATTTTAATTATGATTTGTATTATTAGTAAATTATTTTTAATATCTTGTATCTCTGGATATAAATAAGGAGTATTAATAAAAAATATAAATCATAATACAAATTAATAAAGGAACTATTTTAAATTTAAATTAAATATTGTCTTGAGTTCTATAAATTTACATATTTAAAGATAATTAATATTCTATCTAGTAATAAGTAAAATATATAAAATACATTTCTAATATTATCAATAGATATCATGTGAAATTAAAAAAATAAAATAACTCTAATGTTATATAATATTTTATGTGTCTATATATATTTATATTAGTTATATATTTATTTATTTATCTATTAGAATAATAAAAAATTATTAAATTTAAAAGAAATACATTATTTAATTAAATTAAACTAAATTATTTAATCAAAATATTTAGAATTTTTAAGATCAATTGAAACCTCTAATAATAAAATAATAATTTGTTGAAAACTCCAAAATGAGCGAATTATTCTGGCTGATTTTATTGATTGATAAGGCCAAATTCCACAGCAAAACATAAATTTTTTGTTTATTTTAAAATAGGTACGAATAAAATAACTAGTTTTATCCATCTTGAAATAATTGAAATTAAATTTTGGAAGTTAAAATACAAAAACTCTTTTTCCTTTACAGAGTAAAACAATTGAAATCTTAAAAAGTAATATACTAATACTTTGAAAAGAAGCTATCAATATAATTACTTATAAGCTGTAGTGAAATTCAGTTATATTTTCTTATATCTCATCATTTATTACCAAGCAATTTATTTAATGTAGTTGTGACAAAACAATTGGAGATTTATTAAAATAATGAATAAAGTAGCAAATCTCGTATTAGATATAAATAATAAACTAAGTGCTATGATAAAATAACATTGCTATGTGAATATTTTATTAATTAATTCCATAATTATATGTAAAGAAAAATACTTATCGTCCAAGTTAATTATACTCTGGTGATAATTTAAATTAATATCATATGATGTATTTTCAATTATATATTAAAATAATACTGTCTTTGAATTATTTAGTTTCATTCAATAATATTTTTAATATTCTTATATTAAGATAGAAATTAATCTAAGAGTATACTTAAATATATTATCACATAGATTTATACGTTCTTATGTTATGTTTTTTAAAAAACACGTTTGCTCAGTTTTGAATGTTATTGCTTTCTTAAAACAAATAACATATTCACTAATTTGTAATCTCAAGTAATGTTCTGCCTCATATGTATTAAATAGATTGTTTTATAAATGCGTCTCGAAAATTTCTGGCTTAGACGTGTCGAAGATATTCTGCAGAATATATAGGTATATATACATATATGCGAACTTACTAGCTATTATTACCTGCTTATTCCTATTTGTACATTAAATTCAAACAACAAAACCCTTATACTATATAATCGATTAACGACTTGCAGCAGTTATAAAAGATTTTTTTTAATAATTTGGTAATCACTTACTTTAAAAATCAACTTACGAATTATATTAAATATCTTTTAAATAAATTAAAATTTTTTATATTAAAAATATATAAAAATATTATTTTATTATAGGTTCAATATTTTTAACACTAACCATTTTCAATTATAGTGATATTTAATCTTTGATCAAAAGTTATTTAAATAAATAAATAAAACGAAATTTTTAATTGTATGAAAGCATTCTTACAAAATTGCTCTTTATAATCAGATAATAGTGATTTTAAATAATTTCTTTCATATATTTGTATAACCACGTTGAAAACCATTGTTATTATCTTCTTATTTAAATATGAATGCCATTAAAAAGATATTTTGAAATATCAAATAATAGTAATTATTAATAGTAAAAATTTTAAAGAATAAATTGACGCATGAAAACATGTGACTTATAATTTTTCAAAAAGAAATAAAAATTTCTATTGTTTCAATAATATTAATATCTTAATTTTTTGATAAATAAATATTTAAGAGCTATAAAAATAGATTAATAAAGTTACATTTTATATGATACATATTTTAATTTAAAAAGTAGGTTACTAGACATATTATGTCTAGAAGAAAGCTTTTCATTTTATCTAATAATGCATAAACTCTTTCTTTGTAAATATAGATTAATGCGTATTATAGAAAAATTAACAATAAAAATTTTATTTACTACAAATCTAAAAACCAAATAAATGGTTTTATATCGCAATCTCGATTAGAGTAATATCGACTGCTCGTTTAAACCCTCATCATTTTTCTATTGAAATAGAAAGACTTGAATGAATGTTGGTCAATACATTTCTGTTCAGTAAAGTTCTTGAAGCTTAATATGTTCTCTATTTCATACCCATATATATTATTAATATCTACTTTAAAATTTTATAATATTTCATTATACAAATTTTGATGTGAGTTTTCTACTCGCGTATTTTTTACCTCTATTTCTATCGATTAAAACGGTTGTAATTATAATATGTAAAAGATATAAATATTAAAAAATCAATAGAATTTGAGATTTATTAAAATTTAAATTTTGTTTAATTTGTAACTATATTATGATCTCTAAAAATATAATTTTTTCAACATTTTTTTATATTAACAAAAAAATTTTAAATTATATAATTAATGAATTTATTAAAAATTAAGATAATTACAAGGTTGAACAAATAGTAGCTATTTATTTTATCGATACCAAAAACATTTGAACACTGTTTGTATTTGCTTAAAAGATTCGATTCTCATAAAGGTATTCTGTTCTCGTGTAAGGTATTTCACAAATAAGAATGTTGCATGCTTATTAAGGAGCAGTAGTTACGTTATAAAAACTATCAACAAAATGATTGTAGATGGTTTTAAACAGAAATAAGATGATAATTTTCAATCTACCCAGTTTAAAACTACTAATATACTTATTAGTAAAATTCTTAGATACAACAAGAATTAATGCTCTCTATTACTATAGATCGCTAAAAATGCTATATTTATAAATTCTTAATACTTACAATTCTCCATCCTTGCTCTTTTTACATAACCGTTTCATTCAAAATTTATCATAAATAAATAATAACTCGATATACTTATTTTATTTTTACGATTTGAATTGTATTATACCTCGCAAATACCTCTGGCAATTCAGATTAATGCAAGTGACATCAAAGCTAACTAATGTATGTAAGGCTGTGAAATCCGATGGAGAAAAAACCGATTAAAATAAAACTGTTTGCACAATGATTCATTTTAATTCACTTAATTAAGTCATTGAATCAAATGTAATATTTAATTTACAGTTTGAACTAAATAATTTCTTCAAACTCGACCAATGCAACATATACACCGACTATATTTTATGTTTACCAAGTATAGAAATTATGATTTAGATGTAAAAATGAGTCGATTTATCTCAACTTCTTTCGGTAGGATTCCAGACCACTTATAAAAAATGTATGTGCTTCTTCCATATATTTAAAATTGATTATATTGAAATGTGACGTTTGATTCTTCAGACTATAATAAATTCATCATAACAATAAAATTATTTTATTAAAGGACGAAAATATTTTACTTTTATGATTGATAAAGCTCTGTTAGATACGGGCATAGCAATTTGACTTTTTCCTCTGTCAATTTACTTTCTTACAAGTCAAGCAATGCACGTGACAGAGGTTGGTAAGAAGAATGCAATTGGTTTACATACTCAAATGTACGTATGTATTAATACGTTCAAACTGCTTAGGATATTAATTAAGACCTTATATGTACAAGTATTGAGCTGTATAAAATATATATATTTTTAAGTTCCTATTTTTTTTCAATAAATTTTTTTTTCATTAGAAATATTTAACTAAATTTAATAAATTTTAAATAATTATTTCATTCCAATTCAAAATGAAGTAAAAATATGAAACATGATTTTCTCAAATCAATTTTTCAAAAACTTATCCATACGTAAAATATCTAAATAACTAGGAAACCATTTTCTTTACCATACCATTAGCAGACACTTTTTTTCGTAAAGAAAATAATTTCTGCAGTAAAATCAATGTTATTTCATGAAAAATTAATTTTTTTAGTTCTCTTTTTTAGTATCTAAATAAACTATTACTAAATCTAGATGCTATTTTTTATTTCATATATTTTAGTTCTTAGAACTATTTAATTATCGATAAAATACGAGACTTTAATTTTTTTAATTTTTTTTATTTATCTTTAAAAGATATAAATTATTTAGAAAAACTTTAATGTAAAAACTTAAAGTTTTTTTTAAAAATTCAAAAAACATGATGTTTTTAATTTTTAAATGTGTATATCATTTTAAGATGTAATAGCAACGACTAATATAATAGATACTGTAATGAAGATATTATTTAGTAACGTTTATTTTAAGTTGTAATAATAATATCTTGGAGTTATATCTTAAAGAATAAAAATCTGTAAGTATTCAATAAGTTTGTTGGAATATTTAAAAAAATAAATTGATAAATTAATATTTTCAAATAAGATTAACTCGAAGATTTCGTTAAAAAGGAAATGTACATTCTAATAAATTCTAAATTATTTAATTATTATAATAGATTCAATAGTTTTATTTATATTTTTTATAATATTTTTTATAGTATTGTATTACTTTTTATATTAATTTATATAAATCAAAAAAACTAATTATTTTCATATATTTCGTAAAATCTAAATTCGAATTTAGTATTATTCATATTTTATTCTAGATTTGTATCATTTATCTTAAATAAATAATATGTATGGATTAATATTATTTCGTATTACTATTAATAAAATGAATTTAAGCATGTTTTTTGTTTTCAGATTAGGAAATATACGACTCGGTTGCATAGGATACAAATTTAAAATCGTAAATGAATTGAACTGACGCAAAATGAGTAAAAGCTGAAATTTCATTTGTAATTCACATAAATAATCTATGTAAATACAACTGAGTATTAATATAATATAAGTCGACAGAAAAAAGATTTACGTATTTGCAAAAATACTTCTTCGATTTATAAAAGTTCTTCATCGTTATTATATTTGGCGATAAAATATCATTACATAATCCAATTTATGGGTTTTAATAACAGAATATATTATAATATAATTGTAATCATTCACATTGAAACACCAAAGTTATATCATCTTTATAAATATTTATTACAATAATAATAAATACCTATACTATAGAATTTATTATTTATAAATAAGTACTATTAGCCATACATGTATAATATAATTCTACAATCTCTATAATATATTGAATGTATATTTTGTTCTTCTTTAAAAAAAATGTATTTAAATATTTTATATTAACGAAACTTAAAGAACAAATTTTTAACATTCTCTTTGAATATGCAACATTATAAAATATCTTAAAAATGTACAATAATTATTTTAAATTAAAAAAGGGCATCTAAACTTTTATTATTAAAAAGTGTCTGAAATTACATTTTTTATTTATTCTCATATTTAAATAATGCCTGTTTACGATTTTTAAAGTTAAATTGTAAAAAAATTTCTTTATCCCGGTTTTTATGAAAATATCATTTTTATGGTGATATTTTAAAATTAATAATTGTAAAAATAAAATAGCATGCAATAACATTAATAGTGTCCTACATAGTACTTGAATCTATGCAATAAGAATCGAGAAGCTAAATGTTAGGATCACTGTATTATTAGGAAATACGATTTTTCATTTTAGGTTCCTTGCTACCTAGTACAAATAAATAGGACTCCTAGAGTATAAAAAGACTAAATGTAAGAAGATTTTTATAAGTGAGTATCTAAAAGCTTATTAAACCTTTATATAATTCTAAACAGATTTTTCTTATCCATATGTACACGCTCTAATTTTCGTTCCTTAACGTACTTTCAGACGAGTTCGCTGCAAAATGTAATGTAAGATATCGAGTATATTACATATCGCTCAGTGGTATTTTGATTTTATTTTAATTAAACAAAAATTTACTCGTTCTAAATTGTTGGAAATAGTATAAAAGTTGATTACGTTTATATTTAAACGGTTAAACATTTTTATTTTACAGATAAAATACTACTACTTTTTCTTTAAAGCTAAAATAACGATTAGTTCTAAGTAATGACTGTGTTTGAAAATTTATAATGTTATTAAAGATTGCATTTTACAAAATAAAAATGGCAAACCTGCAAGTATTAGATAGTTGTACATCGGAAAGTTTTTTAAACAATCTATTTTGATAATTTCTTATTACAGTAAAACGGCACACTAATAAAATTAAAAATTTCCTGGTGTACACTTGAATGAGTTTTTTTTTAATTATTAGTACTCAAAATATTAAATATTGACTGGAAATAGGTACTTTAATATATTAAAAATTTTGTAATGGTTTATACCTTCAACGCAATTCATAGTTTTCAAGCTTAAGTCTTAAAATTAGACTTTTTTCAAATTTATGTTTATTCTAAAAAATATATTACTAATTTCAATAATTGTTTTCTGTACAAGCTCATCGGAAAATCTTATTCTTATTTGAATGAATTTGTATAATAAGAAAAAATAACTCGCATAAATATATCAATAAAATGAATAAGTCGTCGCAAGAACCTCTTTTTCTAGTTAAGGAAATTTGACGAGTGTTTACTTATTCTAATAACAATAATTAGATGATAATTTGAAGTACTAATAAAAATAAATTGATGAATAATAGAAAAATATTTTAAAATCTTATGTATGTATTGCCAGTTTTTTAAATTTCCTAGAAGATCACGTCTAAGATTTTACCTCAAAAGCTTGTATTTTCAAAGAATGTTAGGTGTATTTATGATGCAACGATTATCATCCAATTTATTTTGATCACTCGCCCGTTTCTTTTCATATCCAAATAAATGACCAGTATAAGATGTTGAAAATAAGAAAGGAGACCGGAAAAACAATGCGGCTGCGCTTATCAATCCATTGTGCGATCTCTTGCGGAGTCATTGTTGTGAAGGTATTGAGCTGGGCAAGAGTTGATCGTCGCTGGTAAGGTTTAGCCGATGGAAGGGGTAGTGGTGGTGGTGGCGACGGATTACTGTCGATCGTCACGACACTACCGATAGAGTAATCTTTCTCATTGTCTATCTTCACTGCCGGCACGTTTATCGTGCTTGGGAAACTCTGTATAAATGAAGGTTCGTTTTTTAGTAAATATTTACAAATATGATTGTATTTAATATTTTCGATGCAATACCATGCAATTGTAGACGTGAACCACCAAGAAAATCTTTTTATCATTTTCTCTGATACTTTTGTGTCTCTGCTTTAACGCAAATGTATATTTTGTTATCTTACAATTCCAAATTTAAATATAACAAAAAATATTATGCACATATATTTTGTCAATTTTTAAACTTATATTTTAATTATAATCCATTATAATTCTTATTTCAAATTAATAAAATGGATAAAGCACATAGTTTAGAATTTGAATAAGCTTATTTGAAAAATATTATACAATATAATTTTTTGAATGCTGAAAGTAACAAATCCATACAAACATTAACTAATTTAAATGTAGGTAATCTTCTGATAAGAAACACTGATCGTTGTTCAAAGTAAGTCAAGAAATATTTAATACCTGCTGATCAAATTCACCTACTATATTTGTAATTACTACTTATATCTCATTATTAAAAAGCAAGTATCATTAACTCGTGAAAGAGGTTTAATTTTTATATAATATAATTCATTAATTTAGAAAGAGCAAATAAGTCGTGTGTACAAAAAAGAAGGAATTGTTAAATAAAATAAATTTTATTGTTATTTGAATAATTCATAATTCTATAATTTATTGAAATACATAAGTTTCGTTCTAATTTCTTTTATTGGAATAGTTACATTATAAATATTATTTTCGTAGAAAAGTAGAGCTTAATTATATATATATATTTGTTGCAAAGAGCAATTACTCAATGTAAACATTTTAAAATTAATTTATCATTTGTTGAAAAACATAATTTCAAAATATATAAATTCATGTACAGGTTTTTAAATTAAATTATATAATTGAGAAATTATATATTTGATATATGAAACATGCTATTATTCTAATTATTCTCAAACTTAAGTTTTAAATATCTATGTAACAAAAGATTTTAAGTTTTATCCAATTATTCAGCATAATTCTATAGATATGTATTAAAAATTTAAATTATTGTTCCTGAAATCTTACGTGTATCGTGAGGTAATTCTGACTCGTGTAATCCTTTTCGGAGATATTCCCATTATCAAGAGATGACCAAGAACGGGATCTTTCAATTCCTGTCGTATTTTTTTGGAACTGCTTACGTGCCAGCCTAGGCGTCAATGTCGATTTTAAAATATATTTGCTATTGACTTTCTTTAATGGCACGTTCTTTCTATAATAATAAAAACCAAATCTTATATTATAGCTACTTTTTTGAACTGTGTAAATACATTTCAGTATTATATTTAGTATATACTTTTAAAAATATTTAAATATATATAATACTTTGAAAATTGCAAGAAATATAAATATTTTTAAGAATATTATTAAATTATAAAAATATTTGAACATAAATGTAAAAATATGAATAGCAATGAGAGGAGTCTACTTTCACGCGCGTAAGTAGAAGAAAGTTTTATCTGGAGTACATATTGACATACATTAATAGACTATTGAATTAACTAAATTTCTGTTTAGTTTATTTATTGTTAACTGTAGTTATTGTAATGGTTTTTGTTTTTGGTATAGAAATAAAAATTCGAAAATAAAATTCTACAATACTTAAGATTAATTAAAAGTATCGCGGTTAGGTTAGAACTGTAAAAGTCACGAACACAATTATAAAGTCAAATTATAAAAAAAGAAAAAGATTCGTGTACAGGAGTAGAATAATAAAAAAATTAAAAAAAAAATATAAAACTTGTTCTTCGACAATTGATTAAATACATTTAGAAGAAAAAGCAAAAGAAAAATTGAAAAGAAAAAAGAGAATAATATAAATGAAGATCAAGAAGAAATAATATAACTTAGAATAAAAATAAAATAAAATAATAAGATAAAAGGTACAATATCAAGAAAAAGAGAAAAATAAAAATAAATAAAGAATAAAAAAATAAACAAAGTGGATACTTAAAGAAAGAGAAAAAAAATAAAATATAATATAGTAATAGGAGACAGGAAAAATAGGATGCACCATAGTGAGACAATGTACGAAAGGAAGCAAAGAAAGAAGATAATCGCAAAAAATGATAGAACAATTTATAAGAAAATAAAAGAAGAAACGGAATACAATATGAAGAGTGAAACATGATGGGATACAGAGTGTTGATAAAGGAGTAGAAAAGTAATAGAAATATATAGAAAATAAAGAGATGAAAAAAAATAAGAAACAATAAGATATAATAAAGTAAAAAAGCACATTAGTTAATAAAAAAAGAAAAGAATTATATTATAAAATATTTCTCAAGTAAAGTAGAAAAATAAAAAAGAAATAGATAAGATTATATCTAAACAGCAATGGTTTTTGTAAACAAGATTTTTAAAAAAGTATTTGGCAAAGAATAAATCAATATTAATGAGAAAAATTGTAAATAAAGACCAAAGGCAAGGAAAAAATTAAAGTTTACAAAAAATTCATACACAGATCAAAGATAAAAATACAAATAAAACAAAATAAATAGTATCAGAAAAAGGGTGAAATAAGATAGAACACAAAATTCTAGTTTATTTAACATTGCATTAGTAAATTTAGAAAATGAATTAAAAAAGTTAAAAGATCAATAAGTACTAGGAAATAAGAGGATTATATCAATAACATATTTTTATAATATAAGCATTTTAATAAAGAGTAATATTAGAATGAAAGCATATATTAAATTTTTTTTAATTCTTAAAGAAAAGAAATTAGAGCCAAACGCACATAAAACAAATCTAATTAAAGTTAAAAAAAAGAAGAAAGAAGAAAGAAATCAGAATATAATGGAATAAGAAGAAACTAGAAGTAATAAAAGAATAATAAAAGGAAATACCTATAGAAGGGAGCAAATATAGAATGAGGAAAGGTCTGAAGTAAAATAATTAGAAGAAATAAAAACCATAAAAAGAAGAGAGATGAAAATATGTTGTAGATTGTAGTCAATATAAAATTATGCGAAGCAAAGATATAGGAATAGACATTTTATAAGAAATTTAAAAAAGTATAAAGATAAATATGTAAAGTATATAAATAAAAAAGAAATAAATAGAAATACACAAGAATATACAGTCGTATTAAAAATAAGAAGAGTTAAAATTTAAATAATAATTTAAATAAATAATTGTGCACATTCGACTACATAAATAACAAATTATACATTGTTCATTAGTAATTAAAAAATATAAAAAATTAACAATGGTAAATATGATATACGTTATATACGTTCCTTATATCAATTTACTTTTAATTTAATTATAAATATTTTTACGTGGAAGCTAAAAAATATGATAAGAAACTCAGTTTTTTTAATTTCAAAAAAATTTCGCAATTTATAAAATACAATTGTAATAGAAATTTAAAAGAGTTAGTAAAAGTGTGTTTTAAGTTTTACTTATTAGATTATCTATTTATTATTATTACACAATTTCAAAATATTTGTATGTACTTAAATAAAAGGTAGATTTGTATCAATATATGAATTTATTATATTCTAATACCTTTAAATACTCAATAAAGTATAGCATTTTTCAAATAATTATAAGTAATCGAAATAAACGTTTATAGACATTTTAAAATAAATTTAGATTTACATATCTATAATTTCATATTATTAGATCTAATTAAGTCTTAAAATGTACAAATTTCTATTTACAATAGTGTGCGAATTAAATTATAAAATAAATATGTATAATATTAAATTTAAATTACAATTTAAATTAAATATTTGCCAAAAATTTATAAAAAATTTAATTGTTTATAGAAGTGTAAGTATTATTTTCTAGCACCGATTATTGCGAGTCTTTCATAAATCGTCTTGATTAAGTTCATACAGAATAAATATCGCGAGACATTTTAAAGTACCTCATAATTTTCTGCGCGAAC
This sequence comes from Platyscapa corneri, assembly GCA_018907185.1. Classification (NCBI taxonomy): domain Eukaryota; kingdom Metazoa; phylum Arthropoda; class Insecta; order Hymenoptera; family Agaonidae; genus Platyscapa; species Platyscapa corneri. The sequence goes on along the minus strand of JACCHW010000018.1, from coordinate 2,767,330 downwards.
TCCTTTAGGTCTGTGTAAATATTATAATATTTACCCACAATATATCGAGTAGACAGGCTATTTAATAAGCAAACTCAGAATTATATTTTTATACGTGGGATTCGTTCAGACCAAGGAGTGAAAAATGATTAACTTATCATAAACGCACGAAGAAAAACACATTTCTGAAACCTTAGGGAAGGAATATGGAATATCTTTTGTGACATTGATAGTAATTGTATAAGTACATGTAAATATGCAATATTAAACTGGTTGCACAAAGAGATAATGATTATCACGTGTGACGTACTGTGTTGTAGGATTCGTTTGAAAATAATCGTACGTCTTGCAATAATATAATGTTTTAAACTTGATTTACTAAGGATTTCTTAACAAATAAAAATAATAATTTTTATATTTATTGTTTAAGATGATTTAAAAAATCTTCGTATAAATATTTTTATTTATGAAATATTCTTATATATAAAAAGTATAAATATCATACATTAAATACATATGAAATAAGTTTCCAAAATTATATTTTCAATATAGATATAAGAATTATATGAAAAGTGTTAAAACCCACTTCTATTGTAAAATAAATTTTGAATTTTAAAACATTTAAAGTTTCTTATATTAAATTTAATTTCAAATACATTATCAAATATGTGATTTTAAATACATGTGATATACTAAATAATAACAAATTATAAATATTTTAAAATTTAGTCATTCTAGAATTTTTATTTGCTTAATATTATGTTACATTATTATGTATAATATTTTTATCATAATATATTTTTTTTTAAAGTTAATTTGTTTTATTCTCATCTAAAGTTACTTAATATTTAAAGAATAATACGAAGAATTATTAATTAGAAATTCTTTTAAAACAATTTATTTGAAAATTATTTACCTTTAATTTTTGTACAGAATATTTTTAATTTTTCAGCTATGAAAAATGTAATTATAATTGTAACTCAGAAGTAAATAGAAACTAGTAGAATATATAATATTTTATTTATAAAGCTCTTTTATGATCAAAATTACTAATGATATCATTTTTTACTAATTATTTACCAATATATACTAGGACAAGATATAAAATAAGATCTACTATTTATTTCTGCATATAATCCTTAACCGTGATATATAAATCATACTTGTAGTTACATAAAAATGAATAAAACACATATGTATTATAATAAACACAATTCTACATTATTTCATAAAATAATAAAGCAAATAAACTTTCAAAGAAACAGGAAGAAAAAAAGTTATTTCATATACATAAATGTAAAACATTTATACTTTATTCTATATTCAAGACGTTATAAAAAAAAACTAAATATCAAGAGCAATTGTTAGAAAAATTACTAGAAAAATAAATTCATTGAATATGACTAAAAAACTTACTTTCTCCTGTAAATTGTATTAACAAATGCGAACTCGACCATCGCCGCGAAGAGAAATATTGTGCATCCCAAAAACCAAATTTCGCTAGCTTTAATATACGATACCTTTGGCAAAGAATTCTCAACCTTCGACGCAAGTGTCATAAACGCAAGTATTGTATTAGTACCTAAAATATGAATATAAACAAATGCATCGATTATTTTATAATTATCCGGAACATATTATTTTGTTATTAAATCCTTGAATCATAAAGACGGTAGGACTATAGCGTTTTATAAAGCGTTTAAAAGAGTCAATATCTATTGAAATCATTCAAGGACGAAATCTACATTGCATATAAAAACTTTGATTTTAATATATTTCACTAAAGTTTTAATTGATTAATTCTTAACTTCGAATTTAATTTAATAAATAATAACTACTTAAAATTTATTTTATTTTGCATTTGTTTACTATAAATTATGAAAATTATATACATATAAATATAAACATTAACACATTATTAAACCACTAATGCATTAATTTTTACAAGTTTAACATTTTTAATATCATTTATTACGATATAAAATATTATCCATGATAATTTTTAATAAATAAAACAATTTTTAACTACTACACATTCTCCAACATCTAATTATAAATATTGTCTATCAATTAATATTAAAAAATTTAATCTTCATTACATATATATTATTTTTTAATAGCTTTTATTTATAAAATGTATAATAAATATATACATAACAACGCTGTTATTTTTGTAATTTCGTTCATTAAAATATATATTTAATTTTAAAAATATTGACAATACTTATTAAAAGAGATAAAAAAATAATTATGTAATGAAAATATATTCACGGTTGATTTTCTGTGTAAAAGATAACAGTTCTTTTTACTAACGTATGAGTTTAAAAGTGGATTTACGAGTTTCGCGTAAAATATTTATTCAGTTACGAAAAATGATATAAATTTGCAAAGATTTTTTAATCACGATAAAAAATGCATAATGAAGTAATACATTGGGTGAATCAAATGCAATCTAATTTAATATTTTAGATAGAATAACTTTCGGTTTTATTATTTAAACGGTAAAAAAATATTTTATGTAATATTATTCAATAAATAGAAAAGTAAAAAAATGAAACTTATGAATGAATTAAAATATATTATAAATATCTATTACTTCTTTATTATTTAAAATTTATAGTATTTTATAACACAAATTAAACAAATAATTACATTGCTACTGGTTATTTTGAATTAATTTTAAAGTTTTTATCTTATCTATGAATATCTATTTTGTATAAAAATATTACTACAATCAAGTGATCAGTTTAAAACAATAAAAATATATTCATCAAGAAATACGAAAAAGATACTTATTTATGGACACTTGTTTATTATTTTTAATAAATTTTTTCTAATTATTTATTTACGATTTTCCGGTTGCAAAGTCTAAAGCATATTTATGAAGCTAAAATTAATGTAAAAAATCTGTTACATTAGATACTAAGACCAAAATTGTTAATAAATTAATTTTTTATAGTCGATATATAGATTTTTTACATATTAAAATTAAAAAGAAAAAAAAATATTTTTTAAAGAAAAATAATATTTTGTATATAATATTTTTAAACTAATAAACAGATTAATATTCTATTTTTTAATATTAATTTATTTAGTAATTATTTACAATTATATTGTTTACATGATTAAATATTGCGATAAAAATTTCCCTAAAAAAATATAACAATTTTATGTAACATCATCGTATATCATAGACAGCAACCCATTCTTAAATATGTTTACGAGTCACGTAAAATTTTTAAATAATCAATTTGAATATATTCAAATTAATGAAATATAATAAGAAAATTTTACTAAATGTATATATTATAAATTATTATATGATATAGATCTTATGCAAATATATTGTGTAAGAGATTTTTATTTTTAAAACTAATTCTGATTTAATATTATTTAAAAAGTTTTTTACTTTCATGTTTGTAATTTATACCATAAAGAAAGAATATTAAAATTATTTTAATGACAATAAATTGTTAGATAACGAACAGAATTTTTTTTATTTTATAAAAGCAATTCAATCAATAAAATTAAACAAATATTTTTTTATAACAAAAGCATAATTTAAAAATTTAATTTGACACATGTTGACGCAAAAAAATTACGTAATGTGAAACTAAAGTTTAATTTTAAAAAATAATATTTTTATCTAGTATTTAATGATTTAAGAAAAAATTTATATTATTTTAATTCTTTATTAAACATGATTAAAACGGACATTATTAACATTACTTTTTCATTTAATATAATAATATGTGTATTACAATTATTTATTGTATATTAAAGCTATATTTATCAAAATCCGATTTGAATGTAAAATAAAAAATTTCTAGATTAATTTCTCTTAATTTTTAAGCTATTGCATCTCGCAAAGATATAAGATATAAAATATCACACTCATTACACGACATTTTTAAATACTATATATTATTTAAATTCTATAGTTAAGTTAATATATTTATAAAATATTTTTTAACAATTATGGCGATTTATTATCACATGTCACCATATATTTTAAAACTTACCTAATACGATTCTAGGTGGACTAGCATCCATATGTAGCCAAAATGATACCCATGATATAACAACGATTAAGATAGAAGGTATATAATAATCCATCATGAAAAAGCCCATTTCACGAGCAAGTTTGAATGTTATGCTAATAGAACTAAAGTTGCCAGCTGAAATTAAAAAAAGTTTACTAATTTTTCACATACACAATTTATACATTAAATCATTAAGATAAAAAATTGAGAAATTTTTATATTTAAAAAATCAAAAACGCATATTTCATTAGTTCATATTTCTCCATCAATGCGGTTTGCGTGGAGAGAAATGGTATAGTAAAATGAATACGATTTTAAGTTTTAAAGATATATTCTAATTCTTGTTAATTAAATTAAATTAAAAACAAATTAAAAAATATTTTTTATTTCATTAATACATTTACAAAATACCCTTCATTGAAATTAAAAGAATTTTCACAAAATGTTAGCTTTACACTGATACAGAAATTGATGATTTCTACAAATAAATATTATTAATTATTTCTTGTATTTAAATATTTATTGCAAAGCAATGTTTTACTTTTAATCAAGAAAAAATGTAATAAAATAATAAAACTAGTAAACTTATCAAAAGACTATCTATAATTTCTGTATATTTAGTAATAATTCATTGAATTGATATAAAAAAATGTTAAAATTCTTTTTGTGGATTTTATTGTCAATTATAGTTTATCATATCTTGTTTTACCTCAGAATCATATTGCAACAAAATAATAAAATTATAATTATTTTAATAATCTTACACGGATTAAATTAATATTTACAATAATAAAAATAACTGAAAGTATCACTATTTTTTAATAATTTATTACAATCGAATTTTCTCGATTATTTTTTATTGTACAATAATTTAAAATTATAATTTTTATATATAATCACAAACACACATTGCAAATATATAAACTGATATAAACATTATCGATAGTAAATATTTATTTTCAATATTACTTTATAGTATAATATATTCAATATATATATCTGATAAAGATCTTCTAATGACAAAAAAGATGCAATACATCTACCTGAAATTATTATTTAAAATTCTATATAATAATATATTTAAAACAAGTCATTTTAAATAAATTTAATGAAGTAAACGATTTAATTAGCAGAATTTTTATTATTTAAATATATATATATATCTATTATTATATTTAAATATCATTGAATAATAAAATAACTGATTAACCTACCAAAATGTCCATAATGTTGCTGAGCCGTAGTATACGACACTTCTGATTTGTTTACCCATTTATCTACTAGTCTATATTCTGTTAAATGCAATTCATCAGCAAATACAATAGGAGCTTCGTCCCAGCTCAATATCATATCTTGCACGTTGTGTGTCCCTGTAAATAAAATAAGTTGATTCTTATTTAAATGACGAGCAATTTTTTAAATTCAATATTACATTTTATTAATTATCCAAATTTTATATTAATTTACATCATTGATGTTATATAAGTTATTTGACTATTAAGATAAAATTAATATTAGAAAAATAAATTAAGTCATCTAACACTAAAAAAGTGCCGAGTGGAAATTTGAAAAATGTTATATCTATTAAATTATATTTATTAAATTCTACTGATTTCATACAACTTTCAAAAACCAGTGGACATTCCTGGACATCAAATGGAAATTTTTCTAGTCGCAAGCCACAATTAAGAATAGCTTCTAATCTGAAATAAACAAATGGCGAATAAATAAAAATAAACGAATAAAACAAAATAAATATTTAAATACATAACTAAGCTTAAACATTTTAATTTTATTTAATTAAATAAGCTGCAGCTTACAAACTCAGTTTCTACTTGATATTAAACATTCAAGGATTCTTCAATTTATTAAATTATTGTAATAAACATAAATTGTAGAAAAATACAGATTTTCTTTTTTCAAGCCAAACAATAATTATACGTAATAATTAATTCAATTTTTTTTAATTATTCAATTTCATATGACATCTAATCTTTAGATACTCTAAAGAAGGAAATATAATTGCTTTTAAATATCATTCGATAAAATCTGTATGTTTACGTAATAAAATAATGTTTTCATATATCCCTATATAATACTTAAACACAATAATATATATAAATATGCAATTTCCTTGCATAATTTTTTTTTATAATTTTTTTTATAATTTTTTTCATCATTTTTACACCGTTTTTTGCATAAACAATGATTAATTATCATTTCTTGAATAGAAAACAATGCTTGTAAGAGAATAACCTTGTATTTAAAATAACCATGCCAGAAGGATCAATCGAAATGAGCAAGTCTTTGACGGTATTACCCATGATTACAGAGCTCCGTTCGTTTGCTACATAAACTGATGGCGTCCAGATCAAATCATGGGCCGACTGGCCCCCAAATATTTGATTTTGATGAGGCGCAATATCCTCAAACTTCAGTCTACTGTCTAAATAACGGAATTGTAACATCATGTGTACATCAAATTGCTGAAATAGACAAATTTTGATTTTTAAAATCGTAATAATCACGTAGCCAAACATTAAGTTATTACTAAAACTTCATTTACTATAAAATTAAATTTTCAATATAATGCATTAATTCAATTATAATACATTAAATTTAATAATGAATTAAATGAATAATGAATAATGATTAAATTTATTAATAAATTTTAAATAAATACTTAATTAAGAATACGAAACAAATTAATCAAATATTTTAAAATAACTTAAGATTCCTGATTGTTATTACTAAATAATATTCAATTATGGAGTTTTTAAAAATCAGTTATAAATTATTAAAAATTAGTTCATTTGAAGTATTTAGGACTTTTCACGGCAAGTGTTTAAAAATGTTTCCATCCATAACACGTATAAACAATTTTTTATTTTTTATATTTTTTATTAATAAATTTATCTCAACTATGTTGCAAGTAATAACATTATATTCATTAGATAAAAATATTATTTTAATTGTAAGGATCACAAATACAGTTATTTAATCTGAAAATAATTTTATTTTTTCAATTTCTTTCTTAAATCAGTGTACGGTAAAAAAGTCTAGTTGATTTTTTCCAAAAACACATGTATTACTTTAATATTTTACACATAATCATTAGTAATAAAAAATGAACTTATTTAATATATTTTTTTGTAACTAGGTTAATCATTTCGTTATGACGACCTTCGCGGAAAGGAGAAACAGTTATTTGCGTAAAAATTCACACTAATTCTCGGCGAAGAAAGCACCGTGTTGGAAAGAGGCCGCGAGATGGGAGAAATAATTAACGGTCAATCTAACATTGTTTGTCGTTACGATAAAAAGCCTTGTATTTTTTCAAAGAATTTTATGGAAGCTATGGACAACCTCTGCAGGTATGGTGATTGCCGAACGGATACAAAGAATCAAGTTGGTCCATGATTCAATAAAAAATTAAGTTACTGATAAGCCTTCTTATTCGATTTTTAAATCGTTAGTATGAATACAAGTTACACCATTAATTATTTTTTTGTTTGCATTAATCTAATAAAAAAAAATTGTGATTCATTCAAATTGTGATAGATTTATCAAGATATTATTTAGTGTTCGTGTTTTAATTATAAGACTGTGTGTAATTATTCGTCCTAGTAAAAAAGCTGCCTCCACTTGCAGATTCCTAATTTATTGTTCACATTTACTTGTAAGAGGCGAACGTAGGGATTACTATCAATCATCTATCAGAAGAAATGGGTTCTCCATGAGGCGACAAATTTTAAATTATTAATACTAAAAAAAAATTTACAATATTAATTAAATAAATATTCTACAAATTTTTCCCTTTATACATATAATTGATATTATCAATATAAATCTTATTGTAATTTTATATTTTTGAAAATAAAAATTTTAGATATAATACATTTTAATATATTAATAAAAAGATCTGTGTGGATTTTAGATTCATTTTAAAATATTCCAAAATATACCAAGGAATTAACATTTTTAACTTTTGAAATAAATTAATTTAAAATCGTGTCGTGCAAAACGAATATAATTTTAGGAGAAAAGTCAATACTTTGTATCAACAATCACAATAATTTCTATAAATCTCATGAAATTTTTTGAGAAATAATGTTTATAGAAATAGATGTTCTTAGATAAATAAACGATTATTTTAAATCTATAGAAATTTCATTCTAATAGTTTTTTTTATACTTATAAAAAATTTTAACAATACGTGAAAAATAAATGTTTCAATATTTCAGTTTCATTCTAAGAATTTTTCATTTTCTAATATAATTTTAGTAATATGAATTAATATTTATTTAATATTATAAGTAATATATTGGTATTATAAAATCATTGATACTGCTACCAGAAAAAGACAAAAATACCAGAGTCTTGGCCATATTGGATTTAATGGTATAGATGTACGCTCTTGACCAAACCCTGACTGGATCTCGCTCATTCAGCTCACCTGGAGGTCTGACCATCTTATCATAACGACATTCATTCGTTAATTCCTGCAAGAGTTCTGTTTGTGTCATTGGTCCAGCCATACTAATATTCTGACAACTTTCCAATCTGTAAAAAATTAAACATATCATGTATATTCAATTTACGATTTATTTATCTATTAAACGTTTTAAATTTTTAAATTCTTTAAAAACTTTTAAATTTTATCAAACATTAAATTGAATAAATTATTACGTTCAAATATTTATTAATTAATATTTTTTTATATTAAATAATATTAATTTGCGAACTCATATGTCGAACAGGTGTAAAATGCATAATATATAATATTTAAATAACAAATATTAGTTTTAAATATTTAATAATTAAATTTACAAGGAAAATCTATGGTAAATTTAAAATAAAAAAAATTTACTAAAAAAATATGTTAAAATATTTTACTATTTATCTAGACGATAAATAAACTTTATTATGGATATAAATCTATTTTACAATTACAAATCTAAATTAACTCATAATTCTATTATATTTATACATTTATACACAATATTGTTTAATATTCACGGTTACTATTATGTTTAACTATTCTAAATACAGATTATACAAACACTTATGAATAATGAAATCAAAATAAAAAAATATTTTATTCGCTATTTAGGAACTTTTATATCGCATTAAATTCAAGCTAATTTTACGAATAGACAGTAATAAAACATATGATAAAGTTGTCTACTACGTCTTATATTAATCAACTTAGAATTAACAGCTCTAGAATAAAGTTTGAAAAATCTAAAACCTCCGGGATCAAGATTGAGAAAAAAGCTAAGATCAATCTCTTACACTAACAATGTGGTAATTCTAACCAAAATTGAGGGAAAGTTAAAAATGGGTTAGAATGAAACACAGAAAAAATAAAAGTTATTAACTTAAGGAGAAAAAGGGGTAGAAGCAATAACATCAAATTTATTTCTCAAAGAAAACAGTTGAAATTAATAAATAGATTTATATACAAGGAAAGAAAATGGAAGAAAAACTACATTGCAGAAAGAGCTAATATGATACATGAAAAAATTTTAAATATCATGGAAAGATAATTCAAGGAAAACATAAGAATGAACTGGAAATTGTTTGACGGGCTTATTGAGGGTTTTTACGGGATGGATATCACGGAATAGAAAAATACGACATAATAAAAAAGATATTAAAAAATGTATAAAACAGATCCTAGTTATTCAAAAAAATATTTTAGAATGGTTAAAGTATATAATCATAATGGAGGCAGAAAAGACAGAATAGAAATAAAAATGGTAAAAAGAACAAACGTAAAAACATCAATAACATGAACTTATTAAAAGTGCGTTTTTGAATGAAATAGGAAACTGGATAGGAAGAGATTGGTAAACATTAGAAAGATAGATAACAACATAAACTATAAATATAGAGCAAGAAGAATAAAATTCTGAAAAGTGTGAGATAATTGCATATGTAGCAATGAAAGGTAAAAACACAATACGTATCAAGCACTAGGAAGACAAAAAAGCAGCTGATTACACTAATAGGTAGGTAATTGGTAAAATGGACCAATAGGTAAAAAGATCAATATAGATAGCAATAAATCAAGAACATGATTCTTTACATGAATATTTATGTATAAAATTTAACTACTACTACTACCACTATATTCATTGGAGTAGAAACAGAAATATTGAAGAAAATGTATGTACCATAATAAAATTTTATATACCGTAAGAAAAACATTAGAAATAAAGAAAAAAAACTGAATGATAATATTAAATAAGATCTTATAATATTAATATATTGTATAAATTTTTTATTGCTATGCATTAATTGTTCGTAAATAAATAAATAAAAATATATATATATATATATATTGCTTTATTAAAACTTCAAAATGAGTAAATATAAACTAACCTCATCTAATATAAACCTCATCTAAGTTCTATATTTTTAACTACTTTAGCGTAATAAAGTGCATTTTATTTTATTTAAGATATTTTCTATCCAAAATTTTTTTAGATAAATTAACATTGAAATAATCCTTAAAAGTATGGCTATAGAGTAATTTATTAATAAATTAAATTAAATTTTTCACTTACAATCATTAATTCTATTTATGTAAAAATACAAAATTACTTAAATGATTTCAATTACAATTTCAATAATAAATTATGCCACTATTTACAGTCATATACTTATACTAATTCTAATTCCACTAATTCTACTAATTCTAATATAACAACACTTATACCAATACAATATAATAAAGATTATAATATCAATATGATTGAATTTTTTTCTAATTATGGACATAATTATATTTTCTACGAAAGTAACATTTATAAAAAAATTCCTGATTATATCTGATAATGTCATATTACAATGATTTCAGCTAATCATTGCAGCTAATTCTATGAAAGTAATAAAAGAGTGTTATATTTTATACAGTCTGAAAGTTAATATTATGTTATTTGATGCTTAACCGGTCGCAATTAATTATTTTTTTTTTGTACTCACACATACTAGCTTCTTTTAAATGCACCGTTAAAATCTTTATGATAATAAAAGGTGAACATATTAAATCAAGTAATAGATTGCATGAAGAAATATTGAAATAATTTTATACATAGTATATTTACAATTATATTTATATTAAAATAATAATTGAAAGCATCAATTTTATTCCGAAAATATTTATTTTATATTTATAAACATTAAAGAACGACAAAATAAAAAAATTAATATATTATCAAATTATTTTTATTTATTATTGTAATTTAAACTTAAAATTGAATAAATAGTGTAGGATTATATGTACATGGGAAAGAAAAGAAGAAAAATTGATAAGTAGGTCGTTAGTGTAACATTGCACTTAAGGAAAAATGTTTTCAGATCCTTGATAAAAAAAAGGTGATTATCATTTTTTGGAGAGGAACAGAAATAGAAGTTATGTAAATGTCATTACTACATATAACAGCATTTATACGTGGATTTTAAATAAACAAAAGATTATTCGAATTCCTTTATCCCTTATTTATATATTTTTATTGAAAATTTTATAATATTGAACTTTTATGTTTATATTTAATCAAAAATATTTTAATGCAGAAATATAAATTTGAAAAAAAAACCAATTGATATGAATTACATTTATGCAAAAATTGTAGTTTTATTTTATCAATGTAAGGTATCAGATAAGGATAGCAATATTACAATATTATACGCCATGATCTTCATCTTCTAGAGTAGTAGTACAATAGAATATTCTTGTTTCCGTGCAAGAAAGATAAATATTTTTCTTTATATCTGGATGGAATTTATTAGGTGTTAAAAAAGTTGGTTTTAAATTTTGTTTCCAATAGATAGAAAATTTGTGCATAAAAAATCACTTTAACGCTATAAATTATTGTTTCAATGTTACGGACCGAAACTTATTGTGTATATATACAAATTTCTTTTGCATAATTTGATTATAGATAATTTGATTTGTTGTAATTTGTAGATTTAAGTTTATATCATAATGTATAATAATGCCAAAATGAAAATAGTATACGAAAGTATCAACAAGAAAAAAAGACAAGGAGCCAAACTTGAAACTCGAAATGAAAACCAAAACGAGAAAGTGTTGCAATAAGCTACGTAAATTTAAACAGTATTTACGTTTCGTTAAAATCTAGTCGAATAGTTTCAAGAATTAGACTGTACAAAGATACAAAACGTATTAGATGTTCGCAAAAATGATTTTTTTATGGTACGCGGGGGAGCCAGTTGACAATAACAAGGTAGGGAAACATTGTTATCCACTATTATAACAGTTGAAAAAATCGGTGGGTTTCAAAACATTAATATAAGTCTATTTTAATTAAAATATTGATAAAACAACTGTTTACGGGAATCTGTGAGGTCTCGAACAATTCATGAACAAAGACATTGAACGGTGAAGTAGAAGCATTATACATAAAGAAAAGATTAAATTGATACTGATTTTTTAATTTTTCTTCACCTTCTTTAAGGTAATGTAAGTGCTTTATTATATTGCATAATATTATTGTAAAAATATACAAGTAAGAGAGAGATAGAACTTAATAAGTAGAAATACATGCAGAGAGATTTCAAGTGACCTGCATTCCAACGGGGGGTTTGAGTCCGGGGGCTCTATGTGATGATCGTTCGTACGTCGCAGCCAGCGGTCATTTCGCGTTTCATTATTTCCTTATTTTTTGTAGAACACAGAAAAAAAACGGATGACTGATCGATCTAAATATGAAAGCTAAAAAAATTAAAGAAAATTTAGACGGTGTGTGCAACGAAACTGCAGTAAGCGAACAAAAAGATTGTACGTTATTTAGCGTGAAAATAAATATTAACTTTATTCATTTTAACGCGATTAATTTTAACGCCGTCTACCTCGGTTACCATTTTTTTTTGTTATATTATTAATAAAATATCAAATTTTATTGTAAAAATATTATTATTATTATCTTTATATTTAGTTATGAACAAGTATTCAAATGTGGATACTTTCATATAATTTAATTTTATTTATTTAATTTTATTTTATTTAGTTATTTATTTATTTATTTATTATTTATTTATTTTTTTTTTTTATTTAACATTATTTAATTTTATTTTCTGTTTATTCTTCTTTAGTGCCAATATTGACTTTTTCGTGGTATTTTTTTTCAATTTCATCAAATGTCTTATAATATATTGAAATTTTATTTCTTACCAGTTCTTTGTATTGGTCCATATTTCATTGTACTCTTGTCAATTTGCTCAATCTACATATTCTCTTTTTCCCTACCATTATGTGCTTATTCGATCTTGTTCTATTATATTTCCATTCCTATCTTTTTTCCTTTTATATTACCTTTTCTTCTTATAATCTCTTTAATATTATTTGTTTTTTTTTGTGCATATATTAACGCTTAAAGCTTATAAATATTTTGTTACTATTAGTCTATTTTTATTATTGCCACACCTTCTCTATATTTTCTCTTCATATTTGTCTGTAGTAGCAATTGGATCATTCATTAGTTTGCCAAAATTTTATTCTTTTTGTCTCATAATATTTCATTTAATTTCTTATCTTATTTATATTACTTTTATACAGACTTCATTTTTCTTTGTTTATTTTTATCAGTACAAAATTATTATATTTTATTAAAATATTTGAAGTATTCACTTTATTGTCTTAAAAAGAAACTTTTTATTACATAAATATCTATTTTATACATAATATATTATGTACTTATACAAATAAGTTTATTTAATTTTGAAAGATATATTTAACTAATTTAGTTAATATTGTTTTATAAGAACTCATCTCAAATAATTTCTAATAACTTTAAGCTTAGAAATAAAGAGAAATTAAAATTGTTTTTATTTTTATAAAAGGATATACTTTTATAAAAATTTTAATACATCATAATAATTAAATATTAACTTTTATTATATCAGGTCCAAAAATGTATTTCCTAAATTTTGAATGTTCGACTTTAAAAGTATTTTTAAATAAAATGTATTGATTGAGATAAAGTAATAATTATATGTACAGATTAAATAATTTCTTTAAGTTAAAATGCAAAATAAAAAAAATAATTTTAATAGGTTGAAATTACTCTTGTACGAATTTTTTAAAATTATTTTGCATCGAAATATGAAAATTAAATTTCCACTTATAACTGAAGAGCCGTTAAAAACTTTGATGATATCTCCTTTTATTTTCTTTAAAACTTCTAAAAGCCACTTTCAATTTTTCGAAGAGTTAATTTTTAAGTAGAAACAATAAATAATTACTGTAACAACTCGCTATACGTAATATATAATATAGGTTGGGAAAATTTTCTAATGAAGGTTCGTTTCAAACTTCAACTTGCATACTCGTTCGCAGATTTACGAAGATTTCGCAATAACGAACTTGCTTTCAATGAAATACAATAAATTAAATACATGAAGTGCGAATTCTTCGACCGTAACTTTTATTAAACTTTAGCAAACTTCACAACACAGAAACTGATATTTTACTTAATAGAAATAAGTAAAAGGAAAAATCACCATAAACTAGCTTAATATACTTGAAATGGTTGCGATCAGAAAAAACTTTTAAGGGACCGTTCGAAGACCCAGAGAAAATCGACGTACAGATCAGGAGTAAAACCAAAAAATAATATTACTGAACTACTAACTAACCTCCAATCCATCTTTGTACGAATGCATTTTAAAATTTGTAAAACTTAGGCTGATGGAATTTGTTTTTTCGTACCAATGAAGATAATTGTAAAGCAGGCCATTTTGTCATTAAAAGAGTGTAGATAAAAATAAAGAATATAAAATAGTCGGATACTTTCATATTGCGTTAAGTGTAATAGAGATACTCGTAGATAGCACTTGTTTTTGCGTAGTGTGTGACGAACTCAATTTCTTTATACATCATTATTTTTCCAAATGTACTTTTTTTATTAACATATTATTCTACGAGTATTATTTTACATAACCTCATTAGTTTTTCGGTCGAAAATCGCAAAATGTATAAGTAGAGAAAATCTTTTAATGAGTAGTATTTTAATATAAATTGAAAAAAAATGGAATTTTCAGGTGTAAAAATTCAAAAAATGTGCGACAGAGATAATTGGCTTCAGTAACGATTCATTGTACGCAAACTTTCGGAAGATTATGATAATGTGTTCCCTATGTGTGAAGACACATTGGCGATCCAGGTGATGCAGCAACTAACCCCAACTAGAAAAAAACGTTTTTGAAAGCTTATTAAATTTCTACAAAAAGAATCGTCATGATCAGTTGAAAGGAAATCTTTAGAATTGTTATTAAAATTCACTATAGCTCGAGAACTGTAGAAGAAATTAAATACAGCGTACGTCATGAAATCGGAAGAGAATAGATTGAACAAAATTTTACAAAATACTTGAATTATATACATAAAAAGATTTTGAAAAATAATGTACTGTATTATATAATATCATATATAATAAATATTAATTTTAACGTATAAAAAATCCTCGAAATTTTAAGTTAATTATATTACATATTTATTAATATACATTATATTTTAATTTGAAATATAACAATTTTTATAAAACTAAGTACAGTACTAAAGTTATGAACATTAAATATAATCGAATATAATTATTTTTAAATATATTAGTATAAAAAATATATATTTATGATCAGATTCGATATTTTGCTTTATTTTTTTTTTAATAAAATTGGTTTTTTTTTAAATTTACAAGAATTTTTTAAAAGAATATATTAAAAAATTAGGGATTTAAAAAATATTTAATATAATTTACAATTTTTACATTTTGACATTTTACTTCTTAAAATAAGAATAAAATAAAAATAAAAACAAATTTTTATCACTTTTTTCTTAAAAACTTAATACAATTGTTTATAAGAATATTCAAGAAATTATTCATATTTATTTTATTTTATATTAAAATTGCAACAGAAAAAGATCTATTTTTGAATGGATACGTAATTCAAAATGAATCATTTGAAAGTAAAATTATGCAAGCATTTTAGAATAATACCTACCTAAGAAAAGCCAATATAAAACAAATTATACGAATATAATTTTAGATAAATAATTTAAATTTAAAATTTTTATGATTTATAAAAACTCTTTAATTTTTAACTTTGTGTTAATAATTTCATGTTTTCTTTATTACTTTTGTTATCTAACTTGACGCAATTTTGAAGTTACTTTTATTAACTTTTTTCACAATATTTTTACAATAAAATTTTTCAAATAATTTTAGGTTTGTAAAAAAAATTGAGTATTTATTTGTAGAAAGTGACGTTACTTTATTATTCTAAACATTATTGTCTTCATTTAAGTTTTTTGTTAATGTGAAAGCTACATTATTAAAATATTGTTATAAATTCATAATAATTTTGTTCAAGGATTTATTATTATTATAATTATTATAACCTACTTTTAAATGCTGATTCTTGAATTTTCTATATTATATTTTTAATGATTTTTTATCGACATTAATTTTAAATATTTCAGACCCGATTTCAATTCCTATTAGTTTGTAATCTTTTCCTTTTTTTAAATTTAAATTTATTTCTTCAGAACATGGGTTTTATCGTTCAAAATATTTTTTTCTAATATTAAATATATAATTTATATTTTTGGGCAAAGAAGTACGATATTGAATTGCTTTCGAAATACGGATTTTTGCTAACATATTTGAATTAATAGACTAATAAAATCTATAACTATGTACACTTAATTATATTTTAATTAATTATATATAATGATACAAATTGTAACTATTTTTAAAACTATTTTTTTAAATTGATACAATATATAATTTTTAAAGGATGATTAACCTTAAAAACTCAAGGTTATAATAATAACCTTTTTATAGTTATAACCTTTTTAAAAAATTATTTTGTTACACATTCCTTGAAAATAAAGTAGTCAAATGTTTATGTTAATTTAATTACTAGTTTTCAAACAGCATCAATATAAAGATCAGTTTTAAAAATCAAACACAACTTTTACGATAAGAGTGACTACCATCACTGTTGTTTATTCCTAAGTAAAAGTTATCGTTTGTAAAAATTAATTTAAATACTTTTTTTCAATGATAGGTAGGAAAAAGAGTACAGAGATTCCAAAAGATAAAAACTTTAAAAAGTCGGCATGTCACTGTCTCGGACAACGAAATATGATAAAAACGTAAATAAAAAATTTTTCTTTACTTGTACGCTTATATTCTAATACACAAACATAAACATTGATATATTAAAAAAAACTACTTATTTTTAAAATTAAGAAATTGCTTAATGTTAGATGAGATCGTAAAAATTTCGGGAAAAAAGAAAAATGACTGTAATCATTGACATGTTTCAACATTTGAAAATAATACGGAGTATTCAATATTCACTCTACGATGTTTAAAGTTCTTTAAAAACAATTGCTAATAGTTTTCAATCTATTAACAAAGTACAAAAATATGAATGTTTGAAATTGAAAATAAATTAATTATAAAAATTATAGATCAATATACTATATAGTATGGTTTAGCTATAAGTAAAAGCTGTAATTTGATAAAGAAGATAAATATAAATAAGATTTCAACATTAAAAGTTCGAGCAATAATACACTAAATCATAATTATTATTCAAAATATGACTAAATTTTTTGCTCTACCAACTTATGTATGTATTGCAAAAACATATTAACTTTCATCCAAACAATAATGAAAGCTTTAATTAGTTTATTTTGAAAGTGATTTAACAAATGACCCAAATTAACAAAATTATTCTAACATTAAAAGCATACTTCATAAACTGTATTTTTTTAAATAAAATTGTAAATAAATATTATTTATTTTATATGACGTAGAATCAAAACGGAGATACTCATACAACATATTACATCAAATTTGAAAATTGAATTTCAAATTTTGATAATCACTATTTTCCTTTAAATTAATATTTTGGTTTAGCTGTTTTCAATGATACAACTGTAACTGCCAGTTATCGCGATGAAAATTCTTTTTAAATAAATCTTTTATACAGTAACAAATAAATTTGCAAAATACTATTTCTTTACTCCTGAACTACATCTAACTTCCAAAATTCATAAAAAAAAACTATTTGTATAAATTTATATAATAGATCAAATATAATATTAATAATTTTTATAAATTCATTTGAAATTAACATATAACAATAGTTTACTGAATTTATTTTTAATAAACCTAGATTTAATAAAAATAATTAATACTTTATAAATAATACTATCGAAATAATGAAATATTAAATGGCTTTTTTTTTATTATAATATTTTTTTCAACATAAAAGTTTTAATTTTTATTATGATTAATAATACAATTTTTATTCTGTTAATGAAAATTATTAACAGAACATTGTTAATTATCATTTTCTGATACGATTATATTTACTTTTTTCACTCTTTTATACATTAAGAAAATATTTTTAATATTTTTAAATATAATCTTACATTTGCTAAGTCTATTTTTTGCCATATTAAATTTAGAAGGAATATACATTTAATAAACATTTGTAGATTTTTTATGTACGTAAATATAATTAAAATATCATTGCAGTAAATTTAATAGTATGAAAAATATACAAAAAAAAAAAAATACATTCATATGTTTAAAAAGAAAACATACTTATATATTCATTTATTAATATTTAAAAATTTAGACGATATTTTTTTTAAATATATGCATAAAATATACATATATTCAAACGTTGATAAATTTGATATATATACTTAATACATTTAAAGAACAATCAAAATTATGAAAAATAATATAATTATAATGTTTTTATTATATTTATTGATTGTAAGAATTTATCCGTATTTATTGATTTCATTTTTTAAAACAAAAAAGAAGATTTTTAAATATTATTATGTTATTTATTTAAATTTTTAATAATCGTAAATAGTATTTTCTCATGATTCATTGAATATATGATGTGATATCATATATATACATAAATATATAAAAGCGTAAATTAATGAATTTTGTTACACAATAATATTCACTACTTAATATTTTTGTTAACTATTTTTAAATATTTTATAAATATAAGATGTACAAACCACAATAAAGTCATATTTTCGTACCCTAAAGGTGATACTTGCATTTACTCCATTTCAAAATATAAATTTAATATATTAGCTAAGTAAACCTAGTTTGATTAATTTC
This sequence comes from Platyscapa corneri, assembly GCA_018907185.1. Lineage (NCBI taxonomy): Eukaryota > Metazoa > Arthropoda > Insecta > Hymenoptera > Agaonidae > Platyscapa > Platyscapa corneri. The sequence continues at coordinate 2,748,117 of JACCHW010000018.1, read as the reverse complement.
AAGATCAAAAAATTTATTCCAAATACAGCTTTGTAATGTAAATTATTGAAATTGAACTTCAGAATATATTTATTATAATATAACAAACAATAAGTTTTTTCAACGTTCCGTCGAAAAAAGTTACCTCTAATTATGTATAAAAACAAAAGTTTAAAATGAAAGAGTTTCGTTATTAAATATTTATAAAATAATTAAAGATTAATCCGTTCGCCAATCTGTGTGTCAAAGCATTGAACAGTGCGCACGTGAAAGCTTTCAACTTACCAAGACCTTCAGTATGCTCTCAGTTACAAAAGTACCGTTTATGTCTCGGATATGACGCATATTCTGCGGTTTCTTTTGCAAACACTTATTTCTTTTCAATAATGTTTCCCTCTCCATATGTTTATCCAACACACACATTTACACTTGCAGACCCACACCCACAAATCGTCTCTCTATCTCTTTCGTTATCTCTCTCTGTGCCTAGTTCTATTTCTATCTTTACCTATATCTGTTTTCTTTCCGGTACCTTGTAATATGTAGCTATAAAATACGGAGCAACGTTATAAGAGAGCGAGGCCCTGAAATGCTAGCAGTGCTTAATAAATGTTGGGGCGAGACAGAGACAGAGAGAAAATGAAGCTGTTTTATCAACTACGCCTCACATCTAAGATTTATACAACATCAAATAATGTATTTTTTATGCCAAATTAATAATCGCACTACGTGATATGCGTGACTCAGTAGCTACCGATACCTTCGCTTTTTAAAAAACAATTTAAATAATCGAATTTTTACAAAAAATTTAACATGCTGAAATAAAAAATAATTCAATTTTCCAGCACATTTATTTTCTTGATTCCAAATAATTTATTATTCCTATTAAAACCTATATTTAAACTTATAAAGTATTTATTTGATTTAAAAAATCTTTGTTAAACGATAAAATTTCTACGAGCTTTGGCACTAATTATTATAGTAAATCAATCATAATTAGAAGTACTATCTTTAACAATTACTACCACAATCGATGTTGATTTTTTTTACAGGGTATTTTTATAGATTTTTTATTACTTTTGATTTACAATATATGATACTATTTTTACTCTGAATTTACACTTATTATTAATAATCTTAAAGTTCAATTAATAATATTTAAAAAATTATATTTTTTATAGAATGAATAAAAAAAAATTATTTTAAATATATTTTTAAATAAAGAAAGAATTTCATATATACATAATGTGTTTAGTCTTAATCTAAAATTTTAAAGAATTAAACATATATGAATACAAATATACATATGAACTTATATAAGTGAATGTCTGTACATAAACGCAGGTTCCAGTTAATGTATGCTAAGTATATCAAAACATTGTTTTATTAACCACAATGCATTATACTTACACACAGATAGTCGTTCATCTTATCTTATGACAACTTTTAAAATCTTATTTGTTTATGGTAATTATCCTAATAAAAAAGTACGATTGTCTAATTTTATTACATTTCTTCACATATCATAATTTCTATATAAGCTAAAAATATCATGGATTAAAGTTAAGAAATTTAGAAATAAAAAACTATCAAAATGTTTAACTGGGACTAATGCTGTAATATTGTAAAACAATTACGAGTACCAAAAATAATGTAATTAAAAGAACAAATGAGACAAAAAGCAGGCTAGTTTATTAAGATGAATTAATGAAGCTGAATTTTAAATCGAAAACATGGATATGTAACTGCGATGTGCTACTGAATGTTTGTATTGCATACATTTAAATAAGGTTAGTCATACTCTTGTAAAATTCTAGCTCGAACTAATTTTTATATATTGAAGATAATAAATAAAATTAACAATTTATTAAGCGTAAGTGAAATAGTATAAAAGAATCCATGTAAAGTTTAGTATGTATGTTTATTTAATATGTATAAAACTATTTTCACACAGTAAAAAGAATAACAAATATAGATATTTACCCATCTCGGTTTAATATTATATTTAATCAAATACTTGTAAAATTTAAAAAAATTAAAAAAATAGTATTTAAAGATAAATTTAAAATTTAAAATGAAACGAATAATCTATATAAAATTTTAATAAATTATAAAAATGCATGACTTAATTTTAATGATATCAAAATTCAAATTAATTTATATGAGCAATTAACACTGTTGATTGTTAATAAATGAATCGGTTGCAACTCGAAAGAACATTATGCATACAATAGATTGCATATTTTATAGTTTTTACATGATATTACAATTATTATACTATTTTAATATGATTACATTTAAACTTTCAACTTTATCGATGATAAATTGCTTGCAATTAAATGTCTAATTTAAATGATTTTAATACAATAAAAAAATTGTTTTAAATACTTAGAAATGTTATTTATAATTAAACTAAGTTTTTTAATTTTGTATGATATAATTTACGTTTATTATTAACATTATATTAAAGTAAAATATTTATTAGTTATTTAATGCAGTTATAACTAATTTTCATATTAACCAAATCAACTATGCACTTGAAGCATTTTAAATATATTACTTATTTTTAGAATTTTTTATTGAAATAATAATAAAAAAATTATTTAGTAAACAAATGGTTTACGTTACGAAATTATTGAAAATAATACAGAAATTTCAGTTTTAGTAACTAAAAAAAATGCTTAAATTTCTTACAATAATGTAAATTAAAAATGAATGATTTAGTTAAATTCAACTTATAATTAATACTAATTAAATATAATATAAAATGATGATCTTAATGTTTTAGCAAATATAAAAATATGCAATTTAAATTTTAAAAACTTTAAAACGAATGTCTATCTGTATCTAATTTAAATTTATCAAAATACTTAAGAGTAGCTGGTTATGCTCTGTTAACTTCTTCGACTGCACGAATGTTTTTATCGAGTGAAAACAATAAGGTAACTACAGTATAATATAATCAGGATTAACTTTTGTATCCATATTTTGTTATTATTATCCTAATTTACCTTTTTAAAAATAAATTTTCTAATTTTATATAGTAAATAATTATAATAGAATCAAAGTTTATAAATATCTACAGAAAAAAACATTAAATTTAAATTAAATTCAATTCAAGATTTTGTATTATGAAAATTTATAAATATTGAGCTGTATTTCATTAATATTTATATTTATTTAAAAATAAAAAACATTAGCTATTGACAATAATTAATATATTGAATAAAAATATTTTTAAAATTTAGAGTAGACAATTTTTTCCAATACGATTATGAAAATATTATAAAATTTTCTTAGTTTTATTTATAAGAACGACTTTAACAATAAAATATAAACCAAGTATCTAATTATAGTTACACAAAGAGATTTTATTAAATTTTTTGTTTTTACTAACATGTTAAAAGTAGATTACTTTATTAATATATTATTTAAATAAATTAAATTTTACATTTATTTATTATAATATAAGTATTTACTTATATTTATATTACAAGTACTAAAAAGTTATATAATTAGTTGCAATATATTTAATGGAGGAAGATAGAAAATGAAGTCACAATTTAAAATCCTAAACATTACACGTATAAAATTGAGAATCGAATAAAACTTCTTTAATTAATTTTTTCAGAAACGGCTTGTAGCATAAAATAAAAAAAATTAATTATTATAGAAATTGTAATACGATCTATCGATTATATTATTTCATAATATATTCTTAATTACTATATTGTTATTTATTTCTCTATTAATTATTATATTATTATGAAATTATGCCATTACTCAAAATATATTATTATTATTATAGTAACTTATTTTATGTAAAATAATATTTATAACGTAAATTTGATAATATAAAATTAAAGTAACATATTTTTTCAAAAATTAAGCTTTAAAAATTGATTAAATTAATTTAATTATATATTTGTCGTTAATTATTCTTAACATCTAATAAATTCTATATTATTACATAAAATTTAGATTTTGATTTTCATACGTAGATGAATTCAATAAAATTATATTTAAAATGAAAACATAAATAAATAAATATATATATACTATTCTATATATATTTTGATCTTTTTTCAATTTATAATATTGTGCAAAAAATTCAATGAAAATAGACTTCTGAATAAAATAATACAAACATTTTCAATCGAATATAATGATTTACACTGTACCATAAAAGAAGAAATAGAATCTTTATATACATTAAAAAATAATTCAATTTCTACAATTTTTATTATAGAATAAAATTGTTATACTATGAAACACTTCAGTATAATAAATATTTTATTAACAATTTTATTAAACATAAAATGTAGCATAATTATTGGCAATAAGTAAAATTCAAAATGATTTGTATTTCAAAAACTATTATAACATTTCAACGCTCTAAATACATATTCACAAAGAATTAATACAACTAAGAATAATTATTAACTTTTTATTTTTTCTGAATAAATTTTTAATCCGATTTTTTTTTAAAGATCAATAAAATTTTATTTAAATTTAGAGACAATATATAAATAAAATTGCAAAATCAAAACACTATTGCTACACAAAGTTGTAGTAAAAATGTTATCACGAAGTTTAATCATAGGATTTAGCGTCTTTAATAATCTTTTATAATTATTTATTCGATATATTGTGATTGATATTAATCAAAATTAAGAAAAAAAATTTTTTATGCGGATTAATTTTATAAAATTTTTTGTATTATATTTTTTTATTGAAACTAATATATTATACTCTATTTTAATTATATTTTAACATTTAAAAAATATGTATTAACTAACTTATAAAATTAATTTTTTAACATAATTACTTAAAAATTGCCATTAAAAATTTTTAATTCTTAAAGAACTAATTTGTAATTATTCCCGTTAAAACTTATCTCAATAACTAAAATTTACAAGATAATTGTACACAAATGAAAATATTAGCTTCAATACGAATTATAAAAAAAAGTTGTTACCAACAAATTTTTAAGCTATTCTAACTTATGTTTGAATATTTTTCTAAAATATTTTTAAGTAGAATACATACTATTGAAACATTATAAGATCTGAAAATGTTAAATAATTATAAATAAATGAAAAGAAATAAAATATACACTTAACAAATTTATTAAAAACCGATTTTTTAATATTTTATTTCGCTTCTGGTTTTAATTTTTATTCCAGATAAATTTTAAATAACTTTAAATTTAAATTCTTGATTTTAATTTTCTTGTCAATGAAAAAAATATTTTTAAATATAAATAGAGAAAGTGCATAATATTTCTCTTAAAATTACTGTAGCTACCATAGTTTTATGTGTATTTTAACTTAGCTTTCTTACACAAATTACAAAAAAAAATTGTTATCTAATTTTTTATGCATATTATTATAATATATTTGAGCGAATTTTTACTATTTATAACAGACTCTTTAAAAGTTTTTAAAAAATTAAAAAAAGTAGTGCTAACACTTGTTAAAAGAATATGTAACACACGAGCAATACAATACAGATATACAATATTGATGTAAAAGCATTTCGGATATGCTTTGTAAAAACATATATTATTCCCAATCATCCGAACGCGAGTTGTTACAAGTAAACAGGTCCTTTGTACCTCAGTGTGAATGTGTGTGAATGGAGTCTCAAAGACAAATAAAAAAGTAAATCTATAGCTAGAGCCGAAAAATTGAAGCAAAGGTTGCAAAATAAGAATGTACACTTACTGGCGCGAGTTCCGGGCCAAGGCGACATGCATGCACGCCAGGACAACAAGGATCCCCGCGGTCTGCCGATCGGCCGAGAACAGGGCGCTCGGACTCATTGAAGCGCCCAGGTGAACACGATCGCGCGTGAAAGACCGGTCGAATGCAACTAATTCTTTCAAATAATTTTATGACACAAAACGCCAGGCGACGTCCCCCTCCAACTTAGTAATTTTTCTCACCGCGCGTGTTAACCGCCCTCGACTTTTTCATCTAGTGATTAGAAGTGTTACCGCTGATTCTGTTAAAATTACTTGAAAGAAATTTCGCACAACCAGATCTTCGTTGAGACCTACAAGGTACCTGTTTTTCCTAACTATATAATCATTTTTTTAAATTAATACTGGCTTACTAAAAATACTATGTATTTTTTATAAGAATGTACATTGAAAATTCAAAGCTTATAAGTGAATTTTTCAAAATATTTTTTAATGGAAATAAAGTGTAAATAAAATCTTATACTATCAGATGCATAGAACAAATAAATTTTGATATTTAAATGAATATTTTAATTAAATATAGAACATAGTATAATTATATAAAAATTAATTGTAATTTATAAATTCAGTTCTAAAATCATAACAAAATTAACAAGATTAATAGCACCAAACATTTTGCACTTTTTTTAAAAATAACTTTTGTTCATTTTGATTATTAACAACTTAAATTTATCTAATTGAATTACGTTCAATTTTAATTTCTACGCATACTAATAATAATCATAAATAGTTAAAGAGTGCATTATTTATTCTTAATTAATAATAAACATATTTTAATACAGTAATATAAGATCCCTTACTAAAAGAAAAAAGGTTTTTTCGAATTTTTTAAACATATTTACCATTATGTATTTTTAATTTACTTTTACAGTTTTTTCTGGTATTATTTTAAATTATTTAAATAAATTTACTTATTTTTATAGTTTCAGTTTTTGAAATTCAAATTGCAATTTACATCAACTACTTTTATTAATTTAAATGTATAGAAATTTTATATAATCTTTTTAAAATAAATATATTATTATTGTATATTTAAATTTTTGTTGTACATTAATAATATTTTAAACAATTAATAAAGTATTAAAAATTTTTTATTTTATTACTATTTTATAGTTCAATTAAAATATGATTTATGCAAAAGTACTTATAATTGCGTTACACTTTTTAAAGCCGCATACTCTTGATATAAATTAAACTGGAGTTTAAGGAAAAATCTCTCTTGTAATAAATTATAACCAATTTATCATTTTATATAATTCTCGTTTTATTATTTATCATTCAAAACATAAAAAAAATATTATTTAATATTATTCTATATAAGTTCAGAAATATTTATGTAAAAAAGAATATATCTTTAAAGTCAGTCGACATATATTATTATGTATTGATAATAAAGTATATTTATTAATTATTTTTTTTCAATTTTTTCTCTAACAACTAAAAAACATAATTTTTTATCCAAATATTTTGCATCTTACAGGAAAAAAATTAATAGAATATGGGATATTTAAGTTAACATAATGCTGTATAATTATGTGATCGACATTATGGGCTTTGTTGTTTTTATATTTTATCAACTCTAGATGGAAATTAAAGAAATGGTACAAAATATCTATTTATGTAAATATGATATAACTTAATTCAAATTTTCTTCAGTCAAAAGGCTACCTTAATTTAAATATTTATATATATATATATATATTTTTTAAAGTTTTGCATAAATTATTTGTATTAATCGTGATGACAAATATTTTTTTATTATCAAGCAGTAAGTTTGTTATCTCTTAAAAATGAAACCAAACTAATAAAAATCATAGAATTTATTATTATCATTATATATATATATAATAAATCATTATATTGCCATACAATATCATTTTATATATATAATGCATTGAATGAAATAAACAAATTATAAGTAAAATCATCTTATTTATATTTTATTATATAGCTATTTATATGTATTTACATTTCATCTGATTTTTCTACAGCACTGTGAGATTTCATGCTGTTAATAGTATATGACAAAAGATGCAAATCCTGATATAATTGAGTCAATCTTCTAAAATGCCGTTCCGTGTATGGAATCATTGCCTCTAACTTCCCTTTCAAATCATCTATTGGAATATTTTCTAGTCCAATTTCATTTAAAATTATATTAATAACAATCTGAAAAATATATCTTGTTATATTTTTATTCGAAAATTTTTATATTTTTCACATAAATTTTTAATACCTGAGCTGCTTCAAAATTACGAGCATTCGTATTCCACACAGCCGCGGATTTGAATAATTCTTCCAGTTGCAACGGTTTTAATTCACAAATCGTAGTCTTCAAGTCTTCATCTCCTTTTTTAATTAATGCTTATGGTAAAAAGTGAATTCATTAATTAATCTAGACTTTTAAAAACAACATTATGTGTAGTATATATAAATATATATTTACCTTCAACTATTCGCAACACATTCATGGGCTTCTTTAATTTCAAAGCTAATTTCAATGCCTTTGTCATCTTTCGAGCTTGTAAACAATTTGATAACTTTTGTTCATCTCGCAATATTTCTTCTTGTAGTGCCCGCGCTTCATCTTTCTTTTCTTGCGTTGTATCTCTCCAAATGACCAATGAGGAATCACTCCCACCACTTACAAAATGAGTTTCACTTTTATTTACTAAAATAAAATTTTTTTAAATCATTTATAAAAAAATGTTCAATTTTTTTCGACAAATTAGTCAATAAGTATAATTTAATTTTTACAACAAAAAATCTAATAGTTTAAAAAGTAAAGTAACACAAATTAAAATTTAATTTAAAAAAACTTAATTAGAATTTACCTGCAAGGGACCATACCCTACTATTATGTTGATCTAATGTAAGATTACATTCTGACGATTTAACACTCCATAATTTAAGTAAACCATCCCCCCCTGATGAAAGAATCTGCATACCCCGCGATAAAAATTCAATCCTTAATACAGCAGATTCGTGTCCTTCAAATGTCTGTTAAACAAAAATTCATAGATTAAATTTACAACACGTGTAAATTAAAGGAAATAATAAAAAAATAGTTTTATTTTAAATTAGAAATGTTTAATAAGAGAAATTTTATTGTTACTATATAATGTTATGTTAAGTCTGCTATATTTATAAATTACTAATTTAATTCCAATACAAATTTATAATCGATACTTTGTATTGATTTTAAGAAATAAATTTTTTGTATTCTGTATCAATTTTTACTAATTTTTTAGCGTATCTTCTTATATAGAAATGTATAAAAATAGTTTTAATTTAGGCGAATAGCCTAAATTTAAATTCAATTTATTTATAGCAATATTAATTTTTTATTAAATCATTTATCATTTATTAAAACATTTTTATTGAAAGACAATAATATTGAAAATTAAACAAAGAATCAATAATAAATAGAATCAATCATGATATATACAATACATTAATTATCGAGAAAGACTAAAATACGGGTAACAATTTAATATCTTCATATTTATTTTTTAAATTACATCATTACTGAAGTTTTTTAAAATACGATATCAATTAAAAGTATTCTTTCATTACATTGCAATAAATATTTAAAAATGACAATAAACAATAAACATAAAATATGTTATAAAAAAATCAAATATGTTGAACAGGCTAGTAAAAACCTGTTCAAAATGAAAACATTTAATCTGGTAAAAATTAAGATATCATATTAAATTAATTAAGCAATATAAAATCGATAGAGTTTATGAATTGAATAGATTTAGAGAAAAATACATTATAAATGTTAATAGCACAAAATTAAAAGTAACTTATCCTTTTAATTTTTTAAAGTTAAAAGGTATGTTAAATATTTTGTAAAATACCTTTAAGCAATTTAGTTCGCTCAAAGACCATAATTTGATTGTGCAATCTGCAGATGAAGTTAATAGTACTTGATCTATAGGGGAAAATCGCACGCACCAGACGCCTCTCCGATGACCCGCAAAAACTCCCAATTCTTGTAAATTATCAACCGACCACAACTAAAACAATCATGTTAAAATTAATTATGAATATTAGTAAAAATATTAAAAATTTAATATTTGGTGAAAATTTTTTTATTTACAATTTTTACAAATTTAAATAATCTAATTGTTGATTTCGAAGATAAAAGAAAGCGCAAGACTTAAAAATCTAATAAAAAATTGTATCTGTATTTGAAAGTACCTTTGCAGTTTTATCTTGAGAACCAGTAGCAATTAATTTATCATTTGGTGATACTGCTACACTATTAATATCTTTTTGATGTGCAATTACGGTATGTGTTGCATTCAGCGAAATTTCTGTACCTTAAAATTTAAACTATTAAGCTATATTTTTATTTATTTATGTTTATTAAATTAAATTTTGAACATATAACTTTATTACATTTAAGTTTTTTTACCTTTGATAAATATTATATATTATAAAACATATTAGAAGGTTTACCTGTATATATTAAGTTTTCTGGTAAATCCCACAATTTGAGGCAAGAATCTTGACTTACAGATACAAAGAATTTAGCCTCTACTTGGGAAAGAGCAACAGAACCTACAGCTGCGGTATGTTTAGTACCTACTCCTATACAATTTACGATTTTTGTTTCCTCATTCATCAGCCACAATCTTACACAATTATCCTAATAAAATTAAATGTTATAAATGAAAGCATTATAAATTTATTTTACTTCTAAATAAATATAAAAGTTCTCATAAACCAATAACTTACTTTATCCGATGAAATTAATAAATTATGATTACTTTTACTTGATCCAAGTGATAATACAATATTTGTATGTCCGCAAAGTATTTGACAGTTCATCGTGGATAATTCATAAAGTTTTATATCAAAAGTATTCGTTGCTACTGCTAAATGTGAATCATTATTTCCTAAATAGGAAATATCTAAAATTTCATCTATGTAACCGATTAACTAATTATAATAAAAATTTATAATATAATAAATATAATGTAATAAAATTTCACTATATAAACACATATATTTATACATAATATTTATTACATACTTGTTTTTTGCACTCAAATTTATCTAGGGTATAAATTAAAATATTGTGACTGGTAGAAACAAGCACAATACTATTAATCTCTTCATTATAAAGTAAATGTTTTACAGCTAAACCATTTTCTTCTTTAGAAGGCTGTATTAAAGAATTTTCTTGCTCAAAAATCATACGTCCTGATTTCATTTCCCATATTTTTACAGAACCTAGAAAAAAATAAAAATATTTTTTCAGTTCACATTGCTGCTAAACACTACGATTTGGAAACAAAAATAATACTACATAATATTAGATAAAACCCTTGCTAACCCTTTTCACCAGCACTTGCCGCCAAAATAGCCGATTTATTTTTACCCTTTAAAATTGGTATGGTTGCATTATTTGGTATAATAAATGCGCCTTCAATGCATTCATACACTGGTAAAATACGTACTGAAACCTTCTTCACAAGATCCCATAATATTAACACCTTATCTCTACCTGAACTAAAAATTCAATAATTTTTTAAGTTAAATAACAAATATTAAATTTATAAATATTGCTGTACTCAATAATTTACTAAGTTAAAGAAAATGTCTAATAAACCAAATATATGTAAGTTAAATTACCCAAAATATTTGAAAAATAATGTTGGTGAGCAAAAGTTACATTTATTAGTTTAATTTTTTTTTTATTCTTTAGTTTAGTATTTAAGTTGAAAATCCTATTTTCAATATTATAAAAAACTATTTTTTCTCAAATAAAACACAATTACATTGAAAAAAACCTAAAATATGAATCACAATAATACTCCAAAAAATTACTTATTTTTAATTTAATAATTTAAATTTAAAATAATTGTTTTGTAAGAAAAATCTTCAAATAATATTTGTAAACTAAATAATTAAATTTGATGTTTATAAAAACTAATTTTTTTTTAAAGAGTAATTGAAAAAATATTTTTGAAACATTATTTTTAACTATAGTATAAATTTATTAATTTCAATTTTTAAATCAAAATATTAAACAAAAATATTATTTAGAATCATTCAGTAAATATTTCATAATAAATAAAAAAGATTGAATTTAATAACTAAAATTTATGAACTGTTAGTATAAAAAATTGCCTAGCTTCAACTATAACTTAAGAATAATGTCTTAGTAATAAAATATTTTAAATAAAAATATAATGCAAAAAATAATAATAATAATCATAAATTTTAGCCAGTAAAATTTCGAAAAATTTAATAAATATCTGTACACAATACAACAAAAAATAAATAATATTAATTAGACAATTGTTCTTACAATAAGAATATAAATCAGAAAAAAAATATTTTTACATAATATAATTATAAAAAACTTTTATCATGTATTATTTCCCAAAAACAAAAATAGTATTACTTTAGTACAAACATGGTAATAACTATATTATTTTGTAACTAAAAAATATATTTTTCAAATAAATTACCTTAAAGCGTGAATTCCATCTTCATGAAATGATAATGATGTTACTTTACTAAAATGTCCTTCTAATGACATTTCCTTTTGACCAGTTTTAATATCCCAACCATGAATAATGTAATCATCAGCAGAAGCAAAAATAATTTCTTTCTTTAAATTAGAATAATAACAAATTATTCTGTGGAAAAATAAATTAATTTTAATATACAATCAAAAATTCTTAAACAATATTTTTACAATTTAATCAAATATTGTAATAAAAATTCAAACCCAATAACTCCTTGAGTTCCTTTTAAATTTTGTATGCATGCATGGTATTGTAAATCCCACAATCTCACAGATCCATCAATACCTCCTGAAGCCATATTTAATCCATCATTTGTTAATGCAATTGCAGATACAGGTCCATTATGAATAGATTTCCAAATTTTTATAGGTTTTAAATCTGTAAATATAAATTTAAAAAATTATTCAAAACAAGATTAATTTTAAAAGTAAATAAAAATACCTTTTGTACTCCATAACTTAAAAAGACTACTTTTATGATGAGTTATAATAAATTTTCCATCTTTACTGATAGTGAAACTGTTTATAGTATCTTCTTCTTCATTTTCATTTGCTTTTCCTAATGTTGTTACCATTCCTTTAGATACTGATACAATTGATATAAAATCTTTATTTTGGCAAAAAATACTTTCTCCATCTTCACTCCACTAAAAAATATATATCAATAAAAATAAGTTTAAGACTATATAACTTTTTAAATTCATAATTATTGAGTCTTAATGTCTATGATTTCAGAACCTTAATATTTCCTCCTGTGTAGAAGGCCTCATGTTTACTTTCCACATCAAATCTAAAAAGAAATTTTATTTATTTTTAAAAAATTTTGTCTGATAAAAATGTTAAAAATATTATATGTTCCCAATAAAATACGCACGATTCCTTTAAAGAATTATTAGCCATTTTGTTGTTTCATTTAAATTTTTTAAAAAATTGTAAGTTTTAAACAATTTAAATTTTTTATTACATCCTTTGTAAAAAAAATAGTTAAACTTAATAACACGTGGACCTATACATCTACAAAATAATAAAATTCTGAAATGAATCGTAAATGAAAAAGATTTAATTTATCTTGTCGACCTCTCGCGACAACAGTCTAAACTATATTTTCCGTAAAGTAACGCCATCTAACAAAAGATACGCGATGATCAGATTCCTAGCTTATCAACTTGTGGCTTATGACATGATCTAAAGAGGTTAGGAAAGTGAAAACAATATTCCGAAGAGATAAACGTCATTCATTTTTGTAGAAAATAAATCATTTTCAATACAAAATTTACTAAGTAATATCATTACCGCTATTGTAAAGAGAATATAAAAATTATTTGAGACTTCATTTGATGATAATTTGTTTTTCCCGCGTTAATTCTAGGCAATTTTGCGCGCAGTTGTCAAAGTGACTGCTTAACACTATAATTTAAGAAAAATATTTTTGTTTTCATAGATTTTCATAATATCTGTACAAAAAAGATGAGAATCGTTAGAACAATTGTACATTCATAATAGAATTTAATATTATAATAGACGAGTAATTTTTCAAGTTTTTCCACAATAGTAATAACGAATCGCGTGCGCAGCGCGCTTTTTATAATTCTAACATTTGTTTTTTTAAGGAATGATTTTATGTTTATATTGTTTGAACAATGAAAATTAGCCCAAGTATTAAGTGACTAAATTTGAAGAGAAAACAAAACATTTTGAGAAAATGAATTACTTTGTAAAGGAAATTGGCTAAGAAATATAATGTTTTAAAAACTTGAAATCTTGTGCAATATAAAGTTATAGATTATTTCTGTGTAATAATATCGTTAATTGTTTCCATATTAAAAAAAATTTTATTAACAAAGTTGAAATGGAAGCATTTGTAAACCAAAAACGTGAAAATAATGGTAATTATTGTTGTACTTCATATTATTAAAACATAAATTATTTTAAAAATTATTCTTAAAATTAAATGAAAATCTTAATTTTGTATTAATACAAATGTTATAATGCAGTATTAATTTACCAGAACTTTTTTCATTTTTCAAATTTTATTAAATGTTATTCATTTTATTTAAGATTTTTTAACTAATTTATAGAACTAGAAGTAACAGGTGTATCACGCAGTGGGCGAGTACGTAAAAAATCATCAAAACTTATGGATTTTGAATCACCAAGTAATGTAATTGATATTAAAGGTAAAAAACCAAGATTACAATCACCACAAGAGCAACCTAAAAAGAAAAAACCATTAGAATCACAACAAGTTCATTCACCAGTAAGTCAAGTAACACATACTATTCACGTTGCTCAAATACATCAGCCACCACCCAGTAAAATTACTATAATTCCACCAAGAAAAAGTCCTAAATTGTCATCAATGTCAGTTCAAAAAAAGAAAAAAATTGAATCAAGTTCAGATTATGAAACACAATCGCAATCAACAAATTCAGAATCTGAGGATGAAGAGGATGATAAAAAATTACATATAGCTGAATTTACTAGCAATAATATGAGCTTGAACACTTTAGAACCAGTTGATGATGAAATTATAATTTCTAACAAAAATATACATTTGCCTAAAAAACCTAAAAAAAAAGTCATTTCACCTAAAATAGAAATAAAACCAAAAATAAAAACAATGATTTTACCAAAACCAGTATGTATTTTACTTCGTATTATATGTAGTATCATATATTGATATATTATAATTGTTAACAAAATATTCTTTAAAAATTATTCTAGAAAACGAGATATACTGCGTACATGTTATGGTCTAAAGAAATGAGACAAGAATTATTGAAAGAATGTCCGACTATGGGTAAGAACATTTTTAAAATAAATGAATCATATTAATAACTTTGTATTAATATTTATTATCTTAATAATTGAATTCATAATATTAGATTTTACAGCAATTTCAAAAAGATTAGGAGAATTATGGGCAACAGTTCCTAATATGGAAAAATATAATTGGAGTAATCGCGCAAAACGCCTTGCTGAAAAAAATCAATCAACATCTCCAAAAAAATTTATAACTAAAAATAGTGTGTATTATTATTTTTTTAATTCTATGATTATTCTTTATACGTGGTTTTAATTAAATTATTTGTGAATAAATTAATAAATAAATTATATGTTACTATATAGATCCAGTCAAGTCATCTTCATCTGAATCACCAAAAAAAAAAATAGAAAGTATTCGATTATCTGATTCAAAAAAACAATCACTTTCTCCGTCGCCTCGTAGTGGAAAAGATGCAATAAGAGATCCTACTAAGGAAATGAATATTTTTAGAGCTATCGAACTTCAACCTATTGATGTTGCAGCGTATTTAAAATTATTGGGTGAAAGTTTAACAGTGATTGGTGAGAGACTAAAGGAACATAATGGACAAATAACTGTTTCAGGAAGTCTATCAGTGCTGTTAGATTCATTACTGTGTGCCCTTGGTAGTTTAATTTGTCTTACACAACAGGTTCCTGTTATTGGAAATCAAAACTCCACATCCTTATCAAAGACTTTAGAAAATATAGCTTATATAATGCCAGGTTTATAATCAATGAAACAATTTTTTAAAACATTTTTAATTCCTTACCAATATTTAGAGTAATATTTTTTCAAAATATTGTATTTTGTTTTTTATCCTTTATATATTGTCCGATTTTCTTTTGATAATAAAGTCTATATATTAATCAGAAGTAAAGAGTATTGGTATTATGT
This sequence comes from Platyscapa corneri, assembly GCA_018907185.1. Lineage (NCBI taxonomy): Eukaryota > Metazoa > Arthropoda > Insecta > Hymenoptera > Agaonidae > Platyscapa > Platyscapa corneri. The sequence continues at coordinate 2,732,121 of JACCHW010000018.1, read as the reverse complement.
ACATGACAAAATTTCAACTTTATTTTCATTAGAAAAAATAAACATATGATGGTACACGATAAATAATCATGAATTGGAAACAATTGTTATTGATATTATTGTTAAATAATTGCAGTTAAAAATTAACTAATTGTTCAATATTTATTTTGTTTCAATTAACTTTTTTTTATTTACAAATAAAATAAAATTATTTAAATCTTTAAATTAAAAATTTCTTTCTTAAATTTAGAAGTTTCAATAATAATAAACATAGGTATAATTTTATCTTTTCAAATATATTCAGTAGTAAACAATTCAAGATCATTGCAATAGTAACTGTAATCTGATATAATTATAAGCAAGACTTTACCAGGATTTTCTAATTTAAGTCCAAATAATAAAAAATTTGTATAAATTTAAGGAATAAAATATTTTTAAATGTACATGACAACTGAATCAAGATAATGTTTACATTAAATTATTTTATTCAACTTCACGTTTAAACTATACCTAAAGATCCTCAAACTAAAATGACATTCTGTCGTACATTATTTATCAATGCAGTACTAATTTGGGGGGAGGGGGAAGCTAGCAATTGGTCGATGAAATCAGCTGCTCAGACTGTTACTGTGTCGCAGAAAAGCTTCGTAAACAAAGAAAGAATACACTCTTGGTGCTGGTAACTGGTAGTATTCCTGACGTATGTTGCTTTGGTATTGATAGTTTACTGAACATTTCGCATTATCATTCTACAATCGGATACCTCAACTTATATGTGCAACACTCGCCTCATTGCTATATCATACATGCACAAAAAATGTTTTAATTTATTAATTCAACATCAAGGCAATCCACTTTGACAGACGTTTTTTCACGAAGTTTTAGCACGAGAAAAGTGTTGACGAAAATGGGTGTTGTATTCGTCGAGCACATGGGTGGCATTCGTCTGTTCTCCTGTCTGCACTGCGACACAAATCTCACCAATAGAAACCAATTGATAAGTACACGTTTTACGGGTGGCTCTGGAAGGGCTTTTCTCTTTCACAAAGTTGTTAACGTCAAATACAGGTGAGAAGCTTTACAAGCTGTTATTAATTTCCGGATTGCGAAATTGCGTAAGTCGGAAGAACATCCGGATCAAGTCTGTTTTTATTGTCAAGAACCAATCACAGTTAGTAATCACTGAAGATGCTCAAATATTTTTAATTTACAATGGATATAGATATAAAAAAAAAATATTTATATATCCATTAAATATTTTTTATAAAGGATCATGATAAAGATTTATTCTAATATTCACACTATCTAATATGACTTAACTATTATCACAAATTGAAATATTCAATATAAATTATATCAAATATTTGTAATTTTTCTAATATAATTGGTTACTTTTTATTTGTGTAGTTACAATTACTAATTTTGATTTTACCTATTTTGATAAAACAATGTATTTTTGTATAATTTTTATTATATATTTCTAAACAAGTGTACATTTTAACATTTTAACAAGTATATTTGTAAAATTAAAAATTATGACACATTAATTGATTTATAATAAAAAATGTAACAGCTTTAATGTAAAATTATTTTGAATCAATAAAAAAATTTTTGAAAAATCAAGATTAGTTTTAGTAATTTAATGTCTATTATTGTTTTTTTAATAATTTAATGAATAATTATTAAATTTTCAGTGAAATACAAGACAGAGTAATGTTAACTGGTCGTCATATAGTCCGAGATGTGAACTGTAAAAATTGCAATACAAAATTGGGATGGATGTATGAGTATGCTCACGAGAAAAACCAAGAGTACAAAGAAGGTAAAATTATTTTGGAACGAGCACTTATTACAGAAAGTGATGGCATAGATGAAAATATTTAAGTTAGAAACTTTTTTATGATAAAAAAGTTACATTATTGTTATATTATTTGTAAATTAGCCTATTTCCCAGTAATATTACAGAAAATTAAAAAATATATTATTATAATCATATAACTATATACATATGTATACATACAGAAAAGTAATATATATATATACTTGAATAGTATGTTTATTACTAAAAATACAAGACTGCTGCCAATGTGCTTTAAATAGTTTCATTTTAAAAAAATAATTTTCTACATGATTTTATCATTAAATGAAATATAGCACTGTAAATAGAGATATTTCTTTATGTAATGTAATTTTAATGTTTGTTCTTTTTAAAATTTCAAAGATATTTTTAATCACATTTTTGTTTACTCAAGATAAGCTAACAAAATTTACAAAATATTTAATATCTTTACCAAAACTAATAATACATAAGAAACGAATAATAATTTAAGAAAAAAACATTCAATATACTAAATATCAAATTTTTGGTATGATAATTATATTCTTTAACTTACTTTATTTTTATTATTTTGCACTCGAAAATCGTACAATTTTTTTACTATTTTAAAAATAATAATTCATATTAGAATGCAGTATTAATTAAAAAAAATTTCTATTTATTATATTAAGAATTATTGAATAATTTTTTTTAAAATGATTCCATAAAAAATTTAAATATTTATATATCATTAAATATTATTATATATTTATATATTAATTTAATATTTTTAAAATTCTATCGTAAAAACTTCATTAAAATAATTTTATTAATTGCAAAATAATTTTATCTATAAATATTAGTTTTCTAAAAATATGGCATGAGAATTTTAATATATCAAAAGGTTATTTTTTGATGGGAACCAAAATATAGTAAAAACGTGGAGTTAATAAATATTGTACAGATTAAATTTAAAAATTAATTATTAAAAATTACTATTTTTTTAAATAATTATAAATATATGCTAATATAGTTTTAGATAAGTGAGTGATAAAAATGTGTGATCAAAAGTTTATTTGAATAGCCATTTCTATTGTTGAAATAGTAAATAAATAAACTAGTCAAATTATGTATATAATTTAATTTGTATTTCACAAAAGAACAGTCATAAATTAAACGTAGGGCACTAGTTTGTTCAATAAATAAATATATTTATAAAATACACGAAACAATATTTTTTAATTTTTATTTTTAGTAGAAATAAAATTTAAAATATTATTTCCGGATTAGATTAATATAATGCCGTAAAAAATTTGATTCATAAAATGAAAATCTATTATGAAATTGAAACTGTATAGTTATAGGAATACATTGCTTATTTTAGAATATGATTCAATAATCAATAATTATTTTTTATACAATATATAAGTATTTTAAGTTATTATTATTTCCTATTAAAAAAATTTATTTTCTCCAATCATAATTTTTTTAATTTTAAATATTATAAATTATATACATATTATATGTATATATATATTTATATCAGTAGAATATTATTTTTTTAAATAAAGATAATAATTGTAAAGTACAACACATTTTTAAAAAATTTCACTTCGACCTTTTTAAATGTATTTGTTTAATTATAAACGTAATATTAGTTCGATTGATAGTTTTAAGTTTTCATTATTTCTTTTGTCGTTCAATTCTAATTCAATCTAGAAATTAAAAATTGAACTAAAGATAAAGACTAGGAAATTGTCTATGTAATATAAAAATCGAATACAATGAAAATTCCTATAACACCTAAGACAGCATTATTTAAAATTCCCTAAATAAATATAAACAGTGAAGTAAGAAGATCGTGTTGGAAAACTTATAAAAAATTAATGAACTTGTAAAAAGCAAATATTTTCATATGTATGACACGGAAATTCTGTGATAAATAAGTTTAAATTTTATTGTTCTCATCATCTAATTTCTTTAAAAATTTGTAATTTCTATTACAAAGACACTTGCTTTGAAGTATTATAATGTTCGGTGTTTGATTGTAATGTTATTACAGTAATTAAGAATAATTACTGCAAAACATGATTTGAATTTCAAAGAAAATAAAGAATTACAATTTAATTAAAATACAAATATTTTTTATTGATATAAAACCAAATTTTCCTTAAAGCAACTATTGTTTTTGTTATATATCGATTCGAATCTAATGTATCTATTTTATATAATTAAAAAACTAAATATGATAAGGAAATTTGCAATTTTTTAAATGAAATTTTTTGTACTATCTTTATAATACATAATTATAAATAAATAATACCTCGAACTTTAAACAAATGTAAAGAACATATTTGTTTATTTATAAAAAATTAATTTAATTAAATTTAGCAATATTTATAAAACTATACTGTATTAACAGAAATTTACTAAATATTGTTTAATTATTTTATAATTGCTATAATATATTTTTAAGAATATAAAAAATATTTATTGTAAAAATGAATAGTTGGTAATTTAATATATTAAAATTTTAATTAAAATAATGAAATTCATAGAATTGCTTGAAGGATTGAAAGCATCTGGTAAACTTTCAAATATGCCTTGAAGAAATTGTTTTTTCGAAATGTACAATAGAAGTAATTTTAATTTTCTATAATAAATATTTATTCTAACTTCAAAAGATTAATCGTATCTATATAAAAAAAGTATAACGTTAATACAAATGTATTAAATTAAAGTAAAAGTGTAAAAATTAACTTTTTTAGGTAAGAATAATTTTAGTAATTGTATAAAAACATAAATTATCGTAATATTAATAATTATTATCATTAATGCAACAATTTTTAAATTAAATTAAATATTAGAAAGAATACTATATAAATATTATGATGTAAATAATGATAAAATAATTACTGTATATTTTTAAAAATTAATATTATTTTTATGTTCTTTTTTTTATGTAAGTAATATAATTTTATAGTAAGTATGGAAATTTTTAGTTTTTGTAATAAATAATTTATTGTAATTTTATTAAACATACATTTAGAAAAATAAATATACATCGATTATTAACATCATATTTTATAAAATTTTAGCAGATATAAATAATAAAAAATACAATATATATCTATATATATATATATATATATCTGTTTCCTAGTTATTGTTAAATAGATATTTTTAAATAAAGTAAAAAACAATGATTGTGTGATGATTCTTCTTTTATCTTAGTTTTACACACGAAACTCGAGATATACAAGAGTATGTGCCTGTAATTTAAATTTAAGTGTGACTTTTAGATCTAACCACTGGTAGCGGTAGTTCATGGCTACTTTAAACGCCTTCGAAATCCTGAAACGTTTATATCCTATGTCTATGCTCATCGATGATATCTCACTTAAATGAAAAGGCTGAGTACGCTTAAAAATGCAATTATAGATATCCCTTTAGGTATTGTACCTAGTCTTTCCTGATTTTCTTTACTTAAGTATTCGGTTCGGAGATGGGACACTAAAAACAACGAATATATTGAACACGATATAAATGTAAAAATAAAAATGGGTGTTATATTTCTTGAGCACATTGGCGGCACTCGTCTTTTTTCATGTGCTTCTTGCGATACAAATTTAACAAATAGAGATCAGCTGATAAGTACACGGTTCACCGGAGCAACAGGCCGTGCATTTCTCTTCAATAAAGTCGTCAATCTCAAATACAGGTACAATTCTTTCAGTAAATGTCTACATTAATTTTAATTTATAAATAAAATTTCGGACATAACTAAATTTTTTATTTTACATTTATTCTTAAATGTAGATATTACGCATATACAATATTCTGTATTGATAAGTATCGAATTATCAACAAAGAAATTATTTCCATACTTAGTTCCAAAATACTTTTTTAATAGCATCTATTTATATTATTATGTTTTTAATTTTACAATATCTACAGTAATTTTTTATGATTTATATTGAACACACATGCAAATATAGATTTTATATGCCTCATACATTTACAAATTCTAACCAAGAATATTGCAAAATAAATTATATAAATATCTGTCCTTTTAATACATTTATTATTATTAATTATTTTTCTGTACAAACATAATATTTTCCTTTGTTCACAAAGAATTATTATTACGTTATATTTTATTTACAGTGAAGTACAAGATAGAGTAATGTTAACTGGTCGTCATATGGTACGGGATGTGAGTTGTAAAAATTGTGATGCTAAATTAGGATGGATGTATGAATTTGCCACAGATAAAAATCAACAGTACAAAGAAGGAAAAGTTATTTTAGAACGTGCACTTATCACAGAAAGTGAAGGTATAGGGGAAAGTATATAACTTTTCACTATGACCTTTTTACCACCTTTATTGAAGTTATATTAATATTGTATTATGATTGTAATTAAATTTACTTTAGATATAAAATGTTTTTATAAATTTATAACCGAGCATCAATTCTAGATATTGTTAATTATAGTCGATAAATTAAATACTATAAAAAACTATGGCAGCGAAAAGATATTTTTTGTATATGTTATTTAATAATAATTTAAATTAATTTTATTTATAATATTTAACAATGATACTTTGTTCTTATTCTGTGTTATACAAATAATAAATGAATTGATTAATAGATTGCTAACTCATATATATTAATGTAACTAGAAATTATAAATTAAAACTAATGATTTATAAACTAAAATTAAATTAAAACAATCAATTTCAAATTTAATAATTATTTATTATTACATTATTATTACTATTTTTAATTTTACATGACTTAAATAAATATTGTTTACTAGTAAAAAGTGTCAAATCTACTTATTATCATTTAATACTAAATATTATTCATTATTTTAAAAAAAAACCATATACTATGATATAAATTAATGTATTTTCAATGAAAATATAAATATTAAATCTGATGAGACAAAACTCAACATGGATGCTCTTAAAAATCTTATTTTTTTATTGAATATTATACTACGGGTATTAATCTAGTAAATTTATCAACTTTTAATATTTCTCCTAAATAATTTGTTAAATATATATTGAAAAATTGATAATTTTTTTTAAATAACTTAATAGTACACTAAATTTTATTATGCGCCCTCTATATAGTTGATCCAAGCTGACTACTATTTCCAACACGCAAGCTTGCCAATGCACCTTATAGATACACATTTATGCATGTGTATATATATGGACAGAGCATTTTTGTATATTTCGCGTCTTATAATATACGTGTAATTTTTTGTGAATCGCATGTTAAAACAAGTAGTTCTCAGTCGATAAAATTTTTGTTGAAGTCTCATATTAGTGTATTATTTATATTTATGTACATTCCGGTATGTATGTACGATATGAAAACGATAAATGCAAGTGATAATTTACAGAAGATGCATTTTTCATATAAAATTCGATTTGATCAAAGGCATTCATTAACACTTTTAGGGCGTTGTAAATTTCTGCTTAGTGACCTCACTCAGTTTAACGCTATTTTAACAAAATTTTCATAAAATTCATTTTGTTATATACGCAATTTTATATGCTTTTTATATATAAAAAAAGTAAAATGATTATTTCGAAATATTATAGCAAAAAGTTTAGCAGAATAGTGTTGTTTTTATCAATTGGATGACTTATGATAAAACAAAAAATGTAATCAACATGTTTTCATTCTCGAAATAAAATTGCATACAAAATTTCTTGGTACAAAATTCATCCATATTGGAAATGTTTATATCAAGCTATTAAAACAGAAATACACATGATACAAAACATAATATTTACATTATGATGCTTTGGAATGTTATTTTGATAACAATCTGTTTTTATTTTGCGACTGGAATATCCACAAGTAATTAGATTTAAATTGTTTTATAATTGTAGCTATCCATTAATAAAATTTGAAAATAAGTTACTTCACTTTCAGATCATGCAGGTGGCTATTGTGCACCTTACAATGGCAAAATATGTAAAAAGTATTTGACTGGAATTGGAACAGTTTGGTTTAATGACTCTATTGATAATCCTAGTGGATGGCTAAACGAGAAAATCACAACAGATTTGTGGGATGAATTGATACAAAAATTGACTGAACCTTGTCGTTCAGCTGCAGAGGTGATGTATACATTTCTTTAAATTTGTAATATGAATCTACATTTATTAGAAATCAATTTCTCATAATTTATCTTAATTTAATATTATTTTTTATTGGTTATATAATTAATAATCATATATATGTATATAAAATTATTATATTGTAATCGTATTGTAATATATATTATTTATTACTAATAATTTTAAACAATATTCTCAAAATTTGAATTATTTTCATTTTATACATTTTTAATAAGCTATTACAAATTTTTTCTCTTAAAATTAATTTTTACTAATTTGAAAACTACAACAATTATATTTATATCTAGAAAATGTTATGCTTTTATGCATTTCCACAATGTCAAGGGATCATTGGTTTACCTCTTTGTTATGAAGATTGTATGGCTGTACGACTACAATTTTGTTTCAATGATTGGGCTTTGATTGAAGACAATAAAGTTAGAGAGATTTATATAAGATCTCGTGGGCATTTTCGACTTCCAGAATGTGAAAAATTACCAAAAATTTCTAATGAAAAAATGACATGTTCACATGTTTCGTTAACAGTTATGAATGAAAATCTTATAACATGTAAGTTAAATATTATATATTAAATATATTTAATAAAATGTTTTTTTAAATAATATAAAGTAAATAAAAACATTATTTTTATTCTCATTTCTACAACTATAATATATTAAGAAATTATATTAAAATATTATTTTAATTAAAATTTTAGATGATTGTTATAAAGATAATGGGCGTTTTTATATGGGTGAAGTAAATAAAACAAAAAGTGGTCTTGCTTGCCAAATGTGGAAAGATCAAGAACCACACAGTCATGATGGTCCACCAGATGTTTTCCCACAAATTCGCTTTGGTGAAAATTACTGTAGAAATGCCGGTGGAGATGAAAAAATGCCATGGTGTTTTACTATGGATACAAATACAAGATGGGAGCATTGCAACATTCCTCTATGTGGTATTATTAATAATTGTATACTTTAATATGTTATTAGTTAATTAATTGTTTAGTTAATGCCTATTATTCTATATATATTTATTAGAAAATTCAACAGCTATAAATATTGAAGTTGATCAAAATGATTTAACAATGGAAAGTTTCTTAACTCCAAGTGTTATACTTATTATATCAGCTTTAGGATTTATTATTATTGTTATTTCTTTACTAATTATTCTTATAAGCCAAAGATTTTATAAACGACATCAAGGATATAATCAAACAGAATGCCAGGTAATACATACTAGAACCAATTATAAAAGATGAATATTTTTTTAAAACATACTTCATTATGAATATAAATTATTAAAGTGTAAATTATATTCAAAGTTTAAAAAATTTTTTAAACTTTTTTTAATATTATTCAATATCTATTGATAAATCTTTTTTATTACCTAATTTATATAAATTAAAACTTTAAATCCAATTTTTATAAATATTTATTGTATTGCATAAATATGTACATTTTTATAAAATACGTAATATTATAGGTAGCTTATATTATATACTATATACTCCAAACCAATAAAGTAATTATAACAAGTTAATATTTTATTTTTCGCAATATACTAAGCATTATTATTATAATTTATATTTTAAATATAGAAAATTCAAATGATAATCACAGACAATATTTACTTAAGATTTAAAAAAATTTAAACAAAAGTTTTATTTCATTATATTTATATTATTATCTTATTAATACTCATTTATAAAAATTTTAAACTTCATTTTTTATATATACTTAGGAAGTCAATATTGATTTAAATAAATTGCCGGACAACGATGCATATCACAAAACGGGTATTCAATTAAACCCAAAATTGGAGAAGCTTGAATTTCCAAGAAATAATATAATGTACGTTAGAGATCTAGGGCAAGGTGCTTTTGGTCGAGTGTTCCAAGCAAAGGCACCTGGTCTAGTTCCCAATGAAGAATTTACTAATGTAGCCGTTAAAATGCTAAAAGAAGAAGCAACCGACGATCTATTAGTTGATTTCGAGCGAGAAGCATGTTTACTTTCGGAATTCGATCATCCCAATATCGTCAAACTTTTAGGCGTTTGTGCTCTAGGACGTCCCATGTGCCTATTATTTGAATACATGGGTCGCGGTGATCTAAATGAATTTCTTCGTACTTGCTCGCCGGGTAACTACATAGTACGAAACGTCGAAAGAGACGATACCTTCACAGACTCGCGATTATCACATATGGATTTAATAAATATAGCACGACAAATTGCCTCAGGTATGGTGTACTTATCGGACAGAAAGTTTGTGCATCGAGATTTGGCCACAAGAAACTGCCTGATTAATGATGATATGGTAGTGAAAATAGCAGATTTCGGATTATCTCAAAAAATTTATCTGCAAGATTACTATAAAGGAGATGAGCAAGATGCCATTCCAGTGAGATGGATGCCACTAGAAAGTATCTTGTATAATAAGTATACAGTAGAGTCAGATGTCTGGGCTTTTGCTGTTTGTTTGTGGGAAATATTTAGCTTTGCACTTCAGCCTTATTATGGAATGACACACGAAGAGGTTGTCAAATATATTAAGGAAGGTAATGTATTGCAATGTCCAGAAAATACTCCTGTGTCAGTCTATGATCTCATGAAACTTTGCTGGAATAGAAAGTCAACGGACAGGCCTACTTTTAAATTTATTCTAGAAACACTTAATACTATAAAATGTGAATTAAAGGCTGAGAATAAGTCGAATAGTGTACCTCTACGTATACATCTGTAAATGTAATTTAGTTTTCTTTTTGTAAAAAAAAAAATGCGACATTGTGGCTTCATTTTCAGGAAACGAAAAAAGTATTTATATTCTCTCCTCGTATTTGACATATACGAGTCTATAAAACTTTTATACAATTTTTATATGATACATATGATGACGTTGTGAAATCCTACAGATTTCTTCGAGATCCTGTTACCAATAAACTAATAAGATTAGTACAATTCTAAAGCTGTAATATAGAAAACTTACAAAAGCGTTTCATTTTCAAAATATGTATTTGATGATATAGTTCATTTAAAAATTTTTTTCAGTATTTTATATTTTTGTAAAGATTTTAAAGTTAAACAAAATCGTTAAAATATGATGGCTAGCTAGTTTTATTAGTTCAAATTTTAATTAAGTTTAAATTTCATTATAAATTTAGTATTTAAAAATTTTCCAAATAAAAGTTTTTAAATAAAGTTATTATTATTAGTTTTAAAATAGCGTTAAAATATCTACATAAATTCTAATCTGGAATGCTTTTGTTTACAATGGCCTACATCAATTTCTATGTGACTGAAATTTTGTTAAAGCAAATACGCAATGTATGCTTAACAATATGTAAATGTATTACAATAATTTTATAATATATAATTTTTATTATATATTTATTTATTTTAATCATTTTATCAAAGATGATTTTTGTCTAAAAATCTAGCATTTAAAAAAAAAAATAATTCTAGTGTTTCATTCTCTTTATTCTATATGTACTTATTGTGACTGAAGCACTACAATATGACTGATGAAAAATAAAGTGTTGTTTTTAATAAAATCTTTATTTGTCTTTCTTACTTATTAGTTAACATATTATTATTAATCACCATTAGGTAATTCATTGAACAAAGTAATTAATTCTTGATCATTATGTTCAAATTTTTTTAATTGAATTTTAGAATCTTCTTTTAAGTTGGTTTGATGAAAATCTTGTGGAATAAAAATTTTTGAAGCAGAATATAATTCATGATCTTTTGAAATTTTTCTCCAATTAACCAGTTTCATTGGTACTTCTTTATAAAAACATTTTCTAAAAATCAAACAATGAATATGGCGTAATTTTTCATATCGAATTCTCATAAAACCTAATTTTGCCAAAATAACTTTCCAAGATACATTTATAATTTTTGTATTTGCCCCTTCATGTTTTGAATCAGGAGTTGCAATGAACAGTAAACCTCCATCTTTTAATAAATCATACACTTTTTTACAACATAAATACCTTTGTTTTGGACATGGAAAATATTCTAAAAACAATGAAAAGATGACTGCATCAAAAGAATTTTTTGGCAATTCAATTAATAGTGATTTATCTTGTGAAAAATTTCTCGCTTTATCAACTTTTAAATTTAAAAAATCACACTTGATAACATCGTTAGAATATGGAGCTATATCTATAGCAGTTACAGAAAATAAATTTTCTGTTTGAAAAGGATTATAACAGCTACCAACATCTAAAATATTTATTTTAGATTGAACTATAGTTTTGATCTTTTTAATATTTATATTTTCATTTAAAATATCACTATTCTTGTTTAGTAAATACTCTTCTTTATTGTCAAAATTTTTCATTCCTCCATTAAAAAAATAGTATTTGCATTGCTTTTTAATCCATTCTATTCTACAATATGTAAATGGAGCTGTAGTTTCTGATTGTTGTATCCAATGTTCATTTGCAAGTTGATACATAAATTGTGCATAAATCTAAAAATTAGAAAGAATTATTAATATATAGTCATAATACTGACAGTAAAAGAAAAGATAAAGTTAATTTACTTTTAATTTTTCATTTTTTGTAATATGTATTTTCCAAGCTTCTTCAGCCCCATAAATTTTCGATTCATTACGTAATTCGGCATGAATTGTTTTTATAAAATTTGCTAACTGCTTGTGTTTTTCTGAAGCTTTTTTTTTATTTTTTTTTTCAAAACCAATACATTTCTCACTCTTTTCCTCCATCTTATAGGTTAGAATATAATTATTTAGATTTTATGATTTAATATATAAATTACATATATATTTTATTTTATTTATAATAGAATAAATTTTCAGATTATTATAACACATACATATATATTTTAAATAAATATTATAGATAATAGTGGTAACATAATACAAAAAATAAAATTATAAGAACTAATTTAACTAGATTAAACTACTTAAAGTCATTTTATCTTTATTTAGAGCTAATTCATAGATGAATATTTTTATAAAATTTAATTCTCTTGCTTTAATTAAGTTTTAATAAAAATAATTTAACTATAAACATTGTGAAACACAATAGTGTTGAAAACAAGATTATTAATGGTTCCTAAAATCTTTAACAATATTATATTTGAAAACTTTTAAATTAATATTCCCAAGAAAAATTTATATTTACAATTTGTATTTAAATAATTTCATTCTGTACAAAAAAATCTTGATTATAATAATTCAAAACTTGTCTTAATTTAATTTAATTAAAATCCGTGCACGGAGCCATGAACAGAAATATAAAAGTTAAATTTGGCTAACTATTTATTTTTAAATATTATAATAAATATAAAATAAAGCACATTTTCAAAATATCCAATACTAAAAAAAGGTAAAAATGAAAAGTTCATGATAAGTCTTCATTTATAATGAAATTGCAATATATATCTTATGCTAAATATTTTTTTAATATCTAATTTTCATGACTCACTTTAAAAAATTCAACTAATTCATGAGAATATTTAAAACTGATAATGCAATTTTATTTATACTTATTAAAATTATTGAATATTTTTATTGAAACAGCAGTGCACACAATTGAATTATATTAAGAAAGATCAAATAAATTCTTCATTTATTATTAGTTTGTATAATTCAGAAAATGAAATATAATGAAATTGTCATCATAGATATATTTATTTATTTCTTTATTTATTAATAAAAAAGTTATTCTTGTTTTTGTTATTTTTTATTATTAGCTATATAGTATTCGTATTGTTATTATTATTCAAATGGAAAATTTTTTTATTTAATCGAGTAGTTTAAAATACATTAATAGTATTAATGAAAAGTTGTTTGTATTTAAATAAGGTTTAAAAAAAATTAAAATATCGGATTAAGTCTAATGCTAATAATAAGAATGAAATCAAAACTGTTTATGACATATTTTTCAAAATCGATTGGTATAAATTAAAAAAGTTTGAAAAAATCTTTTATCATATAACATTTTAACGACGAAATATAAATAAAAATTATTTATAAATATGCAATAAATACCACAATATTTAAAATAATAATTCACCATTCTAAAGCATGTTCAATTGTAAATAACAATATGGACAATAATAGTGACTGAAAACAATGAAATTATAACCTGATTAAATTGAATTAAACTTAAAAAATTTATAGCTAAATATTTCTATTAAATTTGGATCTTTAATTCTCTTAAACCAAAATAATAAAAAAAATATTTTTAATAATATGAATACGTGAATATAACAAAAGATGAACTGAACTATATACTCATTTTATTAATTAATGATTTGGCATTCTTTCCACAAATCGTGGAAAAAATTATTAATAAATAGTGATGAAAGAACTTTCCTAAATTCAAACTTGATGATATATTGAAAGAAGTGTATTTTGCATACAAAAAGAATAAAAGGAAATAAAATAAAAAAAAGCTAATTTTCCATTAAATTTAATCATGCTATTTCTCTGACTCTTCGATGATCGATGACTATTTCTCTCACTCATTCTAATGATTATCAATTTTTTTTTAAACTACATTTAAATCATAAAGTGAAAGCTCCATCGCCAAAGTTTACGAATTAAATAGAAATAATGAAGCTTCCCGGCTTCACCTTATTATATAAGAATACAAAATTTATCAGTATTCAATGGTAAAATAAAAATTTTACATTATATTGTTAATAATAATAAATAAGAAAATCTTAAACAAATATAGTTTAAGAAAATAAATGACCATAAACTTGAAAATAAATTTAAATACCTACATTGAAACTTGAATATAGTTGATACTTTTACTACTAGTTCTATCTCTCCATTTTCGATAAAAGAGTATAAAATAATACAACCTGATAGGAATTTCAACTGAAGTTTTCTATACGTACGTCGGTATAATTTTCACAATATAATTTTAATAAAATTAAAAAAATTAAAATAAATTTTCATGCAAGTGATTTTAATAATTTTTTTCAGTGTTAGAAGTTGCGTTCTTACTTTTAGTAATTTGCGTGAAATAAGCTATGTACTTTTAATTAATCAAAAAAAACAGTAATATAATTTTTTTAAATAAATTTTTAATTATATACAAAAGAAATAAATTTATTTTAAATTGAAAGACTATTCTATTTTGAAATTTAACTTTTAATACTTGAAAACAGAATTTATTTTCCTTCACCAATAGTATTTATATCATATCAGATATCGTAATATACTTCTTTTTATAATTGAATGCTGTATTATCTTTTAATAATTAACATTTTGCTTTTAATTACTCAAAAAAAAAATTTTATTTTAAATGGAGTTGGTATTTTATATCATATATCATATCTGTATTATAAATCAATTATGTGAGAATTATTTATTGTTTTAGCGCAATCTATTAATGCATTACTAATATATTACTATACTTGGGAAAACAGTGATTCTTTCGATATTGTTTGACTTAAGTTTGAAGATGAATTAAAACAGATTAAAAAAAAACATAATTAATATTAAATATTCTAATCGAAATTTCTTGTACTAAAACATTGTTTCTGATTAAAACGATAATTATTTTTCGACATTTAAGTTTTATAACTTTTTTTATTTAAATTTATTATTTAGTCAATTTAAATTGTAGGGCGACTAACTTTTTTCATCCTAAATCTGCTTAAAGTACGTGCCACAAATAAAACCAATAAACACCAAGTTGTTCTGCGCAGAATCGAGACTTAGCCTCATCAACCAGACAATACACGGTAAATTTCATACTAGATCTTAGACACTTTTCACAAATTTTATCCGTATATTATTGTAATAAAGTAAGTATTTTTGCTAAAAATATATACCAAACTTTTTTATTATAAATAATTATAAAATTTTGAAACTTCAATTAACATAATTTTACACTATTTTATTAGCCGGAACATAAATCAATTTTATACTCATTTTCTCAGTCAGTGATTAGGTAATAATAGTCTGATTTTTCCGTACTGCTCTAGATTTTTTCATTACTATAAAAAATGTTATATGTTATAATATTCTTTTTAAGCTTTTATTATTCTTTTTTGATAAAAAATATGAATTCAAATTTTGGAGAAAAAATTTCCAAAACATCGTATTTTATTATCATGTGTTTCTCATTGATCGTAATCCAACTAACCAATAAAATCACTATTGAATCGCTTACATATTTTCATTAAATATGCTTTTCTTTTATTCTGATGTTAAATTTTTTAGCTTATTATTTACAATTAAAATTAAAAAATCCAAATGGTAGATTCATTGTTACAATTTTTCAGGAACTATTAATACTAGTTTTTTGTACATAGTAGCTGATAGTAAAATATGTATTCTTTTCTTTTGTATATTTAGTTTCGTATTTGTATTAAAAATAAAATTTATCAACATAATTCTTTATTACTTATTGAGATAAACTTAGAATATAAAGTTCATATATTTATAGTAAGAATTCTATGTACATTATAATATACTAAATTGATAGTTAAATTTAAAATTTAAATATGATATTACCATTATTATAATGTAGTTTTTTTTATAGTTTTTTATAAATTAAATAAATATTTTACAGTTTATCAGTATTTATAATTATAATTTTATGTCTATAAGATAAATAAATCAATCCAAAAAATTTAACAATATACAAATAATTTTATATTTAATAAAAAATGAATTTAGTGTTAGGCGTTATATTCATACAGTAATTTATATAATTTTCATTTTAATTATATAATTTTAGAACTTAACAAAAATAAAATGTTAATCTTAAAAACTTTGTTTAAATATTTATAAAACTATAAAATGCTAAAAATTAATGTTTTTTAACTACTTGTTATAGTATATTATTATTTATTTAAATTTAAAAACTGCTTTAAATGTAAAATAAAATTATTATAATTTTTTAGTTTAAAATGGCTACAAGAACCTTAACAACCTTGTTTCGCTATAGAAACAAAGTGCAAACAGGATGTAAATCATTATATACCATTCAAAATAAAATTGGTACTCGTGAAGTTGTTGGATATGGTTTAAATTCGGAACCAATTTATATAGATGTAACTGATTTTCCAATGCCAGCTATTCGATACAAGGAAGTAACACCTGATATTCAGGTAATAAAAGAATAGATGTATATCTTTTGAAAAATTAAAAATAACTATTTATAATTATTTAATAAAATATTTTAAAGCTGTATTTCTTCTAGATTATAAAAAATTACTGTTCTAAAATAATTCTTAAAATATTATCAATTAAATCATCTTTTTACTTAAAGTTAAAAAAAAACTTAGATTAAAATATATTATTAACAAAACTTTATAACATTTATAAACTTTAGATATAATCTAGAGATATGCAAACATTTGTTTCGTATTTTAAATGTAATAAGAAATCAGAAGTTTTTTTTAACAATTTATGATTTCCTACATCTTCATTTTCTTCTTAATAAAAAAATGTAAAAATAAATAGATATATTAATTTTTGTTTACTTTAAATACATACATATATATATATGTACAAGTTGTTACTATGAATAATAACTATACCATCATACTATCATAATTGAAATAGAGCCTTCATCATTTAAAAATAAAAAAATTTATAAAGTAAAAATACTGATTTTTAGGCTCTAAAAAATAAAGAAAAGGGAGATTGGAGAAAACTGTCTATTGAAGAAAAGAAACTCTTATACAGAGCAAGTTTTAGGCAAACATTTGCCGAAATAGATGCACCTACTGGTGAATGGAAATCTATTGTAGGAATAACATTAACTGCTTGTACACTTGCGATTTGGTCATTTATCTGGATCAAACATAATGGTAAATATCTAAATTTTTATTTAAAAAGAGATAACATTACTAATGTTTTTTAATTTTTGTCAGTATCTCCACCACTTCCATCATCGTTTGATGAAGATGCGCGATCTGCACAACTTAAACGTATGATTGCACTTGATATGCAGCCTGTCACAGGACTTCCTAATGCCTCAAAATGAAAAGCAAATTAATTTTAGTAAGTTATTGCAGTAGTCAAAATAACTGTGCTATTCAATATTGTAAAAATCTGCACATCATACATTCATATAAAATAAATAGGGCTATTATAAATAATATACATTAGCAATTAAAAACGTCAGTGTATATGATAAAAGAAAATATATGAAATTAAATTTTTAAATTTATGTGCATTTACATTTAACAACTAGCTATTCAGGTGTTTATAAATGCATAATTTGTTTGCATACTATTATGTAATCTAAGTACTTTTATAAATTATTGTGAAATAAAGAGTTTTAATAAAGTATTAAAATGATAATTTCAAATAAAATTATAGTACTTTAACCAACTATTAAAAACATTCCCTAAGTATGATTTTATATTAATTTTCATTATCTACTTTTCTTGCATATACTTATAAAATTGTAGTTTCTATAGATATTATCGGCGATTTTGTTAAGGTAAGTTTTTATTAGAATCAAATTTTTTTTTTTAATTAATGAACTATATTAGTTTAGATTTTCTTTATAAGATTTATAAATATATAGTCAATCACTTATTACAAAATTGTAAAAACATATTTTAGAATAAAAATATGTGTATGATAATATTGAAAATATAATTAAATTTTTAAATTATATTTTACCTCTGATATTTTATGATCTGTTTATACTATTATTTATTAATAAGACAATACAAGTTTTATTTATACAAAAATCAAATATTAATTTAAGTAGTATGCAAATGTAAAAATTAAAAGAAATGAAAATTATATGTTAAACTTATTACATCGGTTACATTTTTGTTGTTTATATCATAAAACTTAATGTAAATAACAAGTTAAATATTATGTAATATAAATTACTTAACATAACTCAGTATTATAATTCTTTAACAGCTCTTACACAATTTATATATTAATAAATACGTAAATTAAAAAAATTAAATCATTAATGACCATTTAATACAATTTTAAGTATTCATATTATTACTTAATTATTTAACACTACTTGAATTTCTTGCGTTAAAGGTTATCTTTGCTACCAAATAGATACACCTATAATTTATATAATTACATTCCATATTTATTATTTTTTAGTTGTTAATAAATTTCTTGATATAGATTTATACCGACTCTAGTTATATATTACTATATATGAACCTATGCAAAAAACACTTTTTAACTACATCCACTTTCTGCAATTATATTATAGTGAATGTGTAAGATTCCGATTACGGTTTGCATGCAAAAGTAAAGTTATCGTAAGTTTAGTACAATAAAAGTTAGCCATAGTATTTAAACGGCAAAGTTCTAGGAACCAGTATTTTATATTAATATGTAAATATGAAGTATATATAATTATATAATAAAAATTCATAAAAACTATTTAAGATATAGAGATTACATTTATTTTCTAGTGCTTGGATATTGAAGACTTTATAAATTATGGTTAAATATAGTAGTAGTTCCATACAATAATAAATTTTCATGCATAAAACTTTTATATTTTTAAGACAGACTACATTTTTTAAATTCACTAATATTTATAAAGTATTGCAATAGTATCTAAAGTAAATTATCAATGATTAAGATTATCGATAATATATCTTTAGTAAAATATTATATCCATAGTAAACATAAGTTATTTTTATATATTTATCGTATGCAATTATTAATTTATCAAACATTTATGTTATATTCAAAATTATATATTTATAAATAATTAAATTATCGATAGTTCGGAATGTAACAAAATCAAAATTTACCTAACAATCATTGGTTTCTATTTAAACTCAGAATTCTCGTGAAAAGAAGTGATAGAAACATTGATCTAATTTTAAAAAAAATTTTAATTAATAAAACCAAAATTTTTATACGTGATATATGAATATAATGCATTTTTATCGTGTTGATATACTTAATAATAACATTTTTAGATATATTTTTTAATTTCAAAATAATATTTAAAAAATGATATGATATTAATTGGAGATATAGAATCTAAGTTTAATGCAATAGAACATAAAAATTATTTTGGAGGACTAAAAATTATAAACATACTTAATAATTTGTTTGAATAATAATAATAATTATGCGAAAAAATTAATACAGATAATTTTTTGTCTATTTATTAAAAGATAGAAGTTTTTTAAATTTTAATAATAAATTTTAGATACGTGATTGCTGTACTCGGAACGTTCTTTTCAGAATTTGAATTTACACGTTTAAATCTCCAAATTATTTCATTTACGTTAGGACAAAAGTTAAAGAAAAAAATGCACTTACATAAAATGGTTTGTAGAAAAATTATGTAATGTTTTTAATAAAAAATAAAAAATATTGCGAATGAGATTTAAAAAATATGATATTCATCATTAATTAGACATTGCTGACTCACATAATTTTTCTAGATTCTCGTGTGCTTTATCTCCTATTGTCAGTACAATAGTGAATTCATTGAACCTTTTTAGTGGGATCGATTACAAGCACTTATGTTGCTGGCGAGTTAAATGTATGCTTATATACAAGAATTATAAGAATTTGGCTGATGTATGGTTTACTATTTGGATTGTAATAATGTATGATATTATTAGCTATATTTTATAGTTGAAAATGTTGTTACGATTTTGCATTAGATTTTCGAATAGCGGTTTAAGTAATTGATACTATAATATTATTGTAAATTTTTTTATTTTACCTTATGCTATTTATTACAAGAATATACGTGTAAAATGCAAAATATTAATCTTATGTTATAGATATTATATAAAATTTATAAGAAAAAAATACAAATTTGTAAATCTTATATGATTATGATTAAATTAATTTAAATACTTTTTCTATTAAAAATTCTAAATTACAGTATTTTATAATGCACATGAAAATAAATAGAAGATTGAAATATTTATATCAATAATAATTTTGTATTATTGTTATTTATATTTTTTGAATTATTATTTATTTATTATCAATTTATATTGTATATTTCTATTCTATATTCTATTGTTAAGATTTCTATTGTAATATTCTTTAAGATGTCATAAATTTTGTTATTTTTATTTTTTAATTTTAATTTCAGTTTTTTCTTTTTTACTCCTAATAATACTCCATTGAAAGTCATAATATTTATAAATCTCCTTTTTCTACTTTCATTATTTTCTTCTAATTCTTGATATTGGTCTCTGTGTCAATGTACTCTTTTAACATATGTTTCATTATGTTGTTATCATTATTGCATTTATTGGTATTATTGCACAATTTATATTTACTTTCTTTTTCTATCGTCCACTGTTTGTTCACTCTACTTTCGTTGTACATTCTATATTTTAATATTAATTATTATATCTTAATATTAATCTATAATATTAATTTTTACTTTTTAAATATAAGTAGACAGTCATTATAATTTAATTTTTGTTTTATTTAAGAACCAAACAAAAAAAATTATTTAAAATTTTTTTATACAATTTTAGATTAATACTCAATGAAAAATTACCAAAATTAAATTATGTAAAAATTTAATAGTCAATAAATACTTCCGTAATGTTTTTATTTGTACACTATTAATAAGATAATAAATATCATCATTAAATACCTATGAAATAAATTTAAATCAAATACCAACATTATTTTCATAGTTTACAAAATTGAGACATACTTAATATATTAAAATTCCATATAAATAAAAATAAATTTGTTTATTCGTGTTAAAAATTATTTATTTATTTTGTTATAAAATATTTAGTTAATTTGAAAATTAAAATTTTTTACCGTAATAGAAAAAACAAAAGAATAGTTTTATATTAACATTTATTAACTAATATTTATAATAATTTATATTTAATTCGATTAATGAATTATCTTTTTTTATTACTATATGATAAATAAAGTTTCAAAATTCTATGTAAATTATCTAAAATAAAAATAAAAATTTCACTATAATTAGTTGAAAAAATCATTTCAGTGATTTTCAAACTGTAATAAAAAGAAATTATGCACTTAAAAACCATGTTCCTATATTTATTCCATATAATGATATGGAATAAAATTTTTAGATTTTTATTATTAACATGATTTTTACTCTTCTTTAAAAACAAATGATTTTCGATCAAGTAAAAATCATTAGGAAAAGTTCTTGTTGTCCACAGTCTAAATACAGCATTATCCGGTAAGTACATAAAACTATAAATTCTTAAATATTATATAATACAAAGAAAAATCCATACAGATAAAGATAAAATATATTTGCATTCACCATGAATTCTCTATTTTTATTCTTTTAAGTAACTCTTTAGCGATACTACCACAGCAACACTTACGTAAATATGTTAAAAAATGCGATACTTGATTGTGGTTATTTATTTCAAATAGATTATTATTGAATAAATTATTGTTAAAATATAACGTCAACTTAAAAGTTTTAGTAGGAAAATGGTGAAAAGAAGATATTAAGAGTGTAATAATCACTTTATATAGAGGATGGTAATTTATATTTAACAAAAAAATGCATGGAGAAATTAATAATTTATTTAATTCATCTAAATTAAAATCGATCTAACTAGTTTTTTTATTTTTTTTATAGGCCTATTTATATTTATAAATAATGAATATGTTGAATAGAAAGTCATATAGCTTTCGTAAATTAGGAATTTGAACCTCGAATAAATTCGTTACCTTTTATAAATTTTATTTAATGTTGTATAATAGATTGTATGATATTGCATCCATATATATTTAGATTAAATTTTTTAAAAATATTATATGGTAAACGATAAGTGATTTAATTTTTTTGTAATAGTAATTTTGTTTGCATATTTTTTACAATTATTTATAAATTTAAGAAAATTTATTAAGAAAATGCTTTGTTTATAAAATATCGTTCAATTATCAATAGCATGCATCGCAAATTTATGAATTATGTTTGCCAACAAGTGTTATGAAATAATTTTTTATGAAATTTAATTCTTCAAACTTAGTGCTTAAACTTAGCTATTGTGATTAATTCCTATTTATTTATTTTGCACTTTCTGCACAACAGCCTCTGATATTTTATATTTTCGACAGTCAATTCAAATGTTCTATTATCCGTTTTCATTAATTAAAAAATTATTGTAATTTTATTTATTTATATTTATTTAATAAGTTTATTACAATGATTTAATTGTGTTAATTGAGTAATTTACCGTTTACAATAAAATGCAACATATGTATATACATACATATATATATATATATATATATGCATGCATTTATGTTTCTAGAGTTGATCAGTTCCATTGATGATCTTATACTAATATAAATTGCAACTGTATTTTTAAATAATATCTGTTACAGAATTCTTTTAGCTCGATCTTATTGATATTATAACTATGATCTGTTGATCTTTTATTGATCTTTAGCATTAAACAATTTCCACAATTTTTAAATTACAATCAGTTCCTTATTTAATTTACTATCAATTAAGATCTTTACGTTCATTGTCACTATAAATAACTGTAATTTTCCACTAAATGATAATTACGATATTTTAATTTAATTTTTTTAATTTAATAATTTGGTAAAAACTTTAAAATAATTATTTTATATTTTAAAATTCAATTCAAATCATTTCATATGAACATTATTTTTAGTTGCAATTTTTTTTGATGAAAAATATTATTTTGTGTATTATACTTTTTAATACAACTATAATAATAGTTATATTATATATATATACTCCATATACATTTTTAAAAGATGTTAAGGTATTGATTCAAAAAAATATTTTAAAAATAGGACTAATATTTTTTAACCAAATTTTTTATTGAATATTTATTTTTCATAAATATTTTATTGAAAATGATGATTTATTTTAATATTTACTGTTAATATAAGTTGTAAATAAAATGTATTATACATTTTTTAAAATATTTTAAATATTTTTATTATTATTAATATTATTAGTAGATTTTAAATTTTTGAATGAAAAAAGTAAACTTGACCGACAATAAAAAATGTATCATTTATTCGATTGTACATTTGAATATATATATATATATATATAAGCTGCACAGTGTTCATACAAAAATTTACTAATTTTGTAACATTATTAACTAATGCATCAAAACTAAAAGTTCATGAAATTAAGAACTTGAGAAGAAAATAGACTGACATTGAGTTGACACACATTGATTGAGAAATAAATAGAAAAAAGTAAAAATTAATAAACCTTTACATACATTGCCATGTCTACAATACACATACAAAGTTACGTATGCAATTATGTATCTCATACTTGTACGATACTACACTGAATTACCTACGCCACTTTCATGATCTCTCCCTTTCACCCTCGCCCATCACTAAATCTTTCACACACATGTTCCCTCAACTCTCACTTTTCCCAATATGTTATTCTTTTCCTTACGTTGAGGAAAGGCAAATATTTTCTTTTTTAACATTCTCTTACTTCTCTCTTGTGTTCTGTTTTTTTCACTAAATAATTTTAACGGAGTTCGTACTTACATATCTAATTACCTATGCTACATATTTCACAAGTAAACTTTTTTTTAATTTTCATTATTGTTTTTTTCTAAAATTTGCTACATTTATTACTTTAATGAGACAAAAAATTGCAATAAAAATAAGATATTACAAAAATTGAATAAAAATTTTCAAATTTTTTTTATATTAGGGTACAACTCAATAAGATTGCAAAAAATTGTATATAAAAAATAAAATAAAATTTAATATTTTTTTTTTTACTAAACTTAAGTTACCATCTTCAATTTTTCATATTATCTTTAATTCATATTTTTTATGTTCATAATAGAGCTTTTTTAGATTTTATCGTAGAATGATAAATTTTATATTTACTTATGTGAAAACTTGACTGAAAATATTGAATATTAAACTACGTTTTATGAACAAAATAAAATAATATATAAAAATAATTAGTAATAATATCTGTTATTAAAAAAATTTTTTATGTTTTCCAAATTTTATCACCAATTTTTACTTCTATTATAAAAACTTTCATAATATAATTAGATAATTGAAAATGTATAAATTCTTTCACAATGTATATATATGTAGATAGACATTATCAATATAATTACAAAAATAGCTAATTATAAAAATATACAATATTATATTTTAAATTTATACAAAATTTTATTTTAAATAAAAACATATTTTTAGTTGAATACAGATAATTTTTACATACATTATCAATAATAATTACAAAAATAGCTAATTATAAAATATACAATATTTACATTTCAAAATTTATACAAAATTTATTTAAAATAAACACATATTTTTAGTTGAATACAGATAATTTTTATTTTCCTTTAGAAACATTAGTAAAATTATTTTAAAAAATACATGATTATACCATAGATATAAATTATATACTTTTTAATTAAAGGTAAATTAAAACTTTTTTAAAATAAAGTTAAAATTAAAAAAAATATTAAACCATAAAAAAATCAAATTTCTACTTCTATGAATTCTTTATTTTCATCAAATTTTAAAATTAAATTATGTTTCGTTAGCCTATAAGCTACAGAGCATATTTTATTTTAAAAAATGGATCATATACTATCAACTATAAAAAATAACTCTATAAAAAATTAATAATAATAATTTTATTTTTTATCAGTAAATATGTTAATTATTAAACTAACGTGTACTTATTATTTATGTTTTTAATTCAAGTTTTTTAAATATATATTTATCTTATGAGTCCTATGTTGCATCCAAATTCTATTATAAACAACCAATTAAAGAAAAATAAATTTATATAAATAATATACAACCAAGACAAAATAAATTATAGTTCGAAAAACTATGGTATTACTAAATCATCTCTTTTCAAAGAATTTATCAAAGTATTTAAAAAATAAAAATCTAAAAAAAAATTTTAAGTATTAATTTCAATTTATTACAATGCATTTAAAAATTTATCATGTATGAAATAACTAAACAGATGTTAATAAAAATGAACAGTCTTGGCTCTAAATTTCTTTAATTTTATTATTTACTTATACAGATGACAGTAGTCATTAAATTAAAGCGTCCGACCATCTAGTTTTGATGACAATTGTTATTATGTTTATATAAAAATGTTTTTATAAAAGGCCTGTTTCTTTATCCTACAATCATTATTTTGATTTTTTGTTGCAATTTTTCAAATTTTAAAATAATGGTTTTCTTTAGTAATTAGCTAAAATTTATATTTTAGCTATTATATAATTTAAAGAAAAAAGTTTTATTTATATATTTTATATATTCAGATAAAAAATTGAATTTTATTTTTAAGCATAAATATAATAAAAAGTATACAAATAGTTTAATCAGTACTAATTATTTTTTATAAAATGTCAAATATAAATAAAATATAAAAAACGCAAAATAATTAATAAAATTTTTCTGATAAATACTAAGAAAGGCTATATAATATTATAATATTCATTTTTACTTCCTATTTTGACCCATTATTTAGTGCTTATATGGGGATTTTTAGAATTTTTTTAGAATGTTTTCATTTTAATATGGATAATAATTGAATATCATCGAAAATATATATGATGATAATGAAAAGACAGATATAACATAAGTTTCATTTTAGACGTATGTACAATAATGACCACCTGGGGATTTCAATGTATATTCAGTTGAAAGAAGGATATTTAACCAATGACAATAGTAACGCAAAGAATGAACAAAATGTAATTTTAAAAAGACGAAGAAATGAATTTATGTCAGGCTGCAATATGAGTATAATCAGTAGATTAATAGGGACACGTAGAAGGAGATGGTAAAAGACTGATTAACAAAGAAACTGCCGTATTTCCAGCAAGGAATATATTTAATTTTTTTTTACATTTATTAAGTCTCGCGTTAATTATAGATTTTTTAAAAGCAATGATATAAACCTGATCAACAGAGGATTGACAAGCATAGCAAGTGTTATAAAAAATTACAAATGTATTCGAGGAAATTGGTAAACAAACGATAATCTACTAAGGCTAGTCCGTCATAGTATCATAATAAAAACTAAAGAAGAGATAGATCGAGAAAAAATAGAACGGTTCCAAGTTACGTAGAAATTGGAGGGTATCGGTAGAAAGAAATGAGGAAGCTCGTAGAAAAAGTAGAAACTACGTGAATGGGAATAATGAGAAAGCTAATAAAACCAAGAAAAATAGATGCGAAAGAAATATCTAAGAAATTATAAACTCGTTTTCGTTTCGTTTCTATCGTCATCAGAAAGCGCAATACTTTTTTCTTGTTTTGATTTATCTAAAATCTAACGAGTGCATGCAATTGCCGAATTTCTCTTGCTCGCAATTCACGCATCTCTCTCTCTACTCGGAACGAAAGAATCTCAGTCTCATTTTATGAATTCGTTGCTCGCGATCCTCGTGCCTCGTTCTTTAGATAATATTATTAAATTACATATTAAACAGCCGGATAAATGTAAGCGAGTTGTTCTGGATAAGCTCGCACATTGAGTACGTCTGACTCGGATATCTCTCCTAGTGCGAACGAAGCTAACCCTCTTCGAGTAATATCTTTGAATAAACTCTCCCCATCCTCGCATTCGCCTACATCGTTCGAATTTTCTTAACGAAATTTCTAAAGAAGATATCTGGAAATTTCGCATAATTCGCGTTAGCGCGTCATAAGCGAAAGGCGAGTGGAATCGTGTCTCGCTCGCTGAAACGAAACTCGGTACAGCCAACGGTGTAGACGACTCGTAAAGAGAACACCTAAAGTGCGGCGGGGGCGAGAGAGGAGGAACGGAGGGTACGAGCCTTGCCAACTATAGATCTCAGCCCTCGGTCACGTTCGAGTCAGTGCGCGCGCGCACGGTCGCGCCATTTTCTCTCACTTGCTCCTGCACGCCGGCGACCCGCCCCATGTTTAAGCTGCGGGGGTGGCATTGGGTTCTAGCATAGTTTCTCACTCGATAGCACCGCCGTGCCGTGCTACTGCAGAACTTCGTACCCGTCGTGCTCGTTCACGAAACCCTCACCCCCACTCCGAGCCGCGCTCGCGCGCTAGTGCGAAGTCGTCGTCGCAGTCGTTGTCTGACCCGACTCGGCAAAGCGAGCCGACGGCTGCGCACCCCTATTCCCGCATAGTGCGAGGAAACGGCAGACGCGCGTGATACCACCCTCGACAGCTTCGTCGTAGCTTGGTGAAGGACATACCCGCGCACCCAACGATCGAAAAAAAGAGGAACGAAGGGAGTTCGAATAGCCGGGCGAAGAGGTGTGAGGCGCTCAGAAGGACGCGGATCTTAACCACGAAGGATGTTGCGAGCGTTCGGGTTGCTGTTCGTCGTCGGGGCGCTGTGTACCCGAGAGACTCAGGTAAGGGGGTGGCGGAAGCCTCGGTCGGTTGTGCGCGTCAGCCAAGGCTCGCGGGGTGAAACACGAGACGCGGTCTATCGACTTTATTTTATCGACAGCTAGAGCAACGGGAGCTGGTGTAATTAGGGTTAGAGCTGGAGCACGAAGAACAAGTGACGTGACTGCGATGTTCTGTCCAGCGCTGAATTTTTGTTTCTTCCAAATTCGTTCTCTTTCCTCTTTTACCCGTCGCACGAACATTCGAATGAATTTTGAAATTTCGAAATCACGCTTAATGTAATTTAGTGTCTTACAGTGGGTTTTTAATGATACTGTAGCACGAGGATACGGCGATTCTTGACGGCGTTAAAGCGCTTCACGTATTTAGCTTCGATACATTTACGCTATATATAGATAGTCGATATTTACGACTTGTCCTTAAAAAACTTCTGTTTCATTGATGATTTAGAAAATATTTAATTCTGCATTCCCTGATATATTATTTTTTACTCATCAATCTTACTACAATGAACTTAAACAATAGATAATTTATACGCATAAAATTATAAAAAATATATTTTCTGGCTTATTGTTTTGTTTATGTGTAGATTTCTATTATTCAAATTTACAATTAAAACATAATTTAACTGATACGCTTCCACTTATGAAATACATCTACCAAAAAGACAAAATCGTTTAAATGCTTGATTCGTACCAGAATATTGTCGATTTCAATAATTCCCAATTTACAATTTTTCATTTAGGAAACCTTAACTATAATTATTTAATTAGATATTACGTTAAATATAAGCATATATGTTTAGATATACGTATATATAGTGTACGAAAATATTATCACTAGTGAATTTCACACTCCAATGAATTTTGAATATTTTGTATAACTTTTCTAGCAAGACTTTTCTAAAAAATAAATCTAAGAGTAAATATTTTCTCTTTATATAATCAAATATTTCTTTATTTAATAGAGTAAGTTATTTATTAAAATATTTTATATCATTATATATCATTAACAAAATTATTATATCATATTTTTTAAATTATTAAATCAGAATCATAGTTTGAATATCGATAAGCAATTGTTTATTCGCTAAATATATTGCAATTAATGATGAAATTAATACATTAATAAAGTTTTTCCAAATTTTCTTTAAATAAATAAAATTAATACGTACAAAAACCAAGAACTGATAATTAAAAAGTATAATAAAATTAATACTATCTATATTTTAAGTTAATTAATGGTACACATAATTTAAATTTTTGTTATCTTGATAGGGTATTAATTAATAAATGTATTTTAAACCTTCGACTTAACAAATAATCCATAATCTAAATTAAATTTTAAAAAATCATTTGAACACTGCTTTGATTATTACAATAATCGTTTTAGTAATAATGAATTAAATTGTGTACACGGAAACTCAAATTATTGGACTATAAAAATAATAAAATCATTATAAATAAAGTGAAATTGTAAATTTTACTATTATTTTTATTATTGCCATTATTATAAAAATTTAGTATTTTATTTGATATGCACTAAATATATATGTACACTATTTTATTAAGGTACAAGAAATCTATCTTTACTTACAAGAAAAAATAGTTTCAAAATTTAGGTAAACAACAAATAAATGACTTTTAATTAATAAAATAAATTTAAGTACCATTAATAAAAAGTTATAAGCCCTTATAATTGAGCTTTTTTGGCATTTTCATCTCTATGACACAATAAAATACTTAAAAGTGTGTTTTAAATGTAAAGGATAATCTGAGAACTTACGTTGTTTTGAATTAGATACAACTACTTTAGACTGTACATGTTTAAACAGCACGTTTTATGTGAATAGAGATTAAATTGCTCTTTGATTAAAAAGTTAAAAATCACAGAAACACATATTATATTCGTTATTAAATGTTATATAAAAAATTATAATATTTATAAAATATGACACATATTTTTTTTTTGTCAATAGTACATTCAAAGCTTTGAAATATTTTTTTAATATACCACGGGTAGAATGTACGAGAAACAAAATGAAAACGTGAGTTCCACTTGTGTATACATGCTTTCGTACTTTTGGTGCACTCTGCTTTATAAATTATACTCTTATTTTAGAAATTTTTATACAGTTTGAATCAAAATGATTTAAATTTTTTGAAGCATGATTCAATGTATATTATTCAATCATTGTAAAATGCTTTAAAAATGAAAAATAATACTATTATTACTGTCATTATCGAGACATTATAGGTTTTATCTACACGTTTCACTTTAAAAAATAAAATTTAAATAAAACTTTTCGATCAAATATTATAGATCTGATTTAAAAATCATTTTTACTATTTTTTTTATCTTAGATCAATATTCATTTCAATAAATAAGAGCATACAATCAGAAAATTGATTTAAAGTGAAATGTTCTTGTTCTTAAAAGTAAAATGTGACAATATTTATTTAAATAAATTACATTGGAAAATTATATATTATAGGATTATAGAATTGAGTAGTCTAATTTGAAATTACTAATATAATTTGAAAATTTATAGTTCAAGTAATTAAGTTCATACATTATATTTGTATTCAAATAACTTTTATCTTACAATATTTTTTTTCTTCGAAGTGATATATCTAAAATATATTTTTTAAATGGTGTATTTTTTTTCACACATATATATCAACATTTTTATAAATTTTTAAATTAAAAAATATGTCTTTATAGAACAATAAACAGGCTTAAATTGATTATTTACTAATACATTGAAGTAAATTTCTAAAAAAAATTTACATGTAGCTTGTTTTATTAAATTCTTTAATGATAATGTTACTATTATTTAGAAATTATAAATAAAAAAATCTAACAGCAAACGTGCTCAAGTTACGTTTCAAGTTACGAAATCAAGATTCATATTTGGTATTTTAAGTCATCATATATTTATAATTTATATTCTATATATTATATTATCTTATAACATATCTAATTACTTTACCAGCACATAATAAAGCAGTATTTTTTAATTCTATAATATTTAGATGGAATATATTAAATTGTAAAAATTTTCTTAACCATATTCATATAATATATTTATATATATTTTAAATAATTAAACAATAATAATAATCATTATTAGAGAAGGTAAAAAAAAATTAATTTTTTTTATAAACTTTTAATAGAAGTAGGTTGCCTTGGTACTATCGTAATATCGTTGAATTTATCTCAATGTGAAGACACAAATAGTCCTTCATTTATAATATATATTTTGAAACAAATAAATGTTACTACGTTTTCTTTACATAAAACGTTTTATAAAATCCACTTAACATGATTTGAAAACAGAATTTTTCTCATATTAAATTCTTATACACACACTTAATTTACACGATTCAATAGTTATTTTTGTTATACATAGAATTCTGTTTATGTGTATAAATATGTATTGTATAGTATAGATAAAAAATCAAACAATATATACGTTAATGATTGTAAATAGTTATTAATTCACGATCAATATAACTATTTACTACATTAATGTATGTACACACACACACACACACGGACGACCGCA
Source organism: Platyscapa corneri (assembly GCA_018907185.1). Taxonomy (NCBI): domain Eukaryota; kingdom Metazoa; phylum Arthropoda; class Insecta; order Hymenoptera; family Agaonidae; genus Platyscapa; species Platyscapa corneri. The sequence goes on along the minus strand of JACCHW010000018.1, from coordinate 2,700,261 downwards.
GTTATTCAACCGAATACGCATATGCCCGTCCTATACATTTAAATTACCTATACTGAACTATTTTACGTTGATCAAATTCCTTAGTATTTATTAAAATGAGTTACTCGTTCAAAATTCAATCGATTAATTTAGTAATTAAAACACGCTTCGATAGGTGCAATTACCCCTGCTCTTTAAACTAACGAATTTAAAAAAGAAGATGCGATTACTGATATCGAAGAAATATTTTCGATTAACGAGAACAGTAGCAGATATCAACAGTATTGGAAAAGGGAAAAACATGCTTCGTTTCGTGTGAAATCACAAAACACCCATTACGTACAGTTATTTCCAATTTTCATGTCGGGCATCGGAAAATCATCTATTTCCTTTTTCTATATCGTGTCCGGGATCTGTACACGGACAGAGTGAAGCCCGTGTTCCAAAGACTGCTGCCCGATCGCTAGGATCCAACGACGAACGCGGAAGCAGGTGATGTGTCCCCTGCGCATTTTCAGAGACAAATATTATCTAGGTGAGCGCTCGGGGATTCCTCGACGAGACGCGTCGGCGATAACGAGCGCCGAAGGGCCACGTAACGGCTTCCAGGCTGCGTGGCGCCGGGCCGATGAATGAAAAGATGGGGATTCTCTGCACGCCAGAGACCCCATCGCGGTTTGCATCCCGACGCGAATGAGCGAGCGAGAGAAGCAACATCGATCGGCGCGCGCACTACCTGTGTACGTCTGCCCGCGCCGCCCTCGGACAACAATCAAACGAATAATATGCCCTCAGACTCTCTTTCTCTCGCTGCCTTCCTTAGTTCTCGAGCCACTTGTACGTGCACATATGCGCCTGCGTATTGACGGAGAGCTTTGTTCGAAACCCAGCTTGAAAGCTTCGCGGAGAGAATGAAAGTTGAGAGCTCGGGGTGGAGGACACATTATCGGAGATGAAAACGGTTATCGGGTTTTTCAAATTTGAACAGCTTAATTGTTGCTGGCACGTACAACACGCGAATTCTTCCACGCCCTCGTGATTAATTGTATTCTCAAACATAAACTTGAACGATGCGGTAGTACCGTTCAAAACTGTCCCGGCAGAAGCATAGGATTCACATTGTATTATCATGCGTGTACGTGCTAGATGTCAAAGTACTTTTGATTTCACGAGTCACTAATAAGTTTAATAATTTAATACTGGTTTAAATATAATTAGCTCTTAAGCTGTGCTTCAAATTATTTCACGTAGAAAATGCTCGTGTGGAATTCCTTCGATCAATAAAATCCTAACTTCTAGCTTTCAATTTTTCGTTTATGGACTTCGAAATTTTTTCCTTAACTATATTCAGCCAAAGTTAAATAAGGCAATTACGGATTATTTCTACTTTCGAACACTCTTACCTTTCTCTGCAAGAATTTTTTTTTTAATCAATTGCTTTTATTGACACCTGATAAAGAAATAATCTTCTTAACTATTTAATCCTTAAATAACTTTTAAAAAGGGTCGTATATTATAACTCCTTATGCGATAAGAAGTATTGTTAAGACGTTATTAAAACTTAAGATACGATTTTTGTCCGGTGTGAGCCTTCAAAGTTTAATACTCAAATATTAAGAAGTTCATAAATTTAATTTTATACAAATTATTATGATCTTTCAAATAATTTTTCAATCGAATAATTTAAGAATAGAAAAAAGTAAGAAAACGTTTTTTATGTATTTATATACAATATTTATGTATTTATTTATTGACTACTATTTTTAAATTTAATTCAATGATTCTTAGATTTAAAAGATTTGAAAATACGATAGAACAATAAAAATATATTATTATATTTATCAAATATTCAACTTTGCATATATTTATAATATACATTTAATAAATATATTTTTTAAACAAATACTTTTTTTACATACATGCTATAAATAAATCGTTTGTATAAATATTGGTGGTGTTAATAGTTGTCATATAAACATATTTATGAATATACTGTATTAAATTTCAAATAATAAATATATTTAGCAAATAAATACATACTAATAAATATCTAATTTAGATAAATTTAAAGAAATTTCAAACCGTATATAAAGAAACGTGAAATAGGAACATGAAATAAAAAAATAGAAGTAGTTTACCTTTAATTAGTGACTAAAAAAATATTATGCAAATACACGCTAATGAGACCGTAAATATGGTTGCTCTAAGAATTTATTTGCAATATTTAAATGGAAATAATTATAGTTATACCTAAGTATAATAATATTTCAAATTCACATTTTTAACTATTTAAAACTGAATTAATTAATAAGTACTGTACCAAAATATTTAAAATAAATATAAACTATAAAATTGCTATTCAGTGATGACTAATTATTTTTTCAGATTTCAAATATTGTAATTATATGAAAAAGGGTTAATAATATTATTATTTTTTATCTACCTTTAAAAATAATATTGAATAATTTACATAATAACGAACTTCTCCAATTTTATAACACATTCTTTATTTTTAATTGTTATATGATTCTTTATAGATATTTCGAAATTATTTAAAATTAGTAACAAATATATCATCTCTACTTTATTACCTCTTGAAAAATTTCTTACTAATTAGGGTGATATCGAACACTTAAAAGTTAATATAAGGTAAAAGTCACAAGTGAAAATTGAATAATCGAAAATAATCGAGAGGTATAAGATAATAAAAAACTCTTTTATCGTTGGTTCGTCAGACTGTTGTTGCGGCAAAATTTACACATAGCTTTTCCAGGTGTACGACATGCACTTGATGGAAAGGATTTGCAAGAGCCACTAATTATATTTGTCGTTTGAATTGCTCCGACACCGAGCTCATTATGTTTTCTTTCTCTCTTTTCATTCGCTGCTTCGTCCTTTATCTTTCATTCGTTTTGGGAAAAATGGGACGACAGCCACGTTGAATTTATCATATGCTAGTCCGACTCAACATAGAAAAGTAAAGTACTGAAACTGCCTGATGTGAATAAACTTTGTGCTAACGTTATATGAAGCTTTATTGAAAATCATTACTTACTTTCTTTTTAGCCGATCCTTTAAGGTGAATAAGCCGTGCACTTTTCGATAATGCGTTATTTTTTTCTCTCTTTTTTTTATAAAGTGTACAATATCGTTCGAGAGAAATAGGCGTAAATTTCATTATTTTGAAATACTAAAAAAAATAAGTAAAAATATAGTAATATAGAAATCTGAACATACAATCTAATAGATGTTATTAGTTTATATGTACATTTAATAATCAATAGAAACGTGAATTTAAGAAATTTTATATACTTCAACTCTTAATTTGTTTGTTTGCTATTTAACTAATTTAAAAATGCTATCTAATTATCAAATATATTTTTAATTTTATATCGTGGAACTAAATATCTTTATTTAAGGTTAAATTTTATAACGGGATTCATTTTAACATTGAAATTGAAATTGATTGTGAATACAAATTATAAATTTTAACATAATTTTATAATCATATTATTTTGCGTTTATAATGTAACCGATTTCCGTATAATGAACTTTAACTTTCTTAATATAACAATATCTAATAGCCATCTTCTGTACATTAATTATTCGCTCGTTTTTCAAAGGCAAAAGTTTCATTAAAAACCAGGTTTAACTTTTATGCAAATTTTGTTAAATTGCATCTTCGATCTAATATTTTCTATTGAAGTCTTAATTATACAATTGATATAACTGATAAGTCACATGCATTTGCAATTTTTACCACAAATTCTGAACTAACAGATGTAGAGTGTGAATCAGTGTAAAGCATCATCGTACCTATGCGAATTAAAATAAATATTATGTAAATAATATAAAAATTTGTATACAAGTTGATAAAATATATCAGAAAAAAACTTTTTCATAATAAATATTTCGTTCATTTACAATTTACAAAAAAATTAAACAAACATATTCTCAATAACAATACATAATTGATTTAATTAAATTTATAGAAATTTAAAAAACTTTTATAATAAAAAATATTTATTTAAATAAAACATAAACAAAATAATTAATTTAGTTGTAGGTCATATTGTTACAGTTTTAGGAATGTAGAGATAATTTCATTAAAACGCAAATTTAATACAATAACTAGAATAATGTAGAAAATGTAGAAAATGTAGAACAATTTTCGTATACTGAAAGAACAAAAACGCAATAAACAATTCTAGTTTAACAATGAGAAGCTTATCAAAACACTACAGTAGCTCAAAAAAAAAGTTGATATTATTTTATAAACGACTCTTAAATTCTATTTAGGAATTTTTAAAATTTCATATTGATGAACTATTATTTATTTTTAAATATAATGCAAAGCCTTGTAAAGATTTTTAAATACATTTGATATAAACCTACACGAAAATAATTATTCAGCACTAATGATACATCAAAATATAAAGCCAGCTAATAAAAAAATCTCATAAAGAGTAGAATTATAAAAAAAAATATATTAATAACTAAATACATACATATTATAAAAATAAACTTTCAGAAAATAAATCTATACAAAAGTAAAAATATCTAAAAAGAGAAAGGAAACGAAGTTGTGTTTAATATGATAAATTTTTAACCTATTATAATTTAATTTATTATAAGAGGTAATGAAATTTTTAATTTTTGTTATTACATCATTAGATTTTGTACAAAATAACATTTAAAATTACTATTCAACATGCAGTAAGAATATAAATAAAAAACTTTTAATCTTATAAAAATATTATTATTCAAAATAAATATCGTTTGTAATAGTTACTTTTTATTAACTATTATTTATCTATTATTTTATCTTTAATATAATACATAATAAAAATTAAGTTGCAACTAATTTATTATTATATTCATAAATACATATGTATTTTTTTACTGATATTAGATGTTAAGGGCAAAGGAAAAATATCTATTTTAAAATACAAATTTTCATGCCGACTGAACAATTTGTATCAAATAAAAAAACGATATTTAAAAATTAAAAAAAAATCAAAGGAATTGGAAGTTAAGGTTCATAATTCATGATTCGTGTATTTAAAAATTTTTAGCAGATATATATTATATAAAAGGAATTTACAATTCCGTAAATAATAATTATTTAAATAATAATTATAAATTTGAAATGTCAAAGTTCTAAAAGATGTACTAATTTAAATTTTTTTTTTATTATTTTTGTATCATGAACAAAAATAAACTAAATAACAAATATTCCTAAATTTTATAAAATTTTATAATTCGTATTAAAAATTTGCAATACAAAAAATACTTATTTTTCTCAAATTTAATTAGAATAGTTCATAAAAAATCTAGAATGGAAATCGAAAAAGTATGTTATATTTTTAGTAGATTTACAACTCTCTGTTAATGAACTTCAAATCTTTAAAGTTTCTTTTTACTTGGTAAAAGCCTAGTATGTAGTATTGATTTTATATTAAAGTGTGTATCAATTCCACTCCTTGACATTAACGAAGTTTTACAGTGTTCTAAAATAATTTAAAGCATGTCCTAATATATAAATAAAAAGAAAATAATTAATTTATATAAATGAAAAAATTAATTTAAACTGATAAAAAATTTTTTTATAAATTATTGAGTGTTTATTTTTTTAATCAAAAAATTATTTTCACCTAATTTAAATATCGTTATATTTTTAAATATTTTAAAGTATATTGTAAATGTAACTATATGACTAATAATGGTATTTTAAAAAATTCAATTTAAAATTTCTATATTAGATTTGAAGAAGTTGTTATATAACCATATAACTTTTTCTAAGGTACACATTGTATATTTTAAAAAACTTTATAGTTTTCATAAGCTTATAAAATCATGAAATAATATCATTATCTGTAGTCGTAATTAAACATCTCTTGAAGTCCTTATCTATAATAATAACCTTTAATATATAAATATTATTTAAAAAGAGATTTTTAATACTTCATACATTGTGAATTATAAATAAGCTCATAATAAGTTACATAGAATTTTTATTTTTATATTAAATTAATTATATTCTTTTTAAAATTAAAATATTAAAAGATCTTAAAAATCTATAAAAAAAAAAATTACTGCATGCGTTTGGGTTCATGTCTGTATTTTAATGTCATTGTTAGTCCTATTGTTTTCTTTTAATTATTAATACCCATTAGATACGCATGCGTATAAAGTTGACAGATTTGATTTCTCAAAATATTCAGTCATATATCTGATTAAGATTTGTGATTTAAACTAAATAAAGTTTTTCCTTTTTTCTTTAAATTAATACAAAAATAATTGACGCATTCTCATAAAAATTATTAACATATAACATACATAATATGCATACATAGAATTGCAAATTGTAGAAAATTATCATCTAAATTTTCAATCTTCTCTCAGAAATAATAATATTTCAAACAACGAAAATTCCTGATTATTATTATTATTATATTAAAATGAAAAACCTAATCTGAAAAAGTAAGATTTATAGAAAAGAAGAGTTCAATTGTATAAGTTATATTTACATTTTTTTTTATTTTCATATTTGTAAATCTTACACTTGTAGTATATATGATAATTTAAAGATATTGTTTACGCTATACACCGTAATGTTATAACGTTATTTCCTAAATATAATCTTTATTATAGTTAAAAAAAATTAAATTTTATTTATATATTGAACAATCTTTAAAATTTTAATAAAATTTAAAAAAATAATATAATTGGAAAAATCTTATTATATTTGAAGATTGTAAAATCAACATTTATAAAATTTTACTTAAAAAAAGATTATATTAACGGTTATTATACTATTTTATTAACGGTTGAAAAAAGTAAACATTTCTTTACAAAATTAAAATATAATTTTTATATATAATATAATCTTAAGTTGGATATTATTTTATTAATGTTCTTTTATCTCGTACTGTATTGTTCTTATAAAAAATTACAAACCTAATAACAAATCATTTTTTCATGATGCAATATTTAATTTATAAAATAAATAAAATTGTAATTTTTTATTTAATATTATATCTTATAAAATTTTTTATTTAATAGAATGAAACATTAGATTTTTAAATGTATATAATATAAAAATTCTTTTAAGATTAAGGATTTAAATATCTGTAAACTTAAGTTTAAGTTAGATATTTATTATAATTATTTTAATATTCATTTTTATTAAAAAAAACATTATTACTATATTTAGTAATTTTACTTGTATACTAGTTTATTTAAAATATAGCAATTAAATTTGTTTAAAATATTGATTCCATACTTTTAAGAAATATAATAACACCGTATTATACAGAATATAATAGTAAATATGAAACTTTTTAAAATAAACGCATCTAACTGGATTTTTATTAATTTATTACTTTAAGTTCATACTGTATATTTTTGATGTTTTTTCTTTTCAAAACTAAACCGTAATTTTTGTTCATGATTTTCTTAGAATGATAATAATATATAAATAGCCTTTTTAGATGAATTTAAAAAATTTTATTATCATTTTGTTTTAATATTTTTAATTGTTAACTACTTATCAAATGAGTTTTAAATATAGTTGAGTGAATGTAATATAACAATTTTATTTTTTATTTTCCCTTATATATCGTAAAAACTGTAATATTAAAACTAAACAGTATAGTTTTTGTTTTACTAGATAGCGTTATATCCAATTAATAATATTGTACAGTTTATCATCGAATATTTGTTTGCAATACACATTAAAAATACTTAATAAATGTTAATTATGTTACTATAACCTAAATTAATTATATTTAATTAATAGTTTATAGCAATAATTATTTAAGAATACATTTTTCGGTTATATCTAAAATTTAATTCATTGCTTCAAAATAAATCTGAATCATTAGTATTTATATAATTGACGAAATTGACAAATAATATTTTATATTTATTGTTAGATTTATTTTTTTTTATATTGTCTAATTTAAATGTTGAATTTTGACAAATCTACTTTGTTAAGCAAACTTTATCTACTAAAATAAATAATTAACTAAATAAATAAATTCTATTATTAATATGTAGACGATTACATATCAAACTAATGTTTATTTGATTAAATATCATACTTATTTATTTAATTAATAAATCGTTAATAACATTAATTAAATAGAGTTTAAACTGATAAACGAACACATAAAAAAGGACAGCAGAATTCTCTCTGCTTTGTTTGATTGTCACATGTGAGAAAAGCATGAAGGAACGTATGTTGATGTTGAAATCCGAGATCGTATTTAGATTTGGTATTTCATCCATGTTTAGGTAATGTACCAAAGCAAGTTTCAATTTGATAATTCAACTTTATATGAAAAATCTCTCACCTCGACTTTTCTTCTTCAAAATTTCTATTTTTTATTTTTTATGATCTTAAAATATATGTGTGCATACTTTAACGTACATTTTTTAATAAGTGTAAATATAATGCGAACTTGTTTCATGAAATGTATAATTTATCTTTTAAGAGTGATAGTGTGCTTCAATAATTTGATTAAAAGTAGAAGAAATGTTTTAATAATTTGATTGAAAGCAGAAGAAATGTAATATGTAAGTATATTTACATTTTCATATTCTACATAAAAACTAAAATAATAAAATTTTTATAATAAAGTCTATATTTAAATAAATATTAATATTTTAATCTAATCATATACGTCCGAATCTTGTAGTCTCTTGTATTGATATTCATTAATTATTAAAGAATGACTAGGTTACGCTTAAAATTTATACATAGTACATACTATGCAGTTTATATACTAAATATGAATTAATAACACGATACAAATGATATACTATATATAAAATAAAATATTGCTAATAAAACCTTTTAATTAACATTAACTGACTAATTATGTCAAATCAATGTTAAAAATTTATTAAATTTGATGTAACATTGTGCAAATACCTACTTTTAAGAAATTAAGAAATAAAATAAAACTATTTCTTATTCTTATACTGAAATTCTTTTTGAAAGCGTAATTAATTGAGGCAATTATAATATGGTTGTAAGGACCAAAAAATAAAACTATCTCTTAATAATAATAAAACTGCATGTTAAAATAGAAGCATATAAAATTATTTTAAATAAACAAGTTTTAATAAAAGATACAAAATAAAAGATGTAACAATAAATTGTTGATATGCAATTTTAACAATGTAATGTTGTATTAATTTACAAACATCATAATCTGAAAATGTTTTCTTTTTTTTTAAACTTTTTACTATTGAGGACAAATTTTTTTCAGGAAAATCACACGGATTACAATCTTCATAAAATAAGTGACTGTCTGACTTTGTATAATGCAAGTAATTCGCAAAAAAGTCATATTTTTAAATTACTGCTCTAACGTATGCACTTAAAATATATTTTTTCATATATAGACAAATAAGTTACCCGAACAAGTAAGCTTTAATTTTAAATAAAAGAAAGATTATGCATCCATAGAAATGCATGTAAAAGAATTTTTCATAAAATTCTACAAATGTATAAAACATAATATGAAATATGTAACTGATGCAACCGATAGTTGGAAGCTTAGTCAGCAATATGCGGATCTCTAGCATTGGCTGTATTATTAACACACTCCGAGATATAAATTTGTATCATTTGTAGTTCTATAATTTAAGTTTTAAAATTAATTCAATTACTGTTTCTGCTCGGAAAAAAATAATTATCCAATCAAAAAAATATCGATAAAATACAACGTATTTTTCTGTTACAAATAAAACTGGTTAATGGTAGGGATAAAGTCAAATAATAAGAGGGTATGAGTTACACGCTTCATTTATATTGTAATCCTATAAATCGCGTATAATTTTGGTTGGTTAGGAAATTGATTATTAATGCCTAAAGAATTGAAAGCGTAAGCTTTGAAGGCGAAAAATGCTCAAAACAAAAATGAGATTTTCCTGGTGATTAGACGCGCTTCTATCTTTCGACCGACATACGATCCCGCACCCGTCCATAAAGCCGCTGTTGGCTTACGCCCATAGGGGACGAAGCCAGAAGACACGAGACTCCGGAAGGCTGCGCGACGACCAGCGACGGGGAGTGCGTCAACCGGTAGAAAATCGATAATTCGTACGCGCGATGAGCGCCGTTGACTGGCCGATGACGTGATTTTTTCCTTAACCTGAAATCGCGCCCCTCAAATTCCCCGATGCGCACACCCGTCGCCGGCATTTCCTTCTTGCTTTCCGAGATGAGGTTCCTTTCTGCAGGCCGATCTTTTTTCCGGCTTCTGTGGCTACAACGGCAGGCACTTTGGTGTTCCCGGACTGTTTACATGCGCGCGTGCACACACACACACACACATCTCTTCTCCGGTCATTTTAGATGGCGCTGTTTCGGTAGCAAGGACGACGACGATTGCGTGATTAAAGAGGCTAGATAAGGAGCTGACTCGACTGCTTGACGTATGGTAGTGCGAACCGTTCGATAAGAACTCTCCTGAAACGACCTTTGCTTTCTCTTGCACACCTGTAATGCGCATTTTTGCCCATTTGCCACGAGCTCCTGCTGCTTTTTTCACTTTTATTCTTTGCCTTTTCTACTGAGCTTTTTAGGCGTCACACGTACACCTAGACGTATCGATTCAGACTTTTCTAGCGGTTATTTATTAAAGGTCTATCACGCCGATGCCATTAAACATATATAAATATAAATCTATTCATTCATTGATTTATATGATACTTATCGGTATTATTTCGTTACATTTCGTAAAATCTCTTTCTCAATAAAATTATTTTTAAAATTATTTGTAGTTATCCGTCGAAAAGTAAGTTTCTAAATAATTTGGTTGGTTTTTTTCCTACATAATTTGTGAGACAGTCGGCTTTTGATAAAATCAATATTTCAAATAATTCTTTGGTGAAACTCTGTGTAAATCTATTTCAGAATTACCGTAGAAATAAATAGTAAAACAGTCAAAGCTGTTAAAACACTTAGATATTTTTACACATTTTCACAGAAGTTTTAAAATTGTTTATTGAAAAAAAATTACAATTTTAAGTTTGTTTAAAATATATTGTTTTTTAATATTATATTTATAAATAAATCTAAAATTTCTTACGTACACAAATTTAATCGACTCGTAAAAATTTATCCTTTGAAATGGATACCAAATTTTTACGTTTATTTTCTTTTATTTTTATCTTTTTTTACTTCATAATCATGAAACTTACAAATTATACATAGTAATCTTGATTTAGTAGTATCTTTACTTAAATATTTAAGTTTTATTGCCCTATAGATTTAATAAATATCAGTTTAAAATATTACATTTACAAAAGATGCTTGATTTGTAACCAATATCAATTATTTATTTCAAATTTAATAATATTAACTTTTATATTAAAAAGATCTTTTCTATAATTGTTTTTAAAAAAAATAAATATTTAAAAGTTTATTAAACTTTAATTATTTAAATTTAAGCGCAATATTGATTATACTATTTATTAATTTTATTTTCTTGTATTAAAATATTGTATTACTTTACAGTTTTAATTTTGGTATGCTATAAAAAAATTCTTAAATATATTAGAGAAAAATTTGAATATTAACACTATTATAAAAATATGATTTTTTATGGTAATATTAGATGAATTACTATTAAATTCTAAGCGATCTCCGTCTCGAAGTAAATTATTATTATTCCCTAAAATTAACTAGAGTTTAGTATTCTAAAAAATAATTATTGTGAATCAATAAAAAATTGTTTTTTTAATAACAAAATCTGCAAAAAAAACTACATCTTTATATTATGCTTACTACAATAATACAAAGTTCAATTATAATAATTCATCTACCACAATTTTTAATGTAAAGTTAAGGTAAAGATAAATTTATAAAAAGATCTCTGAAGCTAAAAGCAGTTATTTATAAACTTGAATTCTATAATCGGTAACAGTCTGAAACAACCCCAAGTAATATTAAAAACATTATTAACAAAAAAGATTTTTTGTGTATTTACAGATGAATAAAATTTCAGATTCAATTTACCTTATTCTGTAATGGTTTAAAAAATAAGATTCCTATTTTATTAATTAGAAATAAAACAATAAACATTACTATTATACCAAAACTAGAGAATGCCCATGAAAAAATAAGAAAAAATGTAATAAAAAATATAGATTAAATAATCTAAAATGTTCTTATAATACCAGAATAAGCATACTTAATACGTATCACGATAATACATCACTCACTTACCTGCAATCGCAAATCGAAAAAATATTATAATTACACTATGAAATCCTTTAGGACTTTACATTTTTGTTAGATCTGGTACTATTGGAATAAAATTTCTTATAAAAAAAGGCTTGTGAAAACAATTAAATGAAATATAACAATGAATGATAAGAATTTTTATTTTATAAAACGATGGTTTAACAGAATTTATAAATTATTAAATAATAAATGTAAAACTAGAATGTGATTGTGTAAATTAAAGAACTCAAATTTTAAGAAAAAATTTAGTCGGTTCTTTATTTTCAAATGCATTTATAAAGCCGACTTTGTACAATAATTAAACCCAATAATACGTAGGTACATATATCGCGATGGATATTAAATTCCATTAAAAATTCAATTTGCCAAAAAGAACCGGAAAAAGTATCAATTGCTTCGAATGAATACTAAGAAGGATAAGCGATCGAGATTGATACTGCCTACTACCAATGCATAAAGCGAAGCGCGTGAAAAAACGTTCACTTTAAAGTATTCGACTTAAAGCCATCCGCATTAGCTCTATCTATACATAAACGAACACACTTAAATGCACAAATTTATGCCTGTAGATAGGCGACGCCTAAAAGGTATGATTTGCACATTAAAGTGACGAGAGGCTTGCATTAGTGTCGCCTTAGTAGCCACGTTTCCTTGAAATAGAATTATCAATTATTTTAGCTAAGTGAATTTTACGCCGCCCAGGTCTTCTATAATAATTTTATATTGCCTTTTCTGTCGACAGGCAGTATCCGAGAGACTGGAGTTGGCCCCCGCAGGCGGCAGATCCGAGCCACAGGTGAGTGTCTTTTCCTTCACAAGCCTTTACATCTACACGTCTGTGTCACCGTGTCCGTGGCAGTTTTCCCTTTATTTTTCATGCACGAGTAAGACTTCAAAGATCATTGAAACATTCATTTTCCGTTGAAGTATAAGATATTGCGTGTCTCGCTAATTAATGATCCTTTTGAGCCAGCGAACTCAAACATTTATGGATGCTAGTGAATTGCAGGCTTGATGCTGTAAATGAAGCATTATCTGCAAATAATATTCGTGCTAAATTCACGATATTAATTGGAAAATAATAATGTATTTAAGTGCTTTGAAAAATAAATGGATTTAGTAACTTGTACATAAACTATCGATCACTTAAATTGATAAAATTTAATTGTATTTCGATTTTTTTTCGTCAATAATATTAAATTATATTGTACTTCGCCTTTTTTTCATTCCTAATAAACATTTAAATTTCATGGATATAAAAATATCAGCCTTATTTTTTACAGTGAATCAAGTGAAATACGGTAAAGATCTTATAATTTCATTAAATAAATACAGAGGTGTATCTAGTCCTCAAAAATACAGTTTTCATTTATTGTTGATAAATTAATATTTAATAATTAAAATGTACATTACACGCTAAATAACAACTCCCAATTTTATCTTTATAACTGCAGATAAAAGAATATAGCGGTTATGTTGAATTAAATCAAATCATTTTGTTGATGTTATACTCGTTAAATGAGAATTAAAAATCTTCCGATATTTCTTAAAGTTATATTCGTACTTAAAAATATTTATGATGCCATATTTACTTAAAAAAAATACAATTGTTTTGCACAAAAACGATAAATTTACCGAAAACAGCTACCACACATGAGACAAGATAAGATTTGTCGTCATAATTTAATTAGTCATAATCAAATTAATTTTCAGTGTAATAACATTCGCAATTGTTTTAATGTGAATTTTATTATATATAATTTTATTTTAACACTTTTCTTATTAAATAATTTTTGCTCATAAAAGTAAAAGAAAAAGTTTTTTTATATTTTTCATAAAATCAAGTTTTTATAACATTTACGTATGTACAGAGATATTATATTGTGTAAAAAACAATAATAAAATTAAGGGAATTTAATTTAAAACAATTTTTCTATTTCTTAAAATAAAAACAAGGTACTCTTAATACCAAGATCTTTTTTATTTATGCTAAATGAAATGCTAAATCAACATTGCTAACCAATTCTTTTCATGATTATTTATTATTAATGAAGGTGATCCTTATCAATCGAGTACATCAAATAATAAAATTTTTATTTATCACACATAGTATTATAACAAATTTGTTATAAGATATATTAGTTGTTTCGAGTAACGATTTGTTACATTAACTTTTATTATAATAATAAAATATTTTTAATGCAAATTCAAATTTTAATATATAATATATGCATATATATCGATTATTAAAAAAAAAAAATAAAAATCTTTAATATTAAATCTACAGTCAAAATCAAATACTATTTATTTAATTCGTGAACTCAATTATACTTATACTCATTTAAAATTTTTAATATTACAAATTATTTAGTAATCGTTTTACACTCGGTTACATAATAATATAATTAATAATTTGTTAAAATAATTATTATATATTTATAATTATTACTAGACTAGAATAATTAAAATATCGTTTAATTATTTTCAATATATTATTTTTCAATATATTATATTATTTCAATATATTATTTTCTATTTATTCCTGCTAACCAATTTTTTAAATACGCAAAAATATTCTAAGGTAATTCAGAGTGCATATCAGTATGTGTATAATGAATTCGTCCGAGTTACATACAAGTAAATTTATTAACGAATTTACGCGTGAACAAATGTGAACAAAATCATGAATGTTGTACACCGTAATTTAATAAAAGCATTCGTCAACTTTTCATTGCTATAATAAATAAAATTGTCGTGCTCTTACTAATTTCTTTTTAATATATTGTATTTCATACACTTAATTAATCACTCGACGTTAGAGAGCAATTTAAGTTAATCGTATAATTAAATCAATGTTTTCATAAAATGACTTTATGACGTATAAATTACATGTATAAATTATTTTTTAAATAAAATCTCTTTTAAGTTTTCTATTCAGTATAGATAACAATAATCTATTTTTTTTCAATTATAACTTTTAAAAATATAACTGCATTTTAAATAATTATATTATTAAAGAAAGAGCTTAACCAATCATCTTGAACACAAAAAATGAAAGGAAACCAGCTTGCTCATCAAATTATTCCATCCTTTTCATTAAATTACATTACAGGCTTTTAAAAAAATTTTTAGTCAAGCAATTAAAAATGTTTACTTATTCAATATACACCAAAATTTTAATTTTTTTATCATATTACGATAGAAGAAGTCGAATTAAAATATAAAATTACAGTGTATCCGATTTTTTTTAATTTTGTAAAATTATAAATCTCTAAGAGGGCTTTGTAAAGAAATACATTTGAAAATATGACGTAAATTAAATCAATGTACTTTCCGAATAAGTTTAATATGACTTGGCTGTGTAGGTAAATGGTTATATGCCTGTTTCATCAAAAAATTAAATTTAATATTTACTTACAATCTAGTTTTTTATGAACCGCCAAAAATAGTTTTATCAACCTCATAAATAATAATCATATATTTTATAAATTCATAAATAATAATTGTGAACAATTATTAGTTGATAAACACAGGTATAAATAAATATCTTTTTTCTCTTTAATTGTTTTAATCAATGTATTAGTTTATTTTATAATTAAATCTTAAATACTAAATTTTCATTGAATATAATTATAGTTGCTTAGTAGGGGAAAATTTTACTGTTATCTAGCTTTTCTTCAATTTTCCATTATCTGCATTTTTTTAGAATAAAATTGCTTTATATTTAATATTTTTTGTTTAAATCATAATAACAATAACTGTATCGTGTGAAAAATATTATTTAAATTAATACTGAAATTGTTTCTATAAAAAAAAAATTTATAAAAAATTACTTTAAAAGTATTATGCGTTTAATTTAAACTATATGTAAATAAAATTTAAACATAAAAATATTTTAGGTATAGAATATTAAATAAAAAATCCTTTGTTATATTACAATATAGTAATATCAAATTCCTCGTTACATGTAACTATCATCGTCTGTTCACGTTACAACGATCGTCAATAATGTGCATTTTCAAATATATTTCTAACCTCATTATATTCAAGTAATATTATCATTTTTTTCAATATCAAATCATATTTTCATTACAAATATAATTTGTACAAAGTTGCTAATTTTGTATCCAATAATAAAAAAAAATTGATAACCATGAATAAGAAGTAATACGATTTTTTTTAAATTATGCATAACGTTTCTAATTTATATTTATAAAAATAGAGGAACAAATATTTTAATTTAAATAAAATTTGAACAACATATTGTATGGATTACATATGGTAGATAGGTGCTTTTTGAAAAAAGTATAAAAAAGTACAATAA
The DNA here is from genome assembly GCA_018907185.1 of Platyscapa corneri. Classification (NCBI taxonomy): domain Eukaryota; kingdom Metazoa; phylum Arthropoda; class Insecta; order Hymenoptera; family Agaonidae; genus Platyscapa; species Platyscapa corneri. The sequence continues at coordinate 2,683,696 of JACCHW010000018.1, read as the reverse complement.
TAATAACAATAATAAGTTTTCACGTTTTATATTAATAATAATCTTACTCGCAACAATTTAGCATACTTAACGTAAATTGCATCAATTAAAATTTAATCACATTAAAATTAAGTCAGTTTAACGGAGCAATCAATAGTCCAACATTGTTGCGTTGTCGGAAACCATAGATTTTACAAGAAAGTTTATACTTGCACGTCTCATTTTCTGAAGTCATAATGATGAATATCCATTAAAAATTAAAAAACTTGTGTATATAATATATAATCGAGATAAAAAATGATCGGATGATAACTTCAAGTATGCAAAAATTGCAAATATTATTTATAATATTGGTCGAAAAAATTTTCTAGCTTTAATTTAGTTATTTTTTTATCGTGGTATAACTTTATAAGCTTTGAAAATATATAACTTATTCAATAAATCTACACATAAAAGTTTTATTTCTCAAGTTTAACTTAAATAATATAAAAAGATGTTTGATGATTTATAACGGTATTTACATAAATATATACGAAATAATGAAGAGCGTATGCAATACAAATTGATGAATAAATAATATTAACAATTTTAAGGATCTAAATGTAATCTATAATTTTTAAATATTTCTAAACGGTATTTTAAAAGTCTAATATTTTATTCTATGTAAAAAGTGTTCTTAAATTTCAAAAAAACTTTTAAAACTAGTTCAATGTATGTTTAAAAATGTATGTTTCAATGTATGTCTAAAACTAACTATTCGTCGATATTCTTGTACAACATAACGAACATATTATCCAATTTTCGAAACATAACCAATACTACACATACATAACCAATAATAGAAGCAATAATCGAGTAGCGACTTCGACCCGATACAGTATCCATAATTTTAATGAAACTGTTATAAGATTAAAACGACTTCTGTGTGACAGGTGGCGACGCTCTGTGAAGCCGGTGAAGTGTATTTGGCTCAGCATATGGGCTGCGAAGGACGATGGGTATCGTCAACAGAAACGAAAAGCTGCATGACCGACAAGTTAGAAATTCTAGAGTACTGCAAAAAGGTATTTATAAACGTTTAGTGGCTTATACGTAGAAAAAAAACAGACATGTAAGGAGTATCTCGCATACGAAGATCACGTAGGTTACATATTTAACATCTTTGAATATGAAGTTGAACATCATAAATTGAAAACCTTTCTGTGCTTTTAAATGTACTTAAGTTCTTTATCGTCAATTTTGAATTTTATACTGCAAATCGAAAACTATTCTGGCCTCGAAAATGTCTATCAAAAAGAATTCGATAAATGCGTGTCTCTAAATTACCCAATAAAAATGTTTCTTTTGAAAAAAATATCTTTTTATTTGTCCTGTATATATAATTTTATTATCCATGCTTTTTCTACATTATAAAAATCTAATTTTTCTTAGCTGGCTTAAGATTAAATAGTCTTGGTTAAAATTAACTTTTTAGCTACATCTCTTCCCCACAAATATTTTATTTAACAATTTTAAATTACTTTTATTAATAAAATATTATTGAAGAATAAATGTTATTCTATATGCTATAATAATAATCTACCCCGTTATTTTTCTGACATATATCTAAAAAAATTAAAATGGTTGTCAGAGACAAAATATTTAAATAGATTTTAAACAATTTAAATAATAAAAAAGTAAATTATTTTTATATATTAAAAACTGTAATGCAATTTTATACAGTAATAATATAATTTTTAATGCCGGTAATACAAAATTAATCCAGACACTATAAATTACATGTAAAACATAATAAAATAAAACTGTCTGTCCATATCACATTTTAAATGAACAACGAATATTCCGACATGGAAATAAAAATAAAAATTGCATTTGTTGAGTTTTTTTTAAAGTTTTTCTATCTTTAAAAAATTCATATATATACGAACACTTCGATTTCTCGGTGCAATATTCAATTGCCCCGTTCAATATTTTAAAAATAAATTGCTCTAAAACCACGTTATTTGATATTATCAGATCTGAAATCAACTGGATTTTAATTTATAAATAATGCTATAGCTTTTAACGGTATTAATACTTCTTATACAAAACATTTTACTATACTGAATAAATAAATATTCTAAAAAATAATTTTTATTTTTACATCTGAATACTATGTATTCAAATTTTAATAATGGAAAAAATAAAACAGCACAAGTGATTAATCCCAGTTTCATGAATATTTTAATTATATTTCATTTTTTAAAGGTTCTTATACAGAACGTTTTAAGTAATTTTTCTTCCTCTACTTTACTTGGCATATAATAATTAATAATATTAATTCAAGAATCATAACGTTTTTTATATTAAACTTTTGTACAAAATATTGAAAGTTTTTGCAATTCAATTAAATATTCAGTTAAAAAAAAATAATATTTTAATTTAATATCTTAATAACCAACATCCTTATACATACCTAACTATTTTATTTAAAATATAGTTAAAGTAACATTATTTGATTAAACTTCATTTATTGCATGATAACACACACATAATAAAAATAAAAAATATAATATTCGCAATACCAATGCTACAGACATTTGTACTAAAATGTTAGTTTAATAAATTTTGGAATAATAATAATAATAATAATAATAACAATAATAAAACAACGCAATCCTATAATCTACTTTAAAATGAAAAGAATTAATTTAATATATTAAAAAAATTTTTTTTAATAATAATTAAAAAATAAGAAATATAGTGACCTAGTATTGTATTCTTTTTACAAGAATTTTTTTTATACAACATTAATGGATAAAAATAAACCCATTAAGATTCTGACCAATTCTGACTTCATAATTTAAAAAAATAATTAAATTACTGTTATGTCTAAAAAAAGATAATTCGTATTTCAATTTTGAAAACAAATAAGTTATACTTTTTATATCAATAAAAACGTTAATATTCAATGAAACTGTACTTGAGTTTTATCTATTACAGAGTTTTTAATATTTTGTTAAAGACACTTACTCTTTTCATAAAAAGTTTTAAAGATTTGTTAATGTGAATATTTTTGTAATTGGTTGAAATTTTAAGATACCTTCTTCTATTAATTAAAAAATCAAAATAATTATGTAATATTCTTGAAACTAAAGTTCATTGCAATTTTGTAAATTGTTAAACAATGTAATATTACCATTATTATGGAATATTTTATTATTTAAAAATTTCGAAATAAAGTTATTTTAGGGTAATATATAGTACGTAATATTTAATGTAATTAGTATTTGATATTTAAATTTTATAGAGTTTATATAATTTGATTTTTTGTTGAATATATTTATCGATTATTTCATAAAAATTTGCTAAATTTAGGCGAAACTTTTATATCGCATCAGAAAATTTCTTTTAAAAATAATCAACATATTTTTTTTATATTATTAAAAGTATTTATTCAGAGTGTGTTTACATAAAAAATATATTGTCCTTTTCAATTTAATTAAAATGTATAAAGAGTGATGTTGAATATAAATTGCAAGCGCAACATAAACTAAATCGCCCTCAACATTGAAAACGCAATAATTATATTTTGCATTCAGTCCCAACGGTAAACTCCATTCCAATGTCATGCAATAAAGCAGTATGGTGTTGCGTTATGATTCGCTTTTGTCAGATGTAAACGAAAAGATAATCAGCCACTTGCGATTGTCAATCGTTAAAAAATCTTACATTAATTTTAACGCATTTAATTTGGAATTGTTAGTATCTGCAATCACGTATCTTGAAGCTTTAACCGAGGGCTTTTTGACACACGCGTCAACAAATAATTCACGTGATAACACAATCAGGGCTACCATGATATGACCGAACAATAGATTAAATTTCATTGACAAATAAATGCATTTGATACTGGAACGCGAGTTGAAGCTTTGGCATCTGAGTGCTCGTTATGAGAGTTGGCATTCTGCGACCATTCAATTTTCAAAATTTAACGATGACCTCTTGTCGAGTCTACCTTTCCTTTCTTTACTTTTACTTTGGTTGTTCTGCATCAAGAGAAAATTCAAATAGAATTTACTTTGTTGCATTATTGATGAAACGAGGTAGTTTTTTTGGAACATTCCGTAGAAATGATATTGACGATAGAGATTAAAAGTCAAAACACTTATTCATTTAAAAAAATCATTTTAAATCTATACTTAAAATTAACGCGTGTACTTATCAATCTTTCTTGTTATTATAAATAATATTTATAACTTCATTTTCTATGAAATTGCTACTGCATTATAATAATTATTGAAATTAATTAATCTATAGCGCATAGTTAAAAGATAACAATATTTAACTGAAAAATAATCATAAAATTTATATAACTTTTTTTTTAAATACATAAATATCAATACACTTGCTCACACATAGTTAAGAAATTAAAAAAAATTACATCTTCATCTTATTATATATTAGTGTATAGTATATTACTATATAGTACTGTAATTGCATGGTTTTATAATTTTCAATTGCATTCCATTTTGATGCGACGGTTACTCCACTTAGTTACACTCGAGATTCGTATGACGAACTGCTTGTGTTAATTGTAGGGGACACAGGTGCTCTCGCAACTGAAATTAAAAATCGACGCATATGCGCGTTTTTTTCCGATGGCGCATAAACGAATTTCGATAAAATTATGTATTGATTATCACAGATAAATAAATAGCAGTATAAATCTGTATTTAAATAACAAAGAGACGTTCTTAATATTCAAAATCGCTACGATTTCGATCATTTACCTTTGCTTTCCACCTGTCTACTTTTTTAAATTTACTATGCATACTATGTTCTACTGTGTATATTGTTGTGATTCCTTTGGTATTTACCCAAACTAATTATAATAGTGAAGTCGCAGCGTGCATTTAGTATTTTATAATTATCATCTATCACATATTATATTTAATTCCCTAATGCGCCTTTTCAAATAGTTTCCAGTATATTAGTTCATATTCTTATATTGCTAATATCACCCAATAATTTAACGAATTGCAGACATTGTAAAACCTGTAAAGTTAATAAAAATGTTCAGAATATTTTATTTTTGTTGAGCAAGTATTTTTCAAAAAAAAGTATTTCCAACAAAATAATTATTAAGAGGAAGAAAGTAACGCGTGTGAAACAACAATATAATCTCGAATCAGGTGACTGAAGTTAAAGTAAAGTTATATTAATCACTTGTAATCGAAGGTTTTGCAGCTTTATTCAAAGAAAGAAAGAAAATAAAAATATGTTACTTAAACATTAGAAAAATGAAACAAATATAAAAAGGGAATGCTTTTTTTTATTACAGGCTTATCCGAAACGAGATATCACCAACATCGTTGAGTCGTCTCATTATGTTCGGGTTAGTGGATGGTGTAAACCCGGGAAAAACAAATGCAAGCTCTCAAGATGGGTCAAGCCCTACAGATGCCTAGGTAACAAAATTTTTTAACAGAAGTTGTTTTAACTTTATTGGTATTTGATAAGTCTAAAGGTTAGTTGTTTCGTATTCCATTATATTGAATTCTCTAATAGTTAAAATCAAAAACCAGAGCCATCGTGCATTGATATTTTTATTGTCAAGCTATCATTTACAAGTGCTTTTTTACTTATAAAATACCAGACGATTCGTATAAACATTTCATTTTATTTAAATGTATTTGCTTAATCATACATCATTTCATAATAAATTTTAATTAATCATCGTTTTAAAACCAGAATATAGTAATTTCCAGAATATTTTCTATTCTTTAAGCATATGTACATGGAATATTAAAAACAACTTATCTACTTGAAATACCAATATTTAGTATTCTTGCACTATTTCAGTAACGTATTTATAAACATGTTTTACTCAAGTTCTTTAAGAATTTTTCTTTACATCCATTTAACTAACAACTTCATCTAGTATAATAGAAAGTTCTTACTTCATTAATTAGTTATTAGACATCTTTAAAAAATATTTTTTTGATACTACAGTAATTACCGTTATAAAGTTAGCGAACGTACAGTTTGCACTGTTGTAATCTATCCAAATATTTTGGGTGACTAAATTGTGAGGTAAAATATGTCGGTCTGCGATTATTTCAATTGTTTTCCAAATAAATTATGTTTAAAAATATAAAAATATAGTATATTGAATGCTTTGGACAATTATATCTTTAAATATACAGAACGAAAATCAACTATGAAAATATTATAGATTCAAATTAGAATTAATATATCCAAATTTGAAAAAAGTTTTAAATTAATATTTTATTAGATTATGGATTTGTAAAATTTGTTTTAATTTAAGTTAATGCAAATATAATTTAACCAAACTTGTCTGGAAGCAATAAAATAGACTCATAAATTCAACCTTATTTCAGCTTTAAAAATAGCAGATGTTATTAAGAGCTTTATACAAACTCAGAAAGAATTGAGGATAATAGGACAATTAAAAAATTTTGTTAGCTTTATAAAATAACTATCATTTCATAGACAAAGGATTAAGCTTATTTTTTATAACTAATTTCAAGTAATAATTATAATCTTTAATTTACATTAAATCTAAATTTAAATATTTAATATATATTCTTTGAATTAAAACACTTTTATGTAAATCCAAGTATAACACCCAAATTAATTCATACGAGCAATTTAGACAATATCAAAAATTTACGAAATTCTTTTCATTCAATATATAAATAGAGCCCCTGAATATCCATTATTTATACCGTTTACATATTATAGGTAATAATATTTTCTATATTGAAGAAAAGATAATTAATAAGTATTATTTCACAGAAGGTCCATTCCAAAGCGATGCTTTACTGGTACCTGAAGGCTGTTTGTTTGATCATCTTCATAATCAAACTAAATGTTGGGAATCCTATAGGTAAAATATTAATTTTAATAAGCAGAATTATAAAAAAACCACCATAGCCTTGCTCTTATGCTTGAAATGACATATTCATACCATTTAACTAATTACAGAAATTAATTAAAACGTATATTTCATAAGAGACACATTAAAAGAATGTTTGTTTGAATATTTAGAAAATAAATATATTGATCAAGAATGTACGCGTATAGCCTTAGTATATATAGTACATAATACATATTACAAAAATAAATATATTATCGTATTTTAATAATAAGATTCATATTATTTTAAAAAAGGTTACGTATACAAAATAAAAATTAAACTAACTTAAAAATTACATTTATATTGAAAAACTTTTCAAGCTTAAAATTGAACATTGAGTAAACTATTTTTTTTTTTTATTAGTGAATATCCAATATAAATTCCGCTACAGAATATTCACAATAAAAAGTAAAATTCACCGAATATGTTCGTAAATAATAAAGAATGTGCAAACTATGAAATAAATCTATTCGTAATTATATGTTTACTAAAATACCGCCATGAATTAATTTCCATGCGCTACTTATTAAATTTAATCAGATATTGCAGAGCAAAAAATGAGCAAATATGACGAGACTGAATTTTTGGAGTAGAGACGTGAATTAAAACAAGTCAATTAAAAAGCAAAGGAAAAGGCAGTGTGATGAAAGTTTTCCAATAACTCCACAGATGAAATATTACAAATTTAATAAATGAAATATTCATTGTTTTAGATGGAATTCAACAGCCGCCGATACTTGTCGTGAGCGCAACATGAATTTACGAAGTTTCGCGATGCTTCTTCCATGCGGTATCTCTCTCTTCGCAGGGGTTGAATTCGTCTGTTGCCCGAAGCACTTAAAAGGTATTTCTTGTAATATAAATCTTTCTCGATCGTTGAACCTGATAATAACAACGCCAAAACCTGGAACTGAGCATTTCGCCTCTTAGCATTGAATATTCTTTTTCGATGAATCTTGTTTTTGTTTTTGTTTTTTCTTTTATCGACCCATGCAAAAGTCAAAGGTTACTTTAGCAATTGTAAATATTTTTTACAATTTACGGGCAATACTCGTTATTAAGCTTTATCATTACTCATTAATAATTACGAGAAAAAGCAAAGAAAGTCGCCAGCCGCGAATGACTATTGCTACGATCGTCCAAGTTGATCCGTTTAGTACTGTATCGCAATTACAATGGCTACCGATAACCACTTATCTTATATTATTCGGTTCAACAAATGACTTGTTAAATAATCGATCGCAGAAAAAAATCTTCGAGATAATACACGCGTAATTTCTGATTTTGGTACTTTTCGTAGAGAACGTGAAGCTGAAGAAACATTTTGAGATGCAGTTGCCCAAAACGGTGGACAACGACTTCGAGGAAGAGGAAGAAAATCTAAATGATGAGGCCGATCAAGACGACGACATAGACGCCGACTCAGACTCTTACGAAAATTTGGACGATGTGCTCGGTGAGCAACCCGACGATGACGACAGCAATGAAGAATACTTTGAGGATTACGAAGCCACCACACGGTAAATATTATCCCCGTTTGTTCCTCATATTTTTACACCCCCGTTAACAAGCACTTGAAATCATCTTCTAGTACTAAAAATGATGCTTATTAGCATATGTAACAAAAAAAATTTTTTAATAAAATTTTATTTAGTGAATTATTTTTTATAACAAACGTTACCTAAAAACCGATAGTTTTACAATCTCAAATATTTTTTTAAATCGCTATAACATTACATGTATTTACTGGTATTATATCATTTTGACGTTTTATTTCGAGCTATATTTTAAATAATAGTATTTTAAATATTATACTTTAGACATAAGCTTACAGTAAAATGAAAAATACAAAAACTGAAAAAAAATATAATTTCAACTTGATAATTTTCATCTTTATAAGACCATTGAGTACATACCATAGCCCTGAATGAGTTGACTTATCGATTAAACGAATAAGCATTGTATGGTAAATAAAAATTCGCGAATATAACGTAGAGTAAAGTGCGTTCCTCGGGGTCTCGGTTTGCAAACGAACAAAATTTCGTCGTTGAAGCAAGAATTGAATGAGCTATGACAGTATAGTTTGGCAATTAGGGTATCATCCTCAGTACCCGTGTCCACAAGTTCAGCTACGAATGAGAAAATGAAGGAAACAGCGGGTAGCAGTGGAGGGAGTAGTAGCAGCATCATCACTAGCAGCAGCACCACGACCCCGAGTACCTTGAGTAGCAGTACTCAGCTACCGGGGGCGGCGGCGGCGGCAGCTTTCTTACCACACGGTACACCCGATCCCTACTTGACCCATTTCGATCCTCGATCCGAACACCAAAGCTACAAACAAGCACAAATGAGGCTCGAGGAAATCCACAAGGAGGAAGTAACCAAAGTAAGTTATTATTAGTGTTTTAAATCACTCGAATGATACACCTTATATAGTCTTTCTGGCGCGCGATGACGCGAAAATCGTTATTAAGTGCACCGACTATATAAAAAATTGCAACTACTCCGTACCTTCCCCAGCATCAGAGCTTTTTTACAGTGGAAAAATTTATTCCGAGCGAGAGATACAGCGCGGATCAATAGATTACTTGGTTTATTTACTTGAAACTGATTACTTCAGGAGAGTACTTTTAATCATAAAATTGTCCTCCTTTCGGGAAATTTAAATTTAAATGAATCACGTTCAATAATTTCCGGTAAGATGTTACTCGGAGCACATTCTAACTTTATATATTTCTTTTGAAATATATATGAAACGGTAACTAAAAGCAATGTTTGTAAAAATAATCGATTCTGTGATTCTATTAGCTTTGAACGGTTACAGAATTTTGCTACAAAAAGTCTTATTAAATGTCTCATAAAAATTAAAATAAAGATAAGGCATAATATAAATCCCATTAATGTTGAATTAAATAGTTTTTAATTGTATTAAATTAATTAAAGAATTAGAAAAGTCACGGTTGAAATATGTAACTTTATTCATCTGATTCACTTGAATTGAAATTAAATTGCGCGTGCGTTCGATAAACAAACGTGAATAGAACTGTAAAATTGTTGTAAATTTTTAAAAATTCTTTTAACAATATACTGAATTCCCTTACTCAATTTTACCGTAAACAAAAATTATAACTGACAAAAAACTTACCAACATTGTATAAAATGCTTAATATATATATATATATATGTACATAAGCTAACATCAATTGAATCGCCAAGATTAAAAATATTGCACTCAAATTGAAATTTACTTTATTTCAGATAGATATTTTTTAATAATTCAAGTTCTAAAAAATAAAAACATAAATTTTAGAATATTTCAAACAAAATTTTTATTAAAAATTTATATAGTTAAACAAATTTTTAGTAGTTCATATTTAGTAGTTAATAGTAATTAATATTTTTTTGTTTACATTATTATATTGAAATAAATATTAGTTTTCTTAAAAATGATTGATTAAATGACTTCATAGTTTTGCTACCTTGAATAAATGTTAAAAAATTGGAATTTATGGAATTCGATAAAAAAATATTTTTAATATTTATAAAGAATTTCTTTTGTTGAATTACAATTCTAATAATTTAGAAAATAATTTTCTTTTATGATTTTGTGTTTTGATCAATAGGGAATAATGTTGGAGAAAAACAGGCGAGACAAAAAGAACTGTAGAGCAATCACAAATCTAAGTATATAATAAATAGGCTATAGTTCCAGAAAACATGCGAACTACTTTATACCGACAAAGAGTCTGAGTGAATTACCAATTCAATAGGCTAACAGGCCAAAAAAAGAAATACTTTTGGTCTAATTCACGAATCAAATGAATAGTAAAAAAGCTTTTGACGCGATTCAACTCGGGTCGATATAAGCGCGATTAAAGACAGGAACAAGCTACTTGTTTAAAAACGAAAGCTACATTCGCGTCGAAATCTGTGTGTTGCAACGTTTCCAGGTGATGAAGGACTGGAGCGATCTTGAGGAGCGATACCAGGATATCCGAGCCCGCGACCCCGTTGCTGCGGACGCCTTCAAGCGGTGGATGACTGTGAGGTTCCAGCAGACGGTGGCTGCCCTCGAGGCAAGCGGCGCCGCTGAAAAGCACCATCTTAGTGCCATGCATCAACAACGGGTGCAGGTATGTCTACTTTCTTCTCGTATATTTACTTTTATTTTTTAGTTTTTTTAATAAATAGGTCGACTTAGTATTTAGTATTAAATTAGACATTTTCTTTTAGTATTTTATTTTAATAAAATTAATAAGTATAGTATGTATATGATAGTAAATAATATTATAAAATATAGTCTGATTTAGGCATTAATGTGTTAATAAAGGAATCTTGTAAATTTCAACAATTGAAAAGTAAAGTTATTTATTAAAGAAATTAAAAATAATTTCATTGATTATTTATAAAATGAACAAATTGTGAAAATTGACATAAATTTTTTTCCTTTTTAAAGCAATATTAAAATTTACTTTTTTTTTTTTAATTTACTTTTACAATGTACACACGCTCGTGTCATACGTACGTATTTTTCAAATATATCTGGCCATAATTTAAATAATGACTTATTTTAAGTAATTTTTTATACATTTAAAAATCTTTTATTATTATACTTTTAATTCCATGTATTTAGTTAAATTCCATTGTGAATAATGGATTAATTATATAAGGCAAGATTAATTTAAATACATATTTAATTTAATAATATCACACGAAATTGCAAGAATCGCATTTTTTTAAAGTAAACTTATTATTTACTTATACGTGAAATATTAATCAAAGTTGGATTTTCTTTAAAAATCATAACAATTTTTTAATAAATTGGAAAATATTGCAGTTGAAAGTATCAAACTAGCAGATCATTTTCAAGAGAAAATTATAAGAACACTCCTTAATTATGTTACTCTATGTGTATATTGTGTATAATTAAATTTAGCAAATATTATAAAAGTGAAATAAATATAAACACGACTTAAATTAAATAATAATTGAAACAAATAATTTTTTCTCATAAGAATATAAAAAATAAGAACTTATAAGATTTTAATACCGAATAATCACTTAAGCAGCTTAATCAATAATGGCATTTAGGTATATGTTAAAAATCTTTTTTAAATCATAATGATTGTATTTTAATGTTAATCTAAATTTAAAGATTCAATGTTTAGCTTATTTCCTCAATATTTATTACATAGGAAATTTAATTTATCTCTTTGGAAATAATGAAAAACATTATAATTATTATTAAAGTTATATTAATGTTATAATATAAATAAATTTAACTAATTAAATACTAAATTACTTAGATGTACAAAATAAAACTTAATCGAGTTTAAGAAGCTTTCCTTTTAAACCGGTATTTAAAAGGGATCTTCTACTAGTTTCCTTATAAATCTCATACTCATTTACAAACTTACCAGTTTAAGAAGATGCCACAATATCTTAGTATTTATACAAATGCAATAATTTTTATAAAAATATCCAAAATTAATGAGATATTCAGTTTTTATACAGATATTATTGAACTTTGCAGTTTTTCATATTAATTTCTATTCTGGCGATGATTAACTTTATTAAAAATAAAATTTTAAATCAAAATAACAATAATTATTAACAAAATAATTTTCTTACTTAATGTAATCCAATTAAAATATATGCTACGAAATATGAAGTGAACTTGAAACATATAAATGCAATTCGACAGTTTTTTAATATATTAACAGTAAATAAATATTTACATATAAAGAATAAATTTATTTACATACCGAAAGAATTAAATAATTTACAGTATTAATCAGTTGAAGTTTATACTTGTTTTAAATATCAGTCGTTAACAAAATTTTCAAGAACTATAAAAATTTGAATTCAATTATTTTCCATATTGCCGTTCAATCAATCTATTTTATGTGCTACAGTTTTTTTCCCAACTCAAATTAAAAATTTCTGTTATGATAAAAGATAAAAATTTTTAATTTTAAAATGCTTGAAACAGTATAATTAAGAAATCTGAAAAATTTAGAAATAATTAATTTGTCTTTTTTTAAATTTTTATATAAATAGCAAAAAAGTTAATTAAAGAAAATAAATACTATCTTCAATTTTTATTAAACTATATATTTTTTTATTATCTAATTTTTTACAAATTTATTATATGTAACATAATAATAATCTTTATTAAAAGGAAACTGTCAAGCAAAGGAATGAAGAAGCTATGTCTTGCTACACTGCTGCTTTGAACGAAATTCCTCCAAATGTAAGTATAGAAGTATTTTGTACAAAACTAAATCTCATCAGAGAATTTAACAATTTTATTAAAAAACCATATCGACTATTGTTCTAATTAATTAAAACTTACAAGTACAATTTGTCTTAAGTTATATTTTTTTCAAAATTAATATATTAGAAACTATAGTTTTATTACCAATAATATAATATCTTCTAGTAAAAAAATTTTAAAATTGATTTAAATTTGTTAGTGCGAAAAAAAATAAATTCTACTTGTAAATATAATAAAAAATATTTTATAGCTTAAAGTTTCATATTTAGTCTGAATTCGTAAAAGTAAAGCGATGAATAATATTAGCAATTGTTAACATTCAAATATTTATATTTTTTTAATATAGTTGATATAGGAAATATTTAAGTAATAGATAAAAATGTTGTCATCTGATTATTTATACTTAATTGTACACGATTAATAATCTATTAGCTTTAAAATAATGGAGTGATTTAAGAGTAGGATTCTATTCTACAAAATTATCAATTCAAAGGTCGTCTTTTTATTTACTTAAAAAATGAATTAAAACATCGTTATATATTTTATAAAAACTGTACATCATTATTAAACTGGCATTGTTGGCATGCTATTTAATAGTTGCAACAGAAATTTTTCGAATTTTAACTACCGCTCGTAAACGGGAAAGATGGCGTTTGCTATTGAGTGTTTTCAGAACAAACTAGATTAAACTTTTAAATTCCTTCTCTATTCCCATGCTAATAAAAATTATGATTTCCTCGTACTAGTACATCTTATAAACGTACAGAGCTAACATTACTCTGCCCGAACTAACGTGGTTTTCGATATATTATTTTTTCATTGTCGAAACAATCTTTTATGGTAGAAGAAGAGAAAATATTTTGAATTGTTTCCTAGGAGCACCGCATTCAGAAATGCCTGCAGAAGCTGCTACGGGCTCTGCACAAGGATCGCCACCATACGATTGCCCACTACAAACACCTACTGGACAGCAGCCTGGAGCAGGCGCAGAGAGAGAAGCCGGCAACGCTCGAACACCTGGCGGACATAGACAGAATAACGAATCAAAGTCTGCTCATGTTGGAACGGTACGTTTCAACCGTGAATTATTTTTTTTGTCCCAAATAGTGCAGTCAAGAGATCGCGAATTTCATAACTGATGGTGAAAAATTAATTTTTCCAAACGTGCTATCCCCGTGACATCGTGTATTTTATATTTTTTAATATCAATTAATGATTCGTTAATTGTATCGATGCGTATGACAATTATGGTGGCTTTGGAAAAAAAATTAATTGGCAATTGATAGAGCTATAGCTCGGATATACTGTTTTTTGTTTAGATTCCATAGATTCATACGTGTTTTATTCTTATTTTAATTAATTTCAGAATATTAGGTACAAGTATATTGAGTGTTAATTTATTATTAGTTAATAATTTGAAAATTAATACCATTATGCCATCTCTAAATCAGGATAAAAATAATATAACTTTCGAATGTACGTTTGATGGTTTAGTAAGTCCGATCGATCGTTGTAAGTTTAAATCGAATTTAAGCAAGAGATTAATTCTATCTTAAGATTGCGCCTAAAATTACGAAATCCTCTAATCAAATCGTGAACTAAGAAAAGTATTGAGGCATTGGGCGTGAGGAAACAAGATTAGGCTCATGAAGTGCATCTTCAATAATGGAAGACGCGCTTGACGTTATTCAGAACATGACAATCGTTATTTACATTTACGTGTTGATTACGTAGCTATCCGGAACTGGGCAGCAAAATCGGCAAGCTCATGGATGATTACGTGCTAGCACTGCGTAGCAAGGATGAAACACCCGGATTGCTCTTGGCAATGACTCGCGAGGCCGAAGCCGCCATTCTAGATAAATTTCAAGCTGATGTCACCAACAAGCAACAAGGTTTTTTAAAAACTTTCTCTATATCAATCTGTATCCAATGCCCTCCTCTCCTCTGTTCCTTATTCACTTGTCATTTAACATTTCTTATTGATCTGACTAAGACAGGGACAAATCGTACTATTAAACAATGCGATAAGCTTTTCCTTTTGTAGAACTAACGGATAAATCTTCGTTTCATATAATGAATTTCACTTTCAAATGATCACTTACTTGTAATAGAAGAACTTTTAATTTATAATTGATTAAAATACGCTTATTTTAAATTCATTTCGTTTAATGATTTATTCAATCTTAGTATTGATTAATTATCATTTATCAATTATTAATTATTATTTTTACTATTGTTGTTATCATTATCATTATCATTATTATTTATGTATTTTTATCATTATTATTATTATTATTATCTATTATTATTACTATATTTTCCAAGTTAGAACAAATTTTTTATTTTTACTGTTCTATTATATATATATATACATTAGTACCATTAAATAGAAATTCGTTTAAAATTTAGTTAAAATATATAAATAAATAACCCTAATTATTCAATATTTTTAAAAATTTAATTTTTTCATTGATTATGTTTACTTCGTGAAAAATACTTGCATTCAAATACGTTGCTATATCATTGTACACTTTGAAAGATTTAACAAACTTTTTAAAGAGCTATTACAAAATTTGAAAGGAAATATTTGCGAAGAATACAGTAAATTTTTAGACTTAAATAAAAATCCAAATATTAGAAAAGTTGTAAATATAAAAGTCATAGGTTCCAATAAATATTTGGTGTTTTGATCACAGAGAAGGAGCACCAGAAGCAATTGGAACGTGAACGCAAGGAGCAGCGTAAAGCGGAGCGCGGCGAGCTTAGGACCGAGCAAGAACAAGCAAAGGAAGAGGAGACGATGAGCTCCATGACAAAGCAGCCATCTCCAGCTCCCCCAGCTAAGCAAAAAAAGAGTCAGCAGCAGCAACAGCAGCAACAGCAGCAGCAGCAGCAGCAGCAGCCAGCAGCAGCAGCAGCAGCAGCAACAGCAGCAGCAACCAGCGGCAGCTGCGACAGCAACTACCCTTACGGCCTTAAAGCACAACGAAGGCTTCATCCGTGCGGCGCATAGTATGACCCACGATGTTTCACACTCTGAGCCGGTGAGTTCCTCCATCTTTCCTAGTGTTTTTACTGTGTTGTACAACACAAGCAGTCATAAAGAAATAATAAAAAAATAATGAAATATAAAATAATATACACCTTTTTACAGACATCTTTATTACGTAGATCTTTACGCGTTTGCGTACTCGTGGACGTGTGAATTATAAGCACTTACAAAACTTTATTATCTTATGCAAATAGTTTAATTTTATATAACAAATTTTTTGCTTATCCAAACGTTTCAGAAAATAATTTATAAGACTTCGAATACACGTAAACTCGAGAATATGTTTCATTACATTATAATTTATTTAAATTTCAAATTATTAGAGGTTTTCTTTAATATAAATTTCAACTGCGCATCCTCTTATGCATATTATTAAAGAATTCACAAAGCAAGAAATTTAATTTAGCAAATTTACTTTGAACATTTATCATGTATGTGATAATTAAAAATTTATAATAAATAGAACTCTTATTTATACAAGTTTAACCATAAATTAGTCATTATATTTTTTTTCAACTTTCATTAACTCATTTAAATTATAAACTTTATGGATTACTTTTATTCTAATAATAAGAACAGATTGTACAATAAATGTATATATAAGAATAGCAATGAATATTGTTTATAAGTTAATTACAAATGATACATACAAATAGAAATACTGATACGGATACACAGTCTAGATCAAGATTAAAATATTACAATTAACTTAAAAGTGTAAATTAAATTAACACTTACAAAAAAAAAAAAAAAAAAAACAATAGAACAAAATAAATACGAAATGTATAATAAAAATAGAAATAAAATCATGTAAATAGGTTAAATACTTCTAGTATGATCTTTAGATAAAAGAAAGAAAGAATCTCGTTTTATCTCGTTAGTAGTAATTAAAAATAGAAGAGGAAAGTAGAAAGGACATTTTTTAATTACATATATAATATATATATTGATTCGATAAATGAACGATTCATATGAATTTAAATGCCAATATTTTTATATAGATTTAAAATTATGATTTATTAATTATTTAAATTACTAAATCTTATACGCGTGGTTAAAATGTTATCCCTATGAAATTCAGAAAATAGATTTAAAATAATTAAAAAAGTAATCAAAATATTATTTAATATAAAAAATTAAATAATAATGATGAACAATAATGGCTAAAAACGTATTATACTTTAATAATAATTTAATTATTACGAGTTTTTATTTTATAACCTCTTCTGAATTCTCGCGTCATATTTATTTTTCAAAAATAGTTAAAAACAACCATTCACACATATTATTTGATAAGGAAAACTTTTATTAAATTATTGAATTGATAAATTCTTGTTTGTGAACAATAAACAACATAAATTCATATTATTATATTTGTATCACAAATAAACGTAATAAATAAATCTAAATTTCGAACTTTCCTGTTATTATTAGAGTTACTCGGTAAGGCGCGAAGTCTACCACCGTGAAAGCAGGTCAGTCTACTTTACTTTGGCATTTGCTGCCATTGCAATAATGGCTGCAACTATTGTTGGTGTTGCGGTATTTAAGCGTCGCAGTGCAAGAAGTCCTCATGGACAGGTACATATTAATTTTTATTTTATTAATATTTTAATTATTATTTTCATAAAACTTTCCGAATTTACCACCATTAATTATCGACTCTCGCATTCAATGTCATGAGCTAATAATCCATTGAAGGCGAACTTCCTTTTTGTGGATAGATAGTAGAACCCTTATTATGTTCACATTCAAGTTAACTCAAGATTAATGAACTTGTGCTGTCTTTCTATTATCAACACGTCTCAAGCTTTCATTGAGCTCCTTATACAAGCTAAAATATTTAAATATATTTCTAAATAAAAATGTTACCCATAATACATATATAATACATTTATATATTTACAAATTTACGTATAATCCATACGGCATATCTTCAAAATAATAAAGCTCGCATCAACATTGACTATTTTAATCAATATGGGTTTTAAGGGTTTTAAATATTAATTATTCTAAAAAGAAAGCAAATATATTAATATTTTGACACTTTGACTGCGAAAACAAAATAAATTTATTATTTTATATACTTAACAATTAAAAAAACGTATTGAAAAGTTTTTGAATTTGTATTTATGTATTTAAATTTGAATATCTATGCCAATCAAATGTTTACAGGTAGTTTAATTATTCAGAGCATAAAGAATTTTAATTTTATTTATTCGGCTGCGTATAATACGATAAATTCAATATATTTGAAATAAAATGATATCTAAAGTTAACAATATGAATTATTTCAAGTATATATACATATATACAACTATTATAAATGTTTGATATAAACGTAGGGTATGAATTTTATGATAAATATTAAATTAATTTTACGATTAAACCTTGCTGGAACAAAGGGGCATATTTTTATGGATATAATCAGTTCTTGGGTAGAAAAATTAAATCGAGGAAAAGAAGAAAGTTATCACAATAATAATGTGTAATGCTATATTTGATTCAGGGCTTCATTGAGGTCGATCAAGCAGCAACACCGGAGGAACGGCATGTGGCCAACATGCAGATAAACGGCTATGAAAATCCGACCTACAAATACTTCGAGGTCAAGGAATAGATGCGTAAAATGGATAAAATCTCCCATAATGCGAGAAACTCCCATGCTCTCAAGTGCAACGCGCGCGTGTGTGTGTCTATGCGAGTAATGTGATTTATTTCGTCAAAAGCTTAATTAGAATCTTACGTGCTTCATATTTTCTTTAAATTGTTCGATTGGTCTCGTGTGCTATAAGGTATCACTCCAATAAGTCTAAAGTTATGTCAGCTTGCATTCGTTGAAAAAATTTTTATACCAGCTGATGAAACAAATTATTATAAAAAAAGCATAGATGAATCAATACAAAGGAAAACATCATGACGATTCAATATTTGTTTCTATTTTGTTCTTTTGATGAAGAATAAAGATAAAAAATTTTAAATTCTCACAGATTTAATTATTAACACTAATATTAAGTTTTTACTTATTTTTAGGCTTTGCTCGAAAACATAAGAGATTAATGTAACTCGAGAGAATCTGTCCGACGTGTCCGGGATGTAGTCAAAAATAAAAAAAAAAGACAGAAAATAGAAAGAATGCAATTATGTAAAGTTTCTCAACAGTCATCTTATACGTTACTACATACTGCACGTGTCAAGTATAAGCTGGCTGATATAAGTGCGGAAGAAAAAGTGTCCTGAAAACTTGTACTGGCCGCTGTGTAAGGTGGCTAAAGTTCTTTACATAAAAAAGGCGTTAAAGCATGCTTCCACTTGACATGCGCGTTATTCATCTTTTATATACTCTCTCTTTCTCTCTCTTTCTCTCGTTTTTATCATGTTGTTAAAAGAATTACGCATGGTATCATACAGTATTTAAGACATTTTTTTCTTCACTTAATAGTGACGAATAGAATTACAACATAATTTATATTGTATTTATTGGTTTAATAATATCTATTATACTTTTAATTTTAATCGTCTGCTAATTATTAACAGCACTCGATAATTTTCCTTTATACACTATAAAAATAACACAATCTTATTTATTTAAAAGTATAGTCAGTGTATACAAAAATACATAACGCGGTACTTGATGATATTAGTTTAATTTTTCTTATGAGATTCCATGACAGATCTCTTATAACTTTCACACAGATAATATAAATGTCATAGAATACAAAAATACAAACTGAAAAAATGTAGTAGATTTTAAAAAATTACTTTTTTAGAAGAAACACTTGAATGCCAATTGTAAATGAAGTTTCTATAATTTGTTATACATTTTATTCCAACATTATCGATATTTAAATTTAATTATTTCACTAACCTTATATTATCAATTATAAAAAATTAATTACGATGAATCTTGATTTATGAATTTACCGCAGTTATTTCCAAATACAATTCAGAAATTATTTGTTTCAATAAACGACTTACAAATACAATTTAATATTAACTTAAAATAACAAGTTATAAAAAATTTTGTGAATCCAAAAATAAGAATAAAATTATAAACCAAGGGAAATGGTAAAGAAAAATTTATAAAAAAGCCTTTGTGAAAATTAAAAACAAATTTATGTTTCATTGTATATTATCAAAATAAAAATTATACAAATGTTTTATCATCCAAAAGTATGATAATACCCTCTTAATAATAATAATATTAAATTATTAATAATCTAAACTAATATAATTATAACTTATATAAAATTAGATAGTTGTTGATGTAAGCTAAATTTTTGTGAAATGCATTAACTTTTACTTTAAGATAGTATGATCTATTAATAATAATACGTCGGGACCTGATAAGACGGGAATAAGAATTCAATCCAACATGTTTATTGTACTAAAACGTGAGCGCTTAAAATGTCGTCATAACTATGTCAAAAAACAGTTTTGATTCAAAGAAATTTCCTTACAGGCACATCAAGTAGATAATAAGTTTCTTGATCTACTATTTTTTCATGATATGTATATATAATATATACTATAAAAAAGTATAAAAACAGCTTTCGTTTCTTACGCATGAAACGAATTAGCCTTATTGGACATTCACGCAAAAATATTTTGTTAGATTCGTCGAGTACCGTGGATGTACGCATTGTGGCATTGAAGAAACACCGCATCTTTTCGTGTGTTCGAAAAACAAAACTAAAACATACAAACAGCTGTAAAAAACTTTCATAATTTGCTATGTATAAATGAATTCGCTTGCAGAATTCTCTACCGAGTATTTCGTGGAGTTTCGCCGGTGCCCAATGCAAGAACAAAAAAAAAAATATAGCGCGGAATGAATTGATTTTCAATAATGCGCACCGGTGAATATAATTCATAATTTTTTGTAGTATATAACGATTGTATTGCTAAATAATAATAACAATATTAATGCTAAAAAAACAAGCAATCGATTATAGCGAGATTAATAGTAATTATAAACTTTACATGTATAATTTTTAAGTGTAAACATTCATTATGGTATTTTGAATACGCCCTCTATAGCTTTTTTATATAAATGATTTATATAGTCACAAAATGTTATGTTACGATTATTATTGTAAGTTTTATTGCGAAAACTTTATGACGATTATTTAAAATCTAGTACTGAGTATTTTATTCACTCGAGATATTATTAAAAATACAATCAATAGCTACTCATTATTATCATCATCATCCTCATCATTATTGTATTTTGTTTTTTATTATTATAATTTATTATTAAATTATTAAGTATTTATTGTTCATTATTTATTTATTACACTTAATAAAAAAGAGTTTAATAAAGATTCATATAAAGTGCATATAATTGTTAAATCCAAATATCTGCAAATTTAGCTTTTCTCCTTGATATAAATATCCAATATTAAAAATTAAAGTTATTAAATAAAATTATAATTACAATCTACACTACAATTTATTTATTTTTAATGCAAGAATTAAGTTTCTGATTTATTTTTTAATTTATGCAATTATTTTTTTACATTTTATAAATAACACACTCTATTGAAAATGTATTTTTTTATATTCATTTATTCGATTATGATTATTTCAACTTAAAGCTGAGTTGTATAATACATAATGTAAAAATAAATACAAGAAAATGCACAGTTACTTTTTAAGTATTGTCCAACGAAAAACTGATATTATTCTTTTATTTTTGAATAGGCATGCTTAAAAAGTGATTTTTATTATATTTATACTTACATCACAATATTAATTTTTGCTACAATAAAGTATATTAACACACAAAAATTTTTTCTATAAGACAAGTTTTAAATATTATTACGAAACTAGATAAAAAAATTTCATTTAAAATAAAGTTAGTTTAATTAAATATTTGTTACGTGTATACATTTACATATGTATATATATATGAAAAAATCCATGCTAAAGAAAAAATCGATTACTACGCAATCAATTAAATATTTTTTATTTTAAATTCAAACAGATGTAAACCTTAATTTTATTATTTATGATTATCTAACAAAATAACAAAATTGTGTTCCATTAGCTTTTTGATAGCGACGCTTTCATTCGTTTTTCTTCAACAAACAATTATATAGTCATTTATAAAATAATATTATTAAATTAAAGATTTTTAATTTAATATTTAAATATTAAAATATAATAACATAGTTATTATATTTATTGGTATATTTCTGTTGTTATTTATAACACATTTTTTTTATACATCAAGTATTAGTTATATATCAAAACCTTCTTCACTTAAATGATTTTTAAATTAATAGCTAATAAATGAATAACTTATGAAATTAATAACTTTTACTTAAAATTTTTCTTAAAATTTATACTTAAAGTTTACATTCAAAATGATTTATAAATATATTTGCAAAAAGTTATTGCAGTGTTCATTTAAAACTACATATTTAAAAACAAATTTTTTAATTTATTATTAATTTAAAACAATAAAAAAGTCCATAAAGATGTTCCAGCACAATTTTCATGATTATATTTGCAGGTATTACGATGGAAATTAATGATGACTATATAAACGTGAATTTATTTCCTAAAAATTTTTCAAATTTATTGTTCAATAGATGTTTGTTTATTAATTTTGGACCAACATTTGGTTTAAATTCGTCTACTATTGAATATTTGGGATTTTTAATTAAAATTAGATTAAAAAAAAACTTATAAGTAAAACTTTTAAAAATAATTCATTATAATGAAGTGGTTTCCTTCACGTACAAAACAGAGCCCTACAAATATCTGAAAGCTTTTTTCAATTTTATGAAAAAAATACTCTCGTTAATTTATAATATATTACAAAATATTTTTAAATAAAAAATATACTAGAAGCCATAGAAATAAAAATCTAATTAAGAAAAAAAGGAAAATTTTTTAAATTAAAAATAATCTGTTATTTTTTCATTTAAATAACTCATTTATTATCTACAAGGTCTGATTAGATTACTTTTTATTATAATGAACTATTCAAATCAAATTATCTGTCTTTAATAAATAAAAGAGTAATTGGAAAAATCTTACATTTAATAAAATATCAATTAGTTCTTATTACATAAAATTTGATATAAAACACAATATAAAAACTATAAAAATATTTATTTTGAGAGTTTAATATAAAATCTAATTTCAAACGGTAAAACTAAATTTTTTGCATAACTAAAATAAAAAGCTATTCTAAGTTTTACATCTATCAAATAATCAATATTAATGTTTAGCGAAAAAATGAAATGTAAACGCTAAATAAATAAATAAATAAATAAATAAAACTAAAGTTACTGCCTCATTTCTTTAGAGTAAAGAAAATATTGTTTGTTTATAATATATATATATATATACCTGCATATTATTATATTATTATATTATTATAATTACAACATCTAAATTTGAAAAATGATGATTTTGAAATTAAATAATTATTTGAATAAAACACGTTATTCACTGTATATTTATGACATAAAATTTTAATAAGTAAAGCGCAAAAAAGAAATAAAGTACTTTTAAACTATATAAGATTTTGTAATAGTTAAGTATTAGGGAATGCTATTTGTAGCTTTTCTATTCGAAATATACAATACTTTCGTGATATTGAATATATATATATATATATATATATATATATATAATATATATTTATTTATATTTCTAGATATGTTTAATTGTAAAAAGCTAGTAGTCACTTTAGTTATATATTTATTTATTATAAAACAATTATTCCATATAAAAAGTGTGTATAAAGCAAGAAATATAAAAAATGTGATTGGTTCTATCAAATTTGTGTAGGATATCAACTTTTTAATAGATAAAATTAAAACTTTAAATTAAAATTTTTATAGAAAATTGTTAAAGTTTCATACATATTTCCATGTGTAATCCATCATTTCTACATTATTCTTAAATATACATCGTTCACTAGTTATCATGTTCGCATGAGCATTTACTATATTTTTTCATTTAAGTAAATCGTTTTTGAACATTTTTGACAAAATTGTTAAAATTGATAACTTTTTTGAAGTCTTCTACATTATTATATTTCAAATACATATTTACATAGACTGTATTTTTATAACTAATGTGTAGTTCCTTCATTCTAAATGTGATACTTTTTTTAAATAAAACTATTATTTTTGCATTGCTTTCAAAAAATTTCTAATACATCAGATTATTCAAAAAAACTTATAAAATAATAAATTATCAAAAAGAAGTGATTCCCAATTTTCCATGTACACATTAACAACTTTCTTAGCACTCGATATTTTTTCCCCAAATATTTCATAAAAAATATTTTGATCATTTTTATTATGATTAGCTTACTATAAGCAAAATAACGTTCATAATCGAATATTGAACACGAAATGTAAGAAAGGGGTTTATTTTTATTAGTACTATAATTTATCATCATATAAAAATCCCTTGAAACCTTATGCTAAAAAACTAATAATTATACATGATTGTGAAAAATCGTCGCTTTCGAGATCGTTGTAATTTCAATTTTTGAAAGGTTATAAATAAATTTTGGCACTGTTAAAGGAAATTTCGCACGTACATAAACATTATTTGAAATTAATTTACTTTATTAAAAATAATAAATGTCGAATAATAATGAAACAAGCATATAAAAAGTTATTATAAAAATTGTTAAATTATTACGATATATCTGAAATCGACGAAAAGTAACAGAGTAAAAATAAACAAGAACTTAGTATAGTAGGTAATGTCCAATTACATAAAGAACACTATATAAGCTCTTCATCGTTAAAATAAAAAAAAAATAACAGATTGACTATCAAGTTTAATCTTCCACTGTTTTAGAATAATGAGCGTGTACGAAAAGTCGTTTTTATAAATACTTTGAGTTTAACCTTTAACGTTATCTAAATGTAAAATTAAAGAACAATAATAAATGTTTGTCCAAATCACAGTAACGACTCACTATCGAATTATTAATAATCTCATAATATTGTGCATTATCTTTATATAATATTATTATTTTTTTCATTAGAAGTAATTTGTATACTGTCCGTGTGTATTTTAATCCAAATAATTATTTTACATCTATTTAACACAAAGACAAATATGTTTCCCTGATAAAAAATTTGATTATGAAACCTAGTAAATCTTCTAAAGAAACACTTTAAACGTAAAAATGGAAGAAAAGCAAAAACAAATATGTGTATAATGCGAATGAAACCGAAATGAATGGATTAACGAAATGTGTGTAGTGCTGCAGGTATTCCTAATATGCGAAATTTATAATAAAAAAAATGTTAGAAATATAAATACACGCAGTTTTATCTCACAGACATTTTTATTAAAAAAATCGTAAGCTATTGTTTTATCGAGTTATATAAAATCTAACTATTGATTTATTATTGATGGACTAGCTTGAAAATTTTTAACAGCTTCGTTCGATTTTACCCGGTCATCGTGATTCATTCAACGAACTAAATCATAATAACATGTAACTATACAGCATTTGAAATTCCTCTTGATACAAATTTATTTAAAAAAGATTAGAAATAATAATTTTTTAAGTAGCAAAGTTATTTGTCCACTTTTGATTTCAAACGATAATTTACTCGATTCTATTGATTTTGACTAGAAATCATAACTAAGAAAGTTAGAAGAAAATAAAAGTTAAAAATTATAATAGTAAATAAATAAATAATGTGTCGTTATTATTTATAAATGTAAATTCAGAAGAGAAAAGCGAGGCTGATGGAAATCACGTCAAAGCGATCAAATAAGTGGAAAATGTTAAAAGAGAGTCTGTTTCGAATGCGAGCGCAATACGTAAAGCAAATTCAATATAAATATATGCATCAATACATATGATTATGTATGTTTCTGAGTGTATTTAAATGTGTGAACATGAGTGTATGTTTTTGTATGTGTGTATATCTTCAGCACGTGTTTTTCCAATTAATAAACTGACAAATGTAAGGAAATTCTCATTTGAACAAAGAACGAAGAACGGAAAAAAGAATGTTAGAGAGAATATTTATTCGTTTTGGAACTGTTCATACATTAACTATCATAAAAGTATAATTATAAATTATATTGCATATTATGATGATCATAATATATATTATACATTTAAGGTTCAATGTTTATATATTTGTAAATGATCGTATGACAAAAGTGTACACTTCGACTAGAATCGCGTACTCGTACCTATCTCATTCAGATTTTTTTTTTTAATATCTTAACACTATGAATTTTTCTGATCTGTTATATTCGATTTATCAAATTACAATCATGAAATAATGTTGCTATTGCGTTATAGCATCTTATAATAAAAAAGCATAAAAAGCTTTCAAACCATCCTGAAATTACGATAACTTAGAAGCATAAAATATTTATATTTTTTTGAATAACTGCTTATATGTCAAATCTTACGGTAAACTTCAACTGCAGCGATTCTGGTTGGAGTCGATAAAGATATCGATTACATGGACAGAAACTAAACGATAAAAATATTTTTAGATATTACTGAAAAACTGATAAAAAGTAAAGAAACAGTAGCAATTACATCACATAAGTGTACTATTGTCGACAACGTAAAAGCAGCATAGAATTAATCTATCAAGAAAAAAACACTTGTGAAAGCACATACATACTTATACGAAAACATTAAATACAAAAGTAAACATTTATATGTTACATACGCAGAATGTCGAAATTCCTCTAAAAAAAACTATTAAGAACATTTTGTGAGCTGATTTTGATTGTATGAATGAATAAAAATGGAACGATATAAAAAAATTGTTAGCATTTCCTATACTACTAAATAAGATTATTATTTTTATAAATATTATTATGAAACATTTTTGGTTATATTTCACTTAAATTATAGCACTATTTATTTTATTTTATATTGTGTGGTATTTTTTGAAAATACAGGAATTCAAAACAGTTTTTTTTCATATTATGAAATATTATTAAGAACAATTATATAGTATAATCATAATCATATGGTAAATTACAGATGAAGTAAGTTCATGTATATTGTAAATTCATAAATCGAAATAGAAAAAAATATTTTTTTCAATAGGTTGAATGAATCAATTTCTTATTACTATATACATTATTCGATAATTTTTAATAACTAGAATTAGTATTATTTATAAAATATTATACTTAAAAAGGATTTCTTCCAATTAATGTTGTTTAAAAAAATATGGAAAATATTTGGATTACCTTTCCAGTTATAATTTCTATTTTTTATAATTTTTTAAAATGTATTCTTGTAGTCTTAAAATATGTTTTACAAAAAATATGAATAAATCTATTTTTAAAAAGATTTAATATACTTTTAAAATTCATTCTCAAATGAAATAAACAGCATATTGAAATTGAGCTTATTGTAATGGATTTTTTGCTTATACAAAGCTTAAATAAAGTTGCTGTAATTAAATAATTTCAATTATTGTAGAACTAGTTTTTTTCATAATAATTAAAAAACTTTTATGATTTATAGTATGATTTTATAAAAAAAGGTCGATGATTTATAGTAATACGGTTTTTTTTTTACTAAAAACAATATTATATAAGATAGAATTCATTTAATTAAAGATATAATTTTATTGTAATAAAATTGAAGTTTATATGAATGATTGAAATTGAAGAATATTCTGTTCGTTTGTGATTTTTAATTTTCCAAGAAACTACCTTAAATTTTTAAATTATTATTGTAGAGTATTTTTAATGTAAGAATATCCTAAAACCTTTAGTTTACTATACATATAAAATTATTAGATTTTAAAAATTTAAATTAATATTTTGTACATGCAAACAAGTAACTCCTTCAAATCTCAATTTTAATTTCTTTAAATTTAATATTCGCATCATATGCAATTATAGATACTCAAATTTTATATTAATATAATTTTAAAGAACAATTTAAAATAAATAATTTCAAAATTTTTAAGTTAGGTTCGGTTTTAATATTTAATTAACTAGTTTTTTTGCTTAATAATAATATAAATCTTTAAAATAATTTTTTATATCTATATAAAGATAACAAAAGAAAAATATTAGATTTATATTAAAAAGTTTTATTAGAAAATCTACTTTGTTAATTTTAACAAAATTATATGAGTAATAAAAGTTAAATGATGAAATTAAAATTTTCGAAATTTATTTTATTTAAAACAAACTAAATATACTATATTAAAAATTATAAAAAAAAAGAATTAAAAAAATCAACTAAATCAAAAATAAAAATTGAACAAAAAAATATTTTATTTGAAATCGTTAATCGTTTCTTATATTATTTACCTATGCAAAATCACCGGATTCACTTATTTATATTTTGAGCAATTTATTTTGTTAGTTTTTTTTGTTGATGGTAAAAAAACTTTAGTTATTTTATATACTTTAGTTTTAATTCATAGTAATATAATTATAATTTATATTCGTATTTTCCTTTTTTCATAATTTTAACATTTAAAAACAATATATATTTGGTTTTATAACAATGATTTTTAATTCTCATTCTCCGTTTCTCTTTTTATCTTTTATAGAAAGAAAGAAATTATAGAATATATAGAATATTTTTTTACATTTTTATTAATTACATTATTTTTTCCATTTATTTTAATTGTAAATCTATAAATATTCAAAAAAATTTTTTCTTAAAACAATTACGATTTGCTTTCTGTTTTTCAGATTTTTTTCTATTTCTTCTTTTCTACCTTTTTGTATTGTCTGTGTCTCTGTCTTTTTCTTACATGTGTGTTTAAGAGAGAGAGAGAGAGAGAGAAAGTGAAAGAGAGTGAGAAAGAGAGACAGAGGCAGATAGATCGACATTTTTAAAATACGTACTTCTCCATAAACTGAAAAGGAATATTTTCATAAAAATTTTTATACCTAATTTTTATCACTAGTCCCCTTATATTTTCATTTTTTCCTATGTTGGACATTATTATAATTTAAACTTATAGTGTTTAATTAACTTAATCTTGATTATAGATATTACTAATCTTCAATATTATTTTGTGTTATATTTTGTTTATCTCACTTTTCTTTACAATAATGTTTTGTTTCTTTTCCATCTTGTTGTATTATTATATTATAAGTAAGTCAATTTTGTCATATTATGATTTTATTATTCAGAATAGAAAAAACAGATATAATAATTATTGAAAATATTGTGTCAATCAATATAAGCCATATAATATTTGTTATTTTTTGCGTTTCTAGTTGAAGGGAATAATTAAAGGTTTTAAATATATTTTTCTTAATGCAAATATCCTAATTACTCCAAAATAACTGAATAAAAACAATATTTTATATTCTTATTTATTAATGTTTTAATTTTTCTAGTATTTTTTTTAGTATTATTTAGGTAATAAAAAAAAGTTCTGCCTATATTAAAAACTTATTTTATCATAAAAAGAAACTTTAAACAAATAGTATAACTTAGAACTAAAATACAAATCAACAATATCTTATCTATGCAGTGTTCGTAAATCTTAATCAAACACATATATATATGAAAATGTATATAAATTTAGAAGATCTTATATAATTTTCTATAAGTAATTTAACATATGGCGTAAAAAATTATTGTTTCGTAAACTTTTACTTATATTTTTAATAATACATTGTGATAATTTTTACTTTATGAATATTCTTTAAAATAATAATTAATTTTAATAACTTTCTTTTATCTAATTTTTATTATGAACAATTTCAAACGAATTTATTTTCTCTGATTAATTAATTTTTTTCATAAATTTATTGGAAACTTTAAAACTTTTATTAATATCAAGTTTTTGTTAATCTTAGAGATAAGCACTATAAAAATAAAATATTTAAAGATATAATATTAAATAAAATTTACCGATAACAGTAAACGAATATTTATTATTAGACCATATTATATATAAAAAAGATTGATATAATTAAAAAATCTTATCCAAGAATATATATGTTAATATATATTAATAATACTTACATGTTTTAAATTTAAATAAATTTTTCTAATTTAAATATGTAGGAATAAAAAATAAGAAAAAACATCAATTTTAAATACGTGATTTTTGGTATTTATTAATGAAATATACTTAACATCTCTTAATAAATAAATAAGAACATAATTTTTATTACAGTAAAGAGAAAAATATCTAAAATTGTTATTATAATACTGGTAAAAAAAAAAAATTCGTAAAAAATTTTAAGTTGCTGACTTATGCATTGTGAAATCGTAAGTAGATTACCTAAGCATTCTTAAAAAATATTATCAGGATATAAAGTGCCTAAAGTAGTGCGCTAAATCCGTTAAAATTACTTTTTAAAAGTGTAGTCTTCAAAGACACATTTTGAAAGTACAAATAAATCAATATCGGATACAAGTAATTAATAGTACATCTTTACTTTTACATTATAAGAATAAACTGTATACAACTGGTGATCTAATTTCAATATTAATCGATAATAAATATATCTGGAAAAATTACAATATTTGTTACACGTGATGTATGAACATAACAAAAAACATATACATACATACACGTACATACGAGTATATATATACACACACACCCATATAAATAGACACATATATAAGCGTGTGCGTGTATGAATGTATATATTTAATTTATATAATAAATTAATTATAAAAATCACTAGCATGGATAAACTAAGGCTACATCATTGTTGTTGTCAGCAAGTACAATACTCTGATTAAAAAAAAAATAAAAAGAAATCGTATTTAAAAATGGCACTGCTATGGAAAAGAAAATGTGGTTTTATCTCACAGATTTTTAGTGTCATAATACTCTGTATCGTTCTCTGAAAATTCACCATTCACAACGCTTGTACAGTGACTTGTCTGTTTCTCTATCTTCCTTTGTTTCACTTTAGTCTTTTTCATTCCCAAAGCCAATGTCGTTATTCCACACAATTTCTATTATACCATCTGTACGATCTACACATTAATCAGAAAATGATTCGTAGTTACACTTGTCGGCAAAATGACAAACATCAATTCATGCCTGAGCGAATGCAACAATAATTTTTTGTGAATAGTGTCAATATTAAATTTTATTTCCCCCCCTTCATTTTTAATGTTTCACTTAACAATCGAGTCTTTCCAATGCTAATCGACAAAACTAGTAATACTGGCAGCATTATAGACAATAGCCGAACGCATGTATGCATTTTTATACGATTGTACGCTTGTACGTTTGTACGTATGTTTATATAATGTCGAGTGTTTGAGCGTGTGTATGAATTTATGCATATTTATTGATACCTACACGTATTAATATGCGATGTAGTGTGCGAGTAATTGTGTGTGTGTGTGTGTGTGTGTTTGTTTGTTTGTTTGTCGTACGTACGTGTGTATACTTCCTCATGCATGTGCGGATACGTGTATTATGTGTTTGCGCGCGGGCACGCGTACGTGCTTGAACGTACGTGTATAAATGTGATTCATGTTGTACTTGATTTGTATGATAAAAAAATTTTTTTTTCAAATTATAAAGTATTTAATCTTGTAACATGTGCACGAAACTAATAGGAATCATGCCTCTTCGCTCTGGTGCTCGTTCGAGAAAACCCTCCATCCAATTATCATCGTCCGTATGCTCGTTGGTTACAACGATAACATCGCCCTCGCGGAACGAAAGCTCATCTTCATTGTCGGCTTCGCAGTCATATAGCGCTCTACAACGGCGTAAACTACTCAATCCCGCCGGTGTTGCTGGCGGCTGAAAACATAGCAAACGTTGATCGTATAAAGAAAGCATATCATTTCTTCTACTTCCTACCGTTATTAAAAATGTCGAAGAAATTATCTTGATAAAATTTAATTTATTGGCTCTTTCTTAGTTTACGTATTTCCATAAAAATTGCAGATCATAAAACAAACTTTTAAAGTTGTTTAAAGTTTTCAAACAGTAATTGCAATCTATTCTTGCATCATTGCAAAAAGTCAACCTTTTCATTTTACATCACTCTTCAAGGTACTTTTTAAATATAGACAAACTAAAACAAGCTTTAACTATAGTTTAAAAAAGTAAACTAATTTTTTAACCAAAAATTCATGAATAAATATAATGAGGGAAAAACTATTATATCATTTTGAAAAAAAATTAAAGTTTTTTTAAAGGTGTAAATAACTTTGTATTTCTGAACGTGCTAATGTATATATATATATAGTAACAGGACAACTAAAATTTTTATTATGTTTTATTAAAACTGTCTACAAAAACAGTAAAAATACAAATAATATACTAATTTTTATGTAAATATATCTAAACACTGTGGGAGTTTTAAAATACATAACTTATAAAAAAGTATGATTTTTTTAAAATCATACCTTTCGAGGGGGTGGTAGTGGATTTCCTAGTCCACTTTCAGGACATGTGCTGAGGGTATCACTGTTTTGGTCATCCGTTAATCTCGACGTTGTTGTCGCGGTGCAAATAGCAGGGGGGGCAGGTGGAGGAGGATTTCGCGGCCTCTGAAGTGTTGATGTGTTCATACTAATTTTGTCGATACCTGATGAAATAAAATATAAAAGCTTCGATGATGTACTTAAGCACAAAGTTATTTTAATTAATTTGATATTTGTGATAAAAAGTGAACAAAAATAAAATAAAAAAACGTTTTTCTAAATAAAATACTTAAAAAAATAAATTTAGTATTGATTGTGAGCCAACAATTAAATTATTGGAAAGATTATTTATAAATTTTAATATAATACTTGAAGCCTCATAATGTTAAAATTATACGACGTAAGGCATGCATTTTAATGAAGTCTATTATTAAGATATTATTAAGATCAAAACCAAAAATTAGCAAGACACTAATTACAAACGAAACTAACTGATAATTGATACACAAAATAAAAATCCAGTGTAAAGTATAATATTGCACTCACAAGTAGTCTAATTGATACATCATTAAAGTGAAAAATTATACATTTGTTGAGTGGCGGAATGCTGTGATTGATGATGGTACTATGCATCGGTTCACTTTTTTAAGGAAACTCAGAAGGAGTAAAATTTGTTTTATACTAAAGTAAATGGTATAAAAAAATATATTCTCAGCTTATTTTAACTTACGTAATTCATCAGGACCATGTCCCGTTGATGAATCACCGCTGGGTGATATTTTGTGATTCTGAGTAGTGTTCAGGGTTCGCAAAACGTGTGGTAGAGTTTGAATAGTAGTGTGACTAGTCAAAATGGGCTCACTTGTTGTCCTGCTGTGGGAGGCCGAAGGCAAAGTGCCGTAGTGAGGCGATAGAATGCTGCCAACAAGGCTGCTGCCGCCACTGACGCTGCAGCCGCTAGTATCAAGACCCGCAGGCGGGGGCGGTGCGACGCGCTTCTTCAGAGAGCCGTGAAAGTTTATCGAGACATCGGGCACTACCGGAGTCGGGACTACAAATAATCGGGTCATTGCTTTACGACCGATGTGTCGCATCGTCAAAACATCATTATTACCAACAACGAAATACACTTAAATTAAATAATTAAAAATAAGGCTTGAATTAATGAGGAAATGTGAGTGAAAAGCATATAATCAGCTCATATTATGTTTCGCAACTTGTAAATGCAATACAATTATTTTAGTTTTTTCATTATTTTGATTTTATTTTAACAATAATTAAAATATTATTCAAAATTACGTTTTTATATTACTTTACTACACCAATTAAGTCTTGCTATCTTTATATATTGATTCCTCAATATGAAAATGGTTGTTATAATTGCATTATTTCATGTGAATCTTTAACAATTTTCATTTAAGAATATAAAGCAAATTGTAGAGAGAAGTATTGCAAATACAAAAGAATTTTAAAATGTTTGAAAAATTGATTTTGAATATAAGGGAAATTTAAGATTGTTCAAGCAAGTTAGGTGATACGTGTATATAAAAAAATTAAATAAAAATCAAATAAATATCCTTCATATTGAAATGAAGAAATAATTAGTTATATAAATAGTTATATAAGAAAAATATTGAAATAAACTGACGACTATGTATGTAACCATTATAAATAGTCTTCTGATATTCAATTAATTTCTATCCATTTCTTGAAGATTACAAATGATTTTTGAAAATTAAAATTACTTTATATAAAAAAAAAATTTATTTAATTCTTATACGTTATAAATAACTAAATTAATTAGTTGATTAAGTAATTATTATTTTTTTAATGAATTGTTAATTAAACCGTACTGATAATTTTAGAAATATAATTAATATAATGAGATCAAATATTTTTACAGAAATTTATTTAAATTTACCCGAAAAATTCAAAAAAATTAAAATTCTTATTTTTAATACTAAATATAACTTATGAATTTTTATATAATACCTTAACTCTAATAATCAAATTATTAAAACTAAAATTTAAGAAAATAAATGAAAAATAAGGTAAACATACCGATTACTGGTTTTTTTATCTGTGGAGGTGGAGGTGGTGGCATTTGTTCTTTACTGGTACAGAAACCTGGTGACAATCCGCTTTGCAGACTATCGCAAGTACTACTTCGACTGCGTAATGTAACCGGTGAATCTGTTACACCTGTATCTGTTCCACCAGCATATGATGGAGGTCTACTACGTAATTTTTTTTCAGGAGTTGAACAACCATTCTATAAATAATTTGTTAATTATCAATATTTATAAATTGATTTTATTATTTATTAATACTTAAAAAACGTAAACGTTACTGAATTTTTTGTGAATTATTAATAAATATTTTAATATAAAATTACATTATTAACTATTTTAATTATTCTATTTTGAACTATACTTACTCTTTCTTCAATAATAGTTTCATCATCAGAAAAATCTGTCGATGCTTCATCGTGTGAAAGATTCCAATCAATATTTACATTATCAAATAGTGTTTTCTGTCGCTGAAGTGCATGGTTTAACTGTTTAAAATGAAAGAAAATATATTAAGTTTTGACACATGCTCAAAATTCAGCAAATAAATAAAATGAAATAAGTAAATTTACCAATTCTTGACATGTATGATGTCCTACTTCTTGAGCGATATCTAACGGAGTCTTTCCTTGTTTGTTACGTAGCGTTGGATCAGCTCCCGCTTTTAATAGTAACTTCATAGCTTCTGCTTTATCATGTTTGGCAGAGAGATGTAAAGCTGTATCTCCTTCCGTTGTGGTTTTATCTATAGTACCAGTTGGCATATTTTGAATCAAGAAATCTACTATGTATAAGCTATTTCCCATTTCTCTTAAAATCGCCAAATGAAGAGCAGTTTCACATATATCCTATAATCAAATTTTACAAATGATATGACAATTTAATAATTTATTATAATTAATACCTTAATTTTAAATGTATCAAATTACATACCGATGTGGGTAAACTAGCTGATAAATCTACATTTTCTGCATAAACTTGTAGCAAGTGATGTAAATCTCGATTATTTACAGCATGTTCAAGATCTGATAACAGATCCTGATCATTAACACAAGTTCTTGTAATATATTTTTTTTCTACATATTTGGCTCTTATAAATTCGTACCTTTCTTCCCTAAATACAGAAAGTATAAAATTTTTTAAATGGATTCAAAATTTAAATAATTGCTTATTTTTATTAGAATAAACTTCAACTTACATCGTAGATGTTGGAGATGGTTTAAAATTGTGACGTAACATTGCTTCCATAACTTCGTTGAAAGCTTGATTTGTCATATATCTTGCTAATAATAACTGAGAAGTACCTATATTATCAAGTGTTAAAGATTGTATTCGAGATATATGCACACCTAAATCCCTGTGTATACCACTGCACTCTATACACACAATTATTCCAAAGTTTGTTGACAGCCAAGTTGCATCTGAAAAAATTTAAAATGATCTTTAGATTTTTTTTTAATCGGATTAAAAGATCTAAAATTAATATTATTTTATTACAAATAAATTTTAACTATTTAAAGTATTATGTAAAAAATAAAAATTAAAAATTATGACACATTGCTATTTCTCCATTTGTAATACTTTTATATCCTTATTAATTTAAATTTTTCATTTAAGCTTCTCATTGAAATTATAATCGATAATATCGGATAGATAATTAAAATCAATATTACATACCATTTTGTGAAGAACAGTCACAGCACTTATCATTACCAGGTAACCTCATAACACACCGAATTACAGCTTGTTGGAGCTCAACTAAACTAGGATTACCATGATTCGCTTCTGGTTTGCCACTAGCATCAAAAGCTCTTAATAAAGCACGCTCTTTGCAGTTGACTAGGACGGACATCCACGCCCGTTGATCTGCTTCGTCCTCCGCTTGAAAATGATAAGTTCTATTATCTGAAATTTTTAATATATCATAAATCAAGTTAATGCTAAGTGATTAATTAGCTATATTTACAACTATATTATTATATACGTAATAATATATCAAATTGTCTATATTGAATAATAAAATCGCACTAACAACTTATAAGATCAAAA
The DNA here is from genome assembly GCA_018907185.1 of Platyscapa corneri. NCBI lineage: Eukaryota > Metazoa > Arthropoda > Insecta > Hymenoptera > Agaonidae > Platyscapa > Platyscapa corneri. The sequence continues at coordinate 2,646,976 of JACCHW010000018.1, read as the reverse complement.
CTTCTTTTATCATCAGGTACCAGTTTAATTTGGCACGTTAATAAATTCACCCGTGTTGGTGGTTTATTCTCATCAGCATGACAGATATCTAAATATCCTTCTGCTTGTACAGAACATCTTCGTTTTTGCCAAACTCGTCTCATTTTGCCTTCACTTTTTTTTAAAAGATGACCAGTGCGAGTTACACCATGCTGCTTATCACCTTGTAACTGATGTAACGAGTATCCACTACTTGTATTTGTATTTAACTGTTACATTAAAAAAATATTGATTATTTAAATAAATTGAAGCAATTGATTAAAAAAAAAATACCTCTTTATCACATCCAGAACTTCTCAACAGACTCCTCAGTTCCATTAAGCGCCTTCTTTCTTCATCCTGAGCTTGTCTAATTTTTTGAAGTTTCATGCTTAAATCTACTACATAAGAACCAAAATGTTCTATAGTTTTTAAACCATCTTGGAAATAGCTAATAAATAATATAATATATATTAATAATTAAAGATAGAAAAAAAATTTCAAATTTACACAAAAAATCGTTCAAAAAATATATTTACTTTGTTTGTGCATGATAATACTCAACCAAATGTTGAAGTAGTTCTATGCCCTTTTTAGTCTTAATTTCATTAACTTTAATTAAATACTGAAAAATTAAATTTATTAGATGAATTTAAATATTTTAAATTAATGTTATAATGATATTAATAAAATTGATCTTACTTCACACATTTGTAATTGAAACAATCGTCTTTCTTTCTCCATTTCATCTGCAACTTCTGCTGCAGTAATTTCTGTACGAATGAGGCCAGCCTCTTTTGCATGTTGTTTTTTCTCCTTTTCAATTTTTGCATATTTAGCTTCATAATCTTTCCAAGCTTTATCAAAAGGTCTTTTAAGATCTCCTTTAACTCCTTTTAAATCACCTTTTAACACTGAGTCCAATGGAAACATTACAATATTACTAATATTTTGCATCTAAAAAAAAAATTTTTTTTTACTATAAACATTAAATTTTTCTATTCAAATAATAGTTCAATAATTATGAATTATGTATAAATATTTAAATTATTTAAAATCAGAAATTAAATAAATTTTTCATAATCAATAGTTTTAAATAATTTGTTTTTTAGTTTTTTTTATTATAAAATTTGTAAAATATATATAAAAAATTATAACTTACTAATGTTTTCATTAATGCACTTAATTCTTTGGTAACAACAGCAAACTTAAGAAAAGCTGCACCAATATCTGGTTCTTGTTCCTTAAGTGCAGCATCACCTAATCTTTCCAATGCTCTTCCCAAATACATTTCATTGTCAACATGAGCTGGAAAAGAAAAAATTCTAATTATTTTCAAATTTTATAATTTACAAATGAAAAATATAAGTCAACAATAAGATCACAAACCATTTCCTGAGTTATAGATTGCTTTGATTGCTTTTTTGAGCTTAGTAAGTCCATCACGATCAAAATCAAGAGTCTATAAAAAGAAATGAATCATAATTTTATTTAAGTTTAATCATAGATTTTATTTTACCTACATAATTAATTTCAATAAAATAAATTAAAGTAGGACACACAAATAATTATATGTTACAAATAAAAAAAGTTATAAACATAATACATGATGAAAAAATTACAAATAATAATTTAAATTGTAACTCTTGATAATTATAAATTTAAGTTAAATTTATTAATTCATACTTATAATTTATTGTTTGCAAATATATAAACTTAAATTAAAATAAATAAATAATATAATTTTAGATTTTTTACATAATAATTAAGTTTTTGGTAGAATATTTGTTTTTAAAAAATATCTCCTCCAATTTGGAATGATAAATAAAAAATGATAAAATCTAATAATTATATAAATAATTGTAATAAAAGACAATTCTTCAGTAGTTATAACTTTGTACTTCTATTTATAATAGTATTTTTATTATTTAACATTCGATAAAATCTTGTTTATTAATTTCACATTCAACAATATGATAAAAAGAAGGTATGATTAATGTGTTTATAAAAAAAGTTAGATAAGTTTTATATTAAATATTTATATAACTCATTCATCTATAAACCAAATCAAATGTTTACAAAAATATTTAAAAAACAAAAAAAGAAGTATAGGAAAATATAAGAATTATTATCCTTATTTTCCATACTAATTGTTAGTTAAAATGTTCTAAATATAGTATGCAAGATATCAATAAAATTATGTATACTCTATTAATATTAATGTGTACAAATTATAATATAAATATAAGTACAGAGTGTAATATAAATTTTTAAGATAAAAAATTTTTATTAATAAAGTAATATAAATTGATATTTTCTTATAAATTTTATATTTATTTAAAATTAATAAAAATAATAAATTTGTTTTTATTAACAAAAAATTATTTAAAAATTTTAAATCCTAAGTATTGTTTACTTTGAAAAACTATATTATAAATAATTATATTTATATGATATATATTATGTATTTCCAAATATGTTTGCTTAAATTAATAATGTTAACATGTTTTATTAACTTAAAATTTTTATTTTTATTTTAAAAAATACAATATTCAAAAATTACCTCTTCTAGAGCTGCAATGGTTTGCCTACACTGTGGCATCCTGGAAACAAATGTAGACGTAGTGGGAGAATTGTAATCACCCCTGGTTTCTTCGATAAAATCACTAACAGCAATAAGACCTGGCATCTTGTCAAATGTACTTTTCTATCTTAACAAGTACTGTGAAAATTTTAAAGTATCCTTTTGCTGGTGTTTTAAAATGAAGAACTGTTCTTTCCTATTCTTTGCACTGACACTGTCTCTCTGGAGAAGGCCAGTAGGAAAATGGAACGGATGGGCGGGCGGGTAAAAGCAGCAAAAGCTGCATAAAACTGCGTCACACTCGTCAAGCTTTTTGGCGTCGTTCCACTAATTTCCGCACCTATAATACATGCAGACACCTCGCACGTCGCGAGTCAATCGCAACCAGCGAGGAAAGTAAAAATGAGAAACCGTGAAGTGTGTACGTAAGACAGTAGAAAAGGCGCGCACGCCAATCGATATACATATTGGATAGAGATACCTAAGAGGCGCTCTCTCTTTCTTGTTCACTCATTCTCTTAACCGAATCTATCTCGATATTTATGAAATCAACGTGCGTACAATATACTTCTCCCCCCATGTACGCATACGCTTAAATGCATATAAAGGACGAACAACGACGACGGAAGAACTGTCATATATACGGGATTGTGAAGACTCAAGAAAGAGAGAGAAAATGTGTGTAGCTTTGCACCTACTCGTATATATATATATATATATATATATATATGAGCCCATGCACGCGCGTGATTGTGTGTTCCATACATACCAATAGGAGATTCGTCTCTGTCGAGTATCCAACGATTCGCGAATCGCTATTGCTGTTGTCGTTGTCCTCCCGCTTGCTAGTGCGGCTATTACCCCAGCTGCGCCGATGATCATTTTCCCATGTTATAAAGTTAGCGAGTAAAATTTCAGTGCGTCGTAACGGCCAGATAAACACACAATCCTCAAAGCGTTGAGGCGAGCCCAGACAAGGCGTTATGTACTCAATTGCAATTTCCTCTGCTGCTCCTCTTTCTCTTTTATACAATGTTACAGATACCTTTCGTTATATCGATGCTGCAGCCCGAAAAAGTGCATGTGCACACGCGCTTACATATATGTATGTATATACGCACAAGTGGTGCTAGTGCTACGGCGTGCGGCGCAGCCGATCTTCTTTCTTGTGTATTATTATTTTGCTCAGCTCTGGACTCCGTAGCAGCACTAGTAGCAGCACAACTCAGAAACACACCTGCGCACGTATTGTATCACAAACACACGCGCACCCCAAATGGTGTACAGCTTTCTCTCTTGTCTTTTGAGACTGTAGCAATGTTTATATTTAAATATTTGTATGGTCAGTGTTTATGCATGCATTGACAATAAAATTAAAACTTGATGTCGCTGTCTGCTTTCCGAGACATCAAGGTTGATGTTATCATGACATGTTCCTTCTCTTTTGTTTTCTTTACTCACACTATTCCTGTTTTTGTTCTAGTGCATACGATACGCAAGGATACTTTAACTTTTGTACCTGCAGTAATATTTTAAGAGCGCAGTTAGAGTTGCGCTGTTTAATTACTTTATATTACTCGCTCCCATTCCCTCCTTACATTTTTACTTTCTCTTTATTTCTTCCTATTTGTTGAAATGCGATATATGATAAACTCTGTATATACGCTTTATGCGCTTGGGCGCGCGAGGTTATGATATGTAAGGCCTTCTTGAAATATCAAATAGTAATATTTATCTTTTCTTAAAAATATTTGTTTTGTCGCAAGATAAAAAATTAAAATACACCCTTTCCACTATGTAATGCAGTTAAATAATGTGAAATAGCCTTCGTCGTATCTTTTTATTAATAATTCGCAAGTTGAGAGAATTTATTTTTCCTTTTTGCTCGCTGTTTTATTTATATGTGTTGGAAAATTCGTGACCTGCTAAAATACCTATATTCCGAAACCATAGTGGTCAATATAACTGTCAGTCAAACCGTTAGTGTATCACCATTCACGTATGGTTTGGATAAATTACAAAGTTAATATTACGTAAAAAACTAGAAAAAAACAAAGTTTATATTACTCTACTATTATTGATAATTTAAAACATAATTTAATAAAACATGATTTCGATTAATTTTATGAATTTTAACTACATCTTATTTCTAAACTAAAACAAATGAAAAACCTCGTCTCATCTTCCATTCTATTAATAGAACAAATTTATTTATTACCTAAATTTTCCGGTTTTTTTATAAAACAATATAAATTTTTTAAAAATTATTATACTATAACTAGTATTAATAAATGTTTTACATTTTCTAAATTATGGTGCTACACCATAAATTTTTAATAGTTTGAAAAATTAACATAATATCATTTAATCAGTAGAAAACAAATATAATCATTGCTATGTGAATCCTGCTAATCAGCCCATAAGTAAATACAATATTAGTTTAAAAGATAGTAAAATTTTCATTACCTCTTCTCTCTATTTCTCTCTCCCTGTTTTTGTTTAACTAGTTATTCAAATAATGCAAATATAAGCAACTTATAAAAATATATATAATAGTTCTATACTCTAAAAAGAGACGGACGGTGACACGATTTTTTATTTAATTATAAGTTGAGTCGAAACGTCGAATATCAATCATTAAAAAATTAATAATATTTATATCATGGATAATATTTTAAAAATTCTACTAATAAATTTTTTACTTTTAAAATAAAAATTAACAATTTTTATTTTTAAATTGTTATTATTTTATTATTATAAAAATTTTTGTTTTGATTTTAATATCTTTATTATATTACTTTAAAAAATAAGCATAAATATTATAAAAAAGTTTGTTATTCATTTAAATAATAATTGGTTTAATTGCATCTTTAGATAATACACAATTAATGTTAATGTAAATCGGTGTTTCGTAGAAAATTTCAATTTATTAATTTTTTAAATTTAAATTTCTTTATTAAATAAAATTTGTTTTTAATTTTTTTAATTTATAATATATTCATGGATAAAAAATGATCTCCATTTAAAAAACATTAATTATTTATTCATTAATATTTAGACTGATTACTACAATTGCTTATTTTCATATACTTATCTACATATATGTAATAAAATATTTTACATACTTCATATTTACAGTATTTTTATGTTTTTAGAGAACTTTTTTTAGGAACTGACACTTACAATAATTTATTTAATAGTTAATTTTTTAATTTATTATTTAAGATTGAGTATTATAATTGTACTTAGCTCACTCACTTTTTTAATATTTAGTTAAACAATTAGCAAATTTTAATTATTCAATGTAAAGTATCATATTCTGAATAAAAATAATAATTATTAAATTATTTTTAACTTATATATTTAATATTATTTCGGACAGAATGTCATTTGAAACGAATATTTCATTAACAATTTATTTATTATAAAATTTTCTAAGATTGGTGTATTTTTTCTTCTATTTTAAAAAAAATACTATATATACTTTTTATTTTTTAAAAATATATTTATACTATGAACGTATTTAAAAAATAAATTATTTGCATAAAAAAATTCAAATTTCGTCGAGTTTATATTCGAGATATCGAAATAAATGTCAGCACTTCCGGTGTGAAGTTTCGATTACAACTACTAAAGATTCGGATTAGCCTTTTCCGGTGCACAGTCGTTGAACAACTTATTGTTGACAATTTTTCAACATTAAAAGTAATTTTCTATTAGAATTCATACTGTATTAAAAACATTTAAATGTATATTTTAATCGCTTAAACTTTATATATTTCATATAAAGATCATATATTCGTATATAGTTGTTTCTTTATCATTTGTTTACTTTTTAATAACTCACGTGTTCCTTTAATTTTTCAATAAATTTCTTTTATAATTTTATTCATTTCAATTTTTTAGATGCCGTCTGTTACATTAAAAGATGTTGACCAGCATAAATTTGTCAAAGCATTTGCTGCGTTTTTAAAAAAGTAAGTTTCTATTTAATATGTGTAACTTTCATGTAACCTCAACTATTATTAACTGAATATAACTAAACATATAATATAAAGTTAAAAGATTTTAATTTGTTTTGGTCAAGATAACTAGTTACTTTCGTATTTTTATATCAACACATTTTAAGATATGTATCATCTTTTGAACGAATTAAATAGTAGCAACATTTATGATAAAGTATATCTAATTCATATAATTAATAGTTTTTATGTAATAATTAATTACTCAAGGTTATTATAATAGAAAAACAATTAATTAAAATTCTTTCTTTGATAAAAATGTTTATTATGTATTTACAAAGAATTTATGGATTGTTCCCCATACTTTTATACATTGCTTATAACTTTATTGTCACTATATTGAATTTTTAAAATTTTTACACATTTAGAATTTTAAAAATAGTATTTTTAAAATAATAAAATAGAATTTTATTAACTGTTAATTTATATATTTTTCTTTTTCTTACCTTAGATATAACCCCTTTATGTTATGATATTTTTGAGAATGTTATTCCATTTGTTTATATTAATATATATTCTATTGCATATTTTTAATTTATGTTTTATTGTTTATTTATATTTA